>CANTAL010000164.1:0-740574 GCA_947650365.1 Chamaelirium japonicum
GAATGAATTAGAATTGATCGTACGAATGAATTAAATGGATCGTACGAATGGATTAGAATGAATCATACGAATGAATTAGAATGGATCTTACGAATGAATTATAATGGATCGTGCAAATGAATTAGAATCGATCATACGAATGAATTAGAATGGATCGTATGAATGAATTAGATCGTACGAATGAATTAGAATGGATCGTACGAATGAATTAAAATGGATATATTCGAGCGAATGAATTAGAATGGATATATTTGTGCGAATGAATTAGAATGGATCGTACGAATGAATTAAAATGGATCAGCAAATTCGGAAACTTATAAGGGCGTCAAATGTGTTATTTAAATTAACGGAACGAATGAATTAGAATAGAACGTAGGAATGAATTAGAATGGATCATACGAATGAATTAGAATTGATCGTGCGAATTAATTAGAATGGATTGTACGAATGAATTAGAATGGATACATTCGTGAGAATGAAGTAGAATGGATCGTACGAATGAATTAGAATGGATCGTACGAATGAATTAGAATGAACCATACGAATGAATTAGAATGGATACATTCGAACGAATGAATTAGAATAGATCGTAGGAATGAATTAGAATGGATCATACGAATGAATTAGAATTGATAGTGCGAATGAATTAGAATGGATTGTACGAATGAATTAGAATGGATATATTCGTGCGAATGAAGTAGAATGGATCGTACGAATGAATTAGAATGGATCGTCCGAATAAATTAGAATGAATCGTACGAATGAATTGGAATGGATACATTCGAACGAATGAATTCGAATAGATCGTAGGAATGATTTAGAATGGATCATACGAATGAATTAGAATTGATCGTGCGAATGAATTAGAATGGATTGTACGAATGAATTAGAATGGATACATTTGTGCGAATGAAGTAGAATGGATCGTACGAATGAATTAGAATGGATCGTACGAATGAATTAGAATGAATCGTACGAATGAATTAGAATGGATACATTCGAACGAATGAATTAGAATAGATCGTAGGAATGAATTAGAATGGATCATACGAATGAATTAGAATTGATCGTGCGAATGAATTAGAATGGATTGTACGAATGAATTAGAATGGATACATACGTGCGAATGAAGTAGAATGGATCGTACAAATGAATTAGAATGGATCGTACGAATGAATTAGAATGAATCGTATGAATGAATTAGAATGGATACATTCGGACGAATGAATTAGAATAGATCGTAGAAATGAATTAGAATGGATCATACGAAAGAATTAGAATATATCGTGCGAATGAATTAGATAGATTGTACGAATGAATTAGAATGGATACATTCGTGCGAATGAAGTAGAATGGATCGTACGAATGAATTAGAATGGATAGTATGAATGAATTAGAATGAATCGTACGAATGAATTAGAATCGATACATTCGAACGAATGAATTAGAATAGATCGTAGGAATGAATTAGAATGGATCATACGAAAGAATTAGAATTGATCGTGCGAATGAATTAGAATGGATTGTACGAATGAATTAGAATGGATACATTCATGCGAATGAAGTAGAATGGATCGTACGAATGAATTAGAATGGATCGTACGAATGAACTAGAATGAATAATACGAATGAATTAGAATGGATTCATTCGAACGAATGAATTAGAAACATACGATCCATTCTAATTCATTCGTACGATCCGTTCTACTTCATTCGCACGAATGTATCCATTCTAATTCATTCGTACAATCCATTCAAATTCATTCGCACGATCAATTCTAATTCATTCGTATGATCCATTCTAATTCATTCCTACGATCTATTCTAATTCATTTGTTCGAATGTTTCCATCATTCTAATTCATTTGTACGATCCATTCTAATTCATTCGTACGATCCATTCTACTTCATTCGCACGAATGTATCCATTCTAATTCATTCGTACAATCCATTCTAATTCATTCGCACGATCAATTCTAATTCATTCGTATGATCCATTCTAATTCATTCCTACGATCTATTCTAATTCATTCGTTCGAATGTATCCATTCTAATTTATTCGTACGATTCATTCTAATTCATTCGTACGATCCATTCTAATTCATTCGTACGATCCATTCTACTTCATTCGCACGAATGTATCCATCATTCTAATTCATTCGTACGATTCATTCTAATTCATTCGTACGATCCATTCTAATTCATTCGTACGATCCATTCTAATTCATTCCTACGATCTATTCTAATTCATTCGTTCGAATGTATCCATTCTAATTCATTCGTACGATTCATTCTAATTCATTCGTACGATCCATTCTAATTCATTCGTACGATCCATTCTAATTCATTCGTTCGAATGTATCCATTCTAATTCATTCGTACGATTCATTCTAATTCATTCGTATGATCCATTCTAATTCATTCGTACGATCCATTCTACTTCATTCGCACGAATGTATCCATTCTAATTCATTCGTGCAATCCATTCTAATTCATTCGCACGATCAATTCTAATTCATTCGTATGATCCATTCTAATTCATTCCTACGATCTATTCTAATTCATTCGTTCGAATGTATCCATTCTAATTCATTCGTACGATTCATTCTAATTCATTCGTACGATCCATTCTAATTCATTCGTACGATCCATTCTAAATCATTCGTACGATCCATTCTACTTCTAATTCATTCGTACAATCCATTCTAATTCATTCCCACGATCAATTCTAATTCATTCGTACGATCCATTCTACTTCATTCGCATGAATGTATCCATTCTAATTCATTCGTACAATCCATTCTAATTCATTCGCACGATCAATTCTAATTCATTCGTATGATCCATTCTAATTCATTCCTACGATCTATTCTAATTCATTCGTTCGAATGTATCCATTCTAATTCATTCGTACGATTCATTCTAATTCATTCGTACGATCCATTCTGATTCATTCGTATGATCCATTCTACTTCATTCGCACGAATATATCCATTCTAATTCATTCGTACAATCCATTCTAATTCATTCGCACGATCAATTCAAATTCATTCGTATGATCCATTCTAATTCATTCCTACGATCTATTCTAATTTATTCGTTCGAATGTATCCATTCTAATTCATTTGTATGATTCATTCTAATTCATTCGTACGATCCATTCTAATTCATTCGTACGATCCATTCTACTTCATTCTCACGAATGTATCCATTCTAATTCTTCGTACAATCCATTCTAATTCATTCGCACGATCAATTCTAATTCATTCGTATGATCCATTCTAATTCATTGGATACATTCGAACGAATGAATTAGAATGGATCGTACGAATGAATTAGAATGGATACATTCGAACGAATGAATTAGAATAGATCGTAGGAATGAATTAGAATGGATCATACGAATGAATTAGAATTGATCGTGCGAATGAATTAGAATGGATTGTACGAATGAATTAGAATGGATTGTACGAATGAATTAGAATGGATACATTCGTGCGAATGAAGTAGAATGGATCGCACGAATGAATTAGAATGGATCGTACGAATGAATTAGAATGGATCATACGAATGAAGTAGAATGGATCGTACGAATGAATTAGAATGGATCGTACGAATGAATTAGAATGAATCGTACGAATGAATTAGAATGGATCGTACAATCTATTCTAATTCATTAAAACGATCCATTCTAATTCATTCGTACGATCCATTCTATTTCATTCGTACGATCCGTTCTTACTCATTCGTACGATGCATTCTAATTCATTCGCATGAATGTATCCATTCTAATTCATTCGTACGATCCATTCTAATTCATTCGTACGATTCATTCTAATTCATTCGTACGATCCATTCTAATTCATTCGTACGATCCGTTCTACTTCATTCGCACGAATGTATCCATTCTAATTCATTCGTACAATCCATTCTAATTCATTCGCACGATCAATTCTAATTCATTCGTATGATCCATTCTAATTCATTCCTACGATCTATTCTAATTTATTCGTTCGAATGTATCCATTCTAATTCATTCGTACGATCCATTCCAATTCATTCGTACGATCCATTCTAATTCATTCATATGATCCATTCTACTTCATTCGCACGAATGTATCCATTCTAATTCATTCGTACAATCCATTCTAATTCATTCGCACGATCAATTCTAATTCATTCGTATGATCCATTCTAATTCATTCCTACGATCTATTCTAATTCATTCGTTCGAATGTATCCATTCTAATTCATTCGTACGATTCATTCTAATTCATTTGTACGATCCATTCTAATTCATTCGTACGATCCATTCTACTTCATTCGCGAATGAATTAGAATGGATCGTATGAATGAATTAGATCGTACGAATGAATTAGAATGGATCGTACGAATGAATTAAAATGGATATATTCGAGCGAATGAATTAGAATGGATACATTCGTGTGAATGAAGTAGAATGGATCATACGAATGAATTAGAATGGATCATACGAATGAATTAGAATGAATCGTACGAATGAATTAGAATGGATACATTCGAACGAATTAATTAGGATAGATCGTAGGAATGAATTAGAATGGATCATACGAATGAATTTGAATTGATCGTGCGAATGAATTAGAATGGATTGTACGAATGAATTAGAATGGATACATTCGTGCGAATGAAGTAGAATGGATCGTACGAATGAATTAGAATGGATCGTACGAATGAATTAGAATGAATCGTACGAATGAATTAGAATGGATACATTCGAACGAATAAATTAGAATAGATCGTAGGAATGAATTAGAATGGATCATACGAATGAATTAGAATTGATCATGCGAATGAATTAGAATGGATTGTACGAATGAATTAGAATGGATACATTCGTGCGAATGAAGTAGAATGGATCGTACGAATTAATTAGAATGGATCGTACAAATGAATTAGAATGAATCGTACGAATGAATTAGAATGGATACATTCGAACGAATGAATTAGAATAGATCGTAGGAATGAATTAGAATGGATCATACGAATGAATTAGAATTGATCGTGCGAATGAATTAGAATGGATTGTACGAATGAATTAGAATGGATACATTCGTGCGAATGAAGTAGAATTGATCGTGCGAATGAATTAGAATGGATTGCACGAATGAATTAGAATGGATACATTCGTGCGAATGAAGTAGAACGGATCGTACGAATGAATTAGAATGGATCGTACGAATGAATTAGAATGAATCGTATGAATGAATTAGAATGGATCGTACGAATGAATTAGAATGGATACATTCATGCGAATGAATTAGAATGGATCGTACGAATGAGTAAGAATGGATCGTACGAATGAAATAGAATGGATCGTACGAATGAATTAGAATGGATCGTGCTAATGAATTAGAATGTATCGTACGAATGAATTAGAATGGATACATTCATGCGAATGAATCAGAATGGATCGTACGAATGAGTAAGAATGGATCGTACGAATGAAATAGAATGGATCGTACGAATGAATTAGAATGGATCGTGCTAATGAATTAGAATGGATCGTACGAATGACTTAGAATAGATTGTGCCATGATCAATTCTAATTCATTCGTATGATCCATTCTAATTCATTCCTACGATCTATTCTAATTCATTCGTTCGAATGTTTCCATTCTAATTCATTCGTACGATTCATTCTAATTCATTCGTACGATCCATTCTGATTCATTCGTACGATCCATTCTAATTCATTCGTACGATCCATTCGCACGAATGTATCCATTCTAATTCATTCGTACAATCCATTCTAATTCATTCGCACGATCAATTCTAATTCATTCGTATGATCCATTCTAATTCATTCCTACGATCTATTCTAATTCATTCGTTCGAATGGATACATTCGTGCGAATGATGTAGAATGGATCGTACGAATGAATCAGAATGGATTGTACGAATGAATTAGAATGAATCGTACGAATGAATTAGAATGGAAACATTCGTACGATTCATTCTAATTCATTCGTACGATCTATTCTAATTCATTCGTACGATCCATTCTACTTCATTCGCACGAATGTATCCATTCTAATTCATTCGTACAATCCATTCTAATTCATTCGCACGATCAATTCTAATTCATTCGTATGATCCATTCTAATTCATTTCTACGATCTATTCTAATTCATTCGTTCGAATGTATCCATTCTAATTCATTCGTACGATTCATTCTAATTCATTCGTACGATCCATTCTAATTCATTCGTACGATCCATTCTACTTCATTCGTATGATCCATTCTAATTCATTAGTACGATCCATTCTAATTCATTCGGACGAATGTATCCATTGTAACTCATTCGCACGATTCATTCGATTGTAGGAATGAATTAGAATGGATCATACGAATGAATTAGAATTGATCGTGCAATTGAATTAGAATGGATCGTGCGAATGAATTAGAATGGATCGTACGATGCAATCTAATTCATTCGTACGATCCATTCTAATTCATCCGTATGATCAATTCTCATTCATTCGCACGATCCATTCTAATTCATTCTCACGAATGTAACCTTTCTAATTCATTTGTATGATCTATTCAAATTCATTCGTACGATCCATTCGTACGATCCATTCTAATTCATTCGCACGATCCATTCTAATTCATTCGTACGATCCATTCTACTTCATTCGCACGAATGTATCCATTCTAATTCATTCGTACAATCCATTCTAATTCATTCGCACGATCAATTCTAATTCATTCGCACGATCCATTCTAATTCATTCGTACGATCCATTCTACTTCATTCGCACGAATGTATCCATTCTAATTCATTCGTACAATCCATTCTAATTCATTCGCACGATCAATTCTAATTCATTCGTATGATCCATTCAAATTCATTCGTATGATCCATTCTAATTCATTCCTACGATCTATTCTAATTCATTCGTTCGAATGTATCCATACTAATTCATTCGTACAATCCATTCTAATTCATTCGCACGATCAATTCTAATTCATTCGTACGATTCATTCTAATTCATTCGTACGATCCATTCTAATTCATTCGTACGATCCATTCTTCTTCATTCGCATGAATGTATCCATTCTAATTCATTCGTACGATCCATTCTACTTCATTCGCACGAATGTATCCATTCTAATTCATTCGTACAATCCATTCTAATTCATTCGCACGATCAATTCTAATTCATTCGTATGATCCATTCTAATTCATTGGATACATTCGAACGAATGAATTAGAATAGATCGTAGGAATGAATTAGAATGCATCATACGAATGAATTAGAAATGATCATGCGAATGAATTAGAATGGATTGTACGAATGAATTAGAATGGATACATTCATGCGAATGAAGTAGAATGGATCGTACGAATGAATTAGAATGGATCGTGCGAATGAATTAGAATGGATCATATGAATGGATCGTACGAATGAATTTGAATAGATCATACAAATGAATTAGAAAGGTTACATTCGTGAGAATGAATTAGAATGGATCGTGCGAATGAATGAGAATTGATCATACGGATAAATTAGAATGGATCGTACGAATGAATTAGATTGCATCGTACGATCCATTCTAATTCATTCGCACGATCCATTCTAATTCAATAGTACGATCCATTCTAATTCATTCGCACGAATGTATCCATACTAATTCATTCGTACAAATATATCCATTCTAATTTATTCGTACGATCCAGTCTAATTCAGTCGTACGATCCATTCTAATTCATTCGCACGAATGTATCCATTCTAATTCATTCACACAATCCATTCTAATTCATTCGCACGAATGTATCCATTCTAATTTATTCGTACGATCCAGTCTTATTCATTCGTACGATCCATTCTAATTCATTCGCACGAATGTACCCATTCTAATTCATTCGTACGATCCATTCTAATTCTTCATACGATCCATTCTAATTCATTCGCACGATCCATTCTAATTCATTCGTACAATCCATTCTAATTCATTCGCACGATCCATTCTAATTCATTCGTATGATCCATTCTAATTCATTCCTATGATCTATTCTAATTCATTCGCACGAATGTATCCATTCTAATTCATTCGTATAATCCATTCTAATTCATTCGCATGATCCATTCTAATCTAATTCAGTCATACGATCCATTCTAACTCATTCATACGATCCATTCTAATTCATTCGCATGAATGTATGTATCCATTCTAGTTCATTCGCACGAATGTATCCATTCTAATTCATTCATACGATCTATTCTAATTCAATTCCAAGATCTATTCTAATTCATTCGTACGATCCATTATAATTCATTCGTACGATCCATTCTAATTCATTCGGACGATCCATTCTAATTCGTTCTCACAAATTTAACCTTTCTAATTCATTGGCACGATCTATTCAAATTCATTCGCACTATCCATTCTAATTCATTTGTATGATCCATTCTAATTCATTCGTACGATCCATTCTAATCCATTCGTACGAATGAATTTGAATGATCGTGCGAATGAATTAGAATGGATTGTACGAATGAATTAGAATGGATCGTGCTAATGAATTAGAATAGATCGTACGAATAAATTAGAATAGATTGTCCGAATGAATACATTCGTGCGAATGAAGTAGAATGGATCGTACGAATGAATTAGAATGGATCGTACGAATGAATTAGAATTAATCGTACGAATAAATTAGAATGGATACATTCGAATGAATAAATTAGAATAGATCGTAGGAATGAATTAGAATGGATCATACGAATGAATTAGAATTGATCGTGCGAATGAATTAGAATGGATCGTACGAATGAATTAGAATGGATTGTACGAATGAATTAGAATGGATTGTACGAATGAATTAGAATGGATACATTCGTGCGAATGAAGTAGAATGGATCGTACGAATGAATTAGAATGGATACATTCGAACGAATGAATTAGAATAGATCGTAGGAATGAATTACAATGGATCATACGAATGAATTAGAATTGATCGTGCGAATGAATTAGAATGGATTGTACGATCCATTCAAATTCATTCGTACGATCCCATTCTAATTCATTCGTACGATCCATTCTACTTCATTCGCACGAATGTATCCATTCTAATTCATTCGTACAATACATTCTAATTCATTCGCACGATCAATTCTAATTCATTCGTATGATCCATTCTAATTCATTCCTACGATCTATTCTAATTCATTCGTTCGAATGTTTCCATTCTAATTCATTCGTACGATTCATTCTAATTCATTCGTACGATCCATTCTGATTCATTTTACTTCATTCGCACGAATGTATCCATTCTAATTCATTCGTACAATCCATTCTAATTCATTCGCACAATCAATTCTAATTCATTCGTATGATCCATTCTAATTCATTCGTACAATCTAATCTAATTCATTCGTTCGAATGTATCCATTCTAATTCATTCGTACGATTCATTCTAATTCATTCGTACGATCCATTCTAATTCATTCGTACGATCCATTCTACTTCATTCGCATGAATGTATCCATTCTAATTCATTCGTACAATCCATTCTAATTCATTCGCACGATCAATTCTAATTCATTCGTATGATCCATTCTAATTCATTCCTACGATCTATTCTAATTCATTCGTTCGAATGTATCCATTCTAATTTATTCGTACGATTCATTCTAATTCATTCGTACGATCCATTCTGATTCATTCGTACGATCCATTCTACTTCATTCACACGAATGTATCCATTCTAATTCATTCGTACAATCCATTCTAATTCATTCGCACGATCAATTCTAATTCATTCGTATGATCCATTCTAATTCATTCCTACGATCTATTCTAATTCATTCGTTCGAATGTATCCATTCTAATTCATTCGTACGATTCATTCTAATTCATTCGTACGATCCATTCTAATTCATTCGTACGATCCATTCTACTTCATTCGCACGAATGTATCCATTCTAATTCATTCGTACAATCCATTCTAATTCATTCGCACGATCAATTCTAATTCATTCGTATGATCCATTCTAATTCATTCCTACGATCTATTCTAATTCATTCGTTCGAATGTATCCATTCTAATTCATTCATACGATTCATTCTAATTCATTCGTACGATCCATTCTGATTCATTCGTACGATCCATTCTACTTCATTCGCACGAATGTATCCATTCTAATTCATTCGTACAATCCATTCTAATTCATTCGCACGATCAATTCTAATTCATTCGTATGATCCATTCTAATTCATTCCTACGATCTATTCTAATTCATTCGTTCGAATGTATCCATTCTAATTCATTCGTACGATTCATTCTAATTCATTCGTACGATCCATTCTAATTCATTCGTACGATCCATTCTACTTCATTCGCACGAATGTATCCATTCTAATTCATTCGTACAATCCATTCTAATTCATTCGCACGATCAATTCTAATTCACTCGTATGATCCATTCTAATTCATTCCTACGATCTATTCTAATTCATTCGTTCGAATGTATCCATTCTAATTCATTCGTACGATTCATTCTAATTCATTCGTACGATCCATTCTAATTTATTCGTACGATCCATTCTATTTCATTCGCACGTATGTATCCATTCTAATTCATTCGTACAATCCATTCTAATTCATTCGCACGAATGTATCCATTCTAATTCATTCGTACAATCCATTCTAATTCATTCGCACGATCAATTCTAATTAATTCGTATGATTCATTCTAATTCATTCGTACGATCCATTCTACTTCATTCGCACGAATGTATCCATTCTAATTCATTCGTACAATCCATTCTAATTCATTCGCACGATCAATTCTAATTCATTCGTATGATTCATTCTAATTCATTCGGACGATCCATTCTAATTCATTCGTATGATCCATTCTAATTCATTCGGACGAATGTATCCATTGTAATTCATTCCTACGATCTATTCTAATTCATTCGTTCGAATGTATCCATTCTAATTCATTCGTACGATCCAATCTAATTCCTTCGCATGATCCTTTCTAATTCATTCATACGATCCATTCTAATTCATTCGCACGATCAATTCTAATTCATTCGTATGATCCATTCTAATTCATTCCTACGATCTATTCTAATTCATTCGTTCGAATGTATCCATTCTAATTCATTTGTACGATTCATTCTAATTCATTCGTACGATCCATTCTAATTCATTCGTACGATCCATTCTACTTCATTCTCACGAATGTATCCATTCTAATTCATTCGTACAATCCATTCTAATTCATTCGCACGATCAATTCTAATTCATTCGTATGATCCATTCTAATTCATTCCTACGATCTATTCTAATTCATTCGTTCGAATGTATCCATTCTAATTCATTCATACGATTCATTCTAATTCATTCGTACGATCCATTCTAATTCATTCGTACGATCCATTCTACTTCATTCGCACGAATGTATCCATTCTAATTCATTCGTACAATCTGTTTGGGGGATTTTTCCTGGTCCTTACGAGCCACCTGTAGAACCAAGAAAAGAGAAACGTGAGAACGGCTGGCTCCCTTAGGAGCGCAGACCCTCCGACGCTCAAGTCAGTTATGGTAGCACAACGGAGAGCTGTTGTATACCAAAGTGGTAGTGAAAGGGATTTCCAACCTGTACTTTGGAGCCAGGGGGTGTGCATTTATAGACATGGGCGACCTATCGAGCTACGACGCGTGGAAGCTCTTTCCGGCACCTTCTAGGCCCCCACGTTCTAGCCTTCAATAGTTTCTGACAGTTCTTGGAACTTGGACCCCTGACATTCTTTGTCGTCTAGCTCATCTGACGAAGTAGTGGAGGACAGCAGCTGCTGTTCTGTTGCCGCCATAGGAATCTTCTAGAATGTTCAAGTCTAGGAGGTCTCAAACCCACTCTGACGGGCTTCCGTGGACTGCAATCGTCCACGTAGCTTCAGTGGGTTCTTGACACCTGGTAATCTTTATGCTGCTTTTACTGGGGGGTAATCTCAGGAAAAAAGCAAAGGCCAGCTCGCCCGATACTGCTCCGTCCTTTCGCCCATATTTATCAAGAGTTGGACCTCGCGGGAGCAACCTCTTCGATAAACAGGGGTCTAGGCGAGCTTTGGCGAGCTCATGAGTAAGCATGGGCGAGCTTCTGGGTGAGCTTGGGCGAACTCCTGCGCGAGCTCCTGAGCGAGCTAGGCGAGCTCCTGAGCGAGCATGGCGAGCTCCTGGACGAGCTAGGCGAGCTCCTGAGCGAGCATGGCGAGCTCCTGGACGAGCTAGGCGAGCTCCTGAGCGAGCATGGCGAGCTCCTGGACGAGCTAGGCGAGCTCCTGAACGAGCATGGCGAGCTCCTGGACGAGCTTGGGCGATCTCCTTCGCGCTCTAGGCGAGCTCCTGAGCGAGCATGGCGAGCTTCTGGACGAGCTTGGTCGATCTCCTTCGCGCTCTTTGTCTAAGCCATTTATCGAATTTGGGCGTGCTTCTGTGGGGACTGGTGGTGTGAGCTGTACTCAGATACAAGGTGTCCATCCCGCTCCATGTGAAGGCGAGCTCCTTACGAGGGTTCCAACTCCTGGACGGGCTATCCAAGATATGTGGTTTTTGACTACCCCCAACATTACCCCCTCCTGAGGGAGTGATCGAGGAAACTCGACGCTTGCTCAGGAGTCTTAACGAGTTCCTATCCCTCGTAATGTGCCTGATATCAATGTCTGCTGCAACAGTTTCCTGACGGGGAGGAGATAGTAGCTACGGGCGATCTGCGTCGAGAGCTTTGACTGTCAGTATTTCCCAAAAGCTGGGCAGGCCACGAGCGTCAGCCACGAGCGATCTCCTTCCGATGCGAGCTTGTCACATGCGGCCAGGGTCTGCGTCGGGCGAGCTGCGGGCACCTGCCGCGAGCGATCTGCGCCGAGAGTTTTGACTGCCAGTTCTTCCCAAAAGCTGGGCGGGCCACGAGCGATCTCCTTCTGATGTGAGCTTGTCACATGCGGCCAGGGTCTGCGTCGGGCGAGCTGCGGGCACCTGCCGCGAGCAATCTGCGCCGAGAGCTTTGACTGCCAGTACTTCACAAACGCTGGGCGGTCCACGAGCATCAGCCACGAGCGATCTCCTTCCGATGCGAGCTTGTCACATGCGGCCAGGGTCTGCGTCGGGCGAGCTGCGGGCACCTGCCGCGAGCAATCTGCGCCGAGAGCTTTGACTGCCAGTACTTCACAAACGCTGGGCGGTCCACGAGCATCAGCCACGAGCGATCTCCTTCCGATGCGAGCTTGTCATATGCGGCCAGGGTCTGCGTCGGGCGAGCTGCGGGCACCTGCCGCGAGCGATCTGCGCCGAGAGCTTTGACTGCCAGTACTTCACAAACGCTGGGCGGTCCACGAGCATCAGCCACGAGCGATCTCCTTCCGATGCGAGCTTGTCACATGCGGCCAGGGTCTGCGTCGGGCGAGCTACGGGCACCTGCAGCGAGCGATCTGCGCCGAGAGCTTTGACTGCCAGTACTTCACAAACGCTGGGCGGTCCACGAGCATCAGCCACGAGCGATTTCCTTCCGATGCGAGCTTGTCACATGCGGCCAGGGTCTGCGTCGGGCGAGCTACGGGCACCTGCAGCGAGCGATGTGCGCCGAGAGCTTTGACTGCCAGTACTTCACAAACGCTGGGCGGTCCACGAGCATCAGCCACGAGCGATCTCCTTCCGATGCGAGCTTGTCACATGTGGCCAGGGTCTGCGTCGGGCGAGCTGCGGGCACCTGCCGCGAGCGATCTTGTGACTTGGGTATCGCACCAAATCTCCAACGGTGCCTTCGTCTTAAATGCGATGCGAGACTCAATGCTGATACAGCGAATCTCATCATGAGATCCCGATCGGCGCGAGACACGTGTCTCCTCCTCATTCGCTCTTCTTTTGTCAGAAATGACAGTGTCGGCGCCGGCGCAGCTTTTTCCACGCGTGATCCACGTGGCACTGCTTGATTGGAGAACGGCGAGCTGTCGCTTCAACCGTCGGCGTGTCGCCTCGTTGGGCGCGCTTGGGCATTAACTGCGGCCCGATTCACCTGTCTCTCATTTGCCTATAAATAGGGGAAGGGGGACGATTTTTTACCGCTGCGTGAAAACAGCTCTCCCTTCTTTCATAACTCTCTCAACTCGCAGCTCGCTTGCGCCCTCTTGCTCTCATGGCTTCCTCTGCTGCCGCTTCTTCTTCAGCCACTGCTGCTACTGCTGCGATCTCCCGGGAGGAGCCTCTCGATGTCGCCCCCATCTCGGTGCGTGCTCCGGGCACCGAGAAAGAGGCTCCTCCCAAGGTGCCCGCCGTCCTCTGGTTCAACGACATCGGGGTCGTGCCTGTCCCCGAGAGTCTACGGACAGCGGCGGGCATCCCCCAAGAGCTCGACATCCTCCCTTTCCCGAGATCGGGGAGACCGCTCTCCGGAACTGCGGTCTCCGTGGGGCAAATATGGTCAGGGCTCTGACTGCCCCTGAACCATCTAGCCAGCGAGCTCCTGGAGCTGGCGGGCTTATGCCCCGCCCAGCTCCCAGGCAACTCGTGGGGGATTCTCTACGGGCTTTCTCAAATCGAGGAAGCCCTTAACGTGAGGATCCCCCTGGCCTATCTCCTGAAGAAGTGGTCCCTCAAGCCAGGGACAATCTTCAGCGAGGTCGACTGCGGCCACTACTACCTCGCAGGCCGCCCCGGCGAGGTGCTGCCCTTCTCCGCGGTCGAGAACAAAGACCGGTATTGGAAGGAGTATCCGTTCGTGATCGAGGGCAATTGGCGAGGTCCCTGCGCCGGAGTCCGCTCTTTTCCCGGCAGACCGCCTCTGCCGGTCTTCAAGGAGATCGCGGAGTATCGCCCTAAGGGGAAGAAATGTATCTCCGGGACCCAGGAGCAAGCTCTCGACAAGGCGATCCTGGAGTTCCTCGGCGGGCGGACTCCCGAGAAGGTCCTGGCCCCGGACTTCTCCTTCCTCTGGAAGGATCTCCGGACGGGCACCATCATGACCCGCCAGAAGATTATGCGCAAGAAGGTGGCGGTCTCTCGCCACACCGGGGCGACCTCCCAGGCTGCTGCCGCGCCCTCCGGTGTCGGCACCTCTTCGGCGAAGAAGGGGAAGAAGAAGCGGGCTTCTCCGATTAGGCTCGCCGATGAAGACACCATCGACATGATCCGCGAGGAGGATATTCCCTCGCCGCCGCCTCCATCCCACGAGGTTGCCCCAGGTCAGGCGAACTCCCCCTTCGTTTCCAATCCCCCCACGCGCTCCTCAGTTTCGGAACCCCCACGACGTCAAGTTGTGATGGTCGACCCTGAGGACCCGCGCGTCGAGCTCCTCCTTGGCATGGCGGAGGTGGAAACCCCAATGGCCGAGGTGCTGATGCGCGGGTTCCCGGGCGACCTTTCTAAACCTCTCTTTGTTGCGGTAATGACCCCAGAGATGGAGGGCGCCCATATAAAGAAGAAGAAGAAGAAGGCTCCAGCAGCCCGCCCAATGGCGGAGGACGACGCCGTTCGCAAGGCTCGTGAAGCCTACGAACGAGCCATTGAGGACAGGAGGAAAGTCGCCCTCGATGAAGCGGGCTTAGCGTCGGGCGAGGACTCCAGCGACGAGTCTAGCTCGGAAGAAGAGGAGCCGCGGTCTCCCGAGGACTAGCCCGCTTCTACGACAGCGAGGCCTCCCCTGCCCTTCGAAGGACCGGCGCCAACGAGCCCGCTGCCTTCTGCACCTGGTCCGGCCAAGACCTCGGCACCGGCTGCTCCTGCCCTTAGCATGCCCGCGTCCGAGCCTGCTCATCCTGCTCCCGAGCCCTCGCATGCGCCCGTGCCTGCGCCCGAGCTCGGACCCGTGTCCGAGCCTGCGCCCGCGAACGAACCCGCTCCTGCGTCCGGGCCCGCACCTGCGCCCGCGTCCGAGCCCGCGCCTGCTCCCAGCGCGTCCGCGTCCGAGCCCGCGCCCGCATCCGAGTCCGCGCCCGCATCCGAGCCCGCGCCCGCATCCGAGCCCGCGCCTACGCCCGAGCCCGCGCCTGCGCCCGAGCCCGCGCTCACGCCTGAGCCCGCTCCTGTGCCCGAGCCTGCGTCCCGCACGCCCGAGCCCATGCTCGCGCCTGAGCCCGCGCCTACGCCCGAGTCTGCGCCTGCGCCCGAGCCTGCGTCCAGCACGCCCGTGCCTGAGCTCGTGCCTGAGCCCGCACCTGCCACTCTTGAGGTTCCCCCTCTCCCTGAGCTGGGCAGGTTGGCCTATTGGTCTCCGGACCTAGGGGCCATCCTGGACGACTTTCCGAGCTCCAGCTCGGAAGCCTCGGACCCGGACCTGCCGGGGCGAAGGGGAGCCGCTGTGCCTTCCCCTATCAACGAAGGGATTGCCGGCGCTCAAGGGGCCAAGCCCGCTGCTGCCTCCATCAGTGCGCCCCCTCCAGCCGCTCCCACCGAGGCGAGCCAAGCGGGCTCCTCCACTGGCGGTCCTGAGCGCGCCCCTTTCTTCATGCGGGAGATCCTGGGGCGCAATATCTTTGCCCGGACTCCCTACATCGATCTCATCAACCGACTGCTTGAGGTAAGACTACCTCCACTACACCTTTGTCCCCAAACTCCTGCTGTTATTCTTAACTTAAACTGTTCGCCCTTCTCGTAGGCAGAGCGGGTTAACCGGGCTCTCGCCGACGAGGTCGCGGGCATCGCGGGGGACACTGTCGCTCTCTACAATGACACTCTCCATGACTCGGAGAGGAGAGTAGATGAGTACATTCTCCGAATCCGCCAAATGGACCGGTCGGGCGAGCTGCGGGCTGAAGTGGACCGACTGCGCCAGCAGGTCGCCTCCTCTAACACGGAGGTCAACGAACTGCGCCAGCGGGCCGCCACCTTCACCACCACGCTAGCTTCGGTGGAGGACGCCCGCGACCTCGCCCTATCCGATGCGCAGGCCGCCCAGAAGGAAATCTCCGAGCTTCAACGTCAGTTGGCGGCCTCTAGGGATAAGATCGCGTCTCTGAGGGAAACGCATCTCCAGGACCTCCACTCTCAGCAACGCCGCCTCCAGGCGCAACTTAACGAGCTTCTGCGGAAAGGCGCGATCGACGCCATCGAGAAGTACAAGGCCGAAAGGTCGAAAAAGAGGAAGCGCGGCGGTGACGTCGAGGGCGCTGGCGCGGGCCCAGCTTAAGCTGTATCTCTGTAATCTTTGACTTTAATGAATGAAATGAAACTTTTTGAGTCCGCTTGTTTCCATTTCTTTCTCTGTCTTGCTTTTGAGTCCGTTCTAGGAATTCGCAGCGATCTCGAGAGTGATACCCCGGGCGAGGCAGCTAATTCGATTCAACCCTTTTTATTTTTAAAGTATATGCAAACGAAAAACTTCGGCATGCTCGTAAAAACTCAAGTCTCTGAGCCCGGAAAACGTTTAAGCAAAACAAAGGATTTCAAAAACTTCCCTACACTCAGAGACTAAAAACCATTTTTATTTTTAAATGAAACTAATAAGTGCTAGCTGCCCCCTGCCCGGTTAATTTCTCTCGATGGTCCTGTTCGGCGGGCTCGCCCTTCGAGGGGTACGCCAACGCCAGGATGCTTCCGTTCATGGCAGGTGAACGCGAAGGATCCTGGTTAGGCTTAGAGTCCACTTGGCAGCGGACTACCCCGGGAAGCTCAAGGTCGCCCCTTGGCTGCCTCTGAGGATCCCGGTCTAGCTTTAAGTCCGCACAACGGCGGACTGCCCCGGGAAGCTCAAGGTCGCCCACTGGCTGCCTCTGAGGATCCCGGTCTTGCTTTAAGTCCGCACAACGGCGGACTGCCCCGGGAAGCTCAAGGTCGCCCACTGGCTGCCTCTGAGGATCCCGGTCTTGCTTTAAGTCCGCACAACGGCGGACTGCTATGTAGATCAAGCGAGCTCTTGGTGTGGCGAGCTTCCGGGTGGAATTCTTTGTGGAAAACCCCATCATTCATTCATAACCTCTTCAAAAAGAAAATTTACAAAAATTTCCTTAGGCATAGAACTTGCGAAGGTGCAAAGCATTCCAAGGCCGCTCTAATAGGTCGCCTTCAGCGGTCATCAACTGGTAAGCCCTCGAGCCACGTGCTTCGCGTATTATGTAGGGGCCCTCCCAGTTCGCCGCGAGCTTCCCTGCATTAGGCTCCTGCGTGTTTGCGAACACCTTTCTCATCACCATGTCCCCGGCTTTGAATGCCCGATGGCGGACTCTTTTGTCGTAGGCGCGCTTCATTTCTTGTCGGTACCCAGCGAGATGTAGATTGGCGCGCTCTCGTCTTTCTTCGAGCTGGTCGAGGGAGTCGGCGAGCAGAGCGTCGTTATCGACCTCACCTGCAGCAAGCTTTCTTTCCGTTGGCAGCTCGGCTTCGATGGGCAGCACGGCTTCACACCCGTAAGTTAGGCCGAAAGGCGATTCGTCGGTTGAGCGACGTGGAGTGGTACGATAAGCCCACAGCACGCCGTCGAGCTCCTGTTCCCACAGTCCTTTCTTTCCTTCTAACCTTTTCTTGAGGTTGTCTAAGATTACTCGGTTCGTAGCTTCGGCCTGCCCGTTGCTTTGAGGGTACCTCGGGGACGAGAATCTTAGGTCGACTCCATATTCAACACAAAAGCTTCTGATCAAGCGATTGTCGAACTGGCGACCATTGTCGGTGATGAGCACTCGGGGCAGCCCAAAGCGACAGAAGATATTCTTCCACAGGAAGTCCTTGACTTGTTTCTCACCAATCTTAGCTAGTGGGACCGCTTCCACCCATTTGGTGAAGTAGTCCGTAGCTACTAAGATGAATTTCTTCTGCCGGGTAGACACAGGGAAAGGTCCCACAATGTCCATTCCCCATTGCTGGAAAGGCCAGGGGCTCGCCAATGGGTGAAGTTCTTCTGTGGGCATATGGTTCGTCGTGGCGTGCTTCTGGCATTGGATGCACCTCCGGGCGGCCTTCAAAGCGTCCTGCTCCAGAGTGGGCCACCAGTATCCTTGCCTTCGAACTTTCGCAGCTAGAGATCGCCCACCAGCGTGGTTTCCCAGCTCGCCAGAGTGGATACAATTTAGTACTTCTTCGATCTCCGGGCTCTCGATGCAGCGAAGATTCGGCCCGCCGAAAGATCTTCGAAAAAGGCGATCCCAGCGAATGAGATAGCAACTAGCACATTTCTCCATTCGCCGGGCTTCCTCTCTATCCCCCGGAAGCTCGCCCTTCTGAAGAAAACGAAGGATGGGAGCGATCCACCCGCCAGGAGATACATCGGCAGAAACTTGGTTAACAGCGGGCTCCGCCAGCTGAAGCCGAGATTGATTTTGGACCTCAATGAGAATCTGCCGAGCTTCTGATGTTCCCAGCAAGGAGGCGGCGTTTGCCAAGGCATCAGCTCGCCTATTATCGGCTCGTGGAATTTGCTCGAAAGAGATCTTTTCGAACTCCGTAGCCTTGCTCTTCACCAGATCCACATAGCTCGCCATTCGTGCATCCCGAGAGGCGTACTCTCCATTGATTTGGCAAATAATTAGCTGGGAATCACTAAAGACTTTCAAGCGTTTGGCGCCTACCTCTTGAGCGAGCTCCAGACCAGCCAGTAACGCCTCGTACTCTGCTTCATTGTTGGTAGCAGCGAAATCCAGCCGGACTGACTTCTCAAGTAGCACCTCTTGGGCGATCAGAGCGACCCCGATCCCAGCCCCCAAAGCGTTGGAGGATCCATCGACGAACAATTCCCATCCCGTCGCCTCTGGACGCTCATTTGGTGGACGCTCGCCTTGGATGTCCAAGAACCTCGCCTTCCCAGGGTGTGCCTCAGTTGGCTCATCCTCCTGGTACTGGACTGGTTCTTCTATGGGAAAATCCGCCAAGAAATCGGCGAGAGCCTGCCCTTTGACAGCAATTCGAGGGACGTACTCCAATCCATAGGCGGCGAGCTCGGCGAACCATCGATACAACCTGCCGGCTACCGAAGGCCTGGATAGGGCGCTCTTCAGGGGGTGCTCCGTGATGACTTTGACGATATGCGCTGAGAAGTAGGGATGAAGCTTTCTCGCGGTAAGGACCAAGGCCAATTTGACCTTCTCGATTGGTCGATACCGGAGCTCGGCGGGAAGCATCGTGTGGCTCACAAAATAGACAGGCCGCTCTACCTTTGCTTCTTCCACTACCAGGACCCCGCTTACGGCGTTCTCAGTGACCGCGAGATACACGCCAAGCTCGGCGCCATCTTTTGGTGCCGCTAGGATCGGCGGGCTCGCAAGATAGTCCTTGATCTTCTGAAAGGCGCGCTCGCAATTTTCATCCCAGCAAATGCTCGCTCCTTTTCGCAGCAGCTCAAAAAGAGGTCGGCAATTGTCTGAGGATTTGGATATAAATCGGTTGAGCGCGGTGATTCGTCCGCTCAATCTCTGGACTTCTTGCCGGGTTCTTGGTGCGGGCATTTCGACAAGTGCTCGGATTTGCCCAGGGTCGGCCTCGATTCCCCTGTGGGTGACCAGGTACCCGAGGAATTTCCCCGACGTCACTCCGAATACGCACTTCGCCGGGTTCAGCCTCATTCGGTACTTTCTCAGTATCTCGAAGGTTTCGCGGAGGTCGGCGACATGCCCTCCTCGCTCTCGACTTTTGACCAGAAGGTCGTCAACATAAACCTCGACATTTCTGCTGATCTGATTCTTAAACATTTGTGTGACTAACCTTTGGTAGGTCGCTCCAGCGTTCTTGAGTCCGAAGGGCATCACTCGATAGCAGTATAGCTTCTGGTAGCCCGCTCCGGAGTAGAAGGTGGTCTTCTCTTGATCCTCGGGATGGAGGGGTATTTGGTTGTACCCTGAGTATCCATCCATGAAGGACAGAGCTCGGAACCCGACAGCTGCGTCAACCAGTGCGCCGATTCTCGGAAGAGGAAATCCGTCCTTCGGGCATGCCTTGTTGAGGTCGGAGAAGTCAATGCACACCCTGACCGCTCCGCTCTTCTTAGGCACCGCCACGATATTGGAGATCCACTCGGGGAAGTGCGCCTCGCGGATGAAGCCGGCTCGCTCCAGCTTATCTATCTCCGCCGCCACTGCAACGGACTTCGCAGGAGGTATGTGCCGAGCTTTCTGCTTGACCGGCGAGAACTCTCTCACGGTGTGCAGACGATGACAGGCGACCTTCGGGTCAATCCCTGGCATGTCCGCGAAGCTCCAGGCGAATACGTCACGGTATTCCCTGAGCAAGTTGGTTAGGGCTAGGACCTCGCCCTCGGTTAACGAGGTCCCGAGACTAACGATTCTCGGCCCTTCTTTGTCGCCAATATCGATCTCCTGAAGTAGTTCGGCAACCGGAAAACTTCCTCTCTTGGGGGTTGTTAGGCGGCCTTCCTCCAACTTAAGATCCGCACCGCTCCCACCCGAGGATGGAGTAGGGGACTTAGGCGAGGAGGCCCCCGATGGGCTCCCCAGAAGTTCGCTCATACCGAGCGGTAATTGCTAGGAGGGTGCGGGCCTCTTGGCCTCGGCGACCTCCATGTCCATGAGGTGAGGAGCATCCTGCTCGCATCTGGTTGCGGTTACCTGATCACCCCGAATGACCACGACCCCGCTTGCGGTTGGGAATTTGAGGGCCTGATGGTTGGGTGAAGATACCGCCTTCATCTGCCTTAGCCAAGGCCGCCCAAGAATAGCGTTAAAGGCCGAACTTCCGTCGACTACCGCGAAGCGGACTTGGCGAGCTTCCGGGCCCGCTGTCACGGTGAGGGTTATCTCTCCCGCTACTTTGGCGACCTCACCGGTGAATCCGCTGAGGGAGCTCGTCGAGGGAGACAGGTCGGCAAGTCTCAAACCCATTCGTAGGTAGGCCGACAGAAAGAGGATGTCAACGGCGCTGCCTGAATCCACCAGAGCTCGCCTCACCTCGATGTTTGCCATCATCAGGCGTATGACGAGGGGGTCATTGTGGGGCGTGACAACCCCAGCCATGTCGTCCTCCGAAAACCAGAGGAAATCGCGGGCTTCCGCCCTTGGCGCTTGAAGTAAAGTAGGAGTTAGCGAGACAGAAAATACCTTCTGCGCCCGCTCCATCTCCCTTACTCGCCGGCGGGCTTCATTACTTGATCTGGGGCCGCTCAGCCGCCCACTAATGGTGTGGCAGATCGCCGGTCCTCCCGGGGGAGGAGGAGGTAAGGCGGGCTCCGCGAGTCCTGGGCGATCTCCCTCCCGAGGTGCTCGCTCTGGAATCACCTCGAACCTCCTCGGGAGCGAGATGAACTGGCTCAAGTGCCCCAAGGTGACCAAATCCTCCAGGTGGTTTTTCAGAGCCCGGCATCTGTTATTGTGATGCCCAGGGCTTCGATGAAAAGCGCACCGCCGCGAGTTGTCGGTAGAGCCGGGCTCTCCGATCTGCAGGGGTGGTGGGTACTGGAAGAAAGGCTCATTCCGAATCTGATGAAAAATTTGCCCCGGCGAGTGGGTCAGCACGGTGAAGTCCCGCTCCCCGGGTCCAGGAGGCGCCTGCCAGTTCGCCGGCCTTCCAGCGACCACCGCGGGTACTTCAGCGGGCAGTACTGCAGGAGCTGCGGATGGTCCGGGCAAGGGTACCGTAAGTGGCACCTCCCTCCTCTCCACGGCCTTAACTACAAGAGGTCGCAAAACCGGAGGAGGTCGCTGCTCTACTGCCTTTCCCTTCCGATCTAGCACCTCATCCTCAAGCTTGATGTGCTGCTGGACCAGGGCGAATAGTTCGACCATTGTGCGAGGGTCCTTGATCACTAAGGCGTCATGAAGCTTGCCCCCCTCAGGGAGGGCGCTTCTGAAGGCACTCACCGCGGTACGATCCTGGCCTGTCGCGTCTTCCAGAGCGAGGTAAGCGCTTCGGAATCGCGTTGCGAAGCATCAAAGCGTTTCGCGAGCTCCCATGGCCAGAGTAAACAGAGGTTCGATCCTCTTCGGGGGCTGCCTGTTGCAGCGATACTGCTCCAGGAATAGCCTAGAGAGAGTTGGAAAGTTGGGGATCACGCCAGACGGCAGCTTGTGGAACCAATTCAATGCCGATCCGGTCAGACTACTTGGAAACGCGCGACACAGGACATGGTCCTGGTCCCGGAAAAATAGAAGTTTTCTGTAGGCCAAGAGATGGTCGACGGGATCTTGCGACCCATCGAACAATACAAACTTCGGGGGGGTCCAGTGGTGCGGAAAACCCCCTTGATGGACCTCGCTGGTGAAAGGCGAGCTTCCTCCATGGGCGGCGAGGTCCTCCAGTAAATCCACTGGCGCACTAGGTCGCTGCCAGTGCCCGGGGAGAAATCCCAAAGGCGGCTGCGCAGGTCCTAGGCGCTCGTGTGCACTCCCTCTAGGAAGGTTCGGATCCACCCCACGGCGACCCTCGGGAGCCACCAATCGGCGGCCTCCTGGCTGCTCGTGCGCGGATCCCTTCAGCGAGGCGGTTGGTCTGTGGGAGGCCGTCACCTCTCGAGGTTCGGAAGGTAGAGTCACCGCGGGCTCTTTCCCTCATCGCCGATGGCGCGGGTCGCGATCCCTCTCTTGAGACCTCGCCTCCGATCCGTCAGAGTCGACGCTCCGGCTACGTCGGCGAGGTATGGTCGCGTGCGAGGTCGCCTGGTTGCTGGACCGCTGGGTTACCAGCTTCTGTAACCTTGTGAGCGGGGTCTCCTTCGCTCCACGCACGGCCGTCCTCTCAACCGGGAGTTCCGGGCGGGAAGTTCGCCGTGCTGGGACGGTCGTGGGCAGACGCGACGAGACGGGAGGTCGCGCGGGGGATGCGGGCCTCGAAGGTCCTGACCGCCGGCTAGCCGCCGGAGCCTGACGCAAGCGCGTCAACTCCTCCATCATCGCCCGCTGGGTGGCCAACATCTCCAACAGGAGCTGGTCACTGAGCGGGACAAAGGGCTGGGGAGTCTCAGCGGGGGGTTCGCTGTGCACAGACCCCATACGGGCCCTCGCCCGCCTGCGCCCCCTTGTCGCCGGAGCCATCTTTGGGGTTATGAAGGCCGTTGACGCACAATCGTATGGTCGTGGGCGTTCTCACAGGAACCAGTCAAGATCCCACAGACGGCGCCAAATGTTTGGGGGATTTTTCCTGGTCCTTGCGAGCCACCTGTAGAACCAAGAAAAGAGAAACGTGAGAACGGCTGGCTCCCTTAGGAGCGCAGGCCCTCCGACGCTCAAGTCAGTTATGGTAGCACAACGGAGAGCTGTTGTATACCAAAGTGGTAGTGAAAGGGATTTCCAACCTGTACTTTGGAGCCAGGGGGTGTGCATTTATAGACATGGGCGACCTATCGAGCTACGACGCGTGGAAGCTCTTTCTGGCACCTTCTAGGCCCCCACGTTCTAGCCTTCAATAGTTTCTGACAGTTCTTGGAACTTGGACCCCTGACATTCTTTGTCGTCTAGCTCGTCTGACGAAGTAGTGGGGGACAGCAGCTGCTGTTCTGTTGCCGCCATAGGAATCTTCTAGAATGTTCAAGTCTAGGAGGTCTCAAACCGACTCTGACGGGCTTCCGTGGACTGCAATCGTCCACGTAGCTTCAGTGGGTTCTTGACACCTGGTAATCTTTATGCTGCTTTTACTGGGGGGTAATCTCAGGAAAAAAGCAAAGGCCAGCTCGCCCGATACTGCTCTGTCCTTTCGCCCATATTTATCAAGAGTTGGACCTCGCGGGAGCAACCTCTTCGATAAACAGGGGTCTAGGCGAGCTTTGGCGAGCTCATGAGTAAGCATGGGCGAGCTTCTGGGTGAGCTTGGGCGAACTCCTGGGCGAGCTTGGGCGAGCTCCTGAGCGAGCTAGGCGAGCTCCTGAGCGAGCATGGCGAGCTCCTGGACGAGCTAGGCGAGCTCCTGAGCGAGCATGGCGAGCTCCTGGACGAGCTAGGCGAGCTCCTGAGCGAGCATGGCGAGCTCCTGGACGAGCAAGGCGAGCTCCTGAATGAGCATGGCGAGCTCCTGGACGAGCTTGGGCGATCTCCTTTGCGCTCTAGGCGAGCTCCTGAGCGAGCATGGCGAGCTTCTGGACGAGCTTGGTCGATCTCCTTCGCGCTCTTTGTCTAAGCCATTTATCGAATTTGGGCGTGCTTCTGTGGGGACTGGTGGTGTGAGCTGTACTCAGATACAAGGTGTCCATCCCGCTCCATGTGAAGGCGAGCTCCTTACGAGGGTTCCAACTCCTGGACGGGCTATCCAAGATATGTGGTTTTTGACTACCCCCAACACAATCCATTCTAATTCATTCGCACGATCAATTCTAATTCTTTCGTATGATCCATTCTAATTTATTCCTACGATCTATTCTAATTCATTCGTTCGAATGTATCCATTCTAATTCATTCGTACGATCCATTCTAATTCATTCGTACGATCCATTCTACTTCATTCGCACGAATGTATCCATTCTAATTCATTCGTACAATCCATTCTAATTCATTCGCACGATCAATTCTAATTCATTCGTATGATCCATTCTAATTCATTCCTACGATCTATTCTAATTCATTCGTTCGAATGTATCCATTCTAATTCATTCGTACGATTCATTCTAATTCATTCGTACGATCCATTCTAATTTATTCGTACGATCCATTCTACTTCATTCGCACGAATGTATCCATTCTAATTCATTCGTGCAATCCATTCTAATTCATTCGCACGATCATTTCTAATTCATTTGTATGATCCATTCTAATTCATTCCTACGATCTATTCTAATTCATTCGTACAATCCATTCTAATTCATTCGCACGATCAATTCTAATTCATTCGTATGATCCATTCTAATTCATTCCTACGATCTATTCTAATTCATTCGTTCGAATGTATCCATTCTAATTCATTCGTACGATTCATTCTAATTCATTCCTACGATCTATTCTAATTCATTCGTTCGAATGTATCCATTCTAATTCATTCGTACGATTCATTCTAATTCATTCTTACGATCTATTCTAATTCATTCGTTCGAATGTATCCATTCTAATTCATTTGTACGATTCATTCTAATTCATTCGTACGATCCATTCTAATTCATTCGTACGATCCGTTCGATCCATTCTAGCCATTCTAATTCATTCGTACGATCCATTCTAAGTCATTCGTACGATCCATTCTAACTAATTTGCTCGAATGGATCCATTCTACTTCATTCGTATGATCCATTCTAGTTCATTCACACGTTCTATTCTAATTCATTCATATGATCCATTCTAATTCATTCGTACGATCCATTCTAATTCATTCCTACGATCTATTCTAATTCATTCATTCGAATGTTTCCATTCTAATTCATTCGTACGATCAATTCTAATTCATTCGTACGATTCATTCTAATTCATTCGTACGATCCATTCTAATACATTCGTACGATCCATTCTACTTCATTCTCACGAATGTATCCATTCTAATTCATTCGTACGATCTATTCTAATTCATTCGTTCGAATGTATCCATTCAAATTCATTCGTACGATTCATTCTAATTCATTCGTACGATCCATTCTAATTCATTCGCAGGATCAATTCTAATTCATTCGTATGATCCATTCTAATTCATTCCTACGATCTATTCTAATTCATTCGTTCGAATGGATACATTCGTGCGAATGATGTAGAATGGATCGTACGAATGAATCAGAATGGATCGTACGAATGAATTAGAATGAATCGTACGAATGAATTAGAATGGAAACATTCGTACGATTCATTCTAATTCATTCGTACGATCCATTCTAATTCATTCGTACGATCCATTCTACTTCATTCGCACGAATGTATCCATTCTAATTCATTCGTACAATCCATTCTAATTCATTGCGTGAATGAATTAGAATGGCTAGATTGGATCGTACGAATGAATTAGAGTTATTCGTAGGAATGAATTAGAATGGATCATACGAATGAATTAGAATGGATACATTCGTGCGAATGAACTAGAATGGATCGTACGAATAAATTAGAATGGATCGTACGAATGAATTAGAATGAATCGTACGAATGTTTCCATTCTAATTCATTCGTACGATTCATTCTAATTCATTCGTACGATCCATTCTGATTCATTCGTACGATCCATTCTACATCATTCGCACGAATGTATCCATTCGAACGAATGAATTAGACGGTTCAGAAACGTTTGATTCAATCGGCGCCCTTAGAAGTTTCAGATTTTGTTAATTTTTTGTGAGGATGATCAAATTGCCATAATGATCATACGAATGAATTAGAATGGATCGACGAATGAATTAGAATGAATCGTACGAATGAATTAGAATGGATACATTCGAATGACTAAATTAGAATAGATCGTACGAATCAGTAAGAATGGATCGTAGGAATGAAATAGAATGGATTGTACGAATGAGTAAGAATGGATCGTACGAATGAAATAGAATGGATCGTACGAACGAATTAGAATGGATCGTGCGAATGAATTAGATTGGATCGTGCGAATGAATTAGAATGGATCATACGAATGAATTAGAATGGATACATTCGTGCGAATGAATTAGTATGGATCGTATGAAAGAATTAGACTGGATCGTAGGAATGAATTCGAATGGATCGTACGTATGAATTAGAATGGATCGTACGAATGAATTAGAATGGATCGTATGAATGAATTAGAATGGGAATGAATTAGAATGGATACATTCGTGCGAATGAAGTAGAATGGATCGTAAGAATGAATTAGAATGGATCGTACTAATGAATTAGAATGAATTGTACGAATGAATTAGAATGGATATATTCGAACGAATGAATTAGAATAGATCGTAGGAATGAATTAGAATGGATCATACGAATGAATTAGAATTGATCGTGTGAATGAATTAGAATGGATTGTACGAATGAATTAGAATGGATCGTGCTAATGAATTAGAATGGATCGTACGAATGAATTAGAATGGATACATTCATGCGAATGAATTAGAATGGATCGTACGAATGAGTAAGAATGGATCGTACGAATGAAATAGAATGGATCGCACGAATGAATTAGAATGGATCGTGCTAATGAATTAGAATGGATCGTACGAATGACTTAGAATAGATTGTGCGAATGAATTAGAATGGATCGTACGAATGAATTAGAATGGATCGTATAAATGAATTAGAATGGATCGTGCGAATGAATTAGAATGGATCGTATGACTGAATTAGAATGGATACATTCGTGCGAATGAAGTAGAATGGATCGTACGAATGAATTAGAATGGATCGTACGAATGAATTAGAATGAATCGTACCAATGAATTAGAATGGATACATTCGAACGAATGAATTAGAATAGATCGTAGGAATGAATTAGAATGGATCATACGAATGAATTAGAATTGATCGTGCGAATGAATTAGAATGGATTGTACGAATGAATTAGAATGGATACATTCGTGCGAATGAAGTAGAATGGATCGTACGAATGAATTAGAATGGATCGTACGAATGAATTAGAATGAATCGTACGAATGTATTAGAATCGATACATTCGAACGAATGAATTAGAATAGATCATAGGAATGAATTAGAATGGATCATACGAATGAATTAGAATTGATCGTGCGAATGAATTAGAATGGATTGCATGAATGAATTAGAATGGATACATTCATGCGAATGAAGTAGAATGGATCGTACGAATGATTTACAATAGATCGTACGAATGAATTAGAATGAATCGTACGAATAAATTAGAATGGATACATTCGAACGAATGAATTAGAATAGATCGTAGGAATGAATTAGAATGGATCATACGAATGAATTAGAATGGATCGTACGAATGAATTAGAATGAATCGTACGAATGAATTAGAATGGATACATTCGAACGAATGAATTAGAATAGATCATAGGAATGAATTAGAATGGATCATATGAATGAATTAGAATTGATCGTGCGAATGAATTAGAATGGATTGCACGAATGAATTAGAATGGATACATTCATGCGAATGAAGTAGAATGGATCGTACGAATGAATTAGAATGGATCGTACAAATGTATTAGAATGAATCGTACGAATGAATTAGAATGGATACATTCGAACGAATGAATTAGAATAGATCGTAGGAATGAATTAGAATGGATCATACGAATGAATTAGAATTGATCGTGCGAATGAATTAGAATGGATTGTACGAATGAATTAGAATGGATACATTCGTGCGAATGAAGTAGAATGGATCGTAGGAATGAATTAGAATGGATCGTATGAATGAATTACCATGGATCGTACGAATGGATTAGAATGGATCGTACGAATGAATTAGAATGGATCATACAAATGAATTAGAATGGATCATACGAATGAATTAGAATTGATCGTGCGAATGAATTAGAATGGATTGTACGAATGAATTAGAATGGATACATTCGTGCGAATGAAGTAGAATGGATCGTAGAAATGAATTAGAATGGATACATTCGAACGAATAAATTAGAATAGATCGTAGGAATGAATTAGAATGGATCATACGAATGAATTAGAACTGATCGAACGAATGAATTAGAATAGATCGTAGGAATGAATTAGAATGGATCATACGAATGAATTAGAATTGATCGTGCGAATGAATTAGAATGGATTGTACGAATGAATTAGAATGGATACATTCGTGAGAATGAAGTAGAATGGATCGTACGAATGAATTAGAATGGATCATACGAATGAATTAGAATGGATCATACGAATGAATTAGAATTGATCGTGCGAATGAATTAGAATGGATTGTACGAATGAATTAGATTTCTAATTCATTCGTTAGAATGGATACATTCATGCGAATGAAGTAGAATGGATCGTACGAATGAATTAGAATGGATCGTACGAATGAATTAGAATGAATCGTACGAATGAATTAGAATGAATCGTACGAATGAATTAGAATGGATACATTCGAACGAATGAATTAGAATAGATCGTAGGAATGAATTAGAATGGGTCATACGAATGAAGTAGAATGGATCGTACGAATGAATTAGAATGGATCGTACGAATGAATTAGAATGAATCATACGAATGAATTAGAATGGATCGTACAATCCATTCTAATTCATTCGTACAATCCATTCTAATTCATTCGCACGATCAATTCTAATTCATTCGTATGATCCATTCTAATTCATTCCTACGATCTATTCTAATTCATTCGTACGATCCATTCAACTTCATTCGTATGATCCATTCTAATTCATTCGTACGATCCATTCTAATTCATTCGTACGATCCATTCTACTTCATTCGCACGAATGTATCCATTCTAATTCATTCGTACAATCCATTCTAATTCATTCGTACAATCCATTCTAATTCATTCGCACGATCAATTCTAATTCATTTGTATGATCCATTCTAATTCATTCCTACGATCTATTCTAATTCATTCATTCGAATGTATCCATTCTAATTCATTCGTACGATTCATTCTAATTCATTCGTACGATCCATTCTAATTCATTCGTACGATCCATTCTACTTCATTCGCACGATCCATTCTAATTCATTCGTACGATCCATTCTACTTCATTCGCACGAATGTATCCATTCTAATTCATTCGTACAATCCATTCTAATTCATTCGCACGATCAATTCTAAGTACGAATGAATTAGAATGGATCCATTCGTGCGAATGAAGTAGAATGGATCGTACGAATGAATTAGAATGGATCGTACGAATGAATAAGAATGGATCGTACGAATGAATTAGAATGAATCGTACGAATGAATTAGAATGGAAACATTCGAACGAATGAATTAGAATAGATCGTAGGAATGAATTAGAATGGATCATACGAATGAATTAGAATTGATCGTACGAATGAATTAGAATGGATTGTACGAATGAATTAGAATGGATACATTCGTGCGAATGAAGTAGAATGGATCGTACGAATGAATTAGAATGGATACATTCGTGCGAATGAAGTAGAATGGATCGTACGAATGAATTAGAATGGATCGTACGAATGAATTTGAATGAATCGTACGAATGAATTAGAATGGAAACATTCGAACGAATGAATTAGAATAGATCGTAGGAATGAATTAGAATGAATCGTACGAATGAATTAGTACGAATGAATTAGAATGGATACATTCGTGCGAATGAAGTAGAATGGATCGTACGAATGAATTAGAATGGATACATTCGTGCGAATGAAGTAGAATGGATCGTACGAATGAATTAGAATGGATCGTACGAATGAATTAGAATGAATCGTACGAATGAATTAGAATTGATCGTACGAATGAATTAGAATGGAAACATTCGAACGAATGAATTAGAATAGATCGTAGGAATGAATTAGAATGGATCGTACGAATGAATTAGAATGGATCGTATGAATGAATTAGAATAGAACGTGTGAATGAACTAGAATGGATCGTACAAATAAAGTAGAATGGATCCATTCGATCAAATTAGTTAGAATGGATCGTACGAATGACTTAGAATGGATACATTCGAACGAATGAATTAGAATAGATCGTAGGAATGAATTAGAATGGATCATACGAATGAATTAGAATTGATCGTGCGAATGAATTAGAATGGATTGTATGAATGAATTAGAATGGATCGTACGAATGAATTAGAATGGATCGTACGAATGAATTAGAATGAATCATACGAATGAATTAGAATGGATACATTCGAACGAATAAATTAGAATGGATTGTAGAAATGAATTAGAATGGATACATTCGAATGAATGAATTAGAATTGATCGTGCGAATGAATTAGAATGGATTGTACAAATGAATTAGAATGGATACATTCGTGCGAATGAAGTAGAATGGATCGTACGAATGAATTAGAATGGATCGTACTAATGAATTAGAATGAATCGTACGAATGAATTAGAATTGATACATTCGAACGAATGAATTAGAATAGATCGTAGGAATGAATTAGAATGGATCATACGAATGAATTTGAATTGATCGTGCGAATGAATTAGAATGGATTACACGAACGAATTAGAATGGATACATTCGAGCGAATGAAGTAGAATGGATCATACGAATGAATTAGAATGGATCGTACGAATGAATTAGAATGAATCGTACGAATGAATTAGAATGGATACATTCGAACGAATGAATTAGAATAGATCGTAGGAATGAATTAGAATGGATCATACGAATGAATTAGAATTGATCGTGCGAATGAATTAGAATGGATTGTACGAATGAATTAGAATGGATACATTCGTGCGAATGAAGTAGAATGGATTGTAGGAATGAATTAGAATGGATAGTACGAATGAATTACCATGGATCGTACGAATGGATTAGAATGGATCGTATGAATGAATTAGAATGGATCATACAAATGAATTAGAATGGATAGTGCGAATGAATTTGAATAGATGGTGCAAATAAATTAGAAAGGTTAAATTTGTGAGAATGAATTAGAATGGATCGTGCGAATGAATTAGAATGGATCGTACGAATGAATTAGAATGGATACATTCATGCGAATGATGTAGTATGGATCGTACGAATGAATTAGAATGGATCGTACGAATGAATTAGAATGAATCGTAGGAATGAATTAGAATGGTTGGTACGAATGAATTAGAATGGATACATTCGTGCGAATGAAGTAGAATGGATCATACGAATGAATTAGAATGGATCGTACGAATGAATTAGAATGAATCGTACGAATGAATTAGAATGGATACATTTGAACGAATGAATTAGAATAGATCGTAGGAATGAATTAGAATGGATCATACGAATGAATTAGAATTGATCGTGCGAATGAATTAGAATGGATTGTACGGAATGTATCCATTCTAATTCATTCGTACAATCCATTCTAATTCATTTGCACGATCATTTCTAATTCATTCGTACGATCCATTCTACTTCATTCGCTCGAATGTATCCATTCTAATTCATTCGTGCAATCCATTCTAATTCATTCGCACGATCAATTCTAATTCATTCGTATGATCCATTCTAATTCATTCCTATGATCTATTCTAATTCATTCGTTCGAATGTATCCATTCTAATTCATTTGTACGATTCATTCTAATTCATTCGTACGATCCATTCTAATTCATTCGTACGATCCATTCTACTTTATTCGCACGAATGTATCCATTCTAATTCATTCGTACAATCCATTCTAATTCATTCGCACGATCAATTCTAATTCATTTGTATGATCCATTCTAATTTATTTCTACGATCTATTCTAATTCATCCGTTCGAATGTATCCATTCTAATTTATTCGTACGATTCATTCTAATTCATTCGTACGATCCATTCTAATTCATTCGTACGATCCATTCTACTTCATTCGCACGAATGTATCCATTCTAATTCATTCGTACAATCCATTCTAATTCTTTCGCACGATCAATTCTAATTCATTCGTATGATCCATTCTAATTCATTCCTACGATCTATTCTAATTCATTCGTTCGAATGTATCCATTCGAATTCATTCGTACGATTCATTCTAATTCATTCGCACGATCAATTCTAATTCATTCGTATGATCCATTCTAATTCATTCCTACGATCTATTCTAATTTATTCGTTCGAATATATCCATTCTAATTCATTCGTACGATTCATTCTAATTCATTCGTACGATCCATTCTAATTCATTCGCACGATCCATTCTACTTCATTCGCATGAATGTATCCATTCTAATTCATTCGTACAATCAATTCTAATTCATTCGCACGATCAATTCTAATTCATTCGTATGATCCATTCTAATTCATTCCTACGATCTATTCTAATTCATTCGTTCGAATGTATCCATTCTAATTCATTCGTACGATTCATTCTAATTCATTCGTACGATCCATTCTAATTCATTCGTACGATCCATTCTACATCATTCGCACGAATGTACCCATTCTAATTCATTCGTGCAATCCATTCTAATTCATTCGCACGATCAATTCTAATTCATTCGTATGATCCATTCTAATTCATTCCTACGATCTATTCTAATTCATTCGTTCGAATGTATCCATTCTAATTCATTCGTACGATTCATTCTAATTCATTTGTACGATCCATTCTAATTCATACGAATGAATTAGAATAGATCGTACGAATGAATTAGAATTGATACATTCGTGCGAATGAATTAGAATAGATCGTACGAATGAATAAGAATGGATACATTCGTGCGAATGAAGTAGAATGGATCGTACGAATGAATTAGAATGGATCGTACGAATGAATTAGAATGGATCGTACGAATGAATTAGAATGGATACATTCGAACGAATGAATTAGAATAGATCGTAGGAATGAATTAGAATGGATCATACGAATGAATTAGAATTGATTGTGCGAATGAATTAGAATGGATTGTACGAATGAATTAGAATGGATACATTCGTGTGAATGATGTAGAATGGATCGTACGAATGAATCAGAATGGATCGTACGAATGAATTAGAATGAATCGTACGAATGAATTAGAATGGGTACATTCGAACGAATGAATTAGAATAGATCGTAGGAATGAATTAGAATGGATCATACGAATGAATTAGAATTGATCGTGCGAATGAATTAGAATGGATTGTACGAATGAATTAGAATGGATACATTCGTGCGAATGAAGTAGAATGGATCGTACGAATGAATTAGAATGGATCGAACGAATGAATCAGAATGGATCGTACGAATGAATTAGAATGGATACATTCGAACGAATGAATTAGAATAGATCGTAGGAATGAATTAGAATGGATCATACGAATGAATTAGAATTGATCGTGCGAATGAATTAGAATGGATTGTACGAATGAATTAGAATGGATACATTCGTGCGAATGAAGTAGAATGGATCGTACGAATGAATTAGAATGGATACATTCGTGCGAATGAAGTAGAATGGATCGTACGAATGAATTAGAATGGATCGTACGAATGAATCAGAATGGATCGTACGAATGAATTTGAATGAATCGTACGAATGAATTAGAATGGAAACATTCAAACGAATGAATTAGAATAGATCGTAGGAATGAATTAGAATGGATCATACGAATGAATTAGAATTGATCGTGCGAATGAATTAGAATGGATTGTACGAATGAATTAGAATGGATACATTCGAACGAATGAATTAGAATAGATCGTAGGAATGAATTAGAATGGATCATACGAATGAATTAGAAATGATCGTGCAAATGAATTAGAATGGATTATACGAATGAATTAGAATGGATACATTCGTGCGAATGAAGTAGAATGGATCGTACGAATGAATTAGAATGGATCGTACGAATGAATTAGAATGAATCGTACGAATCAATTAGAATGGATACATTCGAACGAATGAATTAGAATAGATCGTAGGAATGAATTAGAATGGATCATACGAATGAATTAGAATTGATCGTGCGAATGAATTAGAATGGATTGCACGAATGAATTAGAATGGATAAATTCGTGCGAATGAAGTAGAATGGATCGTACGAATGAATTAGAATGGATCGTACGAATGAATTAGAATGAATCGTACGAATGAATTAGAATGGATACATTCGAACGAATGAATTAGAATAGATCGTAGGAATGAATTAGAATGGATCATACGAATGAATTAGAATTGATTGTGCTAATGAATTAGAATGAATTGTACGAATGAATTAGAATGGATCATACGAATGAATTAGAATGGATCGTACGAATGAATTAGAATGGATACATTCGAACGAATGAATTAGAAAAGATCGTAGGAATGAATTAGAATGGATCATACGAATGAATTAGAATTGATCGTGCGAATGAATTAGAATGGATTGTACGAAGGAATTAGAATGGATACATTCGTGCGAATGAAGAATAATGGATCGTACGAATGAATTAGAATGGATCGTACGAATGAATTAGAATGGATACATTCGAACGAATGAATTAGAATAGATCGTAGGAATGAATTAGAACGGATCATGCGAATGAATTAGAATGGATCATGCGAATGAATTAGAATGGATTGTACGAATGAATTAGAATGGAATTAGAATGGATTGTACGAATGAATTAGAATGGATCGTGCGAATGAATTAGAATGGATCGTATAAAGAATTAGAATGGATCGTGCGAATGAATTAGAATGGATACATTCGTGCGAATGAATTAGAATGGATCGTACGAATGAATTAGACTGGATCGTACGAATAAATTAGAATGGATACATTCGTGCGAATGAATTAGAATGGATTGTGTGAATGAATTAGAATGGATACATTCGTGCGAATGAATTAGAATGGATCGTACGAATGAATTAGACTGGATCGTACGAATAAATTAGAATGGATACATTCGTACGAATGAATTAGTATGGATACATTCGTGCGAATGAATTAGAATGGATCGTACTAATGAATTGGAATGGATCGTGTGAATGAATTAGAATGGATCGTACGATGCAATCTAATTCATTCGTACGATGCAATCTAATTTATTCGTACGATCCATTCAAATTCATCCGTATGATCAATTCTCATTCATTCGCACGATCCATTCTAATTCATTCTCACGAATGTAACCTTTCTAATTCATTTGTATGATCCATTCTAATTCATTCGTACGATCCATTCTAATCCAGTCGTACGATCCATTCTAATCCATTCGTACGATCCATTCTAATCCATTCGTACGATCCATTCTAATCCATTCGTACGATCCATTCTAATTCATTCTCATAAATGTAACCTTTCTAATTCATTTATACGATCCATTCTAATTCATTCGTACGATCCATTCTAATCCATTCGTACGATCCATTCTAATCCATTCGTACGATCCATTCTAATCCATTCGTACGATCCATTCTAATTCATTCGCACGAATGTAACCATTCTAATTCATTCGTACGATCTATTCTAATTCTTTCGCACAAATGTATCCATTCTAATTCATTCGTTCGATCCATTCTAATTCATTCGCATAAATATATCCATTCTAATTCATTCGTACGATCCATTCTAATTCATTCGTACGATCCATTCTAATTCATTCGTCCGATCCATTCTAATTTATTCGCATGAATGTATCCATTCTTATTCATTCGTACAATCTATTCTAATTCATTCGCACGATCCATTCTAATTCATTCGTATGATCCATTCTAATTCATTCCTACGATCTATTCTAATTTATTCGCTCGAATGTATCCATTCTAATTCATTCGTACGATCCATTCTTATTCATTAGTACGATCCATTCAAATTCATTCGCATGATCCATTCTAATTCATTCGTACGATCCATTCTTATTCATTCGTACGATCCATTCAAATTCATTCACATGATCTATTCTTATTCATTCGTACGATCTATTCTAATTCATTCGCACGAATGTATCCATTCTAATTCAATCGTACAATCCATTCTAATTCATTCGCACGATCAATTCTAATTCATTCGTATGATCCATTCTAATTCATTCCTACGATCTATTCTAATTCATTTGTTTGAATGTATCCATTCTAATTCATTCGTACGATTCATTCTAATTCATTCGTACGATCCATTCTAATTCATTCGTACGATCCATTCTACTTCATTCGCACGAATGTATCCATTCTAATTCATTCGTACAATCCATTCTAATTCATTCGCACGATCAATTCTAATTCATTCGTATGATCCATTCTAATTCATTCCTACGATCTATTCTAATTCATTCGTTCGAATGTATCCATTCTAATTCATTCGTACTATTCATTCTAATTCATTCGTACGATCCATTCTGATTCATTCGTACGATCCATTCTACTTCATTCGCACGAATGTATCCATTCGTACGAATGAAGTAGAATGGATCGTACGAATGAATTAGAATGGATCGTACGAATGAATTAGAATGGATACATTCGAACGAATGAATTAGAATAGATCGTAGGAATGAATTAGAATGGATCATACGAATGAATTAGAATTGATCGTGCGAATGAATTTGAATGGATTGTACGAATGAATTAGAATAGATACATTCGTGCGAATGAATTAGAATGGATCGTACGAATGAATTAGAATGAATCGTACGAATGAATTAGAATGGATCGTACGAATGAATTAGAATGGATCCATTCTTATTCATTCGTACAATCTATTCTAATTCATTCTACTTCATTCTACATCATTCGCACGAATGTATCCATTCTAATTCATTCGCACGATCAATTCTAATTCATTCGTACAATCCATTCTAATTCATTCGCACGATCAATTCTAATTCATTCGTATGATCCATTCTAATTCATTCCTATGATCTATTCTAATTCATTCGTTCGAATGTATCCATTCTAATTCATTCGTACGATTCATTCTAATTCATTCGTACGATCCATTCTACTTCATTCGTACGATCCATTCTACTTCATTCTACTTCATTCGCATGAATGTATCCATTCTAATTCATTCGTACAATCCATTCTAATTCATTCGCACGATCAATTCTAATTCATTCGTATGATCCATTCTAATTCATTCCTACGATCTATTCTAATTCATTCGTTCGAATGTATCCATTCTAATTCATTCGTACGATTCATTCTAATTCATTCGTACGATCCATTCTAATTCATTCGTACGATCCATTCTACTTCATTCGTATGATCCATTCTAATTCATTCTAATTCATTCCTACGATCTATTCTAATTCATTCGTTCAAATGTATCTATTCTAATTCATTCGTACGATTCATTCTAATTCATTCGTACGATCCATTCTAATTCATTCGTACGATCCATTCTACTTCATTCGCACGAATGTATCCTTTCTAATTCATTCGTACAATCCATTCTAATTCATTCGCACGATCATTTCTAATTCATTCGTATGATCCATTCTAATTCATTCCTACGATCTATTCTAATTCATTCGTTCGAATGTATCCATTCTAATTCATTCGTACGATTCATTTTAATTCATTCGTACGATCCATTCTAATTCATTCGTATGATCCATTCTAATTCATTCCTACGATCTATTCTAATTCATTCGTTCGAATGTATCCATTCTAATTCATTCGTACTATTCATTCTAATTCATTCGTACGATCCATTCTAATTCATTCGTACGATCCATTCTACTTTCATTCCTACGATCTATTCTAATTCATTCGTTCGAATGTTTCCATTCTAATTCATTCGTACGATTCATTCTAATTCATTCGTACGATCCATTCTGATTCATTCGTACGATCCATTCTACATCATTCGCATGAATGTATCCATTCTAATTCATTCGTACGATTCATTCTAATTCATTCGTACGATCCATTCTAATTCATTCGTATGATCCATTCTAATTCATTCGTACGATCCATTCTACTTCATTCGCACGAATGTATCCATTCAGACAATCTATTCTAATTTATTCGTACGATCCATTCTAATTCATTAGCACGATCCATTCTAATTCATTCTTACGATCCATTCTATTTCATTTGTACGATCCATTCTAATTCATTTGTACGATCCATTCTACTTCATTCGCACGAATGTATCCATTCTAATTCATTCGTACAATCCATTCTAATTCATTCGCACGATCAATTCTAATTCATTCGTATGATCCATTCTAATTCATTCGTACATTCGTGCGAATGATGTAGAATGGATCGTACGAATGAATCAGAGTGGATCGTACGAATGAATTAGAATGGATCGTATAAATGAATTAGAATGGATCGTGCGAATGAATTAGAATGGATCGTATGATTGAATTAGAATGGATACATTCGTGCGAATGAATTAGAATGGATCGTACGAATGAGTAAGAATGGATCCATTCGCACGATCAATTCTAATTCATTCGTATGATCCATTCTAATTCATTCCTACGATCTATTCTACTTCATTCGCACGAATGTATCCATTCTAATTCATTCGTACAATCCATTCTAATTCATTCGCACGATCAATTCTAATTCATTCGTACGATCCATTCTAATTCATTCGTACGATCCATTCTACTTCATTCGCACGAATGTATCCATTCTAATTCATTCGTACAATCCATTCTAATTCATTCGCACGATCAATTCTAATTCATTCGTATGATCCATTCTAATTCATTCCTACGATCTATTCTAATTCATTCGTTCGAATGTATTCATTCTAATTCATTCGTACGATTCATTCCAATTCATTCGTACGATCCATTCTAATTCATTCGTACGATCCATTCTACTTCATTCGTTCGAATGTATCCATTCTAATTCATTCGTACGATTCATTCTAATTCATTCGTACGATCCATTCTGATTCATTCATACGATCCATTCTACATCATTCGCACGAATGTATCCATTCTAATTCATTCGTACAATCCATTCTAATTCATTCGCACGATCAATTCTAATTCATTCGTATGATCCATTCTAATTCATTCCTACGATCTATTCTAATTCATTCGTTCGAATGTATCCATTCTAATTCATTTGGATCGTACGAATGAATTAGAATGAATCGTACGAATGAATTAGAATGGATACATTCGAACGAATGAATTAGAATAGATCGTAGGAATGAATTAGAATGGATCATACGAATGAATTAGAATTGATCGTGCGAATGAAGTAGAATGGATCGTACGAATGAATTAGAATGGATCATATGAATGAATTAGAATGGATCGTACGAATGAATTAGAATGGATCGTACGAATGAATTAGAATGGATCGTACGAATGAATTAGAATAAATCGTACGAATGAATTAGAATGGATCGTACGAATGAATTAGAATGGATCGTGCGAATGAATTAGAATGGATTGTACGAATGAATTAGAATGGATTGTAGGAATGAATTAGAATAGATTCGTGCGAATAAATTAGAATGGATACATTCGAACGAATGAATTAGAATAGATCGTAGGAATGAATTAGAATGGATTGTACGAATGAATTAGAATGGATACATTCGTGCGAATGAAGTAGAATGGATTGTACGAATGAATTAGAATGGATCGTACGAATGAATCAGAATGGATCGTACGAATGAATTAGAATGGATCGTACAATCCATTCTAATTCATTCGCACGATCAATTCTAATTCATTCGTATGATCCATTCTAATTCATTCCTACGATCTATTCTAATTCATTCGTTCGAATGTATCCATTCTAATTCATTCGTACGATTCATTCCAATTCATTCGTACGATCCATTCTAATTCATTCGCACGATCAATTCTAATTCATTCGCATGAATGTATCCATTCTAATTCATTCGTACGATCCATTCTAATTCATTCGTACGATTCATTCTAATTCATTCGTACGATCCATTCTAATTCATTCGTACGATCCATTCTAATTCATTCGTACGATCCATTCTAATTCATTCGTACGATTCATTCTAATTCATTCGTACGATCCATTCTAATTCATTCGTACGATCCATTCTACTTCATTCGCACGAATGTATCCATTCTAATTCATTTGTACAATCCATTCTAATTCATTCGCACGATCAATTCTAATTCATTCGTATGATCCATTCTAATTCATTCCTACGATCTATTCTAATTCATTCGTACGATTCATTCTAATTAATTTATACGATTCATTCTAATTCATTCGTACGATCCATTCTAATTCATTCGCACGAATGTATCCATTCTAATTCATTCGTACAATCCATTCTAATTCATTCGCATGATCAATTCTAATTCATTCGTATGATCCATTCTAATTCATTCCTACGATCTATTCTAATTTATTCGTTCGAATGTATCCATTCTAATTCATTCGTACGATTCATTCTAATTCATTCGTACAATCCATTCTAATTCATTCGTACGATCCATTCTACTTCATTCGCACGAATGTATCCATTCTAATTCATTCGTACAATCGTACGATCCATTATACTTCATTCGCACGAATGTATCCATTCTAATTCATTCGTACAATCCATTCTAATTCATTCGCACGATCCATTCTAATTCATTCGTATGATCCATTCTAATTCATTCGCACGATCAATTCTAATTCATTCGTATGATCCATTCTAATTCATTCCTACGATCTATTCTAATTCATTCGTTCGAATGTTTCCATTCTAATTCATTCGTACGATCCATTCTAATTCATTCGTACGATCCATTCTAATTCATTCGTACGATCCATTCTAATTCATTCGTACGATCCATTCTACTTCATTCGCACAAATGTATCCATTCTAATTCATTCGTACAATCCATTCTAATTCATTCGCACGATCAATTATAATTCATTCGTATGATCCATTCTAATTCATTCCTACAATCCATTCTAATTCATTCGTTCAAATGTATCCATTCTAATTCATTCGTACGATTCATTCTAATTCATTCGTACGATCCATTCTAATTCATTCGTATGATCCATTCTACTTCATTCGCACGAATGTATCCATTCTAATTCATTCGTACAATCCATTATAATTCATTCCTACGATTCATTCTAATTCATTCGTACGATCCATTCTAATTCATTCGTACGATCCATTCTACATCATTCGCACGAATGTATCCATTCTAATTCATTCGTACGATCCATTCTAATTCATTCGCAAGATCCATTCTAATTCATTCTCACAAATTTAACCTTTCGAATTCATTTGCACGATCTATTCAAATTCATTCGCACTATCCATTCTAATTCATTTGTATGATCCATTCTAATTCATTCGTACGATCCATTCTAATTCATTCGTACGATCCATGGTAATTCATTCGTACGATCCATTCTAATTCATTCCTACGATCCATTCTACTTCATTCGCACGAATGTATCCATTCTAATTCATTCGTACAATCCATTCTAATTCATTCGCACGATCAATTCTAATTCATTCGTATGATCCATTCTAATTCATTCCTACGATCTATTCTAATTCATTCGTTCGAATGTATCCATTCTAATTCATTCGTACGATTCATTCTAATTCATTCGTACGATCCATTCTAATTCATTCGTACGATCCATTCTACTTCATTCGCTCGAATGTATCCATTCTAATTCATTCGTGCAATCCATTCTAATTCATTCGCACGATCAATTCTAATTCATTCGTATGATCCATTCTAATTCATTCCTACGATCTATTCTAATTCATTCGTTCGAATGTATCCATTCTAATTCATTCGTACGATTCATTCTAATTCATTCGTACGATCCATTCTAATTCATTCGTACGTATGATCCATTCTAATTCATTCCTACGATCTATTCTAATTCATTCGTACGATTCATTCTAATTCATTCGTACGATTCATTCTAATTCATTCGTACGATCCATTCTAATTCATTCGCACGAATGAATTAGAATGGATACATTCGAATGAATGAATTAGAATAGATCGTAGGAATGAATTAGAATGGATCATACGAATGAATTAGAATTGATCGTGCGAATGAATTAGAATGGATTGTACGAATGAATTAGAATGGATACATTCGTGCGAATGAAGTAGAATGGATCGTACGAATGAATTAGAATGGATCGTACGAATGAATTAGAATGGATTGTACGAATGAATTAGAATGGATACATTCATGCGAATGAAGTAGAATGGATCGTGCGAATGAATTAGAATGGATCGTACGAATGAATCAGAATGGATCGTATGAATGAATTAGAATGAATCGTACGAATGAGTTAGAATGGATACATTCGAACAAATGAATTAGAATAGATCGTAGGAATGAATTAGAATTGATCATACGGATGAATTAGAATTGATCGTGCGAATGAATTAGAATAGATTGTACGAATGAATTAGAATGGATACATTCGTGCGAATAAAGTAGAATGGATCATACGAATGAATTAGAATGGATCGTACGAATGAATTAGAATGAATCGTACGAATGAATTAGAATGGAAACATTCGAACGAATGAATTAGAATTGATCGTAGGAATGAATTAGAATGGATCATACGAATGAATTAGAATTGATCGTGCGAATGAATTAGAATGCGTACAATCCATTCTAATTCATTCGCACGATCCATTCTACTTCATTCGCACGAATGTATCCATTCTAATTCATTCGTACAATCCATTCTAATTCATTCGCACGATCAATTCTAATTCATTCGTATGATCCATTCTAATTCATTCCTACGATCCATTCTACTTCATTCGCACGAATGTATCCATTCTAATTCATTCGTATGATCTATTGTAATTCATTCGTACGATCCATTATAATTTATTCATACGATTCATTCTAATTCATTCGTACGATCCATTCTAATTCATTCATATGATCCGTTCTACTTCATTCGCACGAATGTATCCATTCTAATTCATTCGTACAATCCATTCTAATTCATTCGCACGATTAATTCTAATTCATTCGTACGATCCATTCTAATTCATTCGTACGATCCATTCTAATTCATTCGTTCGAATGTATCCATTCTAATTCATTCGTATGATTCATTCCAATTCATTCGTACGATCTATTCTACTTCATTCTCACGATCAATTCTAATTCATTCGCATGAATGTATCCATTCTAATTCATTCGTACGATCATTTCTAATTCATTCATACGATCCATTCTGATTCATTCGTACGATCCATTCTAATTCATTCGTACGATCCATTCTACTTCATTCGCACGAATGTATCCATTCTAATTCATTCGTACAATCCATTCTAATTCATTCACACGATCAATTCTAATTCATTCGTATGATCCATTCTAATTCATTCCTACGATCTATTCTAATTCATTCGTTCGAATGTATCCATTCTAATTCATTCGTACTATTCATTCTAATTCATTCGTACGATCCATTCTGATTCATTCGTACGATCCATTCTACTTCATTCGCACGAATGTATCCATTCGTACGAATGAAGTAGAATGGATCGTACGAATGAATTAGAATGGATCGTACGAATGAATTAGAATGGATACATTCGAACGAATGAATTAAAATAGATCGTAGGAATGAATTAGAATGGATCATACGAATGAATTAGAATTGATCGTGCGAATGAATTAGAATGGATTGTACGAATGAATTAGAATGGATACATTCGTGCGAATAAAGTAGAATGGATCGTATGAATGAATTAGAATGGATCGTGCGAATGAATTAGAATGAATCGTACGAATGAATTAGAATGGATACATTCGAACGAATGAATTAGAATAGATCGTAGGAATGAATTAGAATAGATCATACGAATGAATTAGAATTGATCGTGCGAATGAATTAGAATGGATTGTACGAATGAATTAGAATGGATACATTCATGCGAATGAATTAGAATGGATCGTACGAATGAGTAAGAATGGATCGTACGAATAAAATAGAATGGATCGTACGAATGAATTAGAATGGATCGTGCTAATGAATTAGAATGGATCGTACGAATGAATTAGAATGGATACATTCATGCGAATGAATTAGAATGGATCGTACGAATGAGTAAGAATGGATCGTACGAATGAAATAGAATGGATCGTACGAATGAATTAGAATGGATCGTGCTAATGAATTAGAATGGATCGTACGAATGACTTAGAATAGATTGTGCGAATGAATTAGAATGGATCGTACGAATGAATTAGAATGGATCGTATAAATGAATTAGAATGGATCGTGCGAATGAATTAGAATGAATCGCACGAATGAATTAGAATGGAAACATTCGAACGAATGAATTAGAATAGATCGTAGGAATGAATAAGAATGGATCATACGAATGAATTAGAATTGATCGTGCGAATGAATTAGAATGGATTGTACGAATGAATTAGAATGGATACATTCGTGCGAATGAAGTAGAATGGATCGTACGAATGAATTAGAATGGATCGAACGAATGAATTAGAATGGATTGTACGAATGAATTAGAATGGATACATTCGTGCGAATGAAGTAGAATGGATCATAAGAATGAAGTAGAATGGATTGTACGAATGAATTAGAATGGATACATTCGTGCAAATGAAGTAGAATGGATCGTACGAATGAATTAGAATGGATCGTACGAATGAATTAGAATGAATCGTACGAATGAATTAGAATGGATACATTCGAACGAATGAATTAGAATAGATCATAGGAATGAATTAGAATGGATCATACGAATGAATTAGAATTGATCGTGCGAATGAATTAGAATGGATTGCATGAATGAATTAGAATTGATCCATTCTAATTCATTCGTACGATCCATTCTAATTCATTCGTACGATCCATTCTACTTCATTCGCACGAATGTATCCATTCTAATTCATTCGTACAATCCATTCTAATTCATTCGCACGATCAATTCTAATTCATTCGTATGATCCATTCTAATTCATTCCTACGATCTATTCTAATTCATTCGTTCGAATGTATCCATTCTAATTCATTCGTACAATCCATTCTAATTCATTCGTACGATCCATTCTACTTCATTCGTACGATCCATTCTACTTCATTCGCACGAATGTATCCATTCTAATTCATTCGTACAATCCATTCTAATTCATTCGCACGATCAATTCTAATTCATTCGTATCATCCATTCTAATTCATTCCTACGATCTATTCTAATTCATTAGTTTGAATGTATCCATTCTAATTCATTCGTACGATTCATTCTAATTCATTCGTACGATCCATTCTAATTCATTCGTACGATCCTTTCTACTTCATTCGTATGATCCATTCTAATTCATTCGTACAATCCATTCTAATTCATTCGCACGATCAATTCTAATTCATTCGTATGATCCATTCTAATTCATTCGTACATTCGTGCGAATGATGTAGAATGGATCGTACGAATGAATCAGAATGGATCGTACGAATGAATTAGAATGGATCGTATAAATGAATTAGAATGGATCGTACGAATGAATCAGAATGGATCGTATGACTGAATTAGAATGGATACATTCGTGCGAATGAATTAGAATGGATCGTACGAATGAGTAAGAATGGATCATACAAATGAAATGGAATGGATCGTACGAATGAATTAGAATGGATCGTGCTAATGAATTAGAATGGATCGTACGAATAAATTAGAATAGATTGTCCGAATGAATTAGAATGGATCGTACGAATGAATTAAAATGGATACATTCGAACGAATGAATTAGAATTGATCGTGCGAATGAATTAGAATGGATTGTACGAATGAATTAGAATGGATATATTCGTGCGAATGAAGTAGAATAGATCATACGAATGAATTAGAATGGATCGTACGAATGAATTAGAATGAATCGTACGAATGAATTAGAATGGATTGTACGAATGAATTAGAATGGATCCATTCGTGCGAATGAAGTAGAATGGATCGTACGAATGAATTAGAATGGATCGTACGAATAAATTAGAATGAATCGTACGAATGAATTAGAATGGAAACATTCGAACGAATGAATTAGAATAGATCGTAGGAATGAATTAGAATGAATCGTACGAATGAATTAGAATGGATTGTACGAATGAATTAGAATGAATCGTACAAATGAATTAGAACGGATACATTCGAACGAATGAATTAGAATAGATCGTAGGAATGAATTAGAATGGATCATACGAATGAATTAGAATTGATCGTGCGAATGAATTAGAATGGATTGCACGAATGAATTAGAATGGATACATTCGAGCGAATGAAGTAGAATGGATCGTACGAATGAATTAGAATGGATCGTACGAATGAATTAGAATGAATCGTACGAATGAATTAGAATGGATACATTCGAACGAATGAATTAGAATAGATCGTAGGAATGAATTAGAATGGATCATACGAATGAATTAGAATTGATCGTGCGAATGAATTAGAATGGATTGTACGAATGAATTAGAATGGATACATTCGTGCGAATGATGTAGAATGGATCGTACGAATGAATCAGAATGGATCGTACGAATGAATTAGAATGAATCGTACGAATGAATTAGAATGGATACATTCGAACGAATGAATTAAAATAGATCGTAGGAATGAATTAGAATGGATTATACGAATGAATTAGAATTGATCGTGCGAATGAATTAGAATGGATTGTACGAATGAATTAGAATGGATATATTCGTGCGAATGAAGTAGAATGGATCGTACGAATGAATTAGAATGGATCGTACGAATGAATTAGAATGGATACATTCGAACTAATGAATTAGAATAGATCGTAGGAATGAATTAGAATGGATCATACGAATGAATTAGAATTGATCATGCGAATTAATTAGAATGGATTGTACGAAGGAATTAGAATGGATGCATTCGTGCGAAAGAAGTAGAATGGATCGTACGAATGAAATAGAATGGATCGTACGAATGAATTAGAATGAATCGTACGAATGAATTAGAATGGATCGTACCATTCTAATTCATTCGTACGATCCATTCTAATTCATTCGTATGATCCATTCTAATTCATTCCTACGATCTATTCTAATTCATTCGTTCGAATTGATCGTGCGAATGAATTAGAATGGATTGTACGAATGAATTAGAATGGATACATTCGTGCGAATGAAGTAGAATGGATCGTACGAATGAATTAGAATGGATCGTACGAATGAATTAGAATGAATCGTACGAATGAATTAGAATGGATACATTCGAACGAATGAATTAGAATTGATCATAGGAATGAATTAGAATGGATCATACGAATGAATTAGAATTCATCGTGCGAATGAATTAGAATGGATTGTACGAATGAATTAGAATGGATACATTCGTGCGAATGAAGTAGAATGGATCGTACGAATGAATTAGAATGGATCGTACGAATGAATTAGAATGAATCGTACGAATGAATTAGAATGGATACATTCGAACGAATAAATTAGAATAGATCGTAGGAATGAATTAGAATGGATCATACGAATGAATTCTAATTGCTCGTGCGAATGAATTAGAATGGATTGTACGAATGAATTAGAATGGATACATTCGTGCGAATGAAGTAGAACGGATCGTACAAATGACTTAGAATGGATCGTACGAATGAATTAGAATGAATCGTACGAATGAATTAGAATGGATCGTACGAATGAATTAGAATGGATACATTCATGCGAATGAATTAGAATGGATCGTACGAATGAGTAAAAATGGATCGTACGAATGAAATAGAATGGATCGTACGAATGAATTAGAATGGATCGTGCTAATGAATTAGAATGGATCGTACGAATGAATTAGAATGGATACATTCATGTGAATGAATTAGAATGGATCTGACGAATGAATTAGAATGGATCGTACGAATGAATTAGAATGGATCGTACGAATGAATTAGAATGAATCGTACGAATGAATTAGAATGGATAAATTCGAACGAATAATTAGAATAGATCGTAGGAATGAATTAGAATGGATCATACGAATGAATTAGAATTGATCGTGCGAATGAATTAGAATGGATTGTACGAATGAATTAGAATGGATACATTCGTGCGAATGAAGTAGAATGGATCGTACGAATGAATTAGAATGGATTGTACGAATGAATTAGAATGAATCGTATGAATGAATTAGAAGGGATACATTCGAACGAATGAATTAGAATAGATCGTAGGAATGAATTAGAATGGATCGTACGAATGAATTAGAATTGATCGTGCGAATGAATTAGAATGGATTGTACGAATGAATTAGAATGGATACATTCGTGCGAATGAAGTAGAATTGATCGTGCGAATGAATTAGAATGGATTGCACGAATGAATTAGAATAGATACATTCGTGCGAATGAAGTAGAACGGATCGTACGAATGAATTAGAATGGATCGTACGAATGAATTAGAATGAATCGTACGAATGAATTAGAATGGATCGTACGAATGAATTAGAATGGACACATTCATGCGAATGAATTAGAATGGATCGTACGAATGAGTAAGAATGGATCGTACGAATGAAATAGAATGGATCGTACGAATGAATTAGAATGGATCGTACGAATGAATTAGAATGAATCGTACGAATGAATTAGAATGGATACATTCGAATGAATGAATTAGAATAGATCGTAGAAATGAATTAGAATTGATCGTGCGAATGAATTAGAATGGATTGTACGAATGAATTAGAATGGATACATTCGTGCGAATGAAGTAGAATAGATCGAACGAATGAATTAGAATAGATCGTAGGAATGAATTAGAATGGATCGTACGAATGAATTAGAATTGATCGTGCGAATGAATTAGAATGGATTGCACGAATGAATTAGAATGAATCGTACGAATGAATTAGAATGGATTGTACGAATGAATTAGAATGGTTCGTACGAATGAATTAGAATGGATCGTACGAATGAATTAGAATGAATCGTACGAATGAATTAGAATGGATACATTCGAACGAATGAATTAGAATAGATCGTAGGAATGAATTAGAATGGATCATACGAATGAATTAGAATTGATCGTGCGAATGAATTAGAATGGATTGTACGAATGAATTAGAATGGATACATTCGTGCGAATGAAGTAGAATGGATCGTACGAATGAATAAGAATGGATCGTACAAATGAATTAGAATGAATCATACGAATGAATTAGAATGGATACATTCGAACGAATAAATTAGAATAGATCGTAGGAATGAATTAGAATGGATCATACGAATGAATTAGAATTGATCGTGCGAATGAATTAGAATGGATTGTACGAATGATTTAGAATGGATACATTCGTGCGAATGAAGTAGAATGGATCGTACGAATGAATTAGAATGGATCGTACGAATGAATTAGAATGAATCGTACGAATGAATTAGAATGGATACATTCGAACGAAAAAATTAGAATAGATCGTAGGAATGAATTAGAATAGATCATACGAATGAATTAGAATTGATCATGCGAATGAATTAGAATGGATTGTACGAATGAATTAGAATGGATACATTCGTGCGAATGAAGTAGAATTGATCGTACGAATGAATTAGAATGGATCGTACGAATGAATTTGAATGAATCGTACGAATGAACTAGAATGGATACATTCGAACGAATGAATTAGAATAGATCGTAGGAATGAATTAGAATGGATCATACGAATGAATTAGAATTGATCGTGCGAATGAATTAGAATGGATTGTACGAATGAATTAGAATGGATACATTCGTGCGAATGAAGTAGAATGGATCGTACGAATGAATTAGAATGGATCGTACGAATGAATTAGAATGAATCGTACGAATGAATTAGAATGGATACATTCGAACGAATGAATTAGAATAGATCGTAGGAATGAATTAGAATGGATCATACGAATGAATTAGAATTGATCGTGCGAATGAATTAGAATGGATTGTACGAATGAATTAGAATGGATACATTCGTGCGAATGAAGTAGAATGGATCGTACGAATGAATTAGAATGGATCGTACGAATGAATTGGAATGAATCGTACGAATGAATTAGAATGGATACATTCGAACGAATGAATTAGAATAGATCGTAGGAATGAATTAGAATGGATCGTACGAATGAATTAGAATGGATCGTACGAATGAATTAGAATTGATCGTGCGAATGAATTAGAATGGATTGTACGAATGAATTAGAATGGATACATTCGTGCGAATGAATCAGAATGGATACATTCGTGCGAATGAATTAGAATGGATCATACGAATTGAATTAGAATAGATCGTAGGAATGAATTAGAATGGATCATACGAATGAATTAGAATTGATCGTGCGAATGAATTAAAATGGATTGTACGAATGAATTAGAATTGATACATTCGTGCGAATGAAGTAGAATGGATCGTACGAATGAATTAGAATGGATCGTACGAATGAATTAGAATGGATACATTCGAACGAATGAATTAGAATAGATCGTAGGAATGAATTAGAATGGATCATACGAATGAATTAGAATTGATCGTGCGAATGAATTAGAATGGATTGTACGAATGAATTAGAATTGATACATTCGTGCGAATGAAGTAGAATGGATCGTACGAATGAATTAGAATGGATCGTACGAATGAATCAGAATGAATAGTACGAATGAATTAGAATGGAAACATTCGAACAAATGAATTAAAATAGATCGTAGGAATGAATTAGAATGGATCATACGAATGAATTAGAATTGATCGTGCGAATGAATTAGAATGGATTGTACGAATGAATTAGAATGGATACATTCGTGCGAATGAAGTAGAATGGATCGTACGAATGAATTAGAATGGATCGTACGAATGAATTAGAATGAATCGTACGAATGAGTTAGAATGGATACATTCGAATGAATGAATTAGAAGAGATCGTAGGAATGAATTAGAATGGATCATATGAATGAATTAGAATTGATCGTGCGAATGAATTAGCACGAATAAATTAGAATGGATCATACGAATGAATTAGAAATGATCGTGCGAATGAATTAGAATGGGTTGTATGAATGAATTAGAATGGATACATTCGTGCGAATGAAGTAGAATGGATCGTACGAATGAATTAGAATGGATCGTACGAATGAATTAAAATAGATATATTCGAGCGAATGAATTAGAATGGATACATTTGTGCGAATGAATTAGAATGGATCGTACGAATGAATTAGAATGGATCAGCAAATTCGGAAACACATTCATGCGAATGAAGTAGAATGGATCGTACGAATGAATTAGAATGGATCGTACGAATGAATTAGAATGAATCGTACGAATGAATTAGAATGGATACATTCAAACGAATGAATTAGAATAGATCATAGGAATGAATTAGAATGGATCATACGAATGAATTAGAATTGATCGTGCGAATGAATTAAAATGGATTGTACGAATGAATTAGAATGGATACATTCGTGCGAATGAAGTAGAATGGATCGTACGAATGAATTAGAATAGATCGTACGAATGAATTAGAATAAATCGTACGAATGAATTAGAATGGATACATTCGAACGAATGAATTAGAATAGATCGTAGGAATGAATTAGAATGGATCATACGAATGAATTAGAATTGATCGTGCAAATGAATTAGAATGGATTGTACGATCCATTCTAATTCATTCGTACGATCCATTCTCATTCATTCGCACGATCCATTCTAATTCATTCGCATGAATGTATCCATTTAAATTCATTCATACGATCCATTCTAATTCATTCGTACGATTCATTCTAATTCATTCGTACGATTCATTCTAATTCATTCCTACGATCTATTCTAATTCATTCGTATGATCCATTCTAATTCATTCGTACGATTCATTCTAATTCATTCATACGATCCATTCTAATTCATTCGTTCATACAAATGAAATAGAATGGATCGTACGAATGAATTAGAATGGATCGTGCTAATGAATTAGAATGGATCGTACCATTCTAATTCATTCGTACAATCCATTCTAATTCATTCGCACGATCAATTCTAATTCATTCGTATGATCCATTCTAATTCATTCCTACGATCTATTCTAATTCATTCGTTCGAATGTATCCATTCTAATTCATTTGTATGATTCATTCTAATTCATTCGTACGATCCATTCTAATTCATTCGTACGATCCAATCTACTTCATTCGCATGAATGTATCCATTCTAATTCATTCGTACAATCCATTCAAATTCATTCGCACGATCAATTCTAATTCATTCGTATGATCCATTCTAATTCATTCCTACGATCTATTCTAATTTATTCGTTCGAATGTATCCATTCTAATTCATTCGTACGATTCATTCTAATTCATTCGTACGATCCATTCTAATTCATTCGTACGATCCATTCTACTTCATTCGCACGAATGTATCCATTCTAACTCATTCGTACAATCCATTCTAATTCATTCACACGATCAATTCTAATTCATTCGTATGATCCATTCTAATTCATTCCTACGATCTATTCTAATTCATTCGTATGATCAATTCTAATTCATTCGTATGATACATTCTAATTCATTCCTACGATCTATTCTAATTTATTCGTTCGAATGTATCCATTCTAATTCATTCGTACGATTCATTCTAATTCATTCGTACGATCCATTCTAATTCATTCGCACGATCCATTCTAATTCATTCGCACGATCAATTCTAATTCATTCGTATGATCCATTCTAATTCATTCGTATGATACATTCGTGCGAATGAAGTAGAATGGATCGTACGAATGAATTAGAATGGATACATTCGTGCGAATGAAGTAGAATGGATCGTACGAATGAATTAGAATGGATCGTACGAATGAATTAGAATGAATCGTACAAATGATTTAGAATGGAAACATTCGAACGAATGAATTAGAATAGATCGTAGGAATGAATTAGAATGGATCATACGAATGAATTAGAATTGATCATGCGAATGAATTAGAATGGATTGTACGAATGAATTAGAATGGATACATTCGTGCGAATGAAGTAGAATGGATCGTACGAATGAATTAGAATGGATCGTACGAATGAATTAGAATGAATCATACGAATGAATTAGAATGGATACATTCGAACGAATAAATTAGAATAGATCGTAGGAATGAATTAGAATGGATCATACGAATGAATTAGAATTGATCGTGCGAATGAATTAGAATGGATTGTTCGAATGAATTAGAATGGATACATTCGTGCGAATGAAGTAGAATAGATCGTACGAATGAATTAGAATGGATCGTACGAATGAATTAGAATGAATCGTACGAATGAATTAGAATGGATACATTCGAACGAATGAATTAGAATAGATCGTAGGAATGAATTAGAATGGATCATACGAATGAATTAGAATTGATCGTGCGAATGAATAAGAATGGATTGTACGAATGAATTAGAATGGATACATTCGTGCGAATGAAGTAGAATGGATCGTAAGAATGAAGTAGAATGGATCGTACGAATGAATTACAATGGATCGTGCAAATGAATTAGAATCGATCCATTCTACTTCATTAGCACGATCAATGGATACATTCGTACGATTCATTCTAATTCATTCGTACGATCCATTCTACTTCATTCGTACGATCCATTCTACTTCATTCTCACGAATGTATCCATTCTAATTCATTCGTACAATCCATTCTAATTCATTCGCACGATCAATTCTAATTCATTCGTATGATCCATTCTAATTCATTCCTACGATCTATTCTAATTCATTCGTTCGAATGTATCCATTCTAATTCTTTCATATGATTCATTCTAATTCATTCGTACGATCCATTCTAATTCATTCGTACAATCCATTCTACTTCATTCGCACAAATGTATCCATTCTAATTCATTCGTACAATCCATTCTAATTCATTCGCACGATCAATTCTAATTCATTCGTATGATCCATTCTAATTCATTCCTACGATCAATTCTAATTCATTCGTTCGAATGTATCAATTCTAATTCATTCGTACGATTCATTCTAATTCATTCGTACGATCCATTCTAATGCATTCGTACGATCCATTCTACTTCATTCGCACGAATGTATCCATTCTGATTCATTCCTGCAATCCATTCTAATTCATTCGCACGATCAATTCTAATTCATTCGTATGATCCATTCTAATTCATTCCTACGGTCTATTCTAATTCATTCGTTCGAATGTATCCATTCTAATTCATTCGTACGATTCATTCTAATTCATTCGTACGATCCATTCTAATTCATTCGTGCAATCCATTCTAATTCATTCGCACGATCAATTCTAATTCATTCGTATGATCCATTCTAATTCATTCCTACGATCTATTCTAATTCATTCGTTCGAATGTATCCATTCTAATTCATTCGTACGATTCATTCTAATTCATTCGTACGATCCATTCTAATTCATTCGCACGAATTTACCTATTCTAATTCATTCGTACAATCCATTCTAATTCATTCGCACGATCAATTCTAATTCATTCGTATGATCAATTCTAATTCATTCGTACGATTCATTCTAATTCATTCGTACGATCCATTCTAATTCATTCGTACGATCCATTCTACTTCATTCGCACGAATTTACCTATTCTAATTCATTCGTACGATCAATTTTAATTCATTCGTATGATCCATTCTAATTCATTCCTACGATCTATTCTAATTCATTCGTTCGAATGTTTCCATTCTAATTCATTCGTACGATTCATTCTAATTCATTCGTACGATCCATTCTGATTCATTCGTACGATCCATTCTAATTCTACGATCCATTCTTACTCATTCGTACAATCCATTCTAATTCATTTGGACGAATGTATCCATTCTTATTCATTCGCACGAATGTATCCATTCTAATTCATTCGTACAATCCATTCTAATTCATTCGCACGATCAATTCTAATTCATTCGTATGATCCATTCTAATTCATTCCTACGATCTCTTCTAATTCATTCGTTCGAATGTATCCATTCTAATTCATTCGTACGATTCATTCTAATTCATTCGTACGATCCATTCTAATTCATTCGTACGATCCATTCTACTTCATTCACACGAATGTATCCATTCTAATTCATTCGTGCAATCCATTCTAATTCATTCGCACGATCAATTCTAATTCATTCGTATGATCCATTCTAATTCATTCCTACGATCTATTCTAATTCATTCGTTCGAATGTATCCATTCTAATTCATTCGTACGATTCATTCTAATTCATTCGTACGACCATTCTAATTCATTCGTACGATCCATTCTACTTCATTCGCACGAATGTATCCATTCTAATTCATTCGTACAATCCATTCTAATTCATTCGCACGATCAATTCTAATTCATTCGTATGATCCATTCTAATTCATTCCTACGACCTATTCTAATTCATTCGTTCGAATGTTTCCATTCTAATTCATTCGTATGATTCATTCTAATTCATTCGTACGATCCATTCTGATTCATTCGTACGATCCATTCTAATTCATTCGTACGATCCATTCTACTTCATTCGCACGAATGTATCCATTCTAATTCATTCGTACAATCCATTCTAATTCATTCGCACGATCAATTCTAATTCATTCGTATGATCCATTCTAATTCATTCCTACGATCTATTCTAATTCATTCGTTCGAATGTATCCATTCTAATTCATTCGTACGATCCATTCTAATTCATTCGTACAATCCATTCTAATTCATTCGCACGATCAATTCTAATTCATTCGTATGATCCATTCTAATTCATTCCTACGATCTATTCTAATTCATTCGTTCGAATGTATCCATTCTAATTCATTCGTACGATTCATTCTAATTCATTCGTAAGATCCATTCTAATTCATTCGTACGATCCATTCTACTTCATTCGCACGAATGTATCCATTCTAATTCATTCGTACAATCCATTCTTATTCATTCGCACAATCAATTCTAATTCATTCGTATGATCCATTCTAATTCATTCGTACGATCCATTCTAATTCATTCGTACGATCCATTCTACTTCATTCGCACGAATGTATCCATTCTAATTCATTCGTACAATCCATTCTAATTCATTCGCACGATCAATTCTAATTCATTCGTATGATCCATTCTACTTCATTCGCACGAATGTATCCATTCTAATTCATTCGTATAATCCATTCTAATTCATTCGCACGATCAATTCTAATTCATTCGTATGATCCATTCTAATTCATTCCTACAATCCATTCTAATTCATTCGTTTAAATGTATCCATTCTAATTTATTCGTACGATTCATTCTAATTCATTCGTACGATCCATTCTAATTCATTCGTACGACCCATTCTACTTCATTCGCACGAATGTATCCATTCTAATTCATTCGTACAATCCATTCTAATTCATTCCTACGATTCATTCTAATTCATTCGTACGATCCATTCTAATTCATTCATACGATCCATTCTACATCATTCGCACGAATGTATCCATTCTAATTCATTCGTACGATCCATTCTAATTCATTCGCACGATCCATTCTAATTCATTCTCACAAATTTAACCTTTCTAATTCATTTGCACGATCTATTCAAATTCATTCGCACTATCCATTCTAATTCATTTGTATGATCCATTCTAATTCATTCGTACGATCCATTCTAATCCATTCGTACGATCCATGGTAATTCATTCGTACGATCCATTCTAATTCATTCCTACGATCCATTCTACTTCATTCGCACGAATGTATCCATTCTAATTCATTCGTACAATCCATTCTAATTCAATCGCACGATCAATTCTAATTCATTCGTATGATCCATTCTAATTCGTTCCTACGATCTATTCTAATTCATTCGTACGATCCATTCTAATTCATTCCTACGATCCATTCTAATCCATTCTACTTCATTCGCACGAATGTATTCATTCTAATTCATTCGTACGATCAATTCTAATTCATTCGTATGATCCATTCTAATTCATTCCTACGATCTATTCTAATTCATTCGTTCGAATGTATCCATTCTAATTCATTCGTACGATTCATTCTAATTCATTCGTACGATCCATTCTAATTCATTCGTACGATCCATTCTACTTCATTCGCACGAATGTATCCATTCTAATTCATTCGTACAATCCATTCTAATTCATTCGCACGATCAATTCTAATTCATTCGTATGATCCATTCTAATTCATTCCTACGATCTGTTCTAATTCATTCGTTTGAATGTATCCATTCTAATTCATTTGTACGATTCATTCTAATTCATTCGTACGATCCATTCTAATTCATTCGTACGATCCATTCTACTTCATTCGCACGAATGTATCCATTCTAATTCATTCGTACAGTCCATTCTAATTCATTCGCACGATCAATTCTAATTCATTCGTATGATCCATTCTAATTCATTCCTACGATCTATTCTAATTCATTCGTTCGAATGTATCATTCTAATTCATTCATACAATCCATTCTAATTCATTCGCACGATCAATTCTAATTCATTCGTATGATCCATTCTAATTCATTCCTACGATCTATTCTAATTCATTCGTTCGAATGTATCCATTCTAATTCATTCGTGCGAATGAATTAGAATGGATCATACGAATGAATTAGAATGAATCGTACGAATGAATTACAATGAATCGTACGAATGAATTAGAATGGAAACATTCGAACGAATGAATTAGAATAGATCGTAGGAATGAATTAGAATGGATCATACGAATGAATTAGAATTGATCGTACGAATGAATTAGAATGGATTGTACGAATGAATTAGAATGGATACATTCGTGCGAATGAAGTAGAATGGATCGTACGAATGAATTAGAATGGGATCGTACGAATGAATTTGAATGGATCGTACAATCCATTCTAATTCATTCGCACGATCAATTCTAATTCATTCGTATGATCCATTCTAATTCATTCCTTCGATCTATTCTAATTCATTCGTTCCAATGTATCCATTCTAATTCATTCGTACGATTCATTCTAATTCATTCGTACGATTCATTCTAATTCATTCGTACGATCCATTCTAATTCATTCGCACGAATGAATTAGAATGGATACATTCGAACGAATGAATTAGAATAGATCGTAGGAATGAATTAGATAGAATCGTACGAATGAATTAGAATTGATCGTGCGAATGAATTAGAATGGATTGTACGAATGAATTAGAATGGATACATTCATGCGAATGAAGTAGAATGGATCGTACGAATGAATTAGAATGGATGGAAGAATGAATTAGAATAGATCGTAGGAATGAATTAGAATCGATCATACGAATGAATTAGAATTGATCATGCGAATGAATTAGAATGGATTGTACGAATGAATTAGAATGGATACATTCGTGCGAATGAAGTAGAATGGATCGTACGAATGAATTAGAATGGTTCGTACGAATGAATTAGAATGAATCGTACGAATTAATTAGAATGGATACATTCGAACGAATGAATTAGAATAGATCGTAGGAATGAATTAGAATGGATCATACGAATGAATTAGAATTGATCGTGCGAATGAATTAGAATGGATTGTACGAATGAATTAGAATGGATACATTCGTGCGAATGAAGTAGAATGGATCGTACGAATGAATTAGAATGGATCGTACGAATGAATTAGAATGAATCGTACGAATGAATTAGAATGGATACATTCGAACGAATGAATTAGAATAGATCGTAGGAATGAATTAGAATGGATCATACGAATGAATTAGAATTGATCGTGCGAATGAATTAGAATGGATTGTACGAATGAATTAGAATAGATACATTCGTGCGAATGAAGTAGAATGGATCGTACGAATGAATTAGAATGGATCGTACGAATGAATCAGAATGGATCGTACGAATGAATTAGAATAAATCGTACGAATGAATTAGAATGGATACATTCGAACGAATGAATTAGAATAGATCGTAGGAATGAATTAGAATGGATCATACGAATGAATTAGAATTGATCGTGCGAATGAATTAGAATGGATTGTACGAATGAATTAGAATGGATACATTCGTGCGAATGAATTAGAATGGATCGTACGAATGAATTAGAATAGATCGTAGGAATGAATTAGAATGGATCGTACGAATAAATTAGAATGAATCGTACGAATGAATTAGAATGGATACATTCGAACGAATAAATTAGAATAGATCGTAGGAATGAATTAGAATGGATCATACGAATGAATTAGAATTGATCGTGCGAATGAATTAGAATAGATCGTACGAATGAATTAGAATTGATACATTCGTGCGAATGAATTAGAATGGATCATATGAATGAATTACAATGGATCGTATGAATAAATTAGAATGGATCGTACGAATGAATTAGAATGGATCGTGCTAATGAAGTAGAATGGATCGATTCTAATTCATTTGCACGATCCATTCTAATTCATTCGTACGATCCATTCTACTTCATTCTTACGATCCATTCTACTTCATTCGCACGAATGTATCCATTTTAATTCATTCGTACAATCCATTCTAATTCATTCGCACGATCAATTCTAATTCATTCGTATGATCCATTCTAATTCATTCGTACCATCTATTCTAATTCATTCGTTCGAATGCATCCATTCTAATTCATTCGGACGAATGTATCCATTGTAATTCATTCGTACGATCCATTCGAATTCATTCATACGATCCATTCTAATTCATTCGCACGAATGTATTCATTCGGACAATCTATTCTAATTTATTCGTACGATCCATTCTAATTCATTAGCACGATCCATTCTAATTCATTCGTACGATCCATTCTATTTCATTTGTATGATCCATTCTTACTCATTCGTACGATCCATTCTAATTCATTCGCACGAATGTATCCATTCTAATTCAGTCATACGATCCATTCTAATTAATTCGCACGATCCATTCTAATTCATTTATACGATCCATTCTAATTCATTCGTACGATCCATTCTGATTCATTCGTATGATCCATTCTACATCATTCGCACGAATGTACGAATGAATTAGAATGGATCATACGAATGAATTAGAATTGATCGTACGAATGAATTAGAATGGATCGTACGAATGAATTAGAATGGATACATTCGAACGAATGAATTAGAATAGATCATAGGAATGAATTAGAATGGATCATACGAATGAATTAGAATTGATCGTGCGAATGAATTAGAATGGATTGTATGAATGAATTAGAATGGATACATTTGTGCGAATGAAGTAGAATGGATCGTACGAATGAATTAGAATGGATCTTACGAATGAATTAGAATGAATCGTACGAATGAATTAGAATGGATACATTCGAACGAACGAATTAGAATAGATCGTTGGAATGAATTAGAATGGATCATACAAATGAATTAGAATTGATCGTGCGAATGAATTAGAATGGATACATTCGTGCGAATGAAGTAGAATGGATCGTACGAATGAATTAGAATGGATCGTACGAATGAATTAGAATGAATCGTACGAATGAATTAGAATGGATACATTCGAACGAATAAATTATAATAGATCGTAGGAATGAATTAGAATGGATCAAACGAATGAATTAGAATTGATCGTGCGAATGAATTAGAATGGATTGTACAAATGAATTAGAATGGATACATTCGTGCGAATGAAGTAGAATGGATCGTACGAATGAATTAGAATGGATCGTACGAATGAATTAGAATGAATCGTATGAATGAATTAGAATGGATACATTCGAACGAATGAATTAGAATAGATCGTAGGAATGAATTAGAATGGATCATACGAATGAATTAGAATTGATCGTGCGAATGAATTAGAATGGATTGTACGAATGAATTAGAACGGATACATTCTTGCAAATGACGTAGAATTGATCGTACGAATGAATCAGAATGGATCGTACGAATGAATTAGAATGAATCGTACGAATGAATTAGAATGGAAACATTCGAACGAATGAATTAGAATAGATCGTAGGAATGAATTAGAATGGATCATACGAATGAATTAGAATTGATCGTGCGAATGAATTAGAATAGATTGTACGAATAAATTATAATGGATACATTCGTGCGAATGAAGTAGAATGGATCTTACGAATGAATTAGAATGGATCGTACGAATGAATTAGAATGAATCGTATGAATGAATTAGAATGGATACATTCGAACGAATGAATTAGAATAGATCGTAGGAATGAATTAGAATGGATCATACGAATGAATTAGAATTGATCGTACGAATGAATTAGAATGGATACATTCGAACGAATGAATTAGAATAGATCATAGGAATGAATTAGAATGGATCATACGAATGAATTAGAATTGATCGTGCGAATGAATTAGAATGGATTGTACGAATGAATTAGAATGGATACATTCGTGCGAATGAAGTAGAATGGATCGTACGAATGAATTAGAATGGATCGTATGAATGAATCAGAATGGATCGTATGAATGAATTAGAATGAATCGTACGAATGAATTAGAATGGAAATATTCAAACGAATGAATTAGAATAAATCGTAGGAATGAATTAAAATGGATCATACGAATGAATTAGAATTGATCGTGCGAATGAATTAGAATGGATTGTATGAATGAATTAGAATGGATACATTCGTGCGAATGAAGTAGAATGGATCGTACGAATGAATTAGAATGGATCGTACGAATGAATTAGAATGAATCGTACGAATGAATTAGAATGGATACATTCGAACGAATGAATTAGAATAGATCGTAGGAATGAATTAGAATGGATCATACGAATGAATTAGAATTGATCGTGCGAATGAATTAGAATGGATTGTACAAATGAATTAGAATGGATACATTCGTGCGAATGAAGTAGAATGGATCGTACGAATGAATTAGAATGGATCGTACGAATGAATTAGAATGAATCGTACGAATGAATTAGAATGGAAACATTCGAACAAATGAATTAGATTAGATCGTAGGAATGAATTAGAATGGATCATACGAATGAATTAGAATTGATCGTGCGAATGAATTAGAATGGATTGTACGAATGAATTAGAATGGATACATTCGTGCGAATGAAGTAGAATGGATCGTACGAATGAATTAGAATGGATCGTACGAATGAATTAGAATGAATCGTAAGAAAGAATTAGAATGGATACATTCGAACGAATAAATTAGAATAGATCGTAGGAATGAATTAGAATGGATCATACGAATGAATTAGAATTGCATTCTAATTCATTCGTACGATCCATTCTACTTCATTCGCACGAATGTATCCATTCTAATTCATTCGTACAATCCATTCTAATTCATTCGCACGATGAATTCTAATTCATTCGTATGATCCATTCTAATTCATTGCTACGATCTATTCTAATTCATTCGTTCGAATGTTTCCATTCTAATTCATTCGTACGATTCATTCTAATTCATTCGTACGATCCATTCTAATTCATTCGTACGATCCATTCTACTTCATTCGCACGAATGTATCCATTCTAATTCATTCGCACGATCAATTCTAATTCATTCGTATGATCCATTCTAATTCATTCCTACGATCTATTCTAATTTATTCGTTCGAATGTATCCATTCTAATTCATTCGTACGATTCATTCTAATTCATTCGTACGATCCATTCTGATTCATTCGTACGATCCATTCTAATTCATTCGTACGATCCATTCTACTTCATTCGCACGAATGTATCCATTCTAATTCATTCGTACAATCCATTCTAATTCATTCGCACGATCAATTCTAATTCATTCGTATGATCCATTCTAATTCATTCCTACGATCTATTCTAATTCATTCGTTCGAATGTATCCATTCTAATTCATTCGTACGATTCATTCTAATTCATTCGTAAGATCCATTCTAATTCATTCGTACGATCCATTCTACTTCATTCGCACGAATGTATCCATTCTAATTCATTCGTACAATCCATTCTTATTCATTCGCACAATCAATTCTAATTCATTCGTATGATCCATTCTAATTCATTCGTACGATCCATTCTAATTCATTCGTACGATCCATTCTACTTCATTCGCACGAATGTATCCATTCTAATTCATTCGTACAATCCATTCTAATTCATTCGCACGATCAATTCTAATTCATTCGTATGATCCATTCTACTTCATTCGCACGAATGTATCCATTCTAATTCATTCGTATAATCCATTCTAATTCATTCGCACGATCAATTCTAATTCATTCGTATGATCCATTCTAATTCATTCCTACAATCCATTCTAATTCATTCGTTTAAATGTATCCATTCTAATTTATTCGTACGATTCATTCTAATTCATTCGTACGATCCATTCTAATTCATTCGTACGACCCATTCTACTTCATTCGCACGAATGTATCCATTCTAATTCATTCGTACAATCCATTCTAATTCATTCCTACGATTCATTCTAATTCATTCGTACGATCCATTCTAATTCATTCATACGATCCATTCTACATCATTCGCACGAATGTATCCATTCTAATTCATTCGTACGATCCATTCTAATTCATTCGCACGATCCATTCTAATTCATTCTCACAAATTTAACCTTTCTAATTCATTTGCACGATCTATTCAAATTCATTCGCACTATCCATTCTAATTCATTTGTATGATCCATTCTAATTCATTCGTACGATCCATTCTAATCCATTCGTACGATCCATGGTAATTCATTCGTACGATCCATTCTAATTCATTCCTACGATCCATTCTACTTCATTCGCACGAATGTATCCATTCTAATTCATTCGTACAATCCATTCTAATTCAATCGCACGATCAATTCTAATTCATTCGTATGATCCATTCTAATTCGTTCCTACGATCTATTCTAATTCATTCGTACGATCCATTCTAATTCATTCCTACGATCCATTCTAATCCATTCTACTTCATTCGCACGAATGTATTCATTCTAATTCATTCGTACGATCAATTCTAATTCATTCGTATGATCCATTCTAATTCATTCCTACGATCTATTCTAATTCATTCGTTCGAATGTATCCATTCTAATTCATTCGTACGATTCATTCTAATTCATTCGTACGATCCATTCTAATTCATTCGTACGATCCATTCTACTTCATTCGCACGAATGTATCCATTCTAATTCATTCGTACAATCCATTCTAATTCATTCGCACGATCAATTCTAATTCATTCGTATGATCCATTCTAATTCATTCCTACGATCTGTTCTAATTCATTCGTTTGAATGTATCCATTCTAATTCATTTGTACGATTCATTCTAATTCATTCGTACGATCCATTCTAATTCATTCGTACGATCCATTCTACTTCATTCGCACGAATGTATCCATTCTAATTCATTCGTACAGTCCATTCTAATTCATTCGCACGATCAATTCTAATTCATTCGTATGATCCATTCTAATTCATTCCTACGATCTATTCTAATTCATTCGTTCGAATGTATCATTCTAATTCATTCATACAATCCATTCTAATTCATTCGCACGATCAATTCTAATTCATTCGTATGATCCATTCTAATTCATTCCTACGATCTATTCTAATTCATTCGTTCGAATGTATCCATTCTAATTCATTCGTGCGAATGAATTAGAATGGATCATACGAATGAATTAGAATGAATCGTACGAATGAATTACAATGAATCGTACGAATGAATTAGAATGGAAACATTCGAACGAATGAATTAGAATAGATCGTAGGAATGAATTAGAATGGATCATACGAATGAATTAGAATTGATCGTACGAATGAATTAGAATGGATTGTACGAATGAATTAGAATGGATACATTCGTGCGAATGAAGTAGAATGGATCGTACGAATGAATTAGAATGGGATCGTACGAATGAATTTGAATGGATCGTACAATCCATTCTAATTCATTCGCACGATCAATTCTAATTCATTCGTATGATCCATTCTAATTCATTCCTTCGATCTATTCTAATTCATTCGTTCCAATGTATCCATTCTAATTCATTCGTACGATTCATTCTAATTCATTCGTACGATTCATTCTAATTCATTCGTACGATCCATTCTAATTCATTCGCACGAATGAATTAGAATGGATACATTCGAACGAATGAATTAGAATAGATCGTAGGAATGAATTAGATAGAATCGTACGAATGAATTAGAATTGATCGTGCGAATGAATTAGAATGGATTGTACGAATGAATTAGAATGGATACATTCATGCGAATGAAGTAGAATGGATCGTACGAATGAATTAGAATGGATGGAAGAATGAATTAGAATAGATCGTAGGAATGAATTAGAATCGATCATACGAATGAATTAGAATTGATCATGCGAATGAATTAGAATGGATTGTACGAATGAATTAGAATGGATACATTCGTGCGAATGAAGTAGAATGGATCGTACGAATGAATCAGAATGGATCGTACAAATGAATTAGAATGAATCGTACGAATGAATTAGAATGGAAACATTCGAACGAATGAATTAGAATAGATCGTAGGAATGAATTAGAATGGATCATACGAATGAATTAGAATTGATCGTGCAAATGAATTAGAATGGATTGCACGAATGAATTAGAATGGATACATTCGTGCGAATGAAGTAGAATAGATCGTACGAATGAATTAGAATGGATCGTACGAATGAATTAGAATGAATCGTACGAATGAATTAGAATGAATACATTCGAGCGAATGAATTAGAATAGATCGTAGGAATGAATTAGAATGGATCATACGAATGAATTAGAATTGATCGTGCGAATGAATTAGAATGGATTGTACGAATGAATTAGAATAGATACATTCGTGCGAATGAAGTAGAATGGATCGTACGAATGAATTAGAATGAATCGTACGAATGTATCCATTCTAATTCAATCGTACGATCCATTCTAATTCATTCGTACGATCCATTCTAATTCATTAGCACGATCCATTCTAATTCATTCGTACGATCCATTCTATTTCATTCGTACGATCCATTCTTACTCATTCGTACGATCCTTTCTAATTCATTCGCACGAATGTATCCATTCTAATTCATTCGTACAATCCATTCGCACGATCAATTCTAATTCATTCGTATGATCCATTCTAATTCATTCCTACGATCTATTCTAATTCATTCGTTCGAATGTATCCATTCTAATTCATTCGTACGATCCATTCTAATTCATTCGTACGATCCATTCTATTTCATTCGTTCGATCAATTCTAATTAATTCCTACGATCTATTCTAATTCATTCGTTCGAATGTATCCATTCTAATTCATTCGTACGATTCATTCTAATTCATTCGTACGATCCATTCTAATTCATTCGTATAATCCATTCTAATTCATTCGCACGAATATATCCATTGTAATTCATTCGTACAATCCATTCTAATTCATTCGCACGATCAATTCTAATTCATTCGTATGATCCATTCTAATTCATTCCTACGATCTATTCTAATTCATTCAATTCATTCGTACGATCCATTCTAATTCATTCGTACGATCCATTCTACTTCATTCGCACGAATATATCCATTCTAATTCATTTGTATAATCCATTCTAATTCTTTCGCACGATCAATTCTAATTCATTCGTATGATCCATTCTAATTCATTCCTACGATCTATTCTAATTCATTCGTTCGAATGTATCCATTCTAATTCATTCGTACGATTCATTCTAATTCATTCGTACGATCCATTCTACTTCATTCGTACGAATGTATCCATTCTAATTCATTCGTACAATCCATTCTAATTCATTCGCACGATCAATTCTAATTCATTCGTATGATCCATTCTAATTCATTCCTACGATCTATTCTAATTCATTCGTTCGAATGTATCCATTCTAATTCATTCGTATGATCCATTCTAATTCATTCCTACGATCTATTCTAATTCATTCGTTCGAATGTTTCCATTCTAATTCATTCGTACGATTCATTCTAATTCATTCGTACGATCCATTCTACTTCATTCGCACGAATGTATCCATTCTAATTCATTCGTACAATCCATTCTAATTCATTCGCACGATCAATTCTAATTCATTCGTATGATCCATTCTAATTCATTCCTACGATCTATTCTAATTCATTCGTTCGAATGTGTCCATTCTAATTTATTCGTACGATTCATTCTAATTCATTCGTACGATCAATTCTGATTCATTCATACGATCCATTCTACTTCATTCGCACGAATGTATCCATTCTAATTCATTCGTACAATCCATTCTAATTCATTCGCACAATCAATTCTAATTCATTCGTATGATCCATTCTAATTCATTCCTACGATCTATTCTAATTCATTCGTTCGAATGTATCCATTCTAATTCATTCGTACGATTCATTCTAATTCATTCGTACGATCCATTCTAATTCATTCATACGATCCATTCTACTTCATTCGCACGAATGTATCCATTCTAATTCATTCGTACAATCCAATCTAATTTATTCGCACGATCAATTCTAATTCATTCGTATGATCCATTCTAATTCATTCATACGATCTATTCTAATTCATTCGTTCGAATGTATCCATTCTAATTCATTCGTACGATTCATTCTAATTCATTTGTACGATCCATTCTGATTCATTCGTACGATCCATTCTACTTCATTCGCACGAATGTATCCATTCTAATTCATTCGTACAATCCATTCTAATTCATTCGCATGATCAATTCTAATTCATTCGTATGATCCATTCTAATTCATTCCTACGATCTATTCTAATTCATTCGTTCGAATGTATCCATTCTAATTCATTCGTACGATTTATTCTAATTCATTCGTACGATCCATTCTAATTCATTCGTACGATCCATTCTACTTCATTCGCACGAATGTATCCATTCTAATTCATTCGTACAATCCATTCTAATTCATTCGCACGATTAATTCTAATTCATTCGTATGATCCATTCTAATTCATTCCTACGATCTATTCTAATTTATTCGTTCGAATGTATCCATTCTAATTCATTCGTACGATTCATTCTAATTCATTCGTACGATCCATTCTAATTTATTCGTACGATCCATTCTACTTCATTCGCACGAATGTATCCATTCTAATTCATTCGTACAATCCATTCTAATTCATTCGCACGATCAATTCTAATTCATTCGTATGATCCATTCTAATTCATTCCTACGATCTATTCTAATTTATTCGTTCGAATGTTTCCATTCTAATTCATTCGTACGATTCATTCTAATTCATTCGTACGATCCATTCTGATTCATTCGTACGATCCATTCTAATTCATTCGTACGATCCATTCTACTTCATTCGCACGAATGTATCCATTCTAATTCATTCGTACAATCCATTCTAATTCATTCGCACGATCAATTCTAATTCATTCGTATGATCCATTCTAATTCATTCCTACGATCTATTCTAATTCATTTGTTCGAATGTATCCATTCTAATTCATTCGTACGATCCATTCTAATTCATTCGTACGATCCACTCTACTTCATTCGCACGAATATATCCATTCTAATTCATTCGTACAATCCATTCTAATTCATTCACACGATCAATTCTAATTCATTCGTATGATCCATTCTAATTCATTCCTACGATCTATTCTAATTCATTCGTTCGAATGTATCCATTCTAATTCATTCGTACGATTCATTCTAATTCATTCGTACGATCCATTCTAATTCATTCGTACGATCCATTCTACTTCATTCGCACGATCAATTCTAATTCATTCCTACGATCTATTCTAATTCTTTCGTTCGAATGTATCCATTCTAATTCATTCGTACGATTCATTCTAATTCATTCATACGATCCATTCTAATTCATTCTTACGATCCATTCTACTTCATTCGCACGAATGTATCCATTCTAATTCATTCGTACAATCCATTCTAATTCATTCGCACGATCAATTCTAATTCATTCGTATGATCCATTCTAATTCATTCCTACGATCTATTCTAATACATTCGTTCGAATGTATCCATTCTAATTCATTCGTACGATTCATTCTAATCCATTCGTACGATCCTTTCTAATTCATTCGTAGGATCCATTCTAATTCATTCTCATAAATGTAACCTTTCTCTTTCATTTGTACGATCCATTCTAATTCATTCGTACGATCCATTCTAATCCATTCGTACGATCCATTCTAATCCATTCGTACGATCCATTCTAATTCATTCGCACGAATGTAACCATTCTAATTCATTCGTACGAATGAATCAGAATGGATCGTACGAATGAATTAGAATGAATCGTACGAATGAATTAGAATGGATACATTCGAACGAATAAATTAGAATAGATCGTAGGAATGAATTAGAATGGATCATACGAATGAATTAGAATTGATCGTGCGAATGAATTAGAATGGATTGTACGAATGAATTAGAATGGATACATTCGTGCGAATGAAGTAGAATGGATCGTAAGAATGAATTAGAATGGATCGTACAAATGAATTAGAATGAATCGTACGAATAAATTAGAATCGATACATTCGAACGAATGAATTATAATAGATCGTAGGAATGAATTAGAATGGATCATACGAATGAATTAGAATTGATCGTGCGAATGAATTAGAATGGATTGTACGACTGAATTAGAATGGATACATTCGTGCGAATGAAGTAGAATGGATCGTACGAATGAATTAGAATGGATCGTATGAATGAATTAGAATGAATCGTACGAATGAATTAGAATGGATACATTTGAACGAATGAATTAGAATAGATCGTAGGAATGAATTAGAATGGATCATACGAATGAATTAGAATTGATCGTGCGAATGAATTAGAATGGATTGTACGAATGAATTAGAATGGATACATTCATGCGAATGAAGTAGAATGGATCGTACGAATGAATTAGAATGGATCGTATGAATGAATTAGAATGAGTCGTACGAATGAATTAGAATGGATACATTCGAACGAATGAATTAGAATAGATCGTAGGAATGAATTAGAATGGATCATACGAATGAATTAGAATTGATCGTGCGAATGAATTAGAATGGATTGTACGAATGAATTAGAATGGATACATTCGTGCGAATGAAGTAGAATGGATCATAGGAATGAATTAGAATGGATCGTACGAATGAATTACCATGGATCGTACGAATGGATTAGAATGGATCGTACGAATGAATTAGAATGGATCATACAAATGAATTAGAATGGATAGTGCGAATGAATTTGAATAGATCGTGCAAATGAATTAGAAAGGTTAAATTTATGAGAATGAATTAGAATGGATCGTGCGAATGAATTAGAATGGATCGTACGAATGAATTATAATGGATCGTACGAATGAATAAGAATAGATCTTGGAATTGAATTAGAATAGATCGTACGAATGAATTAGAATGGATACATTCGTGCGAATGAACTAGAATGGATACATACATTCATGCGAATGAATTAGAATGGATTGTATGAATGAGTTAGAATGGATCGTATGATTGAATTAGATTAGAATGGATCGTGCGAATGAATTAGAATGGATTATACGAATGAATTAGAATGGATACATTCGTGCGAATGAATTAGAATAGATCGTAGGAATGAATTAGAATGGATCATACGAATGAATTAGAATGGATCGTGCGAATGAATTAGAATGGATTGTACGAATGAATTAGAATGGAAATAGAATGGATTGTACGAATGAATTAGAATGGATCGTGCGAATGAATTAGAATGGATCGTATGAAGAATTAGAATGGATACATTCGTGCGAATGAATTAGAATGGATCGTACGAATGAATTAGACTGGATCGTACGAATAAATTAGAATGGATACATTCGTGCGAATGAATTAGAATGGATTGTGTGAATGAATTAGAATGGATACATTCGTGCGAATGAATTAGAATGGATCGTACGAATGAATTAGACTGGATCGTACGAATAAATTAGAATAGATACATTCGTACGAATGAATTAGTATGGATACATTCGTGCGAATGAATTAGAATGGATCGTACTAATGAATTAGAATGGATCGTGTGAATGAATTAGAATGGATCGTACTAATGAATTAGAATGGATCGTGCGAATGAATTAGAATGGATCATACGATGCAATCTAATTCATTCGTACGATCCATTCTAATTCATTCATATGATCAATTCTCATTCATTCGCACGATCCATTCTAATTCATTCTCACGAATGTAACCTTTCTAATTCATTTGTATGATCCATTCTAATTCATTCGTACGATCCATTCTAATCCAGTCGTACGATCCATTCTAATCCATTCATACGATCCATTCTAATCCATTCGTACGATCCATTCTAATCCATTCGCATGATCCATTCTAATTCATTCTCATAAATGTAACCTTTCTAATTCATTTGTACGATCCATTCTAATTCATTCGTACGATCCATTCTAATCCATTCGTACGATCCATTCTAATCCATTCGTACGATCCATTCTAATTCATTCGCACGAATGTAACCATTCTAATTCATTCGTAAGATCCATTCTAATTCATTCGCACAAATGTATCCATTCTAATTCATTCGTTCGATCCATTCTAATTCATTCGCATAAATATATCCATTCTAATTCATTCGTACGATCCATTCTAATTCATTCGTACGATCCATTCTAATTCATTCGTCCGATCCATTCTAATTCATTCACATGAATGTATCCATTCTAATTCATTCGTACAATCTATTCTAATTCATTCGCACGATCCATTCTAATTCATTCGTACGATCTGTTTGGGGGATTTTTCCTGGTCCTTGCGAGCCACCTGTACTTTGGAGCCTGGGGGTGGGCATTTATAGACATTGGCGGCCTACTGCGGCCTGACACGTGGAGATTCTTCTAGAGCCTTCTAGACCCCCACGATCTGGCTCGCGTGGGTCTGACAGTCCTTGGTACTCGCACCCCTGACATTCTTTGTCATCGAGCCTGCCAGGTGGTTTGAGTGGGAGAGCATCTTTCTTGTCGCTGCCAGGTGGCTATTCTGGAATGTTCAAGTCTGGGAGGTCTCTAACTGACGTGGGCGGGCTTCCGTGGACCACGATTGTCCACGTAGCTTCCGTGGGGTCTCGACACCTGGCTGCCTTTATGCTGCTCTGCAGTGGGCGACCTCAGGGGGAAAGCCAGGGCGAGCTCGCCTTCCATTGCTCCGCCTTTTCTTCCACATCTATCAAGAGTCGGACCTCGCAGGAGCGACCTCTTTGATAAACAGGGGAGTCTTGGCGAGCTTAGGCGAGCTCCTTGACAAGCTAGAGGCGAGCTCCTGAGCGAGCTAGGGGCGAGCTCCTGAGCAAGCATAGGCGAGCTCCTGAACGAGCTTGGGCGAGCTCTAGGCGAGCTCCTGAACGAGCTTGGGCGAGCTCCTGAACGAGCTTGGGGCGAGCTTATGCGAGCTCTATTCGAGCTCCTGAACGAGCTTGGGCGAGCTCCTGAACGAGCTTGGGGCGAGCTTAGGCGAGCTCTAGGCGAGCTCCTGAACGAGCTTGGGCGAGCTCCTGAACGAGCTTGGGCGAGCTCCTGAGTGAGCTCTTTGCCTACGGCCCCTTCAGCCCAATGTGGATCTCGCTCCCTGTCAAGATGACTTGGCGAGCACGGGGGGGCGAACTCCCGGGCGAGTTCCTGAGCGAACTTGGGTGAGCTTATCTCAATGTGGGGCGAGCTCCTGGCGAGTTCCTTGCGAGCTGGAAAGGGGGGGGCACGCTCGGCTTCCGAGGGTTCCAACTCCTGGACGGGCTCCCTCGAGAACTCTATGGTTTTTGACTACCCCCAACACGATCCATTCTAATTCATTCGTACGATTCATTCTAATTTTATTCGTTCGAATGTATCCATTCTAATTCATTCGTACGATTCATTCTAATTCATTCGTACGATCCATGAATTAGAATGGATCGTACGAATGAATTAGAATGAATCGTATGAATGAATTAGAAAGGATACATTCGTACGAATGAATTAGAATAGATCGTAGGAATGAATTAGAATGGATCATACGAATGAATTAGAATTGATCGTGCGAATGAATTAGAATGGATTGTACGAATGAATTAGAATGGATACATTCGTGCGAATGAAGTAGAATGGATCGTACCAATGAATTAGAATGGATCGTACGAATGAATTAGAATGAATCGTACGAATGAATTAGAATGGATCGTGCTAATGAATTAGAATGGATCGTACGAATAAATTAGAATAGATTGTCCGAATGAATACATTCGTGCGAATGAATTAGAATGGATCGTATGAATGAATTAGAATGGATCGTATGAATGAATTACAATGGATCGTATGAATGAATTCGAATGGATCGTACAAATGAATTACAATGGATACATTCGTCCGAATGAATTAGAATGGATCATACGAAGGAATTAGGGTGGATCGTACGAATGCATTAGAATGGATATATTCGTGCGAATGAATTAGAATGGATTGTATGAAAGAATTAGAATGGATCGTATGAATGAATTAGAATGGATCGTACGAATGAATTAGAATGAATCGTACGAATGAATTAGAATGGATACATTCGAACGAATGTATTAGAATAGATCGTAGGAATGAATTAGAATGGATCATACGAATGAATTAGAATTGATCGTGCGAATGAATTAGAATGGATTGCACGAATGAATTAGAATGGATACATTCATGTGAATGAAGTAGAATGGATCGTACGAATGAATTAGAATGGATCGTACGAATGAATTAGAATGAATCGTACGAATGAATTAGAATGGATACATTCGAACGAATGAATTAGAATAGATCGTAGGAATGAATTAGAATGGATCATACGAATGAATTAGAATTGATCGTGCGAATGAATTAGAATGGATTGTACGAATGAATTAGAATGGATACATTCGTGCGAAAAAAGTAGAATGGATCGTACGAATGAATTAGAATGGATCATACGAATGAATTAGAATTGATCGTGCGAATGAATTAGAATGGATTGTACGAATGAATTACAATGGATACATTCGTGCGAACGAAGTAGAATGGATCGTACGAATGAATTAGAATGGATCGTACGAATGAATTAGAATGGATACATTCGAACGAATGAATTAGAATAGATCGTAGGAATGAATTAGAATGGATCATACGAATGAATTAGAATTGATCGTGCGAATGAATTAGAATGGATTGTACGAATGAATTAGAATGGATACATTCGTGCGAATGAAGTAGAATGGATCGTACGAATGAATTAGAATGGATCGTACTAATGAATTAGAATGGATCGTACGAATGAATTAGAATGAATCGTACGAATGAATTAGAATGGAAACATTCGAACGAATGAATTAGAATAGATCGTAGGAATGAATTAGAATAGACCATACGAATGAATTAGAATTGATCGTGCGAATGAATTAGAGTGGATTGTACGAATGAATTAGAATGGATACATTCGTGCGAATGAAGTAGAATGGATCGTACGAATGAATTAGAATGGATCGTACGAATGAATTAGAATGGATACATTCGAACGAATGAATTAGAACAGATCGTAGGAATGAATTAGAATGGATCATACGAATGAATTAGAATTGATCGTGCGAATGAATTAGAATGGATTGTACGAATGAATTAGAATGGATACATTCGTGCGAATGAAGTAGAATGGATCGTACGAATGAATTAGAATGGATCGTACGAATGAATCAGAATGGATCGTACGAATGAATTAGAATGAATCGTACGAATGAATTAGAATGGAAACATTCGAACGAATGAATTAGAATAGATCGTAGGACTGAATTAGAATGGATCATACGAATAAATTAGAATTGATCGTGCGAATGAATTAGAATGGATTGTACGAATGAATTAGAATGCAATGGATCGTGTGAATGAATTAGAATGGATCGTACGAATGAATTAGAATGGATCGTGCTAATGAAGTAGAATGGATCGATTCTAATTCATTTGCACGATCCATTCTAATTCATTCGTACGATCCATTCTACTTCATTCTTACGATCCATTCTACTTCATTCGCACGAATGTATCCATTCTAATTCATTCGTACAATCCATTCTAATTCATTCGCACGATCAATTCTAATTCATTCGTATGATCCATTCTAATTCATTCCTACGATCTATTCTAATTCATTCGTTCGAATGTATCCATTCTAATTCATTCGTACGATTCATTCTAATTCATTCGTACGATCCATTCTAATTCATTCGTACGATCCATTCTACTTCATTCGTATGAATGTATCCATTCTAATTCATTCGTACAATCCATTCTAATTCATTCGCACGATCAATTCTAATTCATTCGTATGATCCATTCTAATTCATTCCTACGATCTATTCTAATTTATTCGTTCGAATGTATCCATTCTAATTCATTCGTACGATTCATTCTAATTCATTCGTACGATCCATTCTAATTCATTCGTACGATCCATTCTACTTCATTCGCACGAATGTATCCATTCTAATTCATTCGTACAATCCATTCTAATTCATTCGCACGATCAATTCTAATTCATTCGTATGATCCATTCTAATTCATTCCTACGTTCTATTCTAATTCATTCGTTCGAATGTATCCATTCTAATTCATTCATACGATTCATTCTAATTCATTCGTACGATCCATTCTAATTCATTCGTACGATCCATTCTACTTCATTCGCATGAATGTATCCATTCTAATTCATTCGTACAATCCATTCTAATTCATTCGCACGATCAATTCTAATTCATTCGTATGATCCATTCTAATTCATTCCTACGATCTATTCTAATTCATTCGTTCGAATGTTTCCATTCTAATTCATTCGTACGATTCATTCTAATTCATTCGTACGATCCATTCTCATTCATTCGTACGATCCATTCTACTTCATTCGCACGAATGTATCCATTCTAATTCATTCGTACAATCCATTCGAATTCATTCGCACGATCATTTCTAATTCATTCGTATGATCCATTCTAATTCATTCCTACGATCTATTCTAATTCATTCGTTCGAATGTATCCATTCTAATTCATTCGTACGATTCATTCTAATTCATTCGTACGATCCATTCTAATTCATTCGTACGATCCATTCTACTTCATTCGCACAAATGTATCCATTCTAATTCATTCGTATAATTCATTCGTACGATCCGTTCTACTTCATTTGCACAAATGTATCTATTCTAATTCATTCGTATAATCCATTCTAATTCATTCGCACGATAAATTCTAAGTCATTCGTATGATCTATTCTAATTCATTCCTACGATCCATTCTAATTCATTCGTATGATCCATTCTAATTCATTCCTATGTACGATCCATTCTAATCTATTCCTGTGATCCATTCTAATTCATTCGTGCGAATGAATTAGATTGCATCGTACGAATGAATTAGAATGGATCGGACGAATGAATTAGAATGGATCGTACGAATGAATTAGAATGGATCGAAGAATGGATTAGAATGGATCGTAGGAATGAATTAGAATGTATCGTACGAATGAATTAGAATTGATCGTGCGAATGAATTAGAATGGATTGTACGAATGAATTAGAATGGATACATTCGTGATACATTCATGCGAATGAATTAGAATTGATATATACAATTACACTACACCAAAACAGGCAATTTGTAACGGTCAATTAGTAACGGTTGTTACAAAAAGTGTTACAAATATCTGTAACGCCATATTCCTAACGGTTTTTTTTTGTTACTAAGCATATTTATAACAGTTGGCTGTGTTACTAAATCCTGATTTTGGTGTAGTACGTGCGAAAGAATTAGAATGGATCGTACGAATGAATTGGAATGAATCGTACGAATGAATTAGAATGGATGCATTCGAACGAATGAATTAGAATAGATCGTAGGAATGAATTAGAATGGATCATACGAATGAATTAGAATTGATCGTGCGAATGAATTAGAATGGATTGTACGATCCATTCTAATTCATTCGTACGATCCATTCTCATTCATTCGCACGATCCATTGTAATTCATTCATACGATCCATTGTAATTCATTCATATGATCCATTCTAATTCATTCGCACGAATGTATCAATTCTAATTCATTCGTACGATCCATTCTAATTCAATCGCACAACCTATTCAAATTCATTCGTACGATCCATTCTAATTCATTAGCACGATCCATTCTAATTTATTCGTACGATCCATTCTATTTCATTCGTACGATCCATTCTTACTCCTTCGTACGATCCATTCTAATTCATTCGCACGAATATATCCATTCTATTCTAATTCATTCGTACGATCCATTCTAATTCATTCGCACGATCCATTCTAATTCATTCATACGATCCATTCTAATTCATTCATACGATCCAGTTTAATTCATTCGCACGATCCATTCTAATTCATTCATACGATCCATTCTAATTCATTCATACAATCCATTCTAATTCATTCGCACGAATATATACATTCTAATGCATTCGTACGATCCACCCTAATTCCTTCGTATGATCCATTCTAATTCATTCGAACGAATGTATCCATTGTAATTCATTCGTACGATCCATTCGAATTCATTCATACGATCCATTCTAATTCATTCATACGATCCATTCTAATTCATTCCTACGATCTATTCTAATTCATTCGTTCGAATGTATCCATTCAAATTCATTCGTACGATTCATTCTAATTCATTCGGACAATCTATTCTAATTTATTCGTACGATCCATTCTAATTCATTAGCACGATCCATTCTAATTCATTCGTACGATCCATTCTATTTCATTTGTATGATCCATTCTTACTCATTCGTACGATCCATTCTAATTCATTCGCACGAATGTAACCATTTTAATTCAGTCATACGATCCATTCTAATTCATTCGCACGATCCATTCTAATTCATTTATACGATCCATTCTAATTCATTCGTACGATCCATTCTGATTCATTCGTACGATCCATTCTACATCATTCGCACGAATGTACGAATGAATTAGAATGGATCATACGAATGAATTAGAATTGATCATGCGAATGAATTAGAATGGATTGTACGAATGAATTAGAATGGATCATACGAATGAATTAGAATGAATCGTACGAATGAATTAGAATGGATACATTCGAACGAATGAATTAGAATAGATCGTAGGAATGAATTAGAATGGATCGTACGAATGAATTAGAAAGGATCGTACGTATGAATCAGAATTGATCGTACGAATGAATTAGAATGAATCGTACGAATGAATTAGAATGGAAATATTCGAACGAATGAATTAGAATAGATCGTCGGAATGAATTAGAATGGATCATACGAATGAATTAGAATTGATCGTGCGAATGAATTAGAATGGATTGTACGAATGAATTAGAATGGATACATTCGTGCGAATGAAGTAGAATGGATCGTACGAATGAATTAGAATGGATCGTACGAATGAATTAGAATGGATACATTCGAACGAATGAATTAGAATAGATCGTAGGAATGAATTAGAATTGATCATAGGAATGAATTAGAATGGATCATATAAATGAATTAGAATGGATCGTGTGAATGAATTAGAATGGATCGTATGACTGAATTAGAATGGATACATTCGTGCGAATGAAGTAGAATGGATTGTACGAATGAATTAGAATGGATCGTACGAATGAATTAGAATGAATCGTACGAATGAATTAGAATGGATACATTCGAACGAATAAATTAGAATAGATCGTAGGAATGAATTAGAATGGATCATACGAATGAATTAGAATTGATCGTGCGAATGAATTAGAATGGATTGTACGAATGAATTAGAATGGATATGCGAATGAATTAGAATGGATTGTACGAATGAATTAGAATGGATACATTCGTGCGAATGAAGTAGAATGGATCGAACAAATGAATTAGAATGGATCGTACGAATGAATTAGAATGGATACATTCGAACGAATGAATTAGAATAGATCGTAGGAATGAATTAGAATGGATCATACGAATGAATTAGAATTGATCGTGCGAATGAATTAGAATGGATTGTACGAATGAATTAGAATGGATACATTCGTGCGAATGAAGTAGAATGGATCGTACGAATGAATTAGAATGGATCGTACGAATGAATCAGAATGGATCGTACGAATGAATTAGAATGAATCGTACGAATGAATTAGAATGGAAACATTCGAACGAATGAATTAGAATAGATCGTAGGAATGAATTAGAATGGATTATACGAATGAATTAGAATTGATCGTGCGAATGAATTAGAATGGATTGTACGAATGAATTAGAATGGATACATTCGTGCGAATGAAGTAGAATGGATTGTACGAATGAATTAGAATGGATCATACGAATGAATTAGAATGAATCGTACGAATGAATTAGAATGGATACATTCGAACGAATGAATTAGAATAGATCGTAGGAATGAATTAGAATGGATCGTACGAATGAATTAGAATGGATTGTACGAATGAATTAGAATGGATCGTAGGAATGAATTAGAATGAATCGTACGAATGAATTAGAATGGAAACATTCGAACGAATGAATTAGAATAGATCGTTGGAATGAATTAGAATGGATCATACGAATGAATTAGAATTGATCGTGCGAATGAATTAGAATGGATTGTACGAATGAATTAGAATGGATACATTCGTGCGAATGAAGTAGAATGGATCGTACGAATTAATTAAAATGGATCGTACGAATGAATTAGAATGAATCGTACGAATGAATTAGAATGGATACATTCGAACGAATGAATTAGAATAGATCATAGGAATGAATTAGAATAGATCATACGAATGAATTAGAATTGATCGTGCGAATGAATTAGAATGGATTGCACGAATGAATTAGAATGGATCGTACGAATGAATTAGAATGAATCGTACGAATGAATTAGAATGGATACATTCGAACGAATGAATTAGAATAGATGGTAGGAATGAATTAGAATGGATCATACGAATGAATTAGAATTGATCGTGCGAATGAATTAGAATGGATTACACGAATGAATTAGAATGGATACATTCGTGCGAATGAAGTAGAATGGATCGTACGAATGAATTAGAATGGATCGTACGAATGAATTAGATTGAATCGTACGAATGAATTAGAATGGATATATTCGAACGAATGAATTAGAATAGATCGTAGGAATGAATTAGAATGGATCATACGAATGAATTAGAATTGATCGTGTGAATGAATTAGAATGGATTGTACGAATGAATTAGAATAGATACATTCGTGCGAATGATGTAGAATGGATCGTACGAATGAATCAGAATGGATCGTACGAATGAATTAGAATGAATCGTACGAATGAATTAGAATGGATACATTCGAACGAATGAATTAGAATAGATCGTAGGAATGAATTAGAATGGATCATACGAATGAATTAGAATTGATCGTGCGAATGAATTAGAATGGATTCTACGAATTAATTAGAATGGATACATTCGTGCGAATGAAGTAGAATGGATCGTACGAATGAATTAGAATGGATCGTACGAATGAATCAGAATGGATCGTACGAATGAATTAGAATGGATACATTCGAACGAATGAATTAGAATAGATCGTAGGAATGAATTAGAATGGATCATACGAATGAATTAGAATTGATCGTGCGAATGAATTAGAATGGATTGTACGAATGAATTAGAATGGATACATACGTGCGAATGAAGTAGAATGGATCGTACGAATGAATTAGAATGGATCGTACGAATGAATTAGAATGGATACATTCGTGCGAATGAAGTAGAATGGATCGTACGAATGAATTAGAATGGATCGTACGAATGAATTAGAATGAATCGTACGAATGAATTAGAATGGATACATTCGAACGAATGAATTAGAATAGATCGTAGGAATGAATTAGAATGGATCATACGAATGAATTAGAATTGATCATGCGAATGAATTAGAATGGATCGTACGAATGAGTAAGAATGGATCATACAAATGAAATAGAATGGATCGTACGAATGAATTAGAATGGATCGTACGAACGAATTAGAATGGATACATTCGTGCGAATGATGTAGAATGGATCGTACGAATGAATTAGAATGGATCGTACGAATGAATTAGAATGAATCGTACGAATGAATTAGAATGGATACATTCATGCGAATGGATCGTACGAATGAATTACAATGGATCATACGAATGAATTAGAATTGATCGTGCGAATGAATTAGAATGGATTGTACGAATGAATTAGAATGGATATATTCGTGAGAATGAAGTAGAATGGATCGTACGAATGAATTAGAATGGATCGTATGAATGAATTAGAATGAATCGTACGAATGAATTAGAATGGATACATTCGAACGAATGAATTAGAATAGATCGTAGGAATGAATTAGAATGGATCATATGAATGAATTAGAATTGATCGTGCGAATTAATTAGAATGGATTGTACGAATGAATTAGAATGGATACATTCGTGCGAATGAAGTAGAATGGATCGTACGAATGAATTAGAATGGATCGTATGAATGAATTAGAATGGATCGTACGAATGAATTAGAATGGAATGTATCCATTCTAATTCATTCGTGCAATCCATTCTAATTCATTCGCACGATCCATTCTACTTCATTCGCCCGAATGTATCCATTCTAATTCATTCGTACAATCCATTCTAATTCATTCGCACGATCAATTCTAATTCATTCGTATGATCCATTCTAATTCATTCCTACGATCTATTCTAATTCATTCAATTCATTCGTACGATCCATTCTAATTCATTCGTACGATCCATTCTACTTCATTCGCACGAATGTATCCATTCTAATTCATTCGTACGATCCATTCTAATTCATTCGTACGATCAATTCTAATTCATTCGTATGATCCATTCTAATTCATTCGTACGATCCATTCTAATTCATTCGTACGATCCATTCTAATTCATTCGTATGATCCATTCTAATTCATTCGTACGATCCATTCTAATTTATTCGTTCGAATGTATCCATTCTAATTCATTCGTACGATTCATTCTAATTCATTCGTACGATCCATTCTAATTCATTCGTATGATCACTATGGCAATTTGATCATCCTCACAAAAAATTAACAAAATCTGAAACTTCTAAGGGCGCCGATTGAATCAAATGATTTAGAATGGATCGTGCGAATGAATTAGAATGGATCGTACGAATGAATCAGAATGGATCGTATGAATGAATTAGAATGGATCACAGGAATAGATTAGAATGGATACATTCAAACGAATAAATTAGAATAGATCGTAGGAATGAATCAGAATGGATCATACGAATGAAGCAGAATGGATCGTACGAATGAATTAGAATGGATCGTACGAATGAATTAGAATGAATCGTACGAATGAATTAGAATGGAAACATTCGAACGAATGAATTAGATTAGATCGTAGGAATGAATTAGAATGGATCATACGAATGAATTAGAATTGATCGTGCGAATGAATTAGAATGGATTGTACGAATGAATTAGAATGGATACATTCGTGCGAATGAAGTAGAATGGATCGTACGAATGAATTAGAATGGATCGTACGAATGAATTAGAATGAATCGTAAGAAAGAATTAGAATGGATATATTCGAACGAATAAATTAGAATAGATCGTAGGAATGAATTAGAATGGATCATACGAATGAATTAGAATTGCATTCTAATTCATTCGTACGATCCATTCTACTTCATTCGCACGAATGTATCCATTCTAATTCATTCGTACAATCCATTCTAATTCATTCGCACGATGAATTCTAATTCATTCGTATGATCCATTCTAATTCATTGCTACGATCTATTCTAATTCATTCGTTCGAATGTTTCCATTCTAATTCATTCGTACGATTCATTCTAATTCATTCGTACGATCCATTCTAATTCATTCGTACGATCCATTCTACTTCATTCGCACGAATGTATCCATTCTAATTCATTCGTACAATCCATTCTAATTCATTCGCACGATCAATTCTAATTCATTCGTATGATCCATTCTAATTCATTCCTACGATCTATTCTAATTTATTCGTTCGAATGTATCCATTCTAATTCATTCGTACGATTCATTCTAATTCATTCGTACGATCCATTCTAATTCATTCGTACGATCCATTCTACTTCATTCGCACGAATATATCCATTCTAATTCATTCGTACAATCCATTCTAATTCATTTGCACGATCAATTCTAATTCATTCGTATGATCCATTCTAATTCATTCCTACGATCTATTCTAATTCATTCGTTCGAATGTTTCCATTCTAATTCATTCGTACGATTCATTCTAATTCATTCGTACGATCCATTCTAATTCATTCGTACGATCTATTCTACTTCATTCGCACGAATGTATCCATTCTAATTCATTCGTACAATCCATTGTAATTCATTCGCACGATCAATTCTAATTCATTCGTATGATCCATTCTAATTCATTCCTACGATCTATTCTAATTCATTCGTTCGAATGTATCCATTCTAATTCATTCGTACGATTCATTCTAATTCATTCGTACGATCCATTCTAATTCATTCGTACGATCCATTCTACTTCATTCGCACGAATGTATCCATTCTAATTCATTCGTACAATCCATTCTAATTCATTCGCACGATCAATTCTAATTCATTCGTATGATCCATTCTAATTCATTCCTACGATCTATTCTAATTCATTCGTTCGAATGTTTCCATTCTAATTCATTCGTACGATTCATTCTAATTCATTCGTACGATCCATTCTGATTCATTCGTACGATCCATTCTAATTCATTCGTACGATCCATTCTACTTCATTCGCACGAATGTATCCATTCTAATTCATTCGTACAATCCATTCTAATTCATTCGCACGATCAATTCTAATTCATTCGTATGATCCATTCTAATTCATTCCTATGATCTATTCTAATTCATTCGTTCGAATGTATCCATTCTAATTCATTCGTATGATCCATTCTAATTCATTTGTACGATCCATTCTACTTCATTCGCACGAATGTATCCATTCTAATTCATTCGTACAATCCATTCTAATTCATTCGCACGATCAATTCTAATTCATTCGTATGATCCATTCTAATTCATTCCTACGATCTATTCTAATTCATTCGTTCGAATGTATCCATTCTAATTCATTCGTATGATTCATTCTAATTCATTCGTACGATCCATTCTAATTCATTCGTATGATCCATTCTACTTCATTCGCACGAATGTATCCATTCTAATTCATTCGTGCAATCCATTCTAATTCATTCGCACGATCAATTCTAATTCATTCGTATGATCCATTCTAATTCATTCCTACGATCTATTCTAATTCATTCGTTCGAATGTATCCATTCTAATTCATTCGTACGATTCATTCTAATTGCGAATGAATTAGAATGGATTGTACGAATGAATTAGAATGGATACATTCGTGCGAATGAAGTAGAATGGATCGTACGAATGAATTAGAATGGATCGTACGAATGAATTAGAATGAATCGTACGAATGAATTAGAATGGATACATTCGAACGAATAAATTAGAATAGATCGTAGGAATGAATTAGAATGGATCATACGAATGAATTAGAATTGATCGTGCGAATGAATTAGAATGGATTGTACGAATGAATTAGAATGGATACATTCGTGCAAATGAAGTAGAATGGATCGTACGAATGAATTAGAATGGATCGTACGAATGAATTAGAATAAATCGTACGAATGAATTAGAATGGATACATTCGAACGAATGAATTAGAATAGATCGTAGGAATGAATTAGAATGGATCATACGAATGAATTAGAATTGATCGTGCGAATGAATTAGAATGGATTGTACGAATGAATTAGAATGGATACATTCGTGCGAATGATGTAGAATGGATCGTACGAATGAATCAGAATGGATCGTACGAATGAATTAGAATGAATCGTACGAATGAATTAGAATGGAAACATTCGAACGAATGAATTAGAATAGATCGTAGGAATGAATTAGAATGGATCATACGAATGAATTAGAATTGATCGTGCAAATGAATTAGAATGGATTGCACGAATGAATTAGAATGGATACATTCGTGCGAATGAAGTAGAATAGATCGTACGAATGAATTAGAATGGATCGTACGAATGAATTAGAATGAATCGTACGAATGAATTAGAATGAATACATTCGAGCGAATGAATTAGAATAGATCATAGGAATGAATTAGAATGGATCATACGAATGAATTAGAATTGATCGTGCGAATGAATTAGAATGGATTGTACGAATGAATTAGAATAGATACATTCGTGCGAATGAAGTAGAATGGATCGTACGAATGAATTAGAATGAATCGTACGAATGTATCCATTCTAATTCAATCGTACGATCCATTCTAATTCATTCGTACGATCCATTCTAATTCATTAGCACGATCCATTCTAATTCATTCGTACGATCCATTCTATTTCATTCGTACGATCCATTCTTACTCATTCGTACGATCCTTTCTAATTCATTCGCACGAATGTATCCATTCTAATTCATTCGTACAATCCATTCGCACGATCAATTCTAATTCATTCGTATGATCCATTCTAATTCATTCCTACGATCTATTCTAATTCATTCGTTCGAATGTATCCATTCTAATTCATTCGTACGATCCATTCTAATTCATTCGTACGATCCATTCTATTTCATTCGTTCGATCAATTCTAATTAATTCCTACGATCTATTCTAATTCATTCGTTCGAATGTATCCATTCTAATTCATTCGTACGATTCATTCTAATTCATTCGTACGATCCATTCTAATTCATTCGTATAATCCATTCTAATTCATTCGCACGAATATATCCATTGTAATTCATTCGTACAATCCATTCTAATTCATTCGCACGATCAATTCTAATTCATTCGTATGATCCATTCTAATTCATTCCTACGATCTATTCTAATTCATTCAATTCATTCGTACGATCCATTCTAATTCATTCGTACGATCCATTCTACTTCATTCGCACGAATATATCCATTCTAATTCATTTGTATAATCCATTCTAATTCTTTCGCACGATCAATTCTAATTCATTCGTATGATCCATTCTAATTCATTCCTACGATCTATTCTAATTCATTCGTTCGAATGTATCCATTCTAATTCATTCGTACGATTCATTCTAATTCATTCGTACGATCCATTCTACTTCATTCGTACGAATGTATCCATTCTAATTCATTCGTACAATCCATTCTAATTCATTCGCACGATCAATTCTAATTCATTCGTATGATCCATTCTAATTCATTCCTACGATCTATTCTAATTCATTCGTTCGAATGTATCCATTCTAATTCATTCGTATGATCCATTCTAATTCATTCCTACGATCTATTCTAATTCATTCGTTCGAATGTTTCCATTCTAATTCATTCGTACGATTCATTCTAATTCATTCGTACGATCCATTCTACTTCATTCGCACGAATGTATCCATTCTAATTCATTCGTACAATCCATTCTAATTCATTCGCACGATCAATTCTAATTCATTCGTATGATCCATTCTAATTCATTCCTACGATCTATTCTAATTCATTCGTTCGAATGTGTCCATTCTAATTTATTCGTACGATTCATTCTAATTCATTCGTACGATCAATTCTGATTCATTCATACGATCCATTCTACTTCATTCGCACGAATGTATCCATTCTAATTCATTCGTACAATCCATTCTAATTCATTCGCACAATCAATTCTAATTCATTCGTATGATCCATTCTAATTCATTCCTACGATCTATTCTAATTCATTCGTTCGAATGTATCCATTCTAATTCATTCGTACGATTCATTCTAATTCATTCGTACGATCCATTCTAATTCATTCATACGATCCATTCTACTTCATTCGCACGAATGTATCCATTCTAATTCATTCGTACAATCCAATCTAATTTATTCGCACGATCAATTCTAATTCATTCGTATGATCCATTCTAATTCATTCATACGATCTATTCTAATTCATTCGTTCGAATGTATCCATTCTAATTCATTCGTACGATTCATTCTAATTCATTTGTACGATCCATTCTGATTCATTCGTACGATCCATTCTACTTCATTCGCACGAATGTATCCATTCTAATTCATTCGTACAATCCATTCTAATTCATTCGCATGATCAATTCTAATTCATTCGTATGATCCATTCTAATTCATTCCTACGATCTATTCTAATTCATTCGTTCGAATGTATCCATTCTAATTCATTCGTACGATTTATTCTAATTCATTCGTACGATCCATTCTAATTTATTCGTACGATCCATTCTACTTCATTCGCACGAATGTATCCATTCTAATTCATTCGTACAATCCATTCTAATTCATTCGCACGATCAATTCTAATTCATTCGTATGATCCATTCTAATTCATTCCTACGATCTATTCTAATTCATTCGTTCGAATGTATCCATTCTAATTCATTCGTACGATTCATTCTAATTCATTCGTACGATCCATTCTAATTTATTCGTACGATCCATTCTACTTCATTCGCACGAATGTATCCATTCTAATTCATTCGTACAATCCATTCTAATTGATTCGCACGATCAATTCTAATTCATTCGTATGATCCATTCTAATTCATTCCTACGATCTATTCTAATTTATTCGTTCGAATGTTTCTATTCTAATTCATTCGTACGATTCATTCTAATTCATTCGTACGATCCATTCTGATTCATTCGTACGATCCATTCTAATTCATTCGTACGATCCATTCTACTTCATTCGCACGAATGTATCCATTCTAATTCATTCGTACAATCCATTCTAATTCATTCGCACGATCAATTCTAATTCATTCGTATGATCCATTCTAATTCATTCCTACGATCTATTCTAATTCATTTGTTCGAATGTATCCATTCTAATTCATTCGTACGATCCATTCTAATTCATTCGTATGATCCACTCTACTTCATTCGCACGAATATATCCATTCTAATTCATTCGTACAATCCATTCTAATTCATTCACACGATCAATTCTAATTCATTCGTATGATCCATTCTAATTCATTCCTACGATCTATTCTAATTCATTCGTTCGAATGTATCCATTCTAATTCATTCGTACGATTCATTCTAATTCATTCGTACGATCCATTCTAATTCATTCGTACGATCCATTCTACTTCATTCGCACGATCAATTCTAATTCATTCCTACGATCTATTCTAATTCTTTCGTTCGAATGTATCCATTCTAATTCATTCGTACGATTCATTCTAATTCATTCATACGATCCATTCTAATTCATTCTTACGATCCATTCTACTTCATTCGCACGAATGTATCCATTCTAATTCATTCGTACAATCCATTCTAATTCATTCGCACGATCAATTCTAATTCATTCGTATGATCCATTCTAATTCATTCCTACGATCTATTCTAATACATTCGTTCGAATGTATCCATTCTAATTCATTCGTACGATTCATTCTAATCCATTCGTACGATCCTTTCTAATCCATTCGTAGGATCCATTCTAATTCATTCTCATAAATGTAACCTTTCTCTTTCATTTGTACGATCCATTCTAATTCATTCGTACGATCCATTCTAATCCACTCGTACGATCCATTCTAATCCATTCGTACGATCCATTCTAATTCATTCGCACGAATGTAACCATTCTAATTCATTCGTACGAATGAATCAGAATGGATCGTACGAATGAATTAGAATGAATCGTACGAATGAATTAGAATGGATACATTCGAACGAATAAATTAGAATAGATCGTAGGAATGAATTAGAATGGATCATACGAATGAATTAGAATTGATCGTGCGAATGAATTAGAATGGATTGTACGAATGAATTAGAATGGATACATTCGTGCGAATGAAGTAGAATGGATCGTAAGAATGAATTAGAATGGATCGTACAAATGAATTAGAATGAATCGTACGAATAAATTAGAATCGATACATTCGAACGAATGAATTATAATAGATCGTAGGAATGAATTAGAATGGATCATACGAATGAATTAGAATTGATCGTGCGAATGAATTAGAATGGATTGTACGAATGAATTAGAATGGATACATTCGTGCGAATGAAGTAGAATGGATCGTACGAATGAATTAGAATGGATCGTATGAATGAATTAGAATGAATCGTACGAATGAATTAGAATGGATACATTTGAACGAATGAATTAGAATAGATCGTAGGAATGAATTAGAATGGATCATACGAATGAATTAGAATTGATCGTGCGAATGAATTAGAATGGATTGTACGAATGAATTAGAATGGATACATTCATGCGAATGAAGTAGAATGGATCGTACGAATGAATTAGAATGGATCGTATGAATGAATTAGAATGAGTCGTACGAATGAATTAGAATGGATACATTCGAACGAATGAATTAGAATAGATCGTAGGAATGAATTAGAATGGATCATACGAATGAATTAGAATTGATCGTGCGAATGAATTAGAATGGATTGTACGAATGAATTAGAATGGATACATTCGTGCGAATGAAGTAGAATGGATCATAGGAATGAATTAGAATGGATCGTACGAATGAATTACCATGGATCGTACGAATGGATTAGAATGGATCGTACGAATGAATTAGAATGGATCATACAAATGAATTAGAATGGATAGTGCGAATGAATTTGAATAGATCGTGCAAATGAATTAGAAAGGTTAAATTTATGAGAATGAATTAGAATGGATCGTGCGAATGAATTAGAATGGATCGTACGAATGAATTATAATGGATCGTACGAATGAATTAGAATAGATCTTGGAATTGAATTAGAATAGATCGTACGAATGAATTAGAATGGATACATTCGTGCGAATGAACTAGAATGGATACATACATTCATGCGAATGAATTAGAATGGATTGTATGAATGAGTTAGAATGGATCGTATGAATGAATTAGATTAGAATGGATCGTGCGAATGAATTAGAATGGATTATACGAATGAATTAGAATGGATACATTCGTGCGAATGAATTAGAATAGATCGTAGGAATGAATTAGAATGGATCATACGAATGAATTAGAATGGATCGTGCGAATGAATTAGAATGGATTGTACGAATGAATTAGAATGGAATTAGAATGGATTGTACGAATGAATTAGAATGGATCGTGCGAATGAATTAGAATGGATCGTATGAAGAATTAGAATGGATACATTCGTGCGAATGAATTAGAATGGATCGTACGAATGAATTAGACTGGATCGTACGAATAAATTAGAATGGATACATTCGTGCGAATGAATTAGAATGGATTGTGTGAATGAATTAGAATGGATACATTCGTGCGAATGAATTAGAATGGATCGTACGAATGAATTAGACTGGATCGTACGAATAAATTAGAATAGATACATTCGTACGAATGAATTAGTATGGATACATTCGTGCGAATGAATTAGAATGGATCGTACTAATGAATTAGAATGGATCGTGCGAATGAATTAGAATGGATCGTACTAATGAATTAGAATGGATCGTGCGAATGAATTAGAATGGATCATACGATGCAATCTAATTCATTCGTACGATCCATTCTAATTCATTCATATGATCAATTCTCATTCATTCGCACGATCCATTCTAATTCATTCTCACGAATGTAACCTTTCTAATTCATTTGTATGATCCATTCTAATTCATTCGTACGATCCATTCTAATCCAGTCGTACGATCCATTCTAATCCATTCATACGATCCATTCTAATCCATTCGTACGATCCATTCTAATCCATTCGCATGATCCATTCTAATTCATTCTCATAAATGTAACCTTTCTAATTCATTTGTACGATCCATTCTAATTCATTCGTACGATCCATTCTAATCCATTCGTACGATCCATTCTAATCCATTCGTACGATCCATTCTAATTCATTCGCACGAATGTAACCATTCTAATTCATTCGTAAGATCCATTCTAATTCATTCGCACAAATGTATCCATTCTAATTCATTCGTTCGATCCATTCTAATTCATTCGCATAAATATATCCATTCTAATTCATTCGTACGATCCATTCTAATTCATTCGTACGATCCATTCTAATTCATTCGTCCGATCCATTCTAATTCATTCACATGAATGTATCCATTCTAATTCATTCGTACAATCTATTCTAATTCATTCGCACGATCCATTCTAATTCATTCGTACGATCTGTTTGGGGGATTTTTCCTGGTCCTTGCGAGCCACCTGTACTTTGGAGCCTGGGGGTGGGCATTTATAGACATTGGCGGCCTACTGCGGCCTGACACGTGGAGATTCTTCTAGAGCCTTCTAGACCCCCACGATCTGGCTCGCGTGGGTCTGACAGTCCTTGGTACTCGCACCCCTGACATTCTTTGTCATCGAGCCTGCCAGGTGGTTTGAGTGGGAGAGCATCTTTCTTGTCGCTGCCAGGTGGCTATTCTGGAATGTTCAAGTCTGGGAGGTCTCTAACTGACGTGGGTGGGCTTCCGTGGACCACGATTGTCCACGTAGCTTCCGTGGGGTCTCGACACCTGGCTGCCTTTATGCTGCTCTGCAGTGGGCGACCTCAGGGGGAAAGCCAGGGCGAGCTCGCCTTCCATTGCTCCGCCTTTTCTTCCACATCTATCAAGAGTCGGACCTCGCAGGAGCGACCTCTTTGATAAACAGGGGAGTCTTGGCGAGCTTAGGCGAGCTCCTTGACAAGCTAGAGGCGAGCTCCTGAGCGAGCTAGGGGCGAGCTCCTGAGCAAGCATAGGCGAGCTCCTGAACGAGCTTGGGCGAGCTCTAGGCGAGCTCCTGAACGAGCTTGGGCGAGCTCCTGAACGAGCTTGGGGCGAGCTTATGCGAGCTCTATTCGAGCTCCTGAACGAGCTTGGGCGAGCTCCTGAACGAGCTTGGGGCGAGCTTAGGCGAGCTCTAGGCGAGCTCCTGAACGAGCTTGGGCGAGCTCCTGAACGAGCTTGGGCGAGCTCCTGAGTGAGCTCTTTGCCTACGGCCCCTTCAGCCCAATGTGGATCTCGCTCCCTGTCAAGATGACTTGGCGAGCACGGGGGGGCGAACTCCCGGGCGAGTTCCTGAGCGAACTTGGGCGAGCTTATCTCAATGTGGGGCGAGCTCCTGGCGAGTTCCTTGCGAGCTGGAAAGGGGGGGGCACGCTCGGCTTCCGAGGGTTCCAACTCCTGGACGGGCTCCCTCGAGAACTCTATGGTTTTTGACTACCCCCAACACGATCCATTCTAATTCATTCGTACGATTCATTCTAATTTTATTCGTTCGAATGTATCCATTCTAATTCATTCGTACGATTCATTCTAATTCATTCGTACGATCCATGAATTAGAATGGATCGTACGAATGAATTAGAATGAATCGTATGAATGAATTAGAAAGGATACATTCGTACGAATGAATTAGAATAGATCGTAGGAATGAATTAGAATGGATCATACGAATGAATTAGAATTGATCGTGCGAATGAATTAGAATGGATTGTACGAATGAATTAGAATGGATACATTCGTGCGAATGAAGTAGAATGGATCGTACGAATGAATTAGAATGGATCGTACGAATGAATTAGAATGAATCGTACGAATGAATTAGAATGGATCGTGCTAATGAATTAGAATGGATCGTACGAATAAATTAGAATAGATTGTCCGAATGAATACATTCGTGCGAATGAATTAGAATGGATCGTATGAATGAATTAGAATGGATCGTATGAATGAATTAGAATGGATCGTATGAATGAATTCGAATGGATCGTACAAATGAATTACAATGGATACATTCGTCCGAATGAATTAGAATGGATCATACGAAGGAATTAGGGTGGATCGTACGAATGCATTAGAATGGATATATTCGTGCGAATGAATTAGAATGGATTGTATGAAAGAATTAGAATGGATCGTATGAATGAATTAGAATGGATCGTACGAATGAATTAGAATGGATCGTACGAATGAATTAGAATGAATCGTACGAATGAATTAGAATGGATACATTCGAACGAATGTATTAGAATAGATCGTAGGAATGAATTAGAATGGATCATACGAATGAATTAGAATTGATCGTGCGAATGAATTAGAATGGATTGCACGAATGAATTAGAATGGATACATTCATGTGAATGAAGTAGAATGGATCGTACGAATGAATTAGAATGGATCGTACGAATGAATTAGAATGAATCGTACGAATGAATTAGAATGGATACATTCGAACGAATGAATTAGAATAGATCGTAGGAATGAATTAGAATGGATCATACGAATGAATTAGAATTGATCGTGCGAATGAATTAGAATGGATTGTACGAATGAATTAGAATGGATACATTCGTGCGAAAAAAGTAGAATGGATCGTACGAATGAATTAGAATGGATCATACGAATGAATTAGAATTGATCGTGCGAATGAATTAGAATGGATTGTACGAATGAATTACAATGGATACATTCGTGCGAATGAAGTAGAATGGATCGTACGAATGAATTAGAATGGATCGTACGAATGAATTAGAATGGATACATTCGAACGAATGAATTAGAATAGATCGTAGGAATGAATTAGAATGGATCATACGAATGAATTAGAATTGATCGTGCGAATGAATTAGAATGGATTGTACGAATGAATTAGAATGGATACATTCGTGCGAATGAAGTAGAATGGATCGTACGAATGAATTAGAATGGATCGTACTAATGAATTAGAATGGATCGTACGAATGAATTAGAATGAATCGTACGAATGAATTAGAATGGAAACATTCGAACGAATGAATTAGAATAGATCGTAGGAATGAATTAGAATAGACCATACGAATGAATTAGAATTGATCGTGCGAATGAATTAGAGTGGATTGTACGAATGAATTAGAATGGATACATTCGTGCGAATGAAGTAGAATGGATCGTACGAATGAATTAGAATGGATCGTACGAATGAATTAGAATGGATACATTCGAACGAATGAATTAGAACAGATCGTAGGAATGAATTAGAATGGATCATACGAATGAATTAGAATTGATCGTGCGAATGAATTAGAATGGATTGTACGAATGAATTAGAATGGATACATTCGTGCGAATGAAGTAGAATGGATCGTACGAATGAATTAGAATGGATCGTACGAATGAATCAGAATGGATCGTACGAATGAATTAGAATGAATCGTACGAATGAATTAGAATGGAAACATTCGAACGAATGAATTAGAATAGATCGTAGGACTGAATTAGAATGGATCATACGAATAAATTAGAATTGATCGTGCGAATGAATTAGAATGGATTGTACGAATGAATTAGAATGCAATGGATCGTGTGAATGAATTAGAATGGATCGTACGAATGAATTAGAATGGATCGTGCTAATGAAGTAGAATGGATCGATTCTAATTCATTTGCACGATCCATTCTAATTCATTCGTATGATCCATTCTACTTCATTCTTACGATCCATTCTACTTCATTCGCACGAATGTATCCATTCTAATTCATTCGTACAATCCATTCTAATTCATTCGCACGATCAATTCTAATTCATTCGTATGATCCATTCTAATTCATTCCTACGATCTATTCTAATTCATTCGTTCGAATGTATCCATTCTAATTCATTCGTACGATTCATTCTAATTCATTCGTACGATCCATTCTAATTCATTCGTACGATCCATTCTACTTCATTCGTATGAATGTATCCATTCTAATTCATTCGTACAATCCATTCTAATTCATTCGCACGATCAATTCTAATTCATTCGTATGATCCATTCTAATTCATTCCTACGATCTATTCTAATTTATTCGTTCGAATGTATCCATTCTAATTCATTCGTACGATTCATTCTAATTCATTCGTACGATCCATTCTAATTCATTCGTACGATCCATTCTACTTCATTCGCACGAATGTATCCATTCTAATTCATTCGTACAATCCATTCTAATTCATTCGCACGATCAATTCTAATTCATTCGTATGATCCATTCTAATTCATTCCTACGTTCTGTTCTAATTTATTCGTTCGAATGTATCCATTCTAATTCATTCATACGATTCATTCTAATTCATTCGTACGATCCATTCTAATTCATTCGTACGATCCATTCTACTTCATTCGCATGAATGTATCCATTCTAATTCATTCGTACAATCCATTCTAATTCATTCGCACGATCAATTCTAATTCATTCGTATGATCCATTCTAATTCATTCCTACGATCTATTCTAATTCATTCGTTCGAATGTTTCCATTCTAATTCATTCGTACGATTCATTCTAATTCATTCGTACGATCCATTCTCATTCATTCGTACGATCCATTCTACTTCATTCGCACGAATGTATCCATTCTAATTCATTCGTACAATCCATTCGAATTCATTCGCACGATCATTTCTAATTCATTCGTATGATCCATTCTAATTCATTCCTACGATCTATTCTAATTCATTCGTTCGAATGTATCCATTCTAATTCATTCGTACGATTCATTCTAATTCATTCGTACGATCCATTCTAATTCATTCGTACGATCCATTCTACTTCATTCGCACAAATGTATCCATTCTAATTCATTCGTATAATTCATTCGTACGATCCGTTCTACTTCATTTGCACAAATGTATCTATTCTAATTCATTCGTATAATCCATTCTAATTCATTCGCACGATAAATTCTAAGTCATTCGTATGATCTATTCTAATTCATTCCTACGATCCATTCTAATTCATTCGTATGATCCATTCTAATTCATTCCTATGTACGATCCATTCTAATCTATTCCTGTGATCCATTCTAATTCATTCGTGCGAATGAATTAGATTGCATCGTACGAATGAATTAGAATGGATCGGACGAATGAATTAGAATGGATCGTACGAATGAATTAGAATGGATCGAAGAATGGATTAGAATGGATCGTAGGAATGAATTAGAATGTATCGTACGAATGAATTAGAATTGATCGTGCGAACGAATTAGAATGGATTGTACGAATGAATTAGAATGGATACATTCGTGATACATTCATGCGAATGAATTAGAATTGATATATACTACACCAAAACAGACAATTTGTAACGGTCAATTAGTAACGGTTGTTACAAAAAGTGTTACAAATATCTGTAACGCCATATTCCTAACGGTTTTTTTTTGTTACTAAGCATATTTATAACAGTTGGCTGTGTTACTAAATCCTGATTTTGGTGTAGTACGTGCGAAAGAATTAGAATGGATCGTACGAATGAATTGGAATGAATCGTACGAATGAATTAGAATGGATGCATTCGAACGAATGAATTAGAATAGATCGTAGGAATGAATTAGAATGGATCATACGAATGAATTAGAATTGATCGTGCGAATGAATTAGAATGGATTGTACGATCCATTCTAATTCATTCGTACGATCCATTCTCATTCATTCGCACGATCCATTGTAATTCATTCATACGATCCATTGTAATTCATTCATATGATCCATTCTAATTCATTCGCACGAATGTATCAATTCTAATTCATTCGTACGATCCATTCTAATTCAATCGCACAACCTATTCAAATTCATTCGTACGATCCATTCTAATTCATTAGCACGATCCATTCTAATTTATTCGTACGATCCATTCTATTTCATTCGTACGATCCATTCTTACTCCTTCGTACGATCCATTCTAATTCATTCGCACGAATATATCCATTCTATTCTAATTCATTCGTACGATCCATTCTAATTCATTCGCACGATCCATTCTAATTCATTCATACGATCCATTCTAATTCATTCGTACGATCCAGTTTAATTCATTCGCACGATCCATTCTAATTCATTCATACGATCCATTCTAATTCATTCATACAATCCATTCTAATTCATTCGCACGAATATATACATTCTAATGCATTCGTACGATCCACCCTAATTCCTTCGTATGATCCATTCTAATTCATTCGAACGAATGTATCCATTGTAATTCATTCGTACGATCCATTCGAATTCATTCATACGATCCATTCTAATTCATTCATACGATCCATTCTAATTCATTCCTACGATCTATTCTAATTCATTCGTTCGAATGTATCCATTCAAATTCATTCGTACGATTCATTCTAATTCATTCGGACAATCTATTCTAATTTATTCGTACGATCCATTCTAATTCATTAGCACGATCCATTCTAATTCATTCGTACGATCCATTCTATTTCATTTGTATGATCCATTCTTACTCATTCGTACGATCCATTCTAATTCATTCGCACGAATGTAACCATTTTAATTCAGTCATACGATCCATTCTAATTCATTCGCACGATCCATTCTAATTCATTTATACGATCCATTCTAATTCATTCGTACGATCCATTCTGATTCATTCGTACGATCCATTCTACATCATTCGCACGAATGTACGAATGAATTAGAATGGATCATACGAATGAATTAGAATTGATCATGCGAATGAATTAGAATGGATTGTACGAATGAATTAGAATGGATCATACGAATGAATTAGAATGAATCGTACGAATGAATTAGAATGGATACATTCGAACGAATGAATTAGAATAGATCGTAGGAATGAATTAGAATGGATCGTACGAATGAATTAGAAAGGATCGTACGTATGAATCAGAATTGATCGTACGAATGAATTAGAATGAATCGTACGAATGAATTAGAATGGAAATATTCGAACGAATGAATTAGAATAGATCGTAGGAATGAATTAGAATGGATCATACGAATGAATTAGAATTGATCGTGCGAATGAATTAGAATGGATTGTACGAATGAATTAGAATGGATACATTCGTGCGAATGAAGTAGAATGGATCGTACGAATGAATTAGAATGGATCGTACGAATGAATTAGAATGGATACATTCGAACGAATGAATTAGAATAGATCGTAGGAATGAATTAGAATTGATCATAGGAATGAATTAGAATGGATCATATAAATGAATTAGAATGGATCGTGTGAATGAATTAGAATGGATCGTATGACTGAATTAGAATGGATACATTCGTGCGAATGAAGTAGAATGGATTGTACGAATTAATTAGAATGGATCGTACGAATGAATTAGAATGAATCGTACGAATGAATTAGAATGGATACATTCGAACGAATAAATTAGAATAGATCGTAGGAATGAATTAGAATGGATCATACGAATGAATTAGAATTGATCGTGCGAATGAATTAGAATGGATTGTACGAATGAATTAGAATGGATATGCGAATGAATTAGAATGGATTGTACGAATGAATTAGAATGGATACATTCGTGCGAATGAAGTAGAATGGATCGAACAAATGAATTAGAATGGATCGTACGAATGAATTAGAATGGATACATTCGAACGAATGAATTAGAATAGATCGTAGGAATGAATTAGAATGGATCATACGAATGAATTAGAATTGATCGTGCGAATGAATTAGAATGGATTGTACGAATGAATTAGAATGGATACATTCGTGCGAATGAAGTAGAATGGATCGTACGAATGAATTAGAATGGATCGTACGAATGAATCAGAATGGATCGTACGAATGAATTAGAATGAATCGTACGAATGAATTAGAATGGAAACATTCGAACGAATGAATTAGAATAGATCGTAGGAATGAATTAGAATGGATTATACGAATGAATTAGAATTGATCGTGCGAATGAATTAGAATGGATTGTACGAATGAATTAGAATGGATACATTCGTGCGAATGAAGTAGAATGGATTGTACGAATGAATTAGAATGGATCATACGAATGAATTAGAATGAATCGTACGAATGAATTAGAATGGATACATTCGAACGAATGAATTAGAATAGATCGTAGAAATGAATTAGAATGAATTAGAATGGATCGTACGAATGAATTAGAATGGATTGTACGAATGAATTAGAATGGATCGTAGGAATGAATTAGAATGAATCGTACGAATGAATTAGAATGGAAACATTCGAACGAATGAATTAGAATAGATCGTAGGAATGAATTAGAATGGATCATACGAATGAATTAGAATTGATCGTGCGAATGAATTAGAATGGATTGTACGAATGAATTAGAATGGATACATTCGTGCGAATGAAGTAGAATGGATCGTACGAATTAATTAAAATAGATCGTACGAATGAATTAGAATGAATCGTACGAATGAATTAGAATGGATACATTCGAACGAATGAATTAGAATAGATCATAGGAATGAATTAGAATAGATCATACGAATGAATTAGAATTGATCGTGCGAATGAATTAGAATGGATTGCACGAATGAATTAGAATGGATCGTACGAATGAATTAGAATGAATCGTACGAATGAATTAGAATGGATACATTCGAACGAATGAATTAGAATAGATGGTAGGAATGAATTAGAATGGATCATACGAATGAATTAGAATTGATCGTGCGAATGAATTAGAATGGATTACACGAATGAATTAGAATGGATACATTCGTGCGAATGAAGTAGAATGGATCGTACGAATGAATTAGAATGGATCGTACGAATGAATTAGATTGAATCGTACGAATGAATTAGAATGGATATATTCGAACGAATGAATTAGAATAGATCGTAGGAATGAATTAGAATGGATCATACGAATGAATTAGAATTGATCGTGTGAATGAATTAGAATGGATTGTACGAATGAATTAGAATAGATACATTCGTGCGAATGATGTAGAATGGATCGTACGAATGAATCAGAATGGATCGTACGAATGAATTAGAATGAATCGTACGAATGAATTAGAATGGATACATTCGAACGAATGAATTAGAATAGATCGTAGGAATGAATTAGAATGGATCATACGAATGAATTAGAATTGATCGTGCGAATGAATTAGAATGGGTTGTACGAATGAATTAGAATGGATACATTCGTGCGAATGAAGTAGAATGGATCGTACGAATGAATTAGAATGGATCGTACGAATGAATCAGAATGGATCGTACGAATGAATTAGAATGGATACATTCGAACGAATGAATTAGAATAGATCGTAGGAATGAATTAGAATGGATCATACGAATGAATTAGAATTGATCGTGCGAATGAATTAGAATGGATTGTACGAATGAATTAGAATGGATACATACGTGCGAATGAAGTAGAATGGATCGTACGAATGAATTAGAATGGATCGTACGAATGAATTAGAATGGATACATTCGTGCGAATGAAGTAGAATGGATCGTACGAATGAATTAGAATGGATCGTACGAATGAATTAGAATGAATCGTACGAATGAATTAGAATGGATACATTCGAACGAATGAATTAGAATAGATCGTAGGAATGAATTAGAATGGATCATACGAATGAATTAGAATTGATCATGCGAATGAATTAGAATGGATCGTACGAATGAGTAAGAATGGATCATCCGAATGAAATAGAATGGATCGTACGAATGAATTAGAATGGATCGTACGAACGAATTAGAATGGATACATTCGTGCGAATGATGTAGAATGGATCGTACGAATGAATTAGAATGGATCGTACGAATGAATTAGAATGAATCGTACGAATGAATTAGAATGGATACATTCATGCGAATGGATCGTACGAATGAATTACAATGGATCATACGAATGAATTAGAATTGATCGTGCGAATGAATTAGAATGGATTGTACGAATGAATTAGAATGGATATATTCGTGAGAATGAAGTAGAATGGATCGTACGAATGAATTAGAATGGATCGTATGAATGAATTAGAATGAATCGTACGAATGAATTAGAATGGATACATTCGAACGAATGAATTGGAATAGATCGTAGGAATGAATTAGAATGGATCATATGAATGAATTAGAATTGATCGTGCGAATTAATTAGAATGGATTGTACGAATGAATTAGAATGGATACATTCGTGCGAATGAAGTAGAATGGATCGTACGAATGAATTAGAATGGATCGTATGAATGAATTAGAATGGATCGTACGAATGAATTAGAATGGAATGTATCCATTCTAATTCATTCGTGCAATCCATTCTAATTCATTCGCACGATCCATTCTACTTCATTCGCCCGAATGTATCCATTCTAATTCATTCGTACAATCCATTCTAATTCATTCGCACGATCAATTCTAATTCATTCGTATGATCCATTCTAATTCATTCCTACGATCTATTCTAATTCATTCAATTCATTCGTACGATCCATTCTAATTCATTCGTACGATCCATTCTACTTCATTCGCACGAATGTATCCATTCTAATTCATTCGTACGATCCATTCTAATTCATTCGTACGATCAATTCTAATTCATTCGTATGATCCATTCTAATTCATTCGTACGATCCATTCTAATTCATTCGTACGATCCATTCTAATTCATTCGTATGATCCATTCTAATTCATTCGTACGATCCATTCTAATTTATTCGTTCGAATGTATCCATTCTAATTAATTCGTACGATTCATTCTAATTCATTCGTACGATCCATTCTAATTCATTCGTATGATCACTATGGCAATTTGATCATCCTCACAAAAAATTAACAAAATCTGAAACTTCTAAGGGCGCCGATTGAATCAAATGATTTAGAATGGATCGTGCGAATGAATTAGAATGGATCGTACGAATGAATCAGAATGGATCGTATGAATGAATTAGAATGGATCACAGGAATAGATTAGAATGGATACATTCAAACGAATAAATTAGAATAGATCGTAGGAATGAATCAGAATGGATCATACGAATGAATTTGAATTGATCGTACGAATGAAGTAGAATAGATCATACGAATGAATTAGAATTGATCGTGCGAATGAATTAGAATGGATTGTACGAATGAATTAGAATGGATACATTCGTGCGAATGAAGTAGAATGGATCGTACGAATGAATCAGAATGGATCGTATGAATGAATTAGAATGAATCGTACGAATGAATTAGAATGGATACATTCGAACGAATGAATTAGAATAGATCGTAGGAATGAATTAGAATGGATCATACGAATGAATTAGAATTGATCGTGCGAATGAATTAGAATGGATTGCACGAATGAATTAGAATGGATACATTTGAGCGAATGAAGTAGAATGGATCGTACGAATGAATTAGAATGGATCGTACGAATGAATTAGAATGAATCGTACGAATGAATTACAATGGATACATTCGAACGAATGAATTAGAATAGATCATAGGAATGAATTAGAATGGATCATACGAATGAATTAGAATGGTTACATTCGAACGTACAATCCATTCTAATTTATTCGCACGATCAATTCTAATTCATTCGTACGATCCATTCTAGCCATTCTAATTCATTCGTACGATCCATTCTGATTCATTCGTACGATCCATTCTGATTCATTCGTACGATCCATTCTACTTCATTCGCACGAATGTATCCATTCTAATTCATTCGTGCAATCCATTCAAATTCATTCGCACTATCCAGATCTATTCTAATTCATTCACACGAATGTATCCATTCTAATTCATTCGCACGATCAATTCTTATTCATTCGTATGATCCATTCTAATTCATTCCTACGATCTATTCTAATTCATTCGTTCGAATGTATCCATTCTAATTCATTCGTGCAATCCACTCTAATTCATTCGCACGATCATTTCTAATTCATTCGTATGATCCATTCTAATTCATTCCTACGATTTATTCTAATTCATTCGTACAATCCATTCTAATTCATTCGCATGATCAATTCTAATTCATTCGTATGATCCATTCTAATTCATTCCTACGATCTATTCTAATTCATTCGTTCGAATGTATCCATGCGAATGAATTAGAAAGGATTGAATTAGAATGGATTGTACGAATGAATTAGAATGGATCATACAAATGAATTAGAATGGATTGTACGAATGAATTAGAATGGATCATACGAATGAATTAGAATTGATCGTACGAATGAATTAGAATGGATTGTACGAATGAATTAGAATGGATCGTACGAATGAATTAGAATTGATCGTGCGAATGAATTAGAATGGATTGTACGTTCGAATGTATCCATTCTAATTCATTCGTATGATCCATTCTAATTCATTCGTACGATCTATTCTAATTCATTCGTTCGAATGTATCCATTCTAATTCATTCGTACGATTCATTCTAATTCATTCCTACGATCTATTCTAATTCATTCGTTCGAATGTATCCATTCTAATTCATTCATATGATTCATTCTAATTCATTCGTACGATCCATTCTAATTCATTCGTACGATCCATTCTACTTCATTCGCTCGAATGTATCCATTCTAATTCATTCGTGCAATCCATTCTAATTCATTCGCACGATCAATTCTAATTCATTCGTATGATCCATTCTAATTCATTCCTACGATCTATTCTAATTCATTCGTTCGAATGTATCCATTCTAATTCATTCGTACGATTCATTCTAATTCATTCGTACGATCCATTCTGATTCATTCGTACGATCCATTCTACTTCATTCGCACGAATGTATCCATTCTAATTCATTCGTACAATCCATTCTAATTCATTCGCACGATCAATTCTAATTCATTCGTATGATCTATTCTACTTCATTCGTACGATCAATTCTAATTCATTCGTATGATCCATTCTAATTCATTCCTACGATCTATTCTAATTTATTCGTTCGAATGTATCCATTCTAATCTATTCCTGTGATCCATTCTAATTCATTCGTACGATCCATTCTGATTCATTCGTACGATCATACGAATGAATTAGAATGGATCGTACGAATGAATTAGAATGAATCGTACGAATGAATTAGAATGGATACATTCTAACGAATAAATTAGAATGGATCGTACGAATGAATTAGAATGGATCATACGAATGAATTAGAATGGATCGTACGAATGAATTAGAATGGATCGTACGAATGAATTAGAATGGATCATACGAATGAATTAGAATTGATCGTACGAATGAATTAGAATGGATCGTACGAATGAATTAGAATGGATACATTCGTGTGAATGAAGTAGAATGGATCGTACGAATGAATTAGAATGGTTCGTACGAATGAATTGAATGAAATAGAATAGATCGTAGGAATGAATTAGAATGGGTCATACGAATCAAGTAGAATGGATCGTACGAATGAATTAGAATGGATCGTACGAATGAATTAGAATGGATTGTACGAATGAATTAGAATGAATACATTCCATTCTAATTGATTCGTACGATCCATTCTACTTCATTTGCATGAATGTATCCATTCTAATTCATTCGTACAATCCATTCTAATTCATTCGCACGATCAATTCTAATTCATTCGTATGATCCATTCTAATTCTTTCCTACGATCTATTCTAATTCATTCGTTCGAATGTATCCATTCTAATTCATTCGTACGATTCATTCTAATTCATTCGTACGATCCATTCTAATACATTCGTACGATCCATTCTACTTCATTCGCACGAATGTATCCATTCTAATTCATTCGTACAATCCATTCTAATTCATTCACACGATCAATTCTAATTCATTCGTATGATCCATTCTAATTCAATCCTACGATCTATTCTAATTCATTCGTTCGAATGTATCCATTCTAATTCATTCGTACAATCCATTCTAATCGTACGAATGAATTAGAATGGAAACATTCGAACGAATGAATTAGAATAGATCGTAGGAATGAATTAGAATGGATCATACGAATGAATTAGAATTGATCGTGCGAATGAATTAGAATGGATTGTACGAATGAATTAGAATGGATACATTCGTGCGAATGAAGTATAATGGATCGTACGAATGAATTAGAATGGATCGTATGAATGAATTAGAATAAATCGTACGAATGAATTAGAATGGATACATTCGAACGAATAAATTAGAATGGATCATACGAATGAATTAGAATTGATCGTGCGAATGAATTAGAATGGATTGTACGAATGAATTAGAGTGGATACATTCGTGCGAGTGAAGTAGAATGAATCAGAATGGATCGTACGAATGAATTAGAATGAATTAGAATGGATACATTCGAACGAATGAATTAGAATAGATCGTAGGAATGAATTAGAATTGATCGTGCGAATGAATTAGAATGGATTGTACGAATGAATTAGAATGGATCATACGAATGAATTAGAATGGATCGTGCGAATGAATTAGAATAGATTGTACGAATTAATTAGAATGGATACATTCATGTGAATGAATTAGAATGGATCGGACGAATGAATTAGAATGGATCGTACGAATGAATTAGAATGGATCGTACGAATGAATTAGAATGGATATATTCGAACGAATGAATTAGAATAGATCGTAGGAATGAATTAGAATGGATCGTACGAATGAATTAGAATTGATCGTGCGAATGAATTAGAATGGATTGTACGAATGAATTAGAATGGATACATTCGTGCGAATGAAGTAGAATAGACCGTAGGAATGAATTAGAATGGATCATACGAATGAATTAGAATTGATCGTGCGAATGAATTAGAATGGATTGTACGAATGAATTAGAATGGATATATTCGTGCGAATGAAGTAGAATGGATCGTACGAATGAATTAGAATGGATCGTACGAATGAATTAGAATGGATACATTCGAACAAATGAATTAGAATAGATCGTAGGAATGAATTAGAATGGATCATACGAATGAATTAGAATTGATCGTGCGAATGAATTAGAATAGATTGTACGAATGAATTAGAATGGATACATTCGTGCAAATGAAGTAGAATGGATCGTACGAATGAATTAGAATGGATCGTACGAATGAATCAGAATGGATCGTACGAATGAATTAGAATGAATCGTACGAATGAATTAGAATGCAAACATACGAACGAATGAATTAGAATAGATCGTAGGAATGAATTAGAATGGATCATACGAATGAATTAGAATTGATCGTACGAATGAATTAGAATGGATTGTACGAATGAATTAGAATGGATACATTCGTGCGAATGAAGTAGAATGGATCGTACGAATGAATTAGAATGGATCGTACAAATGAATTAGAATGAATCGTACGAATGAATTAGAATGGATACATTCGAATGAATGAATTAGAATAGATCGTAGGAATGAATTAGAATGGATCATACGAATGAATTAGAATTGATCGTGCGAATGAATTAGAATAGATTGTACGAATGAATTAGAATGGATACATTCGTGCGAATGAAGTAGAATGGATCGTACGAATGAATTAGAATGGATCGTACGAATGAATTAGAATGAATCGTACGAATGAATTAGAATGGATAAATTCGAACGAATGAATTAGAATAGATCGTAGGAATGAATTAGAATGGATCATACGAATGAATTAGAATTGATCGTGCGAATGAATTAGAATGGATTGTACGAATGAATTAGAATGGATACATTCGTGCGAATGAAGTAGAATGGATCGTACGAATGAATCAGAATGGATCGTACGAATGAATTAGAATGAATCGTACGAATGAATTAGAATGGATACATTCGAATGAATGAATTAGAATAGATCGTAGGAATGAATTAGAATGGATCATACGAATGAATTAGAATTGATCGTGCGAATGAATTAGAATGGATTGTACGAATGAATTAGAATGGATACATTCGTGCGAATGAAGTAGAATGGATCATACGAATGAATTAGAATGGATCGTACGAATGAATTAGAATGAATCGTACGAATGAATTAGAATGGATACATTCGAACGAATGAATTAGAATAGATCGTAGGAATGAATTAGAATGGATCATACGAATGAATTAGAATTGATCGTGCGAATGAATTAGAATGGATTCTACGAATGAATTAGAATGGATACATTCGTGCGAATGAAGTAGAATGGATCGTACGAATGAATCAGAATGGATCGTACGAATGAATTAGAATGAATCGTACGAATAAATTAGAATGGATACATTCGAACGAATGAATTAGAATAGATAGTAGGAATGAATTAGAATGGATCATACGAATGAATTAGAATTGATCGTACGAATGAATTAGAATGGATTGTACGAATGAATTAGAATGGATACATTCGTGCGAATGAAGTAGAATGGATCGTACGAATGAGTAAGAATGGATCGTACGAATGAAATAGAATGGATCGTACGAATAAATTAGAATGGATCGTGCTAATGAATTAGAATGGACCGTACGAATGAATTAGAATGGATACATTCGAACGAATGAATTAGAATAGATCGTAGGAATGAATTAGAATGGATCATACGAATGAATTAGAATTGATCGTGCGAATATATTAGAATGGATTGTACGAATGAATTAGAATGGATACATTTGTGCGAATGAAGTGAATGGATCATACGAATGAATTAGAATGGATCGTACAAATGAATCAGAATGGATACATTCGAACGAATAAATTAGAATAGATCGTAGGAATGAATTAGAATGGATCATACGAATGAATTAGAATTGATCGTGCGAATGAATTAGAATGGATTGTACGAATGAATTATAATGGATACATTCGTGCGAATGAAGTAGAATGGATCGTACGAATGAATTAGAATGAATCGTACGAATGAATTAGAATGGATACATTCGAACGAATAAATTAGAATAGATCGTAGGAATGAATTAGAATGGATCATACGAATGAATTAGAATTGATCGTGCGAATGAATTAGAATGGATTGTACGAATGAATTAGAATGGATACATTCATGCGAAGGAAGTAGAATGGATCGTATGAATGAATTAGAATGGATCGTATGAATGAATTAGAATGAACCGTACGAATGAATTAGAATGGATACATTCGAACGAATGAATTAGAATAGATCATAGGATTGAATTAGAATGGATCATACGAATGAATTAGAATTGATCGTGCGAATGAATTAGAATGGATTGTACGAATGAATTGGAATAGTACGATCCATTCTAATTCATTAGCACGATCCATTCTAATTCATTCGTACGATCCATTCTATTTCATTTGTATGATCCATTATTACTCATTCGTACGATCCATTCTAATTCATTCGCACGAATGTATCCATTCTAATTCAGTCATACGATCCATTCTAATTCATTCGCATGATCCATTCTAATTCATTTATACGATCCATTCTAATTCATTCGTACGATTCATTCTAATTCATTCGTACGATCCATTCTAATTCATTCGTACGATCCATTCTACTTCATTCGCACGAATGTATCCATTCTAATTCATTCGTGCAATCCATTCTAATTCATTCGCACGATCATTTCTAATTCATTCGTATGATCCATTCTAACTCATTCCTACGATCTATTCTAATTTATTCGTTCGAATGTATCCATTCTAATTCATTCGTACGATTCATTCTAATTCATTCGTACGATCCATTCTAATTCATTCGTACGATCCATTCTACTTCATTCGTATGATCCATTCTAATTCATTCGTACGATCCATTCTAATTCATTCGTACGATCCATTCTACTTCATTCGCACGAATGTATCCATTCTAATTCATTCGTACAATCCATTCTAATTCATTCGCACGATCAATTCTAATTCATTCGTATGATCCATTCTAATTCATTCCTACGATCTATTCTAATTCATTCGTTCGAATGTATCCATTCTAATTCATTCGTACGATTCATTCTAATTCATTCGTACGATCCATTCTAATTCATTCGTACGATCCATTCTACTTCATTCTCCCGAATGTATCCATTCTAATTCATTCGTACAATCCATTCTAATTCATTCGCACGATCAATTCTAATTCATTCGTATGATCCATTCTAATTCATTCCTACGATTTATTCTAATTCATTCGTTCGAATGTATCCATTCTAATTCATTCATATGATTCATTCTAATTCATTCGTACGATCCATTCTAATTCATTCGTACGATCCATTCTACTTCATTCGCACGAATGTATCCATTCTAATTCATTCGTACAATCCATTCTAATTCATTCGCACGATCAATTCTAATTCATTCGTATGATCCATTCTAATTCATTCCTACGATCTATTCTAATTAATTCGTTCGAATGTTTCCATTCTAATTCATTCGTACGATCCATTCTATTTCATTCGTACGATCCATTCTACTTCATTCGCACGGCACGAATGTATCCATTCTAATTCATTCGTACAATCCATTCTATTTTATTCGTACATTCGTGCGAATGACTGTACGATCCATTCTAATTCATTCGTACGATCCATTCGTGCGAATGAAGTAGAATGGATTAGAATAGATCATACGAATGAATTAGAATGGATCGTGCGAATGAATTAGAATGGATACATTCGTGCGAATGAAGTAGAATGGATCGTACGAATAAATTAGAATTGATCGTGAATTAGAATGAATCGTATGAATGAATTAGAATGGAAACATTCGAACGAATGAATTAGAATAGATCATAGGAATGAATTAGAATGAATCGTACGAATGAATTAGAATGGATTATACGAATGAATTAGAATGGATCCATTCGTGCGAATAAAGTAGAATGGATCGTACGAATCAATTAGAATGGATCGTACGAATGAATCAGAATGGATCGTACGAATGAATTAGAATGAATCGTACGAATGAATTAGAATGGAAACATTCAAACGAATTAATTAGAATAGATCGGAGGAATGAATTAGAATGGATCATACGAATGAATTAGAATTGATCATGCGAATGAATTAGAATGGATTGTACGAATGAATTAGAATGGATACATTCGTGCGAATGAAGTAGAATGGATCGTACGAATGAATTAGAATGGATACATTCGTGCGAATGAAGTAGAATAGATCGTACGAATGAATTAGAATGGATCGTATGAATAAATTAGAATGAATCGTACGAATGAATTAGAATGGAAACATTCGAACGAATGAATTAGAATAGATCGTAGGAATGAATTAGAATGAATCGTACGAATGAATTAGAATGGATTGAACGAATGAATTAGAATGGAAACATTTGAACGAATGAATTAGAATAGATCGTAGGAATGAATTAGAATGGATCATACGAATGAATTAGAATTGATCGTGCAAATGAATTAGAATGGATTGTACGAATGAATTAGAATGGATACATTCTTGCGAATGAAGTAGAATGGATCGTACGAATGAATTAGAATGGATACATTCGTGCGAATGAAGTAGAATGGATCGTACGAATGAATTAGAATGGATCGTACGAATGAATTAGAATGAATCGTACGAATGAATTAGAATGGAAACATTCGAACGAATGAATTAGAATAGATCGTAGGAATGAATTAGAATGGATCATACGAATGAATTAGAATTGATCGTGCGAATGAATTAGAATGGATTGTACGAATGAATTAGAATGGATACATTCGTGCGAATGAAGTAGAATGGATCGAACGAATGAATTAGAATAGATCGTAGGAATGAATTAGAATGGATCATACGAATGAATTAGAATTGATCGTGCGAATGAATTAGAATGGATTGCACGAATGAATTAGAATGGATACATTCAAGCGAATAAAGTAGAATGGATCATACGAATGAATTATAATGGATCGTACGAATGAATTAGAATGAATCGTACGAATGAATTAGAATGGATACATTCGAATGAATAAATTAGAATAGATCGTAGGAATGAATTAGAATGGATCATACGAATGAATTAGAATTGATCGTGCGAATGAATTAGAATGGATTGTACGAATGAATTATAATAGATACATTCATGCGAATGAAGTAGAATGGATCGTACGAATGAATTAGAATGGATCGTACGAATGAATTAGAAATGATCGTCCGAATGAATTAGAATGGATTGGACGAAAGAATTAGAATGGATACATTCGTGCGAATGAAGTAGAATGGATCGTACGAATGAAATAGAATGGATCGTACGAATGAATTAGAATGAATCGTACGAATGAATTAGAATGGATATATTCGAACGAATGAATTAGAATAGATCGTAGGAATGAATTAGAATGGATCATACGAATGAATTAGAATTGATCGTGCGGATGAATTAGAATGGATTGTACGAATGAATTAGAATGGATACATTCGTGCGAATGAAGTAGAATGGATCGTACGAATGAATTAGAATGGATCGTACGAATGAATTAGAATTGATCGTGCGAATGAATTAGAATGGATTGTACGAATGAATTAGAATGGATACATTCATGCGAATGAAGTAGAATGGATCGTACGAATGAATTAGAATGGATCGTACGAATGAATTAGAATGAATCGTACGAATGAATTAGAATGGATACATTCGAATGAATGAATTAGAAAAGATCGTAGGAATGAATTAGAATGGATCATACGAATGAATTAGTATTGATCGTGCGAATGAATTAGAATGGATTGTACGAATGAATTAGAATGGATACATTCGTGCGAATGAAGTAGAATGGATCGTACGAATGAATTAGAATAGATTGTACGATCCATTCTAATTCATTCATATGATTCATTCTAATTCATTCCTACGATCTATTCTAATCCATTCTAATTCATTCCTACGATCTATTCTAATTCATTCGTACGATCCATTCTACTTCATTCGCACGAATGTATCCATTCTAATTCATTCGTACAATCCATTCTAATTCATTCGTATGATCCATTCTAATTCATTCCTACGATCTATTCTAATTCATTCGTATGATCCATTTAATTCATTCGCACGAATGTATCCATTCTAATTCATTCGTACAATCCATTCTAATTCATTCGCACGATCAATTCTAATTCATTCGTATGATCCATTCTAATTCATTCCTACGATCTATTCTAATTCATTCGTTCGAATGTTTCCATTCTAATTCATTCGTACGATTAGAATGGATTGTACGAATGAATTAGAATGGATACATTCGAACGAATGAATTAGAATAGATCGTAGGAATGAATTAGAATGGATCATACGAATGAATTAGAATTGGTCGTGCGAATGAATTAGAATGGATTGTACGAATGAATTAGAATGGATATATTCGTGCGAATGAAGTAGAATGGATCGTACGAATGAATTAGAATGGATCGTGCGAATGAATTAGAATAGATCGTACGAATGAATTAGAATTGATACATTCGTGCGAATGAATTAGAATTGATCGTGCGAATGAATTAGAATGGATCGTACGAATGAATTAGAATGGATCGTACGAATGAATTAGAATGGATCGTACGAATGAATTAGAATGGATACATTCGTGCGAATGAAGTAGAATGGATCGTACGAATGAATTAGAATGGATCATATGAATGAATTAGAATTGATCGTGCGAATAAATTAGAATGGATTGTACGAAGGAATTAGAATGGATACATTCGTGCGAATGAAGTAGAATGGATCGTACGTGCAATCCGTTCTAATTCATTCGCACAATCAATTCTAATTCATTCGTATGATCCATTCTAATTCATTCCTATGATCTATTCTAATTCATTAGTTCGAATGTATCCATTCTAATTCATTCGTACGATTCATTCTAATTCATTCGTACGATCCATTCTAATTCATTCGTACGATCCATTCTGATTCATTCGTACAATCCATTCTAATTCATTCGTACGATCCATTCTACTTCATTCACACGAATGTATCCATTCTAATTCATTCGTGCAATCCATTCAAATTCATTCGCACTATCCAGATCTATTCTAATTCATTCGCATGAATGTATCCATTCTAATTCATTCGTACGATCTATTATAATTCATTTGTATGATCCATTCTAATCCATGCCTACGATCTATTCTAATTCATTCGTTCGAATGTATCCATTCTAATTCATTCGTACGATTCATTCTAATTCATTCGTACGATCCATTCTAATTCATTCGTACGATCCATTCTAATTCATTCCTACGATCTATTCTAATTCATTCGTTCGAATGTTTCCATTCTAATTCATTCGTACGAATCATTCTAATTCATTCGTACGATCCATTCTGATTCATTCGTACGATCCATTCTAATTCATTCGTACGATTCATTCTAATTCATTCGTACGATCCATTCTAATTCATTCGTACGATCCATTCTACTTCATTCGCTCGAATGTATCCATTCTAATTCATTCGTGCAATCCATTCTAATTCATTCGCACAATCAATTCTAATTCATTCGTATGATCCATTCTAATTCATTCCTCATTCTAATTCATTCGTACAATCCATTCTAGTTCATTCGCACGATCAATTCTAATTCATTCGTATGATCCATTCTAATTCATTCCTACGATCTATTCTAATTTATTCATTCGAATGTATCCATTCTAATTCATTCGTACGATTCATTCTAATTCATTCGTACGATCCATTCTAATTCATTCGTATGATCCATTCTACATCATTCGCACGAATGTATCCATTCTAATTCATTCGTGCAATCCACTCTAATTCATTCGCACAATCAATTCTAATTCATTCTAATGAATTAGAATGGATACATTCGTGCGAATAAAGTAGAATGGATCGTACGAATGAATTAGAATGGATACATTCGAACGAATGAATTAGAATAGATCATAGGAATGAATTAGAATGGATCATACGAATGAATTAAAACAGATCGTAGGAATGAATTAGAATGGATCATACGAATGAATTAGAATTGATCGTGCGAATGAATTAGAATGGATTGCACGAATGAATTAGAATGGATCGTACGAATGAATTAGAATGAATCGTACGAATGAATTAGAATGGATATATTCGAACGAATGAATTAGAATAGATCGTAGGAATGAATTAGAATGAATTAGAATGGATCATACGAATGAATTAGAATTGATCGTGCGAATGAATTAGAATGGATTGCACGAATGAATTAGAATGGATACATTCGTGGAATGAATAAGAATGGATCGTACGAATGAATTAGAATGGATCATGCGAATGAATTTGAATGGATCGTACGAATGAATAAGAATGGATCGTACGAATGAATTAGAATGGATACATTCGAGCGAATAAATTAGAATAGATCGTAGAAATGAATTAGAATGGATCATACGAATGAATTAGAATGGATCGTGCGAATGAATTAGAATCGATTGTACGAATGAATTAGAATGGATACATTCGTGCGAATGAAGTTGAATGGATCGTACGAATGAATTAGAATGGATCGTACGAATGAATTAGAATGAATCGTACGAATAAATTAGAATGGATACATTCGAACGAATGAATTAGAATAGATCGTAGGAATGAATTAGAATGGATCATACGAATGAATTAGAATTGATCGTGCGAATGAATTAGAATGGATTGTACGAATGAATTAGAATGGATACATTTGTGCGAATGAAGTAGAATGGATCGTACGAATGAATTAGAATGGATCGTACGAATGAATTAGAATGAATCGTACGAATGAATTAGAATGGATACATTCGAACGAATGAATTAGAATAGATCGTAGGAATGAATTAGAATGGATCATACGAATGAATTAGAATTGATCGTGCGAATGAATTAGAATGGATTGCACGAATGAATTAGAATGGATACATTCGAGCGAATGAATTAGAATGGATCGTACGAATGAATTAGAATGGATCGTACGAATGAATTAGAATGAATCGTACGAATGAATTAGAATGGATACATTCGAACGAATGAATTAGAATAGATCGTAGGAATGAATTAGAATGGATCATACGGAATTAGAATGGATACATTCGTGCGAATGAAGTAGAATGGATCGTACGAATGAAATAGAATGGATCGTACGAATGAATTAGAATGAATCGTACGAATGAATTAGAATGGATACATTCGAACGAATGAATTAGAATAGATCGTAGGAATGAATTAGAATGGATCATACGAATGAATTAGAATTGATCGTGCGAATGAATTAGAATGGATTGTACGAATGAATTAGAATGGATACATTCGTGCGAATGAAGTAGAATGGATTGTACGAATGAATTAGAATGGATACATTCGTGCGAATGAAGTAGAATGGATCATACGAATGAATTAGAATGGATCGTACGAATGAATTAGAATGAATCGTACAAATGAATTAGAATGGATACATTCGAACGAATGAATTAGAATAGATCGTAGGAATGAATAAGAATGGATCATACGAATGAATTAGAATTGATCGTGCGAATGAATTAGAATGGATTGTACGAATGAAGTAGAATGGATACATTCGTGCGAATGAAGTAGAATGGATCGTACGAATGAATTAGAATGGATCGTACGATTGAATTAGAATGAATCATACGAATGAATTAGAATGGATCGTACAATCCATTCTTATTCATTCGTACAATCCATTCTAATTCATTCGCACGATCAATTCTAATTCATTCGTATGATCCATTCTAATTCATTCCTACGATCTATTCTAATTCATTCGTACGATTCATTCTAATTCATTCGTACGATCCATTCTAATTCATTCGTACGATCCATTCTACTTTATTCGCACGAATGTATCCATTCTAATTCATTCGTACAATCCATTCTAATTCATTCGCACTATCAATTCTAATTCATTCGTATGATCCATTCTAATTCATTCCTACGATCTATTCTAATTTATTCGTTCGAATGTATCCATTCTAATTCATTCGTACGATTCATTCTAATTCATTCGTACGATCTATTCTAATTCATTCGTACGATCCATTCTACTTCATTCGCACGAATGTATCCATTCTAATTCATTCGTACAATCCATTCTAATTCATTCGCACGATCAATTCTAATTCATTCGTACGATCTATTCTAATTCATTCGTACGATCCATTCTACTTCATTCGCACGAATGTATCCATTCTAATTCATTCGTACAATCCATTCTAATTCATTCGCACTATCAATTTTAATTCATTCGTATGATCCATTCTAATTCATTCCTACGATCTATTCTAATTCATTCATTCGAATGTTTCCATTCTAATTCATTCGTATGATTCATTCTGATTCATTCTACTTCATTCGCACGAATGTATCCATTCTAATTCATTCGTACAATCCATTCTAATTCATTCGCACGATCAATTCTAATTCATTCGTATGATTCATTCTAATTCATTCGTACAATCTATTCTAATTCATTTGTTCGAATGTATCCATTCTAATTCATTCGTACGAATGAATTAGAATGGATACATTCGAACGAATAAATTATAATGAATCGTACGAATGAATTAGAATTGATCATACGAATGAATTAGAATGGATCATACGAATGAATTAGAAAGGATACATTCGAACGAATGAATTAGAATAGATCATAGGAATGAATTAGAATGGATCATACGAATGAATTAGAATTGATTGTGCGAATGAATTAGAATGGATTGTACGATCCATTCAAATTCATTCGTACGATCCCATTCTAATTCATTCGTACGATCCATTCTACTTCATTCGCACGAATGTATCCATTCTAATTCATTCGTACAATCCATTCTAATTCATTCGCACGATCAATTCTAATTCATTCGTATGATCCATTCTAATTCATTCCTACGATCTATTCTAATTCATTCGTACGATTCATTCTAATTCATTCGTACGATTCATTCTAATTCATTCATACGATCCATTCTAATTCATTCGCACGAATGAATTAGAATGGAAATATTCGAACGAATGAATTAGAATAGATCATAGGAATTAATTAGAATGGATCATACGAATGAATTAGAATTGATCGTGCGAATGAATTAGAATGGATTGTACGAATGAATTAGATTGGATACATTCGTGTACGATTCATTCTAATTCATTCGTACGATCTATTCTAATTCATTTGTACGATCCATTCTACTTCATTCGCACGAATGAACACGAATGTATCCATTCTAATTCATTCGTACGATTCATTCTAATTCATTCGTACGATCCATTCTGATTCATTCGTACGCGTACGAATGAATTAGAATGGATCGTACGAATGAATTAGAATGAATCGTACGAATGAATAAGAATGGATACATTCGAACGAATGAATTAGAATAGATCGTAGGAATGAATTAGAATGGATCATACGAATGAATTAGAAATGATCGTGCGAATGAATTAGAATGGATTGTACGAATGAATTAGAATAGATACATTCGTGCGAATGAAGTAGAACGGATCGTACGAATGAATTAGAATGGATCGTACGAATGAATTAGAATGAATCGTACGAATGAATTAGAATGGATACATTCGAACGAATGAATTAGAATAGATCGTAGGAATGAATTAAAATGGATCATACGAATGAATTAGAATTGATCGTGCGAATGAATTAGAATGGATTGTACGAATGAATTAGAATGGATACATTCGTGCGAATGAAGTAGAATGGATCGTACGAATGAATTAGAATGGATCGTACGAATGAATTAGAATGAATCGTATGAATGAATTAGAATGGATACATTCGAACGAATGAATTAAAATAGAACGTAGGAATGAATTAGAATGGATCATACGAATGAATTAGAATTGATCGTGCGAATGAATTAGAATGGATTGTACGAATGAATTAGAATGGATATATTCGTGCGAATGAAGTAGAATGGATCGTACGAATGAATTAGAATGGATCGTACGAATGAATTAGAATGAATCGTACGAATGAAATAGAATGAATACATTAGAACGAATGAATTAGAATAGATTGTACGAATGAATTAGAATGAATCATACGAATGAATTAGAATTGATCGTACGAATGAATTAGAATTTATTGTACGAATGAATTACAATGGATACATTCGTGCGAATGAAGTAGAATGAATCAGAATGGATCGTATGAATGAATTAGAATGAATCGTACGAATGAATTAGAATGGAAACATTCGAACGAATGAATTAGAATAGATCGTAGGAATGAATTAGAATGGATCATACGAATGAATTAGAATTGATCGTGCGAATGAATTAGAATGGATTGTACGAATGAATTAGAATGGATATTTTCGTGCGAATGAAGTAGAATGGATCATACGAATGAATTAGAATGGATCGTACGAATGAATTAGAATTGATCGTGCGAATGAATTAGAATGGATTGTACGAATGAATTAGAATGGATACATTCGTGCAAATGAAGTAGAATGGATCGTACGAATGAATTAGAATGGATCGTACGAATGAATTAGAATGAATCGTACGAATGAATTAGAATGGATACATTCGAACGAATAAATTAGAATAGATCGTAGGAATGAATTAGAATGGATCATACGAATGAATTAGAATTGATCGTGCGAATGAATTAGAATGGATCGTACGAATGAATTAGAATGGATCGTACGAATGAATTGGAATGAATCATACGAATGAATTAGAATGGATACATTCGAACGAATGAATTAGAATAGTTCGTAGGAATGAATTAGAATGGATCATACGAATGAATTAGAATTGATCGTGCGAATGAATTAGAATGGATTGTACGAATGAATTAGAATGGATTGTACGATCCATTCTAATTCATTCGTATGATTCATTCTAATTCATTCGTACGATCCATTCTAATTCATTCGTACGATCCATTCTACTTCATTCGCACGAATGTATCCATTCTAATTCATTCGTACAATCCATTCTAATTGATTCGCACGATCAATTCTAATTCATTCGTATGATCCATTCTAATTCATTCCTACGATCTATTCTAATTCATTCGTTCGAATGTATCCATTCTAATTTATTCGTACGATTCATTCTAATTCATTCGTACGATCCATTCTAATTAATTCGTACGATCCATTCTACTTCATTCGCATGAATGTATCCATTCTAATTCAATCGTACAATCCATTCTAATTCATTCATACGAATGTTTCCATTCTAATTCATTCGTACAATTCATTCTAATTCATTCGTACGATCCATTCTGATTCATTCGTACGATCCATTCTACTTCATTCGCACGAATGTATCCATTCTAATTCATTCGTGCAATCCATTCTAATTCATTCGCACGATCAATTCTAATTCATTCGTATGATCCATTCTAATTCATTCCTACGATCTATTCTAATTCATTCGTTCGAATGTATCCATTCTAATTCATTCGTACGATTCATTCTAATTCATTCGTACGATCCATTCTAATTCATTTGTACGATCCATTCTACTTCATTCGCACGAATGTATCCATTCTAATTCATTTGTACAATCCATTCTAATTCATTCGCACGATCAATTCTAATTCATTCGTATGATCTATTCTAATTCATTCCTGCGATCTATTCTAATTCATTCGTTCGAATGTTTCCATTCTAATTCATTTGTACGATTCATTCTAATTCATTCGTACGATCCATTCTGATTCATTCGTACGATCCATTCTAATTCATTCGTACGATCCATTCTACTTCATTCGCACGAATGGATCCATTCTAATTCATTCGTACGATTCATTCTAATTCATTCGTACGATCCATTCTAATTCATTCGTACGATCCATTCTACTTCATTCGCACGAATGTATCCATTCTAATTCATTCGTACAATCCATTCTAATTCATTCGCACGATCAATTCTAATTCATTCGTATGATCCATTCTAATTTATTCGTTCGATCCATTATAATTCATTCGTACGATCCATTCTAATTCATTCGCATGAATGTATCCATTCTAATTCATTCGTACGATCCATTCTAATTCATTCGTACGATTCATTCTAATTCATTCGTACGATCCATTCTAATTCATTCGTACGATCCGTTCTACTTCATTCGCACGAATGTATCCATTCTAATTCATTCGTACAATCCATTCTAATTCATTCGCACGATCAATTCTAATTCATTCATATGATCCATTCTAATTCATTCCTACGATCTATTCTAATTCATTCGTTCGAATGTATCCATTCTAATTCATTCCTACGATCTATTCTAATTCATTCGTTCGAATTTATCCATTCTAATTCATTCGTACGATCCATTCTAATTCATTCGTACGATCCATTCTACTTCATTCGCACGAATGTATCCATTCTAATTCATTCGTACAATCCATTCTAATTCATTCGCACGATCAATTCTAATTCATTCGTATGATCCATTCTAATTCATTTCTACGATCTATTCTAATTCATTCGTTCGAATGTATCCATTCTAATTCATTCGTACGATTCATTCTAATTCATTCGTACGATCCATTCTAATTCATTCGTACGATCCATTCTACTTCATTCGCACGAATGTATCAATTCTAATTCATTCGTACGATCCATTCTAATTCATTCGCACGATCAATTCTAATTCATTCGTATGATCCATTCTAATTCATTCCTACGATCTATTCTAATTCATTCGTTCGAATGTATCCATTCTAATTCATTCGTACGATCCATTCTAATTTATTCGTACGATCCATTCTACTTCATTTGCACGAATGTATCCATTCTAATTCATTCGTACAATCCATTCTAATTCATTCGCACGATCAGTTCTAATTCATTCGTATGATCCATTCTAATTCATTCCTACGATCTATTCTAATTCATTCGTTCGAATGTATCCATTCTAATTCATTCGTACGATCCATTCTAATTCATTCGTACGATCCATTCTAATTCATTCCTACGATCTATTCTAATTCATTCGTTTGAATGTATCCATTCTAATTCATTCGTACGATCCATTCTGATTCATTCGTACGATCCATTCTTATTCATTCGTACGATCCATTCTACTTCATTCGCACGAATGTATCCATTCTAATTCATTCGTATAATCCATTCTAATTCATTCGCACGATCAATTCTAATTCATTCGTATGATCCATTCTAATTCATTCCTACGATCTATTCTAATTCATTCGTTCGAATGTTTCCATTCTAATTCATTCGTACGATTCATTCTAATTCATTCGTACGATCCATTCTAATTCATTCCTACAATCCATTCTAATTCATTCCTACGATCAATTCTAATTCATTCGTATGATCCATTCTAATTCATTCCTACGATCTATTCTAATTCATTCGCACGAATGTATCCATTCTAATTCATTCGCACGATCCATTCTAATTCATTCATACGATCCATTCTAATTCATTCATACAATCCATTCTAATTCATTCGCACGAATGGATACATTCGTGCGAATGAAGTAGAATGGATCGTACGAATGAATTAGAATGGATCGTACGAATGAATTAGAATGAATCGTACGAATGAATTAGAATGGATACATTCGAACGAATGAATTAGAATAGATCGTAGGAATGAATTAGAATGGATCATACGAATGAATTAGAATTGATCGTGCGAATGAATTAGAATGGATTGTACGAATGAATTAGAATGGATACATTCGTGCGAATGAAGTAGAATGGATCGTACGAATGAATTAGAATGGATCGTACGAATGAATTGGAATGAATCGTACGAATGAATTAGAATGGATACATTCGAACGAATGAATTAGAATAGATCGTAGGAATGAATTAGAATGGATCATACGAATGAATTAGAATTGATCGTGCGAATGAATTAGAATGGATTGTACGAATGAATTAGAATGGATACATTCGTGCGAATGAAGTAGAATGGATCGTACGAATGAATTAGAATAGATCGGACGAATGAATTAGAATGAATCGTACGAATGAATTAGAATGGATACATTCGAACGAATGAATTAGAATAGATTGTAGGAATGAATTAGAATGGATCATACGAATGAATTAGAAATGATAGTACGAATGAATTAGAATGGATTGTACGAATGAATTAGAATGGATACATTCGTGCGAATGAAGTAGAATGGATCGTACGATTGAATTAGAATGGATCGTACGAATGAATTAGAATGAATCGTACGAATGAATTAGAATGGATACATTCGAACGAATGAATTAGAATAGATCGTAGGAATGAATTAGAATGGATCATACGAATGAATTAGAATTGATCGTGCGAATGAATTAGAATGGATTGTACGAATGAATTAGAATGGATACATTCGTGCGAATGAAGTAGAATGGATCGTACGAATGAATTAGAATGAATCGTATGAATGAATTAGAATGGATACATTCGAACGAATGAATTAGAATAGATCTTAGGAATGAATTAGAATGGATCATACGAATGAATTAGAATTGATCGTGCGAATGAATTAGAATGGATTGTACGAATGAATTAGAATGGATACATTCGTGAGAATGAAGTAGAATGGATCGTACGAATGAATTAGAATGGATCGTACGAATGAATTAGAATGAATCGTACGAATGAATTAGAATGGATACCTTCGAACGAATGAATTAGAATAGATCATAGGAATGAATTAGAATGGATCATACGAATGAATTACAATTGATCGTGCGAATGAATTAGAATGGATTGTACGAATGAATTAGAATGGATACATTCGTGCGAATGAAGTAGAATGGATTGTACGAATGAATTAGAATGGATCGTACGAATGAATTAGAATGAATCGTACGAATGAATTGGAATGGATACATTCGAACGAATGAATTAGAATAGATCGTAGGAATGAATTAGAATGGATCATACGAATGAATTAGAATTGATCGTGCGAATGAATTAGAATGGATTGTACAAATGAATTAGAATGGATACATTCGTGCGAATGAAGTAGAATGGATCGTACGAATGAATTAGAATGGATCGTACGAATGAATTAGAATGAATCGTACGAATGAATTAGAATGGATACATTCGAACGAATGAATTAGAATAGATCGTAGGAATGAATTAGAATGGATCATACGAATGAATTAGAATTGATCGTGCGAATGAATTAGAATGGATTGTACGAATGAATTAGAATGGATACATTCGTGCGAATGAAGTAGAATGGATCATACGAATGAATTAGAATGGATCGTACGAATGAATTAGAATGAATCGTACGAATGAATTAGAATGGATACATTCGAACGAATGAATTAGAATAGATCGTAGGAATGAATTAGAATGGATCATACGAATGAATTAGAATTGATCGTGCGAATGAATTAGAATGGATTGTACAAATGAATTAGAATGGATACATTCGTGTGAATGAAGTAGAATGGATCGTACGAATGAATTAGAATGGATCGTACGAATGAATTAGAATGAATCGTACGAATGAACTAGAATGGATACATTCGAACGAATGAATTAGAATAGATCGTAGGAATGAATTAGAATGGATCATACGAATGAATTAGAATTGATCGTGCAAATGAATTAGAATGGATTGCATGAATGAATTAGAATGGATACATTCGAGCGAATGAAGTAGAATGGATCGTACGAATGAATTAGAATGGATCGTATGAATGAATTAGAATGAATCGTTCGAATGAATTAGAATGGATACATTCGAATGAATGAATTAGAATAGATCGTAGGAATGAATTAGAATGGATCATACGAATGAATTAGAATTGATCGTGCGAATGAATTAGAATGGATTGTGTTGGGGGTAGTCAAAAACCACATATCTTGGATAGCATTGCAAACACCTGAGAAAGAGTTCTCGAAGGAGCCCGTCCAGGAGTTGGAACCCTCGGAAGCCGAGCGCGCCCCCTTCCCAGCTCGCAAGGAGCTCGCCCTTTCAGCCCATAAGAGGCTCGCCCCCACAGGGAGCTGGATGGACACCTTGTATCTGAGTGCAGCTCACAAAATCATCTTGACGGTGGAGCAAGATCCACATTGGGCTGAAGAGGCCCAAGGGCAATAGCTCGTTCCGGAGCTCGCCTAGCTCGCGCAGGAGCTCGCCCATGCTCGCTCATGAGCTCGCCTAGCCCGCGAAGGAGCTCGCCCATGCTCACTCAGGAGCTTGCCTAGCTCGCACGGGAGCTCGCCTAGCTCGCGCAGGAGCTCGCCCATGCTCGCTCAGGAGCTCGCCTAGCTTGCACAATAACTCGCCCATGCTCGCCCAGGAGCTCGCCTAGCTCGTGCAGGAGCTCGCTCATGCTCGCCCAGGAGCTCGCGTAGCTCGCGTAGGAGCTCGCCCATGCTCGCTCAGGAGCTCGCCCATGCTCGCTCAGGAGCTCGCCCAAGCTTGCCCAGCCCCTGTTTATCGAAGAAGTCGCTTCCGCGAAGTCCGACTCTTGATAGATATAGACGAAAGGGCGGAGCAGTGCCGGGCGAGCTTGCCTTTGCATTCTCCCTGAGACCGCCCAGACTTGAACATTCTAGAATAGCCACCTGGCAGCGACAAGAAAGATGCTCTCCCCCACTCAAACTGCCTGGCAGGCTTGACGACAGAATGTCAGGGCGCGAGTACCAAGGACTGTCAGACCCACGCGAGCCAGATCGTGGGGGTCTAGAAGGCCCTGGAAGAATCTCCACGTGCCGGGCCACCATTGGCCGCCAATGTCTATAAATGCCCACCCCCTGTCTCCAAAGTACAGGTTCGAAACCCATTTCCCTACCCCTTTGGTATACAACAGCTCGTCGTTGTGCACCCTTGACTGACTTGAGCGTCGAAGGGTCTGCGCTCCTAAGGGAGCCAGCCGTTCTCATGTTCACTTTTCTTTGTCTTGCAGGTGGCTCGCAAGGATCAGTGAAAAATCGCCCAAACATTTGGCGCCGTCTGTGGGATTTCGACTGGTTCCTGCGAGAACGCCCACGACCGCACGATTGAACACCGTCGGCTCTCGTAAACCCAAAGATGGCTCCGGCGACAAGAGGACACAGGCGGATGAGGGCCCGTATGGGGTCTGTGCACAGCGAACCCCCCGCTGAGACTCCCCAGCCCCTTGTCCCGCTCAGTGACCAGCTCCTGTTGGAGATGTTGGCCACCCAGCGGGCAATGATGGAGGAGTTGACGCGCTTGCGTCAGGCCCCGGTGGCGAGCCGGCGATCGAGACCATCGAGGCCCGCATCCCCCGCGCGACCTCCCGTCTCGTCGCGTCTGCCCACGACCGTACCAGCACGGCGAACTTCCCGTCCGGAACCCCCGGTTGAGAGGACGGCCGTGCGTGGACCGAAGGAGACCCCACTCACAAGGTTACAGAAGCTTGTAACCCAGCGATCTAGCAACCAGGCGACCTCGCGCGCGACCATCCCTCGTCGCCGCAGCCGGAGCGTCGACTCTGACGGGTCGGAGGCAAGGTCTCAAGAGAGGGATCGCGACCCGCGCCATCGGCGACGAGGGAAAGAGCCCGCGGTGGCTATACCTTCCGAACCTCGAGAGGCGACGGCCTCCCATAGACCAACCGCCATGCTGAAGGGATCCACGGGCGAGCAGCCAGGAGGCCGCAGATCGGTGGCCCCCGAGGGTCGCCGCGGGGTGGATTTGAACCTCCCTAGAGTGAGTGCACACGGCCGCCTAGGACCTGCGCAGCCGCCTTCGGGATTTCTCCCCGGGCACTGGCAGCGATCTAGTGCGCCAGTGGATTTACTGGAGGATCTCGCCGCCCACGGAGGAAGCTCGCCCTTCACCAGCGAGGTCCACCAAGGGGGTTTTCCGCACCACTGGACCCCCCCGAAGTTTGTATTGTTCGACGGGTCGCAGGATCCCGTTGACCACCTCTTGGCCTACAGAAAGCTTCTATTTTTCCGGGACCAGGACCACGTCTTGTGCCGAGCGTTCCCGAGCAGTCTGACTGGATCGGTGTTGAATTGGTTCCACAAGTTGTCATCCGGTGTGGTCCCCGACTTTCCAACTCTCTCTAGGCTATTCTTGAAGCAGTATCGCTGCAATAGGCAGCCCCCGAAGAGGATCGAGTCTCTGTTTACTTTAGCCATGGGAGCTCGCGAAACGCTCCGGTGCTTCGCAACGCGATTCCGAAGCGCCTACCTCGCTCTGGAAGACGCGGCAAGCCAGGATCGTACCGTGGTGAGTGCTTTCAGAAGCGCCCTCCCCGAGGGGGGCAAGCTTCACGACGCTTTAGTGATCAAGGACCCTCGCACAATGGTCGAACTATTCGCCCTGGTCCAGCAACACATCAAGCTCGAAGATGTGGTGCTAGATCGGAAGGGAAAGACAGTGGAGCAGCGACCTCCTCCAGTTCTGCGACCTCTTGTCGTTAAGGCCGTGGAGAGGAAGGAGGTGCCACTTACGGTACCTTTGCCCGGACAGCTCGCAGCTCCTGCAGTACAGCCCGCTGAAGCCCCCGCGGCGGTTGCTGGAAGGCCGGCGAACTGGCGCCTGCCTCCGGGACCTGGGGAGCGGGACTTCACCGTGCTGACCCACTCGCCGGGACAAATCTTCCATCAGATTCGGAATGAGCCTTTCTTCCAGTACCCGCCACCTCTATAGGTCGGAGAGCCCGGCTCTACCGACAACTCGCGGCGGTGCGCTTTTCATCGAAGCCCTGGGCATCACACTAACAGATGCCGGGCTTTGAAGAACCACCTGGAGGATTTGGTCGCCTTGGGGCACTTGAACCAATTCATCTCGCCCCCGAGGAGGTTCGAGGTGATTCCAGAACGAGCCCCTCGGGAGGGAGATCGCCCAGGACTCGTGGAGCCCGCCTTACCTCTGCCTCCCCCGGGAGGACCGGCGATCTGCCACACCATTAGCGGACGGCTGAGCGGCCCGAGATCCAGTAATGAAGCCCGCCGACGAGACAGGGAGATGGAGCGGGCGTAGAAGGTATTTTCTGTCTCGCTAACTCCTACTTTACTCCGAGCACCAAGGGTGGAAGCCCGCGATTTCCTCTGGTTTTCGGAAGATGATATGTCTGGGGTCGTTACGCCCCACAATGACCCCCTCATCATACGCCTGATGATGGCTAACATCGAGGTGAGGCGAGCTCTGGTTGATTTGGGGAGCACCGTTGACATCCTTTTTCTGTCGGCCTACCTGCGAATGGGGTTGAGACTTGCCGACCTGTCTCCCTCGATGAGCTCCCTCAGTGGATTCACCGGTGAGATCGCCAAAATGGCAGGAGAGATAACCCTTACCGTGACCGCAGGCTCGGAGGCTCGTCAAGTCCGCTTCGCGGTAGTGGACGGGAATTCCGCCTTTAATGCCATCCTTGGGCGGCCTTGGCTAAGGCAGATGAAGGCGGTATCTTTACCCAACCATCAGGCCCTCAAATTCCCAACTACGAGCGGGGTCGTAGTTATTAGGGGAGATCAGGTAACCGCAACCAGATGTGAGCAGGATGTCCCTCACCTCATGGACATGGAGGTCGCCGAGGCCAAGAGGCCCGCACCCTCCTAGCAATTACCGCCCGGTACGAGCGAGCTCCTGGGGAGCCTGTTGGGGGCCTCCTCGCCTAAGTCCCCTACTCCATCCTCGGGTGGGAGCGGTGTGGATCTTAAGTTGGAGGAAGGTCGCCTAACAACCCCCAAGAGAGGTAGTTTTCCGATCGCCGAACCACTTCAAGAGATCGATATTGGCGGCAAAGAAGGGCCGAGAATTGTTAGTCTCGGGACCTCGTTAACCGAGGGCGAGGTCCTAGCCCTAACCAACTTGCTTAGGGAATACCGCGACGTATTCGCCTGGAGCTTCACGGACATGCCAAGGATTGACCCAGAGGTCGCCTGTCATCGTCTGCACACCGTGAAGGAGTTCCTGCCGGTCAAGCAGAAAGCTCGGCACATACCTGCTGCGAAATCCATCGCAGTGGCAGCAGAAATAGAGAAGCTAGAGCGAGCTGGCTTCATACGCGAGGCGCACTTCCCTGAGTGGATCTCCAATATCGTGGCAGTGCCCAAGAAGAGCGGAGCGGTCAGAGTGTGCATTGACTTCTCCGACCTCAATAAGGCATGCCCGAAGGACGGTTTTCCTCTTCCTCGGATAGGCGCACTGGTCGACGCAGCTGTCGGGTTTCGGGCTCTATCTTTCATGGATGGATACTCAGGGTATAACCAGATACCCCTCCACCCCAAAGATCAGGAGAAGACCGCTTTCTACTCTGGAGCGGCCTACCAGAAGCTATACTGCTATTGAGTGATGCCTTTCGGACTTAAGAACGCTGGAGCGACATACCAAAGGTTAGTCACTCAGATGTTTAAAAATCAGATCGGCAGAAATGTCGAGGTTTATGTTGACGACCTTCTGGTAAAGAGTCGAGAGCGAGGAGGGCATGTCGCCGACCTCCGCGAAACCTTCAAAATACTGAGAAAGTACCGAATGAGGCTGAACCCGGTGAGGTGCGCATTCGGGGTGACTTCGGGGAAATTCCTCGGGTACCTGGTCACCCACAGGGGGATCGAGGCCGACCCTGGGCAAATCCGAGCACTTGTCGAAATGCCCGCTCCAAGAACCCGGCAGGAAGTCCAGAGATTGAGCGGGCGAATCGCCGCGCTCAATCGGTTTATATCCATATCCTCAGATAATTGCCGACCTCTTTTCGAGCTGCTGCGAAAAGGAGCGAGCATTTGTTGGGATGAAAAATGCGACCGCGCCTTTCAGAAGATAAAGGACTATCTGGCGAGCCCGCCGATCCTAGCGGCACCAAAAGATGGCGCCGAGCTTGGCGTATATCTCGCGGTCACGGAGAGTGCAGTAAGCGGGGTCCTTGTAGTGGAAGAAGCAAAGGTAGAGCGGCCAGTCTACTTTGTGAGCCACACGATGCTTCCCGCCGAGCTCCGGTATCGACCAATCGAGAAGGTCGCATTGGCCTTGGTCCTTACCGCGAGGAAACTTCACCCCTACTTCTCGACGCACGCCGTCAAAGTCATCACAGAGCACCCACTGAAGAGCGCGCTCTCCAGGCCTTCGGTAGCCGGCAGGTTGTATCGATGGTCTGCCGAGCTCGCCGCCTAAGGTTTGGAGTATGTCCCTCGAGTTGCTATCAAAGGGCAGGCTCTCGCCGATTTCTTGGCGGACTTCCCCATAGAAGAGCCAATCCAGTACCAGGAGGATGAGCCAACTGAGGCGCACCCTGGGAAGGCGAGCTTCTTGGACAACCAAGGCGAGCTTCCTCCAGCTAAGCGTTCTGAGGTGGCGGGCTGGGAATTATTCGTTGATGGATCTTCCAACGCTTTGGGGGCTGGGATCGGGGTCGCACTGATCGCCCAGTCGGTACTTTTGGAGAAATCAGTCCGGCTGGATTTTGCTGCTACCAACAATGAGGCGGAGTATGAGGCACTGCTGGCTGGTTTGGAGCTCGCTCAAGAGGTAGGCGCCAAACGCTTGAAAGTCTTTAGTGATTCCCAGCTAATTATTTGCCAAATCAATGGGGAGTACGCCTCCCGGGATGCATGAATGGCGGGCTACGTAGATCTAGTGAAAAGCAAGGCCGCGGAGTTCGAAGAGATCTCTTTCGAGCAAATTCCGCGAGCCGATAATAGGCGAGCTGATGCCTTGGCAAACGCCGCCTCCTTGCTGGGAACATCAGAAGCTCGCCAGATTCTAATCGAGGTCCAAAATCAGTCTCGGCTCCAAATGATGGAGCCCGCTGTTAACCAAGTTTCTGCCGATGTAACGCCCGGCGGATGGACCGATCCCATTCTTCGTTTTCTTCAGAAGGGCGAGCTTCCAGAAGGAAGAGAGGAAGTCCGGCGAGTGGAGAAATGCGCTAGTCGCTATCTCATTCGCTGGGATCGCCTTTTTTGAAGATCTTTTGGCGGGCCGAATCTTCGTTGCATCGAGAGCCCGGAGACCGAAGAAGCACTGGATTGCATCCACTCTGGCGAGCTGGGAAACCACACTGGTGGGCGATCTCTAGCTACGAAAGTACGAAGGCAAGGGTACTGGTGGCCCACTCTGGGGCAAGACGCTTTGAAGGTCGCCCAGAGGTGCATCCAATGCCAGAAGCACGCCACGACGAATCATATGCCCGCAGAAGAACTACACCCTCTGGCGAGCCCTTGGCCTTTCCAGCAATGGGGGTTGGACATTGTGGGACCTTTCCCCGTGTCAGCCCGCCAGAAGAAATTCATCTTAGTAGCTACGGACTACTTCACCAAATGGGTGGAAGCGGTCCCGCTAGCTAAAATTGGTGAGAATCAAGTAAAGGACTTCCTTTGGAAGAATATCTTCTGCCGCTTTGGGCTGCCCCGAGTACTAATCACCGACAATGGTCGCCAATTCGACAATCGCTTGATCAGAAGCTTTTGTGTTGAATATGGGGTCGACCTAAGGTTCTCGTCCCCAAGGTACCCTCAAAGCAACGGGCAGGCTGAAGCTACGAACCGTGTAATCCTAGACAACCTCAAGAAAAGGTTGGAAGGAGAGAAAGGACTGTGGGAGCAGGAGCTTGACGGCGTGCTATGGGCCTATCGTACCACTCCACGTCGCTCGACCAACGAATCACCCTTCAGCCTAACTTACGGATGTGAAGCGGTACTACCCATCGAAGCCGAGCTGCCGACCGAAAGAAAGCTCGCTGCAGATGAGGTCGATAATGACGCTCTGCTCGCCGACTCCCTTGATCAGCTCGAAGAAAAGCGAGAGCGCGCCAATTTACACCTCGCCGGATATAGACAGGAAATTAAGCGCGCCTACGACAAGAGAGTCCGCCATCGGGCATTCAAGGCCGGCGATCTGGTGATGAGAAAGGTGTTCGCAAACACACAAGAGCCTAATGCAGGAAGATCGCAACGAACTGGGAAGGCCCCTACATAGTACACGAAGCAGGAAGCTCAGGGGCTTACCGGTTGATGACCGCTGGAGGCGACCTGTTAGAGCGACCTTGGAACGCTCTGCACCTTCGCAAGTTTTATGCCTAAGGAAATTTTTGTAAATTATTTTCTGAAGTTATGAATGAACGATAGAGGTTTCAACAAAGAATCTAACTCGGAAGCTTGGCATTACAAGAGCTCGCTTGATCTACAAGGCAGTCCGCCGTTGTGCGGACTTAAAGCAAGACCGGGATCCTCAGAGGCAGCCAGTGGGCGACCTTGAGCTTCCCGGGGTAGTCCGCCGTTGTGCGGACTTAAAGCAAGACCGGGATCCTCAGAGGCAGCCAGTGGGCGACCTTGAGCTTCCCGGGGCAGTCCGCCGTTGTGCGAACTTAAAGCAAGACCGGGATCCTCAGAGGCAGCCAGTGGGCGACCTTGAGCTTCCCGGGGTAGTCCGCTGTTGTGCGGACTTAAAGCGAGACCGGGATCCTCAGAGGCAACCAGTGGGCGACCTTGAGCTTCCCGGGGCAGTCCGCCGTTGTGTGGACTCAAAGTAAGACCGGGATCCTCAGAGGCAGCCAATGGGCGACCTTGAGCTTCCCGGGGAAGTCTGCTGCCAAATGGACTCTAAACCTAACCAGGATCCTTCGCGTTCACCTGCCATGAACGGAAGCATCCTGGCATTGGCATACCCCTCGAAGGGCGAGCCCGCCGAGCAGGATCATTGAGAGAAATTAACCAGGCAGGGGGCAGCTAGCACTTATTAGTTTCCTTTAAAAATAAAAAATGGTTTAAGTCTCTGAGTGTAGGGAAGCTTTTGAAATCGTTTAGTTTGCTTATCATTTTCCGGGCTCAGAGACTAATTGCGTCTTTGCGAGCATACCGAGTTTTTCGTTTGCATATACTTTAAAATAAAAAGGTTGAATCGAATTAGCTACCTCGCCCGGGGTATCACTCTCGAGATCGCTGCGAAACCCCAAAAGCGGACTCATGAATGAGACAGAGAAAGAAAGAAACAGGCGGACTCAAAAAGTTTCCTTTCATTCATTGGTTAACGATTACAAAAAGATTACAAAGAGATACAGCCTTAGCTGGGCCCGCGCCAGCGCCCTCGTCGTCGCCGCCGCGCTTCCTCTTCTTCGACCTTTCGGCCTTGTACTTCTCGATAGCGTCCAGCGCGCCCTTCTTGAGAAGCTCGCCCAGCTGCGACTGGAGGCGCTCTCGCTGGGAGTTGAGGTCGCGAAGATGTGCCTCCTTCAGCGCCGCGATCTCATCCCGGGAGGCCGCCACCTGACTGCGGAGCTCGAGGGTCTCTTTCTGGGCGGCCTCTTTGGCCTTGGTCGCCTCTTGTAGGTCCGTGAGGGCGCGGGCGTGAGCGTCTTTGACCGAGGCTAGCCCCGTGGTGAGAGTGGCAGCCCGCTGGCGCAGCTGGACAACCTCTGTATCAACAGAGGCGGCCTGCTGGCGCAGTCGGTCCACCTCAGCTTGGAGCTCGCCGGATCGGTCCGACTGATGAAGCTGATGGATATGCTCGTCTACTCTCCTCTCCGAGCTATGGAGAGTCTCATCATAGAGGGCGATAGTATCCCCCGCCACGCCAGCGACCTCATCGGCGAGAGCCCGACTGACCCGCTCCACCTATGGCAAAGTAAAATGGTGGAGTTAGAAGAAAATTGGAACAGGAAAGGGATGTAAGCCAAGGGAGCACAGAAGTAAATCTTACCTCGACGAGCCGGTTGATAAGGACGATGTAGGGAGTCCGGGCAAAAATGTTGCACCCCAAGATATCCCGCGTATAGTAGGGGGGGCGCTCAGGGCCGCCTGAGGAGGAGCCCGCCTGGTTTCCCTCGATCGGAGCGGCCGGAGGAGGCGAGGTGGAGGCAGCATCAGCGGGCTCAAGCACCGCGGGGGCCACGATCGGAGCGGCCTCAACCCCTTGGGCGCTGGGACCCTCTTCAGCGGCCAAAGATGGCGTGGTGATCTGCCCTTCTTCGAGAACACCCAGGTCTGATGCTTCCGAGCTGGAGCTCGGAAGATCGTCCAGGATAGTCCCCAGGTCCGGAGACCAGTAGACCAACCCGCCCAGCTCCGGGATAGGAGGAACCTCGAGAATGGCAGGAGCGGGCCCGGGCGCGGGCGCACTAATAGCATGCGCAGGCGCGGGCTCGGGCGCGGGCGCGCTAAGGACAGGCGCAGGCTCGAGCAAGGGATCGGGCGCAGGCATGCTGACAGGCGCGGGCTCGGGCGCGTGCGCAGGAGCAGGCGCGGGATCGGGGACGGGCTCGGGCGCAGGCGCAGGCGCGGGCTCGGGCACGGACTCGGGCGTAGGCGCAGGCGTGGGCTCGAGCAAAGGCGCACTGGCAGCAGAGGGCGCAGGCGCAGGCGCGGGCGTGCTGGGAGCGGGCGCGGCCGGTGTTGGTGTCGCGCTCGGAGCAGGCGGAAGGCTTGAGCCCGCCGGAGCCGGTCCCTCGAAGGGCGGGGGAGGCCCCGCAGTTGCAGTCGCGGGCTCATCTTCCGCAGCCCGCTCGTCGTCGGAGCTGGAGGTCGTGCTGAGATCATCGGCTGATCCCAAGCCCGCCTCCGCAAGGGCGGCCTTCCTCCGCTCCTCAACGATTCGCTGGAAGGCTTCACGAGCCTCCCGAACAATGGTATCCTCTCCCGACGGGCGGGCTGGAGGAGTCTTTTTCTTCTTCGACTTCTTCCGTGGAGCGCCCTCCTCTGGGTTCATCACCGCAACAAAGAGAATTTTAGTCAGGTCGCCCGGGAATCCACGCATCAGCACTTCATCCATTGGGGACTCCACTTCCGCCATGCTGAGAAGAAGCTCGACGCGCGGATCCTCGAGCTCGACGAAGGAAATGCGACGACGCCGAGGCTCTGGGACTGGGGCCCTCGGAGAAATGAGAGAAAGAGAGGTCGCCTGACCTGTGGCCGCTTCGCGGGTTGGTGGCGACGGTGGCGCGACATCCTCCTCATGGAGCATCTCGAGGGTGTCTTTGCCGGCGACCTGGATGGGGGAAGCCCGCTTCTTCCCCTCCTTCTGCCGGGTGGTGATGGTTCCGGTCCGTAGATCCTTCCAGAGAAAGGCGAAGTCCGGCGGGAGGACCTTCTCGAGGGTTCGACCCCCGAGGAAGTCCAGAATCGCCTCGTCGAGCGATCTTTCACGGGCTGCGGCGATGCACTTCTTACCCGTGGGCCGGTATTCCGCGATCTCCTTGAAGACAGGGAGAGGCGGTCTGCCGGGAAGAGAGGGGACGCCGGCTTGAGGACCTCGCCAGTCGCCGTCGATCACGAACGGATACTGTTTCCAGTACCGGTCCTTGTTCTCAACGGCGGTGAACGGAAGTACCTCGCCGGTGCGACCAGTGAGATAAAACTGGCCGCAGCCCGCCTCAATAAAGGTGGTCCCTGGCTTGAGGAACCACTTCTTCAGGAGGTAGGAGAGGGGGATCCTCACGTTGAGGGCTTCCTCAATTCGAGAAAGCCCGTAGAGGATCCCCCATGAGTTTCCTGGAAGCTGGGCAGGGCACAAGCCCGCCAGTTCCAGTAGCTCGCTGGCAAGGTGGTTCAGGGGTAGCCGGAGCCCTGACCAAATCTGCCCCACGGAGACCGCCGTACCGGAGAGCGGCCTCCCCGAGTGCGGGAAGGGCAGGATGGCGAGCTCTTGAGGAATGTTCGCCGCGGAGCGTAAGCTAGCAGGGATCGACGCCCCGCCGATGTCATTAAACCAGACAACGGCGGGCTCCCTTGAGGGAACCTCTTCGCTGCCAGGTTCAAGCACCGAAATTGGGGCGACGTTGAGAGGTTCCTCATGGGAGGAAGCAGCAGCAGCAGAAGATGCCATAAGAGCTAGGGGGTGTGAGCGCGCTGCGAGCTGCGAGCTGAAAGCAGAAGCAGAAGGAGAAGGGAGAGTTGTTTTTTACACAGCGGTAAAAATCGCCCCCCGTCCCCTATTTATAGGCAAGTAAGAGGCAGGTGAATCGGGCCGCAGTTAATACTCAAGTGCGCCCAACGAGGCGGCACGCCGACGGACGAAGCGACAGCTCGCCTTTCTCCAATCAGGCAGCGCCATGTGGGCCACGCGTGGAAAAAGCTGCGCCGGCGCCGACACTATCATTTACTGACAAACAAACAGCGAATGAGGAGGAGACACGTGTCTCGCGCCGATCGGGATCTCATGATGAGATTCGCAGTATCAGCGTGGAGCCTCGCACCGCAGTTAAGGTGAAGCGACCGTTGGAGATTTGGCGTGATACCCAAGTCACAAGACCGCTCGCGGTAGGCGCCCGCAGCTCGCCCGACGCAGACCCTGACCCGTGTGACAAGCTCGCACAGGAAGTAGATCGCTCGTGGTTGATGCTCCCTGCCCGCCCAACGTTGGAAAAGTACTGAGAGTCAAAACTCTTGACGCAGATCGCTCCCGGCTGGAGCCCGCAGCTCGCCCGACGCAGACCCTGACCCGTGTGGCAAGCTCGCACCGGAAGGAGATCGCTCGTGGCTGACGCTCCCGGCCCGCCCAGCATTTATGAAATACTGGCAGTCAAAGCTCTCGGCGCAGTCCGCCCATGGCTACAATCTTCATCCCGCCAGAAAACTGTTGCAGCAGACATTGATATCAGGCACATTACCAGGGATAGGAGCTCGCTAAGACTCCTGAGCAAGCGTCGAGTTTCCTCGATCACTCCCTCAGGAGGGGGTAATGTTGGGGGTAGTCAAAAACCACATATCTTGGATAGCATTGCAAACACCTGAGAAAGAGTTCTCGAAGGAGCCCGTCCAGGAGTTGGAACCCTCGGAAGCCGAGCGCGCCCCCTTCCCAGCTCGCAAGGAGCTCGCCCTTTCAGCCCGTAAGAAGCTCGCCCCCACAGGGAGCTGGATGGACACCTTGTATCTGAGTGCAGCTCACAAAATCATCTTGACGGTGGAGCGAGATCCACATTGGGCTGAAGAGGCCCAAGGCCAATAGCTCGATCCGGAGCTCGCCTAGCTCGCGCAGGAGCTCGCCCATGCTCGCTCAGGAGCTCGCCTAGCTCGCGAAGGAGCTCGCCCATGCTAACTCAGGAGCTCGCCTAGCTCGCGCGGGAGCTTGCCTAGCTCGCACAGGAGCTCGCCCATGCTCGCTCAGGAGCTCGCCTAGCTCGTGCAAGAGCTCGCCCATGCTCGCCCAGGAGCTCGCCTAGCTCGCGCAGGAGCTCGCCCATGCTCGCCCAGGAGCTCGCCTAGCTCGCGTAGGAGCTCGCCTAGCTCGCGTAGGAGCTCGCCCAAGCTTGCCCAGCCCCTGTTTATCGAAGAAGTCGCTTCCGCGAAGTCCGACTCTTGATAGATATGGACGAAAGGGCGGAGCAGTGCCGGGCGAGCTTGCCTTTGCATTCTCCCTGAGACCGCCCAGACTTGAACATTCTAGAATAGCCACCTGGCAGCGACAAAAACGATGCTCTCCCCCACTCAAACTGCCTGGCAGGCTTGACGACAGAATGTCAGGGCGCGAGTACCAAGGACTGTCAGACCCACGCAAGCCAGATCGTGGGGGTCTAGAAGGCCCTGGAAGAATTTCCACGTGCCGGGCCACCATTGACCGCCAATGTCTATAAATGCCCACCCCCTGGCTCCAAAGTACAGGTTCGAAACCCATTTCCCTACCCCTTTGGTATACAACAGCTCGTCGTTGTGCACCCGTGACTGACTTGAGTGTCGGAGGGTCTGCGCTCCTAAGGGAGCCAGCCGTTCTCACGTTCTCTTTTCTTTGTCTTGCAGGTGGCTCGCAAGGATCAGAGAAAAATCCCCCAAACAGATTGTACGAATGAATTACAATGGATACATTCGTGCGAATGATGTAGAATGGATCGTACGAATGAATCAGAATGGATCGTACGAATGAATTAGAATGAATCGTACGAATGAATTAAAATGGATACATTCGAACGAATGAATTAGAATAGATCGTAGGAATGAATTAGAATGGATCATACGAATGAATTAGAATTGATCGTGCGAATGAATTAGAATGGATTGTACGAATGAATTAGAATGGATACATTCGTGCGAATGAAGTAGAATGGATCGTACGAATGAATTAGAATGGATCATAGGAATGAATTAGAATGAATCGTACGAATGAATTAGAATGGATACATTCGAACTAATGAATTAGAATAGATCATAGGAATGAATTAGAATGGATCATACGAATGAATTAGAATTGATCGTGCGAATGAATTAGAATGGATTGTACGAAGGAATTAGAATGGATACATTCGTGCGAATGAAGTAGAATGGATTGTACGAATGAATTAGAATGGATCGTACGAATGAATTAGAATGAATCGTACGAATAAATTAGAATGGATACATTCGAACGAATGAATTAGAATAGATCGTAGGAATGAATTAGAATGGATCATACGAATGAATTAGAATTGATCGTGCGAATAAATTAGAATGGATTGTACGAATGAATTAGAATGGATACATTCGTGCGAATGAAGTAGAATGGATCGTACGAATGAATCAGAATGGATCATACGAATGAATTAGAATGAATCGTACGAATGAATTAGAATGGATATATTCGAACGAATGAATTAGAATAGATCGTAGGAATGAATTAGAATGGATCATACGAATGAATTAGAATTGATCGTGCGAATGAATTAGAATGGATTGTACGAATGAATTAGAATGGATACATTCCTGCGAATGAAGTAGAATGGATCGAACGAATGAATTAGAATGGATCGTACGAATGAATTAGAATGAATCGTACGAATGAATTAGAATGGAAACATTCGAACGAATGAATTAGAATAGATCGTAGGAATGAATTAGAATGGATCATACGAATGAATTAGAATTGATCGTGCGAATGAATTAGAATGGATTGTACGAATGAATTAGAATGGATCCATTTTAATTCATTCGTACGATCCATTCTACTTCATTCGCACGAATGTATCCATTCTAATTCATTCGTACAATCCATTCTAATTCATTCGCACGATCAATTCTAATTCATTCGTATGATCCATTCTAATTCATTCCTACGATCTATTCTAATTCATTCGTTCGAATGTATCCATTCTAATTCATTCGTACGATCCATTCTAATTCATTCGTACGATCCATTCTACTTCATTCGCACGAATGTATCCATTCTAATTCATTCGTACAATCCATTCTAATTCATTCGCCCGATCAATTCTAATTCATTCGTATGATCCATTCTAATTCATTCCTACGATCTATTCTAATTCATTCGTTCGAATGTATCTATTCTAATTCATTCGTACGATTCATTCTAATTCATTCGTACAATCCATTCTAATTCATTCGTACGATCCATTCTACTTCATTCACACGAATGTATCCATTCTAATTCATTCGTCCAATCCATTCTAATTCATTCGCACGATCATTTCTAATTCATTCGTATGATCCATTCTAAGTCAATCCTATGATCTATTCTAATTCATTCGTTCGAATGTATCCATTCTAATTCATTCGTACGATTCATTCTAATTCATTCGTACGATCCATTCTAATTCATTCGTACGATCCATTCTACTTCATTCGTATGATCCATTCTAATTCATTCGTACGATCCATTCTAATTCATTCGTACGATCCATTCTACTTCATTCGCACGAATGTATCCATTCTAATTCACTCGTACAATCCATTCTAATTCATTCGCACGATCAATTCTAATTCATTCGTATGATCCATTCTAATTCATTCCTACGATCTATTCTAATTCATTCATTCGAATGTATCCATTCTAATTCATTCGTACGATTCATTCTAATTCATTCGTACAATCCATTCTAATTCATTCGTACGATCCATTCTACTTCATTCTCACGAATGTATCCATTCTAATTTATTTGTACAATCCATTCTAATTCATTCGCACGATCAATTCTAATTCATTCGTATGATCCATTCTAATTCATTCCTACGATCTATTCTAATTCATTCGTTCGAATGTATCCATTCTAATTCATTCATACGATTCATTCTAATTCATTCGTACGATCCATTCTAATTCATTCGTACGATCCATTCTACTTCATTCGCACGAATGTATCCATTCTAATTCATTCGTACAATCCATTCTAATTCATTCGCACGATCAATTCTAATTCATTCGTATGATTCATTCTAATTCATTCCTACGATCTATTCTAATTCATTCGTTCATGTGTATCCATTCTAATTTATTCGTACGATCCATTCTAATTCATTCGTACGATCCATTCTACTTCATTCGCACGAATGTATCCATTCTAATTCATTTGTATAATCCATTCTAATTCATTCGCACGATCAATTCTAATTTATTTGTATGATCCATTCTAATTCATTCCTACGATCTATTCTAATTCATTCGTTCGAATGTATCCATTCTAATTCATTCGTACGATTCATTCTAATTCATTCGTACGATCCATTCTAATTCATTCGTACGATCCATTCTACTTCATTCGCACGAATGTATCCATTCTAATTCATTCGTGCAATCCATTCTAATTCATTCGCACGATCATTTCTAATTCATTCGTATGATCCATTCTAATTCATTCCTACGATCTATTCTAATTCATTCGTACAATCCATTCTAATTCATTCGCACGATCAATTCTAATTCATTCGTATGATCCATTCTAATTCATTCCTACGAATGAATTAGAATGAATCGTACGAATGAATTAGAATAGATCGTAGGAATGAATTAGAATTGATCGTACGAATGAATTAGAATGGATACATTCGAACGAATGAATTTGAATAGATCGTAGGAATGAATTAGAATGAATCGTACGAATGAATTAGAATGGATAGATTCGAACGAATGAATTAGAATAGATCGTAGGAATGAATTAGAATGGATCATACGAATGAATTAGAATTGATCGTGCGAATGAATTAAAATGGATTGTACGAATGAATTAGAATAGATCGTAGGAATGAATTAGAATGGATCATACGAATGAATTAGAAATGATCGTGCGAATAAATTAGAATGGATTGCACGAATGAATTAGAATGGATACATTCGTGCGAATGAAGTAGAATGGATCATACGAATGAATTAGAATCGATCGTACGAATGAATTAGAATGAATCGTACGAATGAATTAGAATGGATACATTCGAACGAATGAATTAGAATAGATCGTAGGAATGAATTAGAATGGATCATACGAATGAATTAGAATTGATCGTGCGAATGAATTAGAATGGATTGTACGAATGATTTAGAATGGATACATTCGTGCGAATGAAGTAGAATGGATCGTACAAATGAATTAGAATGGATCATACGAATGAATTAGAATGGATACATTCAAACGAATGAATTAGAATAGATCGTAGGAATGAATTATAATGGATCATACGAATGAATTAGAATTGATCGTGCGAATGAATTAGAATGGATTGTACGAATGAATTAGAATGGATACATTCGTGCGAATGAAGTAGAATGGATCGTACGAATGAATTAGAATGGATCGTACGAATGAATTAGAATGAATCGTATGAATGAATTAGAATGGATACATTCGAACGAATGAATTAGAATAGATCGTAGGAATGAATTAGAATGGATCATACGAATGAATTAGAATTGATCGTGCGAATGAATTAGAATGGATTGTACGAATGAATTAGAATGGATACATTCGTGAGAATGAAGTAGAATGGATCGTATGAATGAATTAGAATGGATCGTACGAATGAATTAGAATGAATCGTACGAATTAATTAGAATGGATACATTCGAACGAATGAATTAGAATAGATCGTAGGAATGAATTAGAATGGATCATACGAATGAATTAGAATTGATTGTGCGAATGAATTAGAATGGATCGTATGAATGAATTAGAAAGGATCATGCGAAGGAATTAGATTGGATCGTACGAATGAATTAGAATGGATACATTCGAACGAATGAATTAGAATAGATCGTAGGAATGAATTACAATGGATACATTCGTCCGAATGAATTAGAATGGATCATACGAAGGAATTAGGGTGGATCGTACGAATACATTAGAATGGATTGTATCAATGAATTAGAATGGATCGTATGAATAAATTAGAATGGATCGTGCGAATGAATTAAACTGGATCGTACGAATGAATAAGAATGGATCGTGCGACTGAATTAGAATGGATCGTACGATTTAATTAGAATGGTTACATTCGTGTGAATGAATTAGAATGGATCGTACGAATGAATTTGAATAGATACATTCGTGCGAATGAAATAGAATGGATCGTACAAATGAATTCGAATAGATCGTGTGAATGAATTAGAATGGATCGTGCGAATTAATTAGAATGGATCGTATGAATGAATTAGAAAGGATCGTATGAATGTATTACAATGGATCGTGCGAATGAATTAGAATTGATCATGCGAATGAATTAGAATGGATCGTACGAATGAATTAGAATGGAATGTATCCATTCTAATTCATTCGTGCAATCCATTCTAATTCATTCGCACGATCCATTCTACTTCATTCGCACGAATGTATCCATTCTAATTTATTCGTACAATCCATTCTAATTCATTCGCACGATCAATTCTAATTCATTCGTATGATCCATTCTAATTCATTCCTACGATCTATTCTAATTCATTCAATTCACTCGTACGATCCATTCTAATTCATTCGTACGATCCATTCTACTTCATTCGCACGAATGTATCCATTCATACGAATGAATTAGAAATGATCGTGCGAATGAATTAGAATGGATTGTACGAATGAATAAGAATGGATACATACGTGCGAATGAAGTAGAATGGATCGTACGAATGAATTAGAATTGATCGTGCGAATGAATTAGAATGGATTGTACGAATGAATTAGAATGGATACATTCGTGCGAATGGATTAGAATGAATCGTACGAATGAATTAGAATGGATTGTACGAATGAATTAGAATGGATACATTCGTGCGAATGAAGTAGAATGGATCGTACGAATGAATAAGAATGGATCATACGAATGAATTAGAATTGATCGTGCGAATGAATTAGAATGGATTGTACGAATGAATTAGAATGGATACATTCGAACGAATGAATTAGAATAGATCATAGGAATGAATTAGAATGGATCATACGAATGAATTAGAATTGATCGTGCGAATGAATTAGAATGGATTGTACGACGATCCATTCTAATTCATTCGTACGATCCATTCTACTTCATTCGCACGAATGTATCCATTCTAATTTATTCGTACAATCCATTATAATTCATTCGCACGATCAATTCTAATTCATTCGTATGATCCATTCTAATTCATTCGTACGATCCATTCTACTTCATTCGCACGAATGTATCCATTCTAATTCATTCGTACAATCCATTCTAATTCATTCGTACGATTCATTCTAATTCATTCATACGATCTATTCTAATTCATTCGTACGATCCATTCTAATTCATTCGTTCGAATGTATCCATTCTAATTCATTCGTACGATTCATTCTAATTCATTCGTACGATCCATTCTAATTCATTCATATGATCCATTCTACTTCATTCGCACGAATGTATTCATTCTAATTCATTCGTACAATCCATTCTAATTCATTCGCACAATCAATTCTAATTCATTCGTATGATCCATTCTAATTCATTCCTACGATCTATTCTAATTCATTCGTTCGAATGTATCCATTCTAATTCATTCGTACGATTCATTCTAATTCATTCGTACGATCCATTCTAATTCATTCGTACGATCCATTCTAATTCATTCGTACAATCCATACTAATTCATCCGCACGATCAATTCTAATTCATTCGTACGATTCATTCTAATTCATTCGTATGATCCATTCTAATTCATTCGTATGATCCATTCTAATTCATTCACACAAATGTATCCATTCTAATTCATTTGTACAATCCATTCTAATTCATTCGCAGGATCAATTCTAATTCATTCGTATGATCCATTCTAATTCATTCGTACATTCGTGCGAATGATGTAGAATGGATCGTACGAATGAATCAGAATGGATCGTACGAATGAATTAGAATGAATCATACGAATGAATTAGAATAGATACATTCAAACGAATGAATTAGAATAGATCGTAGGAATGAATTAGAATGGATCATATGAATGAATTAGAATTGATCGTGCGAATGAATTAGAATGGATTGTACGAATGAATTAGAATGGATACATTCATGCGAATGAAGTAGAATGGATCGTACGAATGAATTAGAATGGATCGTACGAATGAAGTAGAATGGATCGTACGAATGAATTAGAATGGATCGTACGAATGAATTAGAATGAATCATACGAATGAATTAGAATGGATCATACAATCCATTCTAATTCATTCGTACAATCCATTCTAATTCATTCGCACGATCAATTCTAATTCATTCGTATGATCCATTCTAATTCATTCCTACGATCTATTCTAATTCATTCGTTCGAATGTATCCATTCTAATTCATTCGTACGATTCATTCTAATTCATTCGTACGATCCATTCTAATTCATTCGTACGATCCATTCTACTTCATTCGCACGAATATATCCATTCTAATTCATTCGTACAATCCATTCTAATTCATTCGCACGATCAATTCTAATTCATTCGTATGATCCATTCTAATTCATTCCTACGATCTATTCTAATTCATTCGTTCGAATGTATCCATTCTAATTCATTCGTACGATTCATTCTAATTCATTCGTACGATCCATTCTGATTCATTCGTACGATCCATTCTACATCATTCGCACGAATATATGAATGAATTAGAATGGATCATACGAATGAATTAGAATTGATCGTGCGAATGAATTAGAATGGATTGTACGAATGAATTAGAATGGATACATTCGTGCGAATGAATTAGAATGGATCATACGAATGAATTAGAATGGATCGTACGAATGAATTAGAATGAATCGTACGAATGTTACCATTCTAATTCATTCGTACGATTCATTCTAATTCATTTGTACGATCCATTCTAATTCATTCGTACGATCCATTCTACTTCATTCGCACGAATGTATCTATTCTAATTCATTCGTACAATTCATTCTAATTTATTCGCACGATCAATTCTAATTCATTCGTATCACCTATTCTAATTCATTCCTACGATCTATTCTAATTCATTCGTTCGAATGGATACATTCGTGCGAATGATGTAGAATGGATCGTACGAATGAATCAGAATGGATCGTACGAATGAATTAGAATGAATCGTACGAATGAATTAGAATGGAAACATTCGTACGATTCATTCTAATTCATTCGTACGATCCATTCTAATTCATTCGTATGATCCATTCTAATTCATTCCTACGATCTATTCTAATTCATTCGTTCGAATATTTCCATTCTAATTCATTCGTACGATTCATTCTAATTCATTCGTACGATCCATTCTGATTCATTCGTACGATCCATTTTAATTCATTCGTACGATCCATTCTACTTCATTCGCACGAATGTATCCATTCTAATTCATTCGTACAATCCATTCTAATTCATTCGCACGATCAATTCTAATTCATTCGTATGATCCATTCTAATTCATTCCTACGATCTGGATACATTCGTGCGAATGAAGTAGAACGGATCGTACGAATGAATTAGAATGGATCGTACGAATGAATTAGAATGAATCGTACGAATGAATTAGAATGGATCGTACGAATGAATTAGAATGGATACATTCATGCGAATGAATTAGAATGGATCGTACGAATGAATTAGAATGGATCGAACGAATAAATTAGAATGGATCATACGAATGAATTAGAATTGATCGTGCGAATGAATTAGAATGGATATAATTCCTAATTCATTCGTACGATTCATTCTAATTCATTCGTACGATCCATTCGAATTCATTCATACGATCCATTCTAATTCATTCATACGATCCATTCTAATTCATTCGCACGAATGTATTCATTCGGACAATCTATTCTAATTTATTCGTACGATCCATTCTAATTCATTCGCACGATCCATTCTAATTCATTCGTACGATCCATTCTATTTCATTTGTATGATCCATTCTTACTCATTCGTACGATCCATTCTAATTCATTCGCACGAATGTATCCATTCTAATTCAGTCATACGATCCATTCTAATTCATTCCTACGATCTATTCTAATTCATTCGTTCGAATGTATCCATTCTAATTCATTCGTACGATTCATTCTAATTCATTCATACGATCCATTCTAATTCATTCGTACGATCCATTCTACTTCATTCGCACGAATGTATCCATTCTAATTCATTCGTACAATCCATTCTAATTCATTCGCACGATCAATTCTAATTCATTCGTATGATCCATTCTAATTCATTCCTACGATCTATTCTAATTTATTCGTTCGAATGTATCCATTCTAATTCATTCGTACGATTCATTCTAATTCATTCGTACGATCCATGAATTAGAATGGATCGTACGAATGAATTAGAATGAATCGTACGAATGAATTAGAATGGATACATTCGATCGAATGAATTAGAATAGATCGTAGGAATGAATTAGAATGGATCATACGAATGAATTAGAATTGATCGTGCGAATGAATTAGAATGGATTGTACGAATGAATTAGAATGGATACATTCGTGCGAATGAAGTAGAATGGATCGTACGAATGAATTAGAATGGATCGTACGAATGAATTAGAATGAATCGTACGAATGAATTAGAATGGATTGTGCTAATGAATTAGAATGGATCGTACGAATAAATTAGAATAGATTGTCCGAATGAATACATTCGTGCGAATGAATTAGAATGGATCGTATGAATGAATTAGAATGGATCGTATGAATGAATTCGAATGGATCGTACGAATGAATTACAATGAATACATTCGTCCGTATGAATTAGAATGGATCATACGAAGGAATTAGGGTGGATCGTACGAATGCATTAGAATGGATATATTCATGCGAATGAATTAGAATGGATTGTATGAATGAATTAGAATGGATCGTATGAATAAATTAGAATGGATCGTACGAATGAATTAGAATGGATCGTACGAATGAATTAGAATGAATCGTACGAATGAATTAGAATGGATACATTCGAACGAATGAATTAGAATAGATCGTAGGAATGAATTAGAATGGATCATACGAATGAATTACAATTGATCGTGCGAATGAATTAGAATGGATTGCACGAATGAATTAGAATGGATACATTCGTGCGAATGAAGTAGAATGGATCGTACGAATGAATTAGAATGGATCGTACGAATGAATTAGAATGAATCGTACGAATGAATTAGAATGGATACATTCGAATGAATAAATTAGAATAGATCGTAGGAATGAATTAGAATGGATCATACGAATGAATTAGAATTGATCGTGCGAATGAATTAGAATGGTTTGTATGAATGAATTAGAATGGATACATTCGTGCGAATGAAGTAGAATGGATCGTACGAATGAATTAGAATGGATCGTACGAATGAATTAGAATGAATTAGAATGGATATATTCATGCGAATGAATTAGAATGGATTGTATGAATGAATTAGAATGGATCGTATGAATAAATTAGAATGGATCGTACGAATGAATTAGAATGGATCGTACGAATGAATTAGAATGGATCGTACGAATGAATTAGAATGGATACATTCGAACGAATGAATTAGAATAGATCGTAGGAATGAATTAGAATGGATCGTACGAATGAATTTGAATGGATCGTACAAATGATTTAGAAAGGTTACATTTGTGAGAATGAATTAGAATTGATCGTACGAATGAATTAAATGGATCGTGCGAATGGATTAGAATGAATCCTACGAATGAATTAGAATGGATCGTACGAATGAATTAGAATGGATCGTGCAAATGAATTAGAATCGATCATACGAATGAATTAGAATGGATCGTATGAATGAATTAGATCGTACGAATGAATTAGAATGGATCGTACGAATGAATTAAAATGGATATATTCGAGCGAATGAATTAGAATGGATACATTTGTGCGAATGAATTAGAATGGATCGTACGAATGAATTAGAATGGATCAGCAAATTCGGAAACTTATAAGGGCATCAAATGTGTTATTTAAATTAACGGTTCAAATAGACGGTTCAGAAACGTTTGATTCAATCGGCGCCCTTAGAAGTTTCAGATTTTGTTAATTTTTTATGAGGATGATCAAATTGCCATAATGATCATACGAATGAATTAGAATGGATACATTCGTGCGAATGAAGTAGAATGGATCGTACGAACGAATTAGAATGGATCGTATGAATGAATTAGAATGAATCGTACGAATGAATTAGAATGGATACATTCGAACGAATGAATTAGAATAGATCGTAGGAATGAATTAGAATGGATCGTACGAATGAATTAGAATGGATCGTGCTAATGAATTAGAATGGATTATACGAATGAATTAGAATTGATCGTGCGAATGAATTAGAATGGATTGTACGAATGAATTAGAATGGATACATTCGTGCGAATGAAGTAGAATGGATCGTACGAATGAATTATAATGGATCGTACGAATAAATTAGAATGTCATTCGCACGATCAATTCTAATTCATTCGTATGATCCATTCTAATTCATTCCTAGGATCTATTCTAATTTATTCGTCTGAATGTATCCATTCTAATTCATTCGTATGATTCATTCTAATTCATTCGTACGATCCATTCTAATTCATTCGTACGATCCATTCTACTTCATTCGCACGAATGTATCCATTCTAATTCATTCGTACAATCCATTCTAATTCATTCGCACGATCAATTCTAATTCATTCGTATGATCCATTCTAATTCATTCCTACGATCTATTCTAATTCATTCGTTCGAATGTATCCATTCTAATTCAATTCCTATGATCCATTCTAATTCATTCGTACAATCCATTCTAATTCCATTCTAATTCATTCGTACAATCCATTCTAATTCATTCGCACGATCCATTCTAATTCATTCGTATGATCCATTCTAATTCATTCCTACGATCTATTCTAATTCATTCGCACGAATGTATCCATTCTAATTCATTCGTATAATCCATTCTAATTCATTCGCACGATCCATTCTAATCTAATTCATTCATACGATCCATTCTAACTCATTCATACGATCCATTCTAATTCATTCGCATGAATGTATGTATCCATTCTAGTTCATTCGCACGAATGTATCCATTCTAATTCATTCGTACGATCTATTCTAATTCAATTCCAAGATCTATTCTAATTCATTCGTACGATCCATTATAATTCATTCGTACGATCCATTCTAATTCATTCGCACGATCCATTCTAATTCATTCTCACAAATTTAACCTTTCTAATTCATTTGCACGATCTATTCAAATTCATTCGCACTATCCATTCTAATTCATTTGTATGATCCATTCTAATTCATTCGTACGATCCATTCTAATCCATTCGTACGATCCATGGTAATTCATTCGTACGATCCATTCTAATTCATTCCTACGATCCATTCTACTTCATTCGCATGAATGTATCCATTCTAATTTATTCGTACAATCCATTCTAATTCATTCGCACGATCAATTCTAATTCATTCGTATGATCCATTCTAATTCATTCCAACGATCTATTCTAATTCATTCGTTCGAATGTATCCATTCTAATTCATTCGTATGATTCATTCTAATTCATTCGTACGATCCATTCTAATTCATTCGTACGATCCATTCTACTTCATTCGCATGAATGTATCCATTCTAATTCATTCGTGCAATCCATTCTAATTCATTCGCACGATCAATTCTAATTCATTCGTATGATCCATTCTAATTCATTCCTATGATCTATTCTAATTCATTCGTTCGAATGTATCCATTCTAATTTATTCGTACGATTCATTCTAATACATTCGTATGATCCATTCTAATTCATTCGTATGATCCATTCTAATTCATTCCTACGATCTATTCTAATTCATTCGTTCGAATGTATCCATTCTAATTCATTCGTACGATTCATTCTAATTCATTCGTACGATCCATTCTAATTCATTCGTACGATCCATTCTACTTCATTCGCATGAATGTATCCATTCTAATTCATTCGTACGAATGAATTAGAATGGATCGTACGAATGAATTAGAATGAATCGTACGAATGAATTAGAATGAATCGTACGAATGAATTAGAATGGATACATTCGAACGAATGAATTAGAATAGATCGTAGGAATGAATTAGAATGGATCATACGAATGAATTAGAATTGATCGTGCGAATGAATTAGAATGGATCGTGCGAATGAATTAGAATGGATTGTGCGAATGAATTAGAATGGATACATTCGTGCGAATGAATTAGAATGGATCATACGAATGAATTAGAATGGATCATAAAAATGAATTAGAATGAATCGTACGAATGAATTAGAATGGATACATTCGAACGAATGAATTAGAATAGATCGTAGGAATGAATTAGAATCGATCATACGAATGAATTAGAATTGATCGTGCGAATGAATTAGAATGGATTGTACGAATGAGTTAGAATGGATACATTCGTGCGAATGAAGTAGAATGGATCGTACGAATGAATTAGAATTGATCGTACGAATTAATTAGAATGAATCGTACGAATGAATTAGAATGGATACATTCGAACGAATGAATTAGAATAGATCGTAGGAATGAATTAGAATGGATCATACGAATGAATTAGAAATGATCGTGCGAATGAATTAGAATGGATTGCACGAATGAACTAGAATGGATACATTCGTGCGAATGAAGTAGAATGGATCGTACGAATGAATTAGAATGGATCGTACGAATGAATTAGAATGGATACATTCGAACGAATGAATTAGAATAGATCGTAGGAATGAATTAGAATGGATCATACGAATTAATTAGAATTGATCGTGCGAATGAATTAGAATGGATCGTGCCAATGAATTAGAATGGATTGTACGAATGAATTAGAATGGATACATTCGTGCGAATGAATTAGAATGGATCGTACGAATGAATTAGAATGGATCGTACGAATGAATTAGTAAGTCGTACGAATGAATTAGAATGGATACATTCGAACGAATGAATTAGAATAGATCGTAGGAATGAATTAGAATGGATCATACGAATAAATTAGAATTGATCGTGCGAATGAATAAGAATGGATTGTACGAATGAATTAGAATGGATACATTCGTGCGAATGGAGTAGAACGGATCGTACGAATGAATTAGAATGGATCGTACGAATGAATTAGAATGAATCGTACGAATGAATTAGAATGGATCGTACGAATGAATTAGAATGGATACATTCATGCAAATGAATTAGAATGGATCGTACGAATGAGTAAGAATGGATCATACGAATGAAATAGAATGGATCGTACGAATGAATTAGAATGGATCGTGCTAATGAATTAGAATGGATCGTACGAATGAATTAGAATGGATACATTCATGCGAATGAATTAGAATGGATCGTACGAATGAGTAAGAATGGATCGTACGAATGAAATAGAATGGATCGTACGAATGAATTAAAATGGATCGTGCTAATGAATTAGAATGGATCGTACGAATGACTTAGAATAGATTGTGCGAATGAATTAGAATGGATCGTACGAATGAATTAGAATGGATCGTATAAATGAATTAGAATGGATCGTGCGAATGAATTAGAATGGATCGTATGACTGAATTTGAATGGATACATTCGTGCGAATGAATTAGAATGGATCGTACGAATGAGTAAGAATGGATCATACAAATGAAATAGAATGGATCGTACGAATGAATTAGAATGGATCGTGCTAATGAATTAGAATGGATCGTACGAATAAATTAGAATAGATTGTCCGAATGAATACATTCGTGCGAATGAAATAGAATGGATCGTATGAATGAATTAGAATGGATCATATGAATGAATTCGAATGGATCGTACGAATGAATTACAATGGATACATTCGTCCGAATGAATTAGAATGGATCATACGAAGGAATTAGGGTGGATCGTACGAATGCATTAGAATGGATATATTCGTGCGAATGAATTAGAATGGATTGTATGAATGAATTAGAATGGATCGTATGAATGAATTAGAATGGATCGTGCGAATAAATTAAACTGGATCGTACGAATGAATTAGAATGGATCGTATGAATGAATTAGAATGGATCGTGCGAATGAATTAGAATGGATCGTACGAATGAGTAAGAATGGATTGTACGAATGAAATAGAATGGATCGTACGAATAAATTAGAATGGATCGTGCTAATGAATTAGAATGGATCGTACGAATGAATTTGAATAGGTTGTGCGATTGAATTAGAATGGATCGTACGAATGAATTAGAATTAATACATTCGTGCGAATGAATTAGAATGGATCATATGAATGAATTACAATGGATCGTATGAATGAATTAGAATTGATCGTGCGAATGAATGAGAATGGATCGTACGAATGAATTAGAATGGATACATTCGTGCGAACGAATTAGAATGGATCGTACGAATCAGTAAGAATGGATCGTACGAATGAAATAGAATGGATTGTACGAATGAGTAAGAATGGATCGTACGAATGAAATAGAATGGATCGTACGAACGAATTAGAATGGATCATGCGAATGAATTAGATTGGATCGTACGAATGAATTAGAATGGATCATACGAATGAATTAGAATGGATACATTCGTGCGAATGAATTAGTATGGATCGTATGAAAGAATTAGACTGGATCGTATGAATGAATTCGAATGGATCGTACGTATGAATTAGAATGGATCGTACGAATGAATTAGAATGGATCGTATGAATGAATTAGAATGGATCGTGCGAATGAATTAGAATGGATCGTACGAATGAATTAGAATGGATATATTCGTGCAAAAGAATTAGAATGGATTGTATGAATGAATTAGAATGGATCGTACGAATGAATTAGAATGGATCGTATGAATGAATTAGAAAGGATCATGCGAAGGAATTAGATTGGATCGTACGAATGAATTAGAATGGATACATTCGTACGAATGAGTAAGAATGGATCGTATGAATGAAATAGAATGGATCGCACGAATGAATTAGAATGGATCGTACGAATGAATATGATTGGATCGTGCGAATGAATTAGATTGAATCGTACGAATGAGTAAGAATGGATCGTACTAATGAAATAGAATGGATCATATGAAAGAATTAGAATGGATCATACGAATGAAATAGAATAGATCGTACGATCCATTCTAATTCATTCGCACGAATGTATCCATTCTAATTCATTCGTACAATCCATTCTAATTCATTCGCATGATCAATTCTAATTCATTCGTATGATCCATTCTAATTCATTCCTACAATCTATTCTAATTTATTCGTTCGAATGTATCCATTCTAATTCATTCGTACGATCCATTCTAATTCATTCGTACGATCCATTCTACTTCATTCGCACGAATGTATCCATTCTAATTCATTCGTACAATCCATTCTAATTCATTCGCACGATCAATTCTAATTCATTCGTATGATCCATTCTAATTCATTCCTACGATCTATTCTAATTCATTCGTTCGAATGTATCCATTCTAATTCATTCGTATGATTCATTCTAATTCATTCGTACGATCCATTCTAATTCATTCGTACGATCCATTCTACTTCGTTTGCACGAATGTATCCATTCTAATTCATTCGTGCAATCCATTCTAATTCATTCGCACGATCAATTCTAATTCATTCGTATGATCCATTCTAATTCATTCCTACGATCTATTCTAATTCATTCGTTCGAATGTATCCATTCTAATTCATTCGTACGATTCATTCTAATTCATTCGTATGATCCATTCTAATTCATTCGTACGATCCATTCTACTTCATTCGCACGATCAATTCTAATTCATTCGTATGATCCATTCTAATTCATTCCAACGATCTATTCTAATTCATTTGTTCGAATGTATCCATTCTAATTCATTCGTACGATTCATTCTAATTCATTCGTACGATCCATTCTAATTCATTCGTACGATCCATTCTACTTCATTCGCATGAATGTATCCATTCTAATTCATTCGTGCAATCCATTCTACTTCATTCGCATGAATGTATCCATTCTAATTCATTCGTGCAATCCATTCTAATTCATTTACACGATCAATTCTAATTCATTCGTATGATCCATTCTAATTCATTCCTATGATCTATTCTAATTCATTCGTTCGAATGTATCCATTCTAATTCATTCGTACGATTCAGTCTAATTCATTCGTACGATCCATTCTAATTCATTCGTACGATCTATTCTACTTCATTCGCACGAATGTATCCATTCTAATTCATTCGTACAATCCATTCTAATTCATTCGCACGATCAATTCTAATTCATTCGTATGATCCATTCTAATTCATTCCAACGATCTATTCTAATTCATTCGTTCGAATGTATCCATTCTAATTCATTCGTACGATTCATTCTAATTCATTCGTACGATCCATTCTAATTCATTCGTACGATCCATTCTACTTCATTCGCACGAATGTATCCATTCTAATTCACTCGTACAATCCATTCTAATTCATTCGCACGATCAATTCTAATTCATTCGTATGATCCATTCTAATTCATTCCTACGATCTATTCTAATTCATTCGTTCGAATATTTCCATTCTAATTCATTCATACGATTCATTCTAATTCATTCGTACGATCCATTCTGATTCATTCGTACGATCCATTCTACATCATTCGCACGAATGTATCCATTCTAATTCATTCGTACAATCCATTCTAATTCATTCGCATGATCAATTCTAATTCATTCGTATGATCCATTCTAATTCATTCCTACGATCTATTCTAATTCATTCGTTCGAATGTATCCATTCTAATTCATTCGTACGATTCATTCTAATTCATTCGTACGATCCATTCTAATTCATTCGTACGATCCATTCTACTTCATTCGCACGAATGTATCCATTCTAATTCATTCGTGCAATCCATTCTAATTCATTCGCACGATCAATTCTAATTCATTCGTATGATCCATTCTAATTCATTCCTACGATCTATTCTAATTCATTCGTTCGAATGTATCCATTCTAATTCATTCGTACGATTCATTCTAATTCATTCGTACGATCCATTCTGATTCATTCGTACGATCCATTCTACATCATTCGCACGAATGTATCCATTCTAATTCAATCATACAATCCATTCTAATTCATTCGCACGATCAATTCTAATTCATTCGTATGATCCATTCTAATTCATTACTACGATCTATTCAAATTTATTCGTTCGAATGTATCCATTCTAATTCATTCGTACGATTCATTCTAATTCATTCGTATAATCCATTCTAATCCATTCGTACGATCCATTCTGATTCATTCGCACGATCCATTCTACCTCATTCGCACGAATGTATCCATTCTAATTCATTCGTACAATCCATTCTAATTCATTCGCACGATCAATTCTAATTCATTCGTATGATCCATTCTAATTCATTCCTACGAACTATTCTAATTCATTCGTTCGAATGTATCCATTCTAATTCATTCGTACGATTCATTCTAATTCATTCGTACGATCCATTCTAATTCATTCGTACGATCCATTCTACTTTATTCGCACGAATGTATCCATTCTAATTCATTCGTGCAATCCATTCTAGAATGAATTAGAATGGATACATTCGTGCGAATGAAGTAGAATGGATCGTACGAATGAATTAGAATGGATCGTACGAATGAATTTGAATGAATCGTACGAATGAATTAGAATGGATACATTCGAACGAATGAATTAGAATAGATCATAGGAATGAATTAGAATGGATCATACGAATGAATTAGAATTGATCGTGCGAATGAATTAGAATGGATTGTACGAATGAATTAGATTGGATACATTCGTGCGAATGAAGTAGCATGGATCGTACGAATGAATTAGAATGGATCGTACGAATGAATTAGAATGAATCGTACGAATGAATTAGAATGGATACATTCGAACGAATGAATTAGAATAGATCGTAGGAATGAATTAGAATGGATCATACGAATGAATTAGAATTGATCGTGCGAATGAATTAGAATGGATTGTACGAATGAATTAGAATGGATACATTCGTGCGAATGAAGTAGAATGGATCGTACGAATGAATTAGAATGGATCGTACGAATGAATCAGAATGGATACATTCGTGCGAATGAAGTAGAATGGATCGTACGAATGAATTAGAATGGATCGTACGAATGAATTAGAATGGATACATTCGAACGAATGAATTAGAATAGATCGTAGGAATGAATTAGAATGGATCATACGAATGAATTAGAATTGATCGTTCGAATGAATTAGAATGGATACATTCGAACGAATGAATTAGAATAGATCGTAGGAATGAATTAGAATGGATCATACGAATGAATTAGAATTGATCGTGCGAATGAATTAGAATGGATTGCACGAATGAATTAGAATGGATACATTCGTGCGAATGAAGTAGAATGGATCGTACGAATGAATTAGAATGGATCGTACGAATGAATCAGAATGGATCGTACGAATGAATTAGAATGAATCATACGAATGAATTAGAATGGAAACATTCGAACGAATGAAATAGAATGGATCGTACGAATGAATTAGAATGGATACATTCGTGCGAATGAAGTAGAATGGATCGTACGAATGAATTAGAATGGATCGTACGAATGAATTAGAATGGATACATTCGAACGAATGAATTAGAATAGATCGTAGGAATGAATTAGAATGGATCATACGAATGAATTAGAATTGATCGTGCGAATGAATTAGAATGGATACATTCGTGCGAATGAATTAGAATGAATTAGAATGGATCGTACGAATGAATTAGAATGGATCGTACGAATGAATTAGAATTGATCGTGCGAATGAAGTAGAATGGATCGTACGAATGAATTAGAATGGATCATACGAATGAATTAGAATGGATCGTACGAATGAATTAGAATGGATCGTAAGAATGAATTAGAATCGATCGTACGAATGAATTAGAATGAATCGTACGAATGAATTAGAATGGATCGTACGAATGAATTAGAATGGATCGTGCGAATGAATTAGAATGGATTGTACGAATGAATTAGAATGGATTGTAGGAATGAATTAGAATAGATTCGTACGAATGAATTAGAATGGATACATTCGAACGAATGAATTAGAATAGATCGTAGGAATGAATTAGAATGGATTGTACGAATGAATTAGAATGGATACATTCGTGCGAATGAAGTAGAATAGATCGTACGAATGAATTAGAATGGATCGTACGAATGAATCAGAATGGATCGTACGAATGAATTAGAATGAATCGTACGAATGAATTAGAATGGAAACATTCGAACGAATGAATTAGAATAGATCGTAGGAATGAATTAGAATAGATTATACGAATGAATTAGAATTGATCGTGCGAATAAATTAGAATGGATTGTACGAATGAATTAGAATGGATACATTCGTGCGAATGAAGTAGAATGGATCGTACGAATGAATTAGAATGGATCGTACGAATGAATTAGAATGAATCGTACGAATGAATTAGAATGGATACATTCGAACGAATAAATTAGAATAGATCGTAGGAATGAATTAGAATGGACCATACGATCAATTCTAATCCATTCGTACGATCCATTCTAATTCATTCGTACGATCCATTCTAATTCATTCGCACGAATGTTTCCATTCTGATTCATTCGCACGAATGTATCCATTCTAATTCATTCGTACAATCCATTCTAATTCCTACGATCTATTCTAATTCATTCGCACGATCAATTCTAATTCATTCGTATGATCCATTCTAATTCATTCCTACGATCTATTCTAATTCATTCGTTCGAATGTTTCCATTCTAATTCATTCGTACGATTCATTCTAATTCATTCGTACGATCCATTCTGATTCATTCGTACGATCCTTTCTAATTCATTCGTACGATCCATTCTACTTCATTCGCACGAATGTATCCATTCTAATTCATTCGTACAATCCATTCTAATTCATTCGCACGATCAATTCTAATTCATTCGTACGATCCATTCTAATTCATTCGTACGATCCATTCTACTTCATTCGCACGAATGTATCCATTCTAATTCATTCGTACAATCCATTCTAATTCATTCGCACGATCAATTCTAATTCATTCGTATGATCCATTCTAATTCATTCGTACGATCCATTCTACTTCATTCGTTCGAATGTTTCCATTCTAATTCATTCGCATACGAATGAATTAGAATTGATCGTGCGAATGAATTAGGATGGATTGTACGATCTATTCTAATTCATTCGTTCGTATGATCCATTCTAATTCATTCGTACGATCCATTCTACTTCATTCGCACGAATGTATCCGTTCTAATTCATTCGTACAATCCATTCTAATTCATTCGCACGATCAATTCTAATTCATTCGTATAATCCATTCTAATTCATTCCTACGATCTATTCTAATTCATTCGTTCGAATGTATCCATTCTAATTCATTCGTACAATCCATTCTAATTCATTCGTACGATCAATTCTAATTCATTCGTACGATCCATTCTAATTCATTCGTACGATCCATTCTACTTCATTCGCACGAATGTATCCATTCTAATTCATTCGTACAATCCATTCTAATTCATTCGCACGATCAATTCTAATTCATTCGTATGATCCATTCTAATTTTACATTTGTGCGAATGAATTAGAATTGATCGGACGAATGAATTAAATGGATCGTACGAATGGATTAGAATGAATCATACGAATGAATTAGAATGGATCGTACGAATGAATTAGAATGGATCGTGGAAATGAATTAGAATCGATCATACGAATGAATTAGAAAGGATCGTATGAATGAATTAGATCGTACGAATGAATTAGAATGGATCTTACGAATGAATTAAAATGGATATATTCGAGCGAATGAATTAGAATGGATACATTTGTGCGAATGAATTAGAATGGATCGTACGAATGAATTAGAATGGATCAGCAAATTCGGAAACTTATAAGGGCGTCAAATGTGTTATTTAAATTAACGGTTCAAATTGACGGTTCAGAAACGTTTGATTCAATTGGGGCCCTTAGAAGTTTCAGATTTTGTTAATTTTTTCTGAGGATGATCAAATTGCCATAATGATCATACGAATGAATTAGAATGGATCGTACGAATGAATTAGAATGAATCGTACGAATGAATTAGAATGGATACATTCGAATGAATGAATTAGAATAGATCGTAGGAATGAATTAGAATGGATCATACGAATGAATTAGAATTGATCGTGCGAATGAATTAGAATGGATTGTACGAATGAATTAGAATGGATACATTCGTGCGAATGAAGTAGAATGGATCGTACGAATGAATTAGAATGGATCGTACGAATGAATCAGAATGGATCGTACGAATGAATTAGAATGAATCGTACGAATGAATTAGAATGGAAACATTCGAACGAATGAATTAGAATAGATCATAGGAATGAATTAGAATGGATCATACGAATGAATTAGAATTGATCGTGCGAATGAATTAGAATGGATTGTACGAATGAATTAGAATGGATACATTCGTGCGAATGAATTAGAATGGATCATACGAATGAATTAGAATTGATCGTACAATCCATTCTAATCCATTCTAATTCATTCGTACGATCCATTCTAATTCATTCGTACAATCCATTCTAATTCATTCGTACGATTCATTCTAATTCATTCGTACGATCCATTCTTAATTCATTCGTATGATCCATTCTACTTCATTCGCACGAATGTATCCATTCTAATTCATTCGTACAATCCATTCTAATTCATTCGCATGATCAATTCTAATTCATTCGTATGATCCATTCTAATTCATTCATACGATCTATTCTAATTCATTCGTTTGAATGTATCCATTCTAATTCATTCGTACGATTCATTCTAATTCATTCGTACGATCCATTCTAATTCATTCGTACGATCCATTCTACTTCATTCGCAGGACTGTATCCATTCTAATTCATTCGTACAATCCATTCTAATTCATTCGCACGATCAATTCTAATTCATTCGTATGATCCATTCTAATTCATTTCTACGATCTATTCTAATTCATTCGTTCGAATGTATCCATTCTAATTCATTCGTACGATTCATTCTAATTCATTCGTACGATCCATTCTAATTCATTCGTACGATCCATTCTACTTCATTCGCACGAATGTATCCATTCTAATTCATTCGTGCAATCCATTCTAATTCATTCGCACGATCAATTCTAATTCATTCGTATGATCCATTCTAATTCATTCCTACGGTCTATTCTAATTCATTCGTTCGAATGTATCCATTCTAATTCATTCGTACGATCCATTCTAATTCATTCGTACGATCCATTCTACTTCATTCGTATGATCCATTCTACTTCATTCGCACGATCAATTCTAATTCATTCGTATGATCCATTCTAATTCATTCCTACGATCTATTCTAATTCATTCGTTCGAATGGATCGTACGAATGAATTGGAATGAATCGTACGAATGAATTAGAATAGATACATTCGAACGAATGAATTAGAATGGATCGTACTAATGAATTAGAATGGATCTTACGAATGAATTAGAATGAATCGTACGAATGAATTAGAATGGATACATTCGAACGAATGAATTAGAATAGATCGTAGGAATGAATTAGAATGGATCATACGAATGAATTAGAATTGATCGTGCGAATGAATTAGAAAGGATTGCACGAATGAATTAGAATGGATACATTCGTGCGAATGAAGTAGAATGGATCGTATGAATGAATTAGAATGGATCGTACGAATGAATTAGAATGAATCGTACGAATGAATTAGAATGGATACATTCGAACGAATGAATTAGAATAGATCGTAGGAATGAATTAGAATGGATCATACGAATGAATTAGAATTGATCGTGCGAATGAATTAGAATGGATTGTACGAATGAATTAGAATGGATACATTCGTGCGAATGAAGTAGAATGGATCGTACGAATGAATTAGAATGGATCGTACGAATGAATTAGAATGGATACATTCGAACGAATGAATTAGAATGGATACATTCGAACGAATGAATTAGAATAGATCGTAGGAATGAATTAGAATGGATCATACGAATGAATTAGAATTGATCGTGCGAATGAATTAGAATGGATTGTACGAATGAATTCGAATGGATACATTCGTGCGAACGAAGTAGAACGGATCGTACGAATGAATTAGAATGGATCTTACGAATGAATTAGAATGAATCGTACGAATGAATTAGAATGGATCATACGAATGAATTATAATGGATACATTCATGCGAATGAATTAGAATGGATCGTACGAATGAGTAAGAATGGATCGTACGAATGAAATAGAATGGATCGTACGAATGAATTAGAATGGATCGTGCTAATGAATTAGAATGGATCATACGAATGAATTAGAATGGATACATTCATGCGAATGAATTAGAATGGATCGTACGAATGAGTAAGAATGGATCGTACGAATGAAATAGAATGGATCGTACGAATGAATTAGAATGGATCGTGCTAATGAATTAGAATGGATCGTACGAATGACTTAGAATAGATTGTGCGAATGAATTAGAATGGATCGTACGAATGAATTAGAATGGATCGTATAAATGAATTAGAATGGATCGTGCGAATGAATTAGAATGGATCGTATGACTGAATTAGAATGGATACATTCGTGCGAATGAATTAGAATGGATCGTACGAATGAGTAAGAATGGATCATACAAATGAAATAGAATGGATCGTACGAATGAATTAGAATGGATCGTGCTAATGAATTAGAATGGATCGTACGAATAAATTAGAATAGATTGTCCGAATGAATACATTCGTGCGAATGAAATAGAATGGATCGTATGAATGAATTAGAATGGATCGTATGAATGAATTCGAATGGATCGTACGAATGAATTACAATGGATACATTCTTCCGAATGAATTAGAATGGATCATACGAAGGAATTAGGGTGGATCGTACAAATGCATTAGAATGGATATATTCGTGCGAATCAAATAGAATGGATTGTATGAATGAATTAGAATGGATCGTATGAATGAATTAGAATGGATCGTGCTAATAAATTAAACTGGATCGTACGAATGAATTAGAATGGATCGTATGAATGAATTAGAATGGATTGTGCGAATGAATTAGAATGGATCGTACGAATGAATTAGAATAGAATGGATACATTCGTGCGAATGAATTAGAATGGATGATACGAATGAGTAAGAACGGATCGTACGAATGAAATAGAATGGATCGTACGAATAAATTAGAATGGATCGTGCTAATGAATTAGAATGGATCGTACGAATGAATTTGAATAGGTTGTGCGATTGAATTAGAATGGATCGTACGAATGAATTAGAATTGATACATTCGTGCGAATGAATTAGAATAGATCATATGAATGAATTACAATGGATCGTATGAATAAATTAGAATGGATCTTGCGAATGAATGAGAATGGATCGTCCGAATGAATTAGAATGGATACATTCGTGCGAACGAATTAGAATGGATCGTACGAATCAGTAAGAATGGATCGTACGAATGAAATAGAATGGATTGTACGAATGAGTAAGAATGGATCGTACGAATGAAATAGAATGGATCGTACGAACGAATTAGAATGGATCGTGCGAATGAATTAGATTGGATCGTGCGAATGAATTAGAATGGATCATACGAATGAATTAGAATGGATACATTCGTGCGAATGAATTAGTATGGATCGTATGAAAGAATTAGACTGGATCGTATGAATGAATTCGAATGGATCGTACGTATGAATTAGAATGGATCGTACGAATGAATTAGAATGGATCGTATGAATGAATTAGAATGGATCGTGCAAATGAATTAGAATGGATCGTACGAATGAATTAGAATGGATATATTCGTGCAAAAGAATTAGAATGGATTGTATGAATGAATTAGAATGGATCGTACGAATGAATTAGAATGGATCGTATGAATGAATTACAAAGGATCATGCGAAGGAATTAGATTGGATCGTACGAATGAATTAGAATGGATACATTCGTGCGAATGAATTAGAATGGATCGTACGAATGAGTAAGAATGGATCGTATGAATGAAATAGAATGGATCGCACGAATGAATTAGAATGGATCGTACGAATGAATATGATTGGATCGTGCGAATGAATTAGATTGAATCGTACGAATGAGTAAGAATGGATCGTACGAATGAAATAGAATGGATCATATGAAAGAATTAGAATGGATCATACGAATGAAATAGAATAGATCGGACGATCCATTCTAATTCATTTGCACGAATGTTTCCATTCTAATTCATTCGTACAATCTATTCTAATTCATTCGCACGATCAATTCTAATTCATTCGTATGATCCATTCTAATTCATTCCTACGATCTATTCTAATTCATTCGTTCGAATGTATCCATTCTAATTCATTCGTACGATCCATTCTAATTCATTCGTACGATCCATTCTACTTCATTCGCACAAATGTATCCATTCTAATTCATTCGTACAATCCATTCTAATTCATTCGCACGATCAATTCTAATTCATTCGTATGATCCATTCTAATTCATTCCTACGATCTATTCTAATTCATTCGTTCGAATGTATCCATTCTAATTCATTCGTACGATTCATTCTAATTCATTCGTACGATCCATTCTAATTCATTCGTACGATCCATTCTACTTCATTCGCACGAATGTATCCATTCTAATTCATTCGTGCAATCCATTCTAATTCATTCGTACGATCAATTCTAATTCATTCGTATGATCCATTCTAATTCATTCCTACGATCTATTCTAATTCATTCGTTCGAATGTATCCATTCTAATTCATTCGTACGATTCATTCTAATTCATTCGTATGATCCATTCTAATTCATTCATACGATCCATTCTACTTCATTTGCACGATCAATTCTAATTCATTCGTATGATCCATTCTAATTCATTCCTATGATCTATTCTAATTCATTCGTTCGAATGTATCCATTCTAATTCATTCGTACGATTCATTCTAATTCATTCGTACGATCCATTCTAATTCATTCGTACGATCCATTCTACTTCATTCGCATGAATGTATCCATTCTAATTCATTCGTGCAATCCATTCTAATTCATTCGCACGATCAATTCTAATTCATTCGTATGATCCATTCTAATTCATTCCTATGATCTATTCTAATTCATTCGTTCGAATGTATCCATTCTAATTCATTCGTACGACTCAGTCTAATTCATTCGTATGATCCATTCTAATTCATTCGTACGATCCATTCTACTTCATTCGCACGAATGTATCCATTCTAATTCATTCGTACAATCCATTCTAATTCATTCGCACGATAAATTCTAATTCATTCGTATGATCCATTCTAATTCATTCCTACGATCTATTCTAATTCATTCGTTCGAATGTATCCATTCTAATTCATTCGTACGATTCATTCTAATTTATTCGTACGATCCATTCTAATTCATTCGTATGATCCATTCTAATTCATTCCTACGATCTATTCTAATTCATTCGTTCGAATATATCCATTCGTACGATTCATTCTAATTCATTCGTACGATCCGTTCTAATTCATTCGTACGATCCATTCTACTTCATTCGCACGAATGTATCCATTCTAATTTATTCGTACAATCCATTCTAATTCATTCGGACGATCAATTCTAATTCATTCGTATGATCCATTCTAATTCATTCCTACGATCTATTCTAATTCATTCGTTCGAATGTATCCATTCTAATTCATTCGTACGATTCATTCTAATTTATTCGTACGATCCATTCTAATTCATTCGTATGATCCATTCTACTCCATTCGCACGAATGTATCCATTCTAATTCATTCGTACGATCCATTCTAATTCATTCGTACGATCCATTCTACTTCATTCGTGCGAATGAATTAGAATGGATTGTATGAATGAATTAGAATGGATCGTATGAATGAATTAGAATGGATCGTGCGAATAAATTAAACTGAATCGTACGAATGAATTAGAATGGATCGTATGAATGAATTAGAATGGATCGTGCGAATGAATTAGAATGGATCGTACGAATGAGTAAGAATGGATTGTACGAATGAAATAGAATGGATCGTACGAATAAATTAGAATGGATCGTGCTAATGAATTAGAATGGATCGTACGAATGAATTTGAATAGGTTGTGCGATTGAATTAGAATGGATCGTACGAATGAATTAGAATTGATACATTCGTGCGAATAAATTAGAATGGATCATATGAATGAATAACAATGGATCGTATGAATGAATTAGAATTGATCGTGCGAATGAATGAGAATGGATCGTACGAATGAATTAGAATGGATACATTCGTGCGAACGAATTAGAATGGATCGTACGAATCAGTAAGAATGGATCGTACGAATGAAATAGAATGGATTGTACGAATGAGTAAGAATGGATCGTACGAATGAAATAGAATGGATCGTACGAACGAATTAGAATGGATCATGCGAATGAATTAGATTGGATCGTACGAATGAATTAGAATGGATCATACGAATGAATTAGAATGGATACATTCGTGCGAATGAATTAGTATGGATCGTATGAAAGAATTAGACTGGATCGTATGAATGAATTCGAATGGATCGTACGTATGAATTAGAATGGATCGTACGAATGAATTAGAATGGATCGTATGAATGAATTAGAATGGATCGTGCGAATGAATTAGAATGGATCGTACGAATGAATTAGAATGGATATATTCGTGCAAAAGAATTAGAATGGATTGTATGAATGAATTAGAATGGATCGTACGAATGAATTAGAATGGATCGTATGAATGAATTAGAAAGGATCATGCGAAGGAATTAGATTGGATCGTACGAATGAATTAGAATGGATACATTCGTGTGAATAAATTAGAATGGATCGTACGAATGAGTAAGAATGGATCGTATGAATGAAATAGAATGGATCGCACGAATGAATTAGAATGGATCGTACGAATGAATATGATTGGATCGTGCGAATGAATTAGATTGAATCGTACGAATGAGTAAGAATGGATCGTACTAATGAAATAGAATGGATCATATGAAAGAATTAGAATGGATCATACGAATGAAATAGAATAGATTGTAATTCATTCGCACAATCCATTCTAATTCATTCGTACAATCCATTCTAATTCATTCGCATGATCAATTCTAATTCATTCGTATGATCCATTCTAATTCATTCCTACGATCTATTCTAATTTATTCGTTCGAATGTATCCATTCTAATTCATTCGTACGATCCATTCTAATTCATTCGTACGATCCATTCTACTTCATTCGCACGAATGTATCCATTCTAATTCATTCGTACAATCCATTCTAATTCATTCGCACGATCAATTCTAATTCATTCGTATGATCCATTCTAATTCATTCCTACGATCTATTCTAATTCATTCGTTCGAATGTATCCATTCTAATTCATTCGTATGATTCATTCTAATTCATTCGTACGATCCATTCTAATTCATTCGTACGATCCATTCTACTTCATTTGCACGAATGTATCCATTCTAATTCATTCGTGCAATCCATTCTAATTCATTCGCACGATCAATTCTAATTCATTCGTATGATCCATTCTAATTCATTCCTACGATCTATTCTAATTCATTCGTTCGAATGTATCCATTCTAATTCATTCGTACGATTCATTCTAATTCATTCGTATGATCCATTCTAATTCATTCGTACGATCCATTCTACTTCATTCGCACGATCAATTCTAATTCATTCGTATGATCCATTCTAATTCATTCCAACGATCTATTCTAATTCATTTGTTCGAATGTATCCATTCTAATTCATTCGTACGATTCATTCTAATTCATTCGTACGATCCATTCTAATTCATTCGTACGATCCATTCTACTTCATTCGCATGAATGTATCCATTCTAATTCATTCGTGCAATCCATTCTAATTCATTTACACGATCAATTCTAATTCATTCGTATGATCCATTCTAATTCATTCCTATGATCTATTCTAATTCATTCGTTCGAATGTATCCATTCTAATTCATTCGTACGATTCAGTCTAATTCATTCGTACGATCCATTCTAATTCATTCGTACGATCTATTCTACTTCATTCGCACGAATGTATCCATTCTAATTCATTCGTACAATCCATTCTAATTCATTCGCACGATCAATTCTAATTCATTCGTATGATCCATTCTAATTCATTCCAACGATCTATTCTAATTCATTCGTTCGAATGTATCCATTCTAATTCATTCGTACGATTCATTCTAATTCATTCGTACGATCCATTCTAATTCATTCGTACGATCCATTCTACTTCATTCGCACGAATGTATCCATTCTAATTCACTCGTACAATCCATTCTAATTCATTCGCACGATCAATTCTAATTCATTCGTATGATCCATTCTAATTCATTCCTACGATCTATTCTAATTCATTCGTTCGAATATTTCCATTCTAATTCATTCATACGATTCATTCTAATTCATTCGTACGATCCATTCTGATTCATTCGTACGATCCATTCTACATCATTCGCACGAATGTATCCATTCTAATTCATTCGTACAATCCATTCTAATTCATTCGCATGATCAATTCTAATTCATTCGTATGATCCATTCTAATTCATTCCTACGATCTATTCTAATTCATTCGTTCGAACGTATCCATTCTAATTCATTCGTACGATTCATTCTAATTCATTCGTACGATCCATTCTAATTCATTCGTACGATCCATTCTACTTCATTCGCACGAATGTATCCATTCTAATTCATTCGTGCAATCCATTCTAATTCATTCGCACGATCAATTCTAATTCATTCGTATGATCCATTCTAATTCATTCCTACGATCTATTCTAATTCATTCGTTCGAATGTATCCATTCTAATTCATTCGTACGATTCATTCTAATTCATTCGTACGATCCATTCTGATTCATTCGTACGATCCATTCTACATCATTCGCACGAATGTATCCATTCTAATTCAATCGTACAATCCATTCTAATTCATTCGCACGATCAATTCTAATTCATTCGTATGATCCATTCTAATTCATTACTACGATCTATTCTAATTTATTCGTTCGAATGTATCCATTCTAATTCATTCGTACGATTCATTCTAATTCATTCGTACAATCCATTCTAATCCATTCGTACGATCCATTCTGATTCATTCGCACGATCCATTCTACATCATTCGCACGAATGTATCCATTCTAATTCATTCGTACAATCCATTCTAATTCATTCGCACGATCAATTCTAATTCATTCGTATGATCCATTCTAATTCATTCCTACGAACTATTCTAATTCATTCGTTCGAATGTATCCATTCTAATTCATTCGTACGATTCATTCTAATTCATTCGTACGATCCATTCTAATTCATTCGTACGATCCATTCTACTTCATTCGCACGAATGTATCCATTCTAATTCATTCGTGCAATCCATTCTAGAATGAATTAGAATGGATACATTCGTGCGAATGAAGTAGAATGGATCGTACGAATGAATTAGAATGGATCGTACGAATGAATTTGAATGAATCGTACGAATGAATTAGAATGGATACATTCGAACGAATGAATTAGAATAGATCATAGGAATGAATTAGAATGGATCATACGAATGAATTAGAATTGATCGTGCGAATGAATTAGAATGGATTGTACGAATGAATTAGATTGGATACATTCGTGCGAATGAAGTAGCATGGATCGTACGAATGAATTAGAATGGATCGTACGAATGAATTAGAATGAATCGTACGAATGAATTAGAATGGATACATTCGAACGAATGAATTAGAATAGATCGTAGGAATGAATTAGAATGGATCATACGAATGAATTAGAATTGATCGTGCGAATGAATTAGAATGGATTGTACGAATGAATTAGAATGGATACATTCGTGCGAATGAAGTAGAATGGATCGTACGAATGAATTAGAATGGATCGTACGAATGAATCAGAATGGATACATTCGTGCGAATGAAGTAGAATGGATCGTACGAATGAATTAGAATGGATCGTACGAATGAATTAGAATGGATACATTCGAACGAATGAATTAGAATAGATCGTAGGAATGAATTAGAATGGATCATACGAATGAATTAGAATTGATCGTTCGAATGAATTAGAATGGATACATTCGAACGAATGAATTAGAATAGATCGTAGGAATGAATTAGAATGGATCATACGAATGAATTAGAATTGATCGTGCGAATGAATTAGAATGGATTGCACGAATGAATTAGAATGGATACATTCGTGCGAATGAAGTAGAATGGATCGTACGAATGAATTAGAATGGATCGTACGAATGAATCAGAATGGATCGTACGAATGAATTAGAATGAATCATACGAATGAATTAGAATGGAAACATTCGAACGAATGAAATAGAATGGATCGTACGAATGAATTAGAATGGATACATTCGTGCGAATGAAGTAGAATGGATTGTACGAATGAATTAGAATGGATCGTACGAATGAATTAGAATGGATACATTCGAACGAATGAATTAGAATAGATTGTAGGAATGAATTAGAATGGATCATACGAATGAATTAGAATTGATCGTGCGAATGAATTAGAATGGATACATTCGTGCGAATGAATTAGAATGAATTAGAATGGATCGTACGAATGAATTAGAATGGATCGTACGAATGAATTAGAATTGATCGTGCGAATGAAGTAGAACGGATCGTACGAATGAATTAGAATGGATCATACGAATGAATTAGAATGGATCGTACGAATGAATTAGAATGGATCGTAAGAATGAATTAGAATCGATCGTACGAATGAATTAGAATGAATCGTACGAATGAATTAGAATGGATCGTACGAATGAATTAGAATGGATCGTGCGAATGAATTAGAATGGATTGTACGAATGAATTAGAATGGATTGTAGGAATGAATTAGAATAGATTCGTACGAATGAATTAGAATGGATACATTCGAACGAATGAATTAGAATAGATCGTAGGAATGAATTAGAATGGATTGTACGAATGAATTAGAATGGATACATTCGTGCGAATGAAGTAGAATAGATCGTACGAATGAATTAGAATGGATCGTACGAATGAATCAGAATGGATCGTACGAATGAATTAGAATGAATCGTACGAATGAATTAGAATGGAAACATTCGAACGAATGAATTAGAATAGATCGTAGGAATGAATTAGAATGGATTATACGAATGAATTAGAATTGATCGTGCGAATAAATTAGAATGGATTGTACGAATGAATTAGAATGGATACATTCGTGCGAATGAAGTAGAATGGATCGTACGAATGAATTAGAATGGATCGTACGAATGAATTAGAATGAATCGTACGAATGAATTAGAATGGATACATTCGAACGAATAAATTAGAATAGATCGTAGGAATGAATTAGAATGGATCATACGATCAATTCTAATCCATTCGTACGATCCATTCTAATTCATTCGTACGATCCATTCTAATTCATTCGCACGAATGTTTCCATTCTGATTCATTCGCACGAATGTATCCATTCTAATTCATTCGTACAATCCATTCTAATTCCTACGATCTATTCTAATTCATTCGCACGATCAATTCTAATTCATTCGTATGATCCATTCTAATTCATTCCTACGATCTATTCTAATTCATTCGTTCGAATGTTTCCATTCTAATTCATTCGTACGATTCATTCTAATTCATTCGTACGATCCATTCTGATTCATTCGTACGATCCTTTCTAATTCATTCGTACGATCCATTCTACTTCATTCGCACGAATGTAGCCATTCTAATTCATTCGTACAATCCATTCTAATTCATTCGCACGATCAATTCTAATTCATTCGTACGATCCATTCTAATTCATTCGTATGATCCATTCTACTTCATTCGCACGAATGTATCCATTCTAATTCATTCGTACAATCCATTCTAATTCATTCGCACGATCAATTCTAATTCATTCGTATGATCCATTCTAATTCATTCGTACGATCCATTCTACTTCATTCGTTCGAATGTTTCCATTCTAATTCATTCGCATACGAATGAATTAGAATTGATCGTGCGAATGAATTAGAATGGATTGTACGATCTATTCTAATTCATTCGTTCGTATGATCCATTCTAATTCATTCGTACGATCCATTCTACTTCATTCGCACGAATGTATCCATTCTAATTCATTTGTACAATCCATTCTAATTCATTCGCACGATCAATTCTAATTCATTCGTATAATCCATTCTAATTCATTCCTACGATCTATTCTAATTCATTCGTTCGAATGTATCCATTCTAATTCATTCGTACAATCCATTCTAATTCATTCGTACGATCAATTCTAATTCATTCGTACGATCCATTCTAATTCATTCGTACGATCCATTCTACTTCATTCGCACGAATTTATCCATTCTAATTCATTCGTACAATCCATTCTAATTCATTCGCACGATCAATTCTAATTCATTCATATGATCCATTCTAATTTTACATTTGTGAGAATGAATTAGAATTGATCGGACGAATGAATTAAATGGATCGTACGAATGGATTAGAATGAATCATACGAATGAATTAGAATGGATCATACGAATGAATTAGAATGGATCGTGCAAATAAATTAGAATCGATCATACGAATGAATTAGAAAGGATCGTATGAATGAATTAGATCGTACGAATGAATTAGAATGGATCTTACGAATGAATTAAAATGGATATATTCGAGCGAATGAATTAGAATGGATACATTTGTGCGAATGAATTAGAATGGATCGTACGAATGAATTAGAATGGATCAGCAAATTCGGAAACTTATAAGGGCGTCAAATTTGTTATTTAAATTAACGGTTCAAATAGACGGTTCAGAAACGTTTGATTCAATCGGCGCCCTTAGAAGTTTCAGATTTTGTTAATTTTTTCTGAGGATAATCAAATTGCCATAATGATCATACGAATGAATTAGAATGGATCGTACGAATGAATTAGAATGAATCGTACGAATGAATTAGAATGGATACATTCGAATGAATGAATTAGAATAGATCGTAGGAATGAATTAGAATGGATCATACGAATGAATTAGAATTGATCGTGCGAATGAATTAGAATGGATTGTACGAATGAATTAGAATGGATACATTCGTGCGAATGAAGTAGAATGGATCGTACGAATGAATTAGAATGGATCGTACGAATGAATCAGAATGGATCGTACGAATGAATTAGAATGAATCGTACGAATGAATTAGAATAAAAACATTCGAACGAATGAATTAGAATAGATCATAGGAATGAATTAGAATGGATCATACGAATGAATTAGAATTGATCGTGCGAATGAATTAGAATGGATTGTACGAATGAATTAGAATGCATACATTCGTGCGAATGAATTAGAATGGATCATACGAATGAATTAGAATTGATCGTACAATCCATTCTAATCCATTCTAATTCATTCGTACGATCCATTCTAATTCATTCGTACAATCCATTCTAATTCATTCGTACGATTCATTCTAATTCATTCGTACGATCCATTCTAATTCATTCGTATGATCCATTCTACTTCATTCGCACGAATGTATCCATTCTAATTCATTCGTACAATCCATTCTAATTCATTCGCATGATCAATTCTAATTCATTCGTATGATCCATTCTAATTCATTCATACGATCTATTCTAATTCATTCGTTCGAATGTATCCATTCTAATTCATTCGTACGATTCATTCTAATTCATTCGTACGATCCATTCGAATTCATTCGTACGATCCATTGTACTTCATTCGCAGGACTGTATCCATTCTAATTCATTCGTACAATACATTCTAATTCATTCGCACGATCAATTCTAATTCATTCGTATGATCCATTCTAATTCATTCCTACGATCTATTCTAATTCATTCGTTCGAATGTATCCATTCTAATTCATTCGTACGATTCATTCTAATTCATTCGTACGATCCATTCTAATTCATTCGTACGATCCATTCTACTTCATTCGCACGAATGTATCCATTCTAATTCATTCGTGCAATCCATTCTAATTCATTCGCACGATCAATTCTAATTCATTCGTATGATCCATTCTAATTCATTCCTACGGTCTATTCTAATTCATTCGTTCGAATGTATCCATTCTAATTCATTCGTACGATCCATTCTAATTCATTCGTACGATCCATTCTACTTCATTCGTATGATCCATTCTACTTCATTCGCACGATCAATTCTAATTCATTCGTATGATCCATTCTAATTCATTCCTACGATCTATTCTAATTCATTCGTTCGAATGGATCGTACGAATGAATTGGAATGAATCGTACGAATGAATTAAAATAGATACATTCGAACGAATGAATTAGAATGGATCGTACTAATGAATTAGAATGGATCTTACGAATGAATTAGAATGAATCGTACGAATGAATTAGCATGGATACATTCGAACGAATGAATAAGAATAGATTGTAGGAATGAATTAGAATGGATCATACGAATGAATTAGAATTGATCGTGCGAATGAATTAGAAAGGATTGCACGAATGAATTAGAATGGATACATTCGTGCGAATGAAGTAGAATGGATCGTATGAATGAATTAGAATGGATCGTACGAATGAATTAGAATGAATCGTACGAATGAATTAGAATGGATACATTCGAACGAATGAATTAGAATAGATCGTAGGAATGAATTAGAATGGATCATACGAATGAATTAGAATTGATCGTGCGAATGAATTAGAATGGATTGTACGAATGAATTAGAATGGATACATTCGTGCGAATGAAGTAGAATGGATCGTACGAATGAATTAGAATGGATCGTACGAATGAATTAGAATGGATACATTCGAACGAATGAATTAGAATGGATACATTCGAACGAATGAATTAGAATAGATCGTAGGAATGAATTAGAATGGATCATACGAATGAATTAGAATTGATCGTGCGAATGAATTAGAATGGATTGTACGAATGAATTAGAATGGATACATTCGTGCGAACGAAGTAGAACGGATCGTACGAATGAATTAGAATGGATCGTACGAATGAATTAGAATGAATCGTACGAATGAATTAGAATGGATCATACGAATGAATTATAATAGATACATTCATGCGAATGAATTAGAATGGATCGTACGAATGAGTAACAATGGATCGTACGAATGAAATAGAATGGATCGTACGAATGAATTAGAATGGATCGTGCTAATGAATTAGAATGGATCATACGAATGAATTAGAATGGATACATTCATGCGAATGAATTAGAATGGATCGTACGAATGAGTAAGAATGGATCGTACGAATGAAATAGAATGGATCGTACGAATGAATTAGAATGGATCGTGCTAATGAATTAGAATGGATCGTACGAATGACTTAGAATAGATTGTGCGAATGAATTAGAATGGATCGTACGAATGAATTAGAATGGATCGTATAAATGAATTAGAATGGATCGTGCGAATGAATTAGAATGGATCGTATGACTGAATTAGAATGGATACATTCGTGCGAATGAATTAGAATGGATCGTACGAATGAGTAAGAATGGATCATACAAATGAAATAGAATGGATCGTACGAATGAATTAGAATGGATCGTGCTAATGAATTAGAATGGATCGTACGAATAAATTAGAATAGATTGTCCGAATGAATACATTCGTGCGAATGAAATAGAATGGATCGTATGAATGAATTAGAATGGATCGTATGAATGAATTCGAATGGATCGTACGAATGAATTAAAATGGATACATTCTTCCGAATGAATTAGAATGGATCATACGAAGGAATTAGGGTGGATCGTACAAATGCATTAGAATGGATATATTCGTGCGAATCAATTAGAATGGATTGTATGAATGAATTAGAATGGATCGTATGAATGAATTAGAATGGATCGTGCTAATAAATTAAACTGGATCGTACGAATGAATTAGAATGGATCGTATGAATGAATTAGAATGGATTGTGCGAATGAATTAGAATGGATCGTACGAATGAATTAGAATAGAATGGATACATTCGTGCGAATGAATTAGAATGGATGATACGAATGAGTAAGAATGGATCGTACGAATGAAATAGAATGGATCGTACGAATAAATTAGAATGGATCGTGCTAATGAATTAGAATGGATCGTACGAATGAATTTGAATAGGTTGTGCGATTGAATTAGAATGGATCGTACGAATGAATTAGAATTGATACATTCGTGCGAATGAATTAGAATAGATCATATGAATGAATTACAATGGATCGTATGAATAAATTAGAATGGATCTTGCGAATGAATGAGAATGGATCGTCCGAATGAATTAGAATGGATACATTCGTGCGAACGAATTAGAATGGATCGTACGAATCAGTAAGAATGGATCGTACGAATGAAATAGAATGGATTGTACGAATGAGTAAGAATGGATCGTACGAATGAAATAGAATGGATCGTACGAACGAATTAGAATGGATCGTGCGAATGAATTAGATTGGATCGTGCGAATGAATTAGAATGGATCATACGAATGAATTAGAATGGATACATTCGTGCGAATGAATTAGTATGGATCGTATGAAAGAATTAGACTGGATCGTATGAATGAATTCGAATGGATCGTACGTATGAATTAGAATGGATCGTACGAATGAATTAGAATGGATCGTATGAATGAATTAGAATGGATCGTGCAAATGAATTAGAATGGATCGTACGAATGAATTAGAATGGATATATTCGTGCAAAAGAATTAGAATGGATTGTATGAATGAATTAGAATGGATCGTACGAATGAATTAGAATGGATCGTATGAATGAATTACAAAGGATCATGCGAAGGAATTAGATTGGATCGTACGAATGAATTAGAATGGATACATTCGTGCGAATGAATTAGAATGGATCGTACGAATGAGTAAGAATGGATCGTATGAATGAAATAGAATGGATCGCACGAATGAATTAGAATGGATCGTACGAATGAATATGATTGGATCGTGCGAATGAATTAGATTGAATCGTACGAATGAGTAAGAATGGATCGTACGAATGAAATAGAATGGATCATATGAAAGAATTAGAATGGATCATACGAATGAAATAGAATAGATCGGACGATCCATTCTAATTCATTCGCACGAATGTTTCCATTCTAATTCATTCGTACAATCTATTCTAATTCATTCGCACGATCAATTCTAATTCATTCGTATGATCCATTCTAATTCATTCCTACGATCTATTCTAATTCATTCGTTCGAATGTATCCATTCTAATTCATTCGTACGATCCATTCTAATTCATTCGTACGATCCATTCTACTTCATTCGTACGAATGTATCCATTCTAATTCATTCGTACAATCCATTCTAATTCATTCGCACGATCAATTCTAATTCATTCGTATGATCCATTCTAATTCATTCCTACGATCTATTCTAATTCATTCGTTCGAATGTATCCATTCTAATTCATTCGTACGATTCATTCTAATTCATTCGTACGATCCATTCTAATTCATTCGTACGATCCATTCTACTTCATTCGCACGAATGTATCCATTCTAATTCATTCGTGCAATCCATTCTAATTCATTCGCACGATCAATTCTAATTCATTTGTATGATCCATTCTAATTCATTCCTACGATCTATTCTAATTCATTCGTTCGAATGTATCCATTCTAATTCATTCGTACGATTCATTCTAATTCATTCGTATGATCCATTCTAATTCATTCATACGATCCATTCTACTTCATTTGCACGATCAATTCTAATTCATTCGTATGATCCATTCTAATTCATTCCTATGATCTATTCTAATTCATTCGTTCGAATGTATCCATTCTAATTCATTCGTACGATTCATTCTAATTCATTCGTACGATCCATTCTAATTCATTCGTACGATCCATTCTACTTCATTCGCATGAATGTATCCATTCTAATTCATTCGTGCAATCCATTCTAATTCATTCGCACGATCAATTCTAATTCATTCGTATGATCCATTCTAATTCATTCCTATGATCTATTCTAATTCATTCGTTCGAATGTATCCATTCTAATTCATTCGTACGACTCAGTCTAATTCATTCGTATGATCCATTCTAATTCATTCGTACGATCCATTCTACTTCATTCGCACGAATGTATCCATTCTAATTCATTCGTACAATCCATTCTAATTCATTCGCACGATCAATTCTAATTCATTCGTATGATCCATTCTAATTCATTCCTACGATCTATTCTAATTCATTCGTTCGAATGTATCCATTCTAATTCATTCGTACAATTCATTCTAATTCATTCGTACGATCCATTCTAATTCATTCGTACGATCCATTCTACTTCATTCGCACGAATGTATCCATTCTAATTCATTCGTACAATCCATTCTAATTCATTCGCACGATCAATTCTAATTCATTCGTATGATCCATTCTAATTCATTCCTACGATCTATTCTAATTCATTCGTTCGAATGTTTCCATTCTAATTCATTCATACGATTCATTCTAATTCATTCGTACGATCCATTAGGATTCATTCGTACGATCCATTCTACATCATTCGCACGAATGTATCCATTCTAATTCATTCGTACAATCCATTCTAATTCATTCGCACGATCAATTCTAATTCATTCGTATGATCCATTCTAATTCATTCCTACGATCTATTCTAATTCATTCGTTCGAATGTATCCATTCTAATTCATTCGTACGATTCATTCTAATTCATTCGTACGATCCATTCTAATTCATTCGTACGATCCATTCTACTTCATTTGCACGAATGTATCCATTCTAATTCATTCGTGCAATCCATTCTAATTCATTCGCACGATCAATTCTAATTCATTCGTATGATCCATTCTAATTCATTCCTATGATCTATTCTAATTCATTCGTTCGAATGTATCCATTCTAATTCATTCGTACGATTCATTCTAATTCATTCGTACAATCCATTCTGATTCATTCGTACGATCCATTCTACATCATTCGCACGAATGTATCCATTCTAATTCATTCGTACAATCCATTCTAATTCATTCGCACGATCAATTCTAATTCATTCGTATGATCCATTCTAATTCATTCCTACGATCTATTCTAATTTATTCGTTCGAATGTATCCATTCTAAATCATTCGTACGATTCATTCTAATTCATTCTTACAATCCATTCTAATTCATTCGCACGATCCATTCTGATTCATTCGTACGATCCATTCTACATCATTCGCACGAATGTATCCATTCTAATTCATTCGTACAATCCATTCTAATTCATTCGCACGATCAATTCTAATTCATTCGTATGATCCATTCTAATTCATTCCTACGATCTATTCTAATTCATTCGTTCGAATGTATCCATTCTAATTCATTCGTACGATTCATTCTAATTCATTCGTACGATCCATTCTAATTCATTCGTACGATCCATTCTACTTCATTCGCACGAATGTATCCATTTTAATTCATTCGTGCAATCCATTCTAGAATGAATTAGAATGGATACATTCGTGCGAATGAAGTAGAATGGATCGTACGAATGAATTAGAATGGATCGTACGAATGAATTTGAATGAATCGTACGAATGAATTAGAATGGATACATTCGAACGAATGAATTAGAATAGATCGTAGGAATGAATTAGAATGGATCATACGAATGAATTAGAATTGATCGTGCGAATGAATTAGAATGGATTGCACGAATGAATTAGAATGGATACATTCGTGTGAATGAAGTAGAATGGATCGTACGAATGAATTAGAATGAATCGTACGAATGAATTAGAATGGATACATTCGAACGAATGAATTAGAATAGATCGTAGGAATGAATTAGAATGGATCATACGAATGAATTAGAATTGATCGTGCGAATGAATTAGAATGGATTGTACGAATGAATTAGAATGGATACATTCGTGCGAATGAAGTAGAATGGATCGTACGAATGAATTAGAATGGATCGTACGAATGAATCAGAATGGATACATTCGTGCGAATGAAGTAGAATGGATCGTACGAATGAATTAGAATGGATCGTACGAATGAATTAGAATGGATACATTCGAACGAATGAATTAGAATAGATCGTAGGAATGAATTAGAATGGATCATATGAATGAATTAGAATTGATCGTTCGAATGAATTAGAATGGATACATTCGAACGAATGAATTAGAATAGATCGTAGGAATGAATTAGAATGGATCATACGAATGAATTAGAATTGATCGTGCGAATGAATTAGAATGGATTGTAGGAATGAATTAGAATGGATACATTCGTGCGAATGAAGTAGAATGGATCGTACGAATGAATTAGAATGGATCGTACGAATGAATCAGAATGGATCGTACGAATGAATTAGAATGAATCGTACGAATGAATTAGAATGGAAATATTTGAATGAATGAATTAGAATGGATCGTACGAATGAATTAGAATGGATACATTCGTGCGAATGAAGTAGAATGGATCGTACGAATGAATTAGAATGGATCGTACGAATGAATTAGAATGGATACATTCGAACGAATGAATTAGAATAGATCATAGGAATGAATTAGAATGGATCATACGAATGAATTAGAATTGATCGTGCGAATGAATTAGAATGGATACATTCGGGCGAATGAATTAGAATGAATTAGAATGGATCGTACGAATGAATTAGAATGGATCGTACGAATGAATTAGAATTGATCGTGCGAATGAAGTAGAATGGATCGTACGAATGAATTAGAATGGATCATACGAATAAATTAGAATGGATCGTACGAATGAATTAGAATGGATCGTACGAATGAATTAGAATGGATCGTACGAATGAATTAGAATGAATCGTACGAATGAATTAGAATGGATCGTACGAATGAATTAGAATGGATCGTGTGAATGAATTAGAATGGATTGTACGAATGAATTAGAATGGATTGTAGGAATGAATTAGAATAGATTCGTACGAATGAATTAGAATGGATACATTCGAACGAATGAATTAGAATAGATCGTAGGAATGAATTACAATGGATTGTACGAATGAATTAGAATGGATACATTCGTGCGAATGAAGTAGAGTGGATCGTACGAATGAATTAGAATGGATCATACGAATGAATCAGAATGGATCGTACGAATGAATTAGAATGAATCGTACGAATGAATTATAATGGAAACATTCGAACGAATGAATTAGAATAGATCGTAGGAATGAATTAGAATGGATCATACTAATGAATTAGAATTGATCGTGCGAATAAATTAGAATGGATTGTACGAATGAATTAGAATGGATACATTCGTGCGAATGAAGTAGAATGGATCGTACGAATGAATTAGAATGGATCGTACGAATGAATTTGAATGAATCGTACGAATGAATTAGAATGGATACATTCGAACAAATAAATTAGAATAGATCGTAGGAATGAATTAGATTGGATCATACGATCAATTCTAATCCATTCGTACGATCCATTCTAATTCATTCGTACGATCCATTCTAATTCATTCGCACGAATGTATCCATCCTGATTCATTCGCACGAATGTATCCATTCTAATTCATTCGTACAATCCATTCTAATTCCTACGATCTATTCTAATTCATTCGCACGATCAATTCTAATTCATTCGTATTATCCATTCTAATTCATTCCTACGATCTATTCTAATTCATTCGTTCGAATGTTTCCATTCTAATTCATTCGTACGATTCATTCTAATTCATTCGTACGATCCATTCTGATTCATTCGTACGATCCTTTCTAATTCATTCGTACGATCCATTCTACTTCATTCGCACGAATGTATCCATTCTAATTCATTCGTACAATCCATTCTAATTCATTCGCACGATCAATTCTAATTCATTCGTATGATCCATTCTAATTCATTCGTACGATCCATTCTACTTCATTCGTTCGAATGTTTCCATTCTAATTCTTTCGCATATGAATGAATTAGAATTGATCGTGCGAATGAATTAGAATGGATTGTACGATCTATTCTAATTCATTCGTTCGTACGATCCATTCTAATTCATTCGTACGATCCATTCTACTTCATTCGCACGAATGTATCCATTCTAATTCATTCGTACAATCCATTCTAATTCATTCGCACGATCAATTCTAATTCATTCGTATGATCCATTCTAATTCATTCCTACGATCCATTCTAATTCATTTGTTCGAATATATCCATTCTAATTCATTCGTACAATCCATTCTAATTCATTCGTACGATCAATTCTAATTCATTCGTACGATCCATTCTAATTCATTCGTACGATCCATTCTACTTCATTCGCACGAATGTATCCATTCTAATTCATTCGTACAATCCATTCTAATTCATTCGCACGATCAATTCTAATTCATTTGTATGATCCATTCTAATTTTACATTTGTGAGAATGAATTAGAATTGATCGTACGAATGAATTAAATGGATCGTACGAATGGATTAGAATGAATCATACGAATGAATTAGAATGGATCGTACGAATGAATTAGAATAGATCGTGCAAATGAATTAGAATCGATCATACAAATGAATTAGAATGAATCGTATGAATGAATTAGATCGTACGAATGAATTAGAATGGATCTTACGAATGAATTAAAATGGATATATTCGAGCGAATGAATTAGAATGGATACATTTGTGCGAATGAATTAGAATGGATCGTACGAATGAATTAGAATGGATCAGCAAATTCGGAAACTTATAAGGGTGTCAAATGTGTTATTTAAATTAACGGTTCAAATAGACGGTTCAGAAACGTTTGTTTCAATCGGCGCCATTAGAAGTTTTAGATTTTGTTAATTTTTTGTGAGGATGATCAAATTGCCATAATGATCATACGAATGAATTAAAATGGATCGTACGAATGAATTAGAATGGATACATTCGAACGAATGAATTAGAATAGATCGTAGGAATGAATTAGAATGGATCATACGAATGAATTAGAATTGATCGTGCGAATGAATTAGAATGGATTGTACGAATGAATTAGAATGGATACATTCGTGCGAATGAAGTAGAATGGATCGTACGAATGAATTAGAATGGATCGTATGAATGAATAAGAATGGATCGTACGAATGAATTAGAATGAATCGTACGAATGAATTAGAATGGAAACATTCGAATGAATGAATTAGAATAGATCGTAGGAATGAATTAGAATGGATCATACGAATGAATTAGAATTGATCATGCGAATGAATTAGAATGGATTGTACGAATGAATTAGAATGGATACATTCGTGCGAATGAATTAGAATTGATCGTACAATCCATTCTAATCCATTCTAATTCATTCGTACAATCCATTCTAATTCATTCGTACAATCCATTCTAATTCATTCGTACGATTCATTCTAATTCATTCGTACGATCCATTCTAATTCATTCGTACGATCCATTCTACTTCATTCGCACGAATGTATCCATTCTAATTCATTCGTACAAACCATTCTAATTCATTCGCACGATCAATTCTAATTCATTCGTATGATCCATTCTAATTCATTCCTACGATCTATTCTAATTCATTCGTTCGAATGTTTCCATTCTAATTCATTCGTACGATTTATTCTAATTCATTCGTACGATCCATTCTGATTCATTCGTACGATCCATTCTAATTCATTCGTACGATCCATTCTACTTCATTCGCACGAATGTATCCATTCTAATTCATTCGTACAATTCATTCGTACAATCCATTCTAATTCATTCGCACGATCAATTCTAATTCATTCGTATGATCCATTCTAATTCATTCCTATGATCTATTCTAATTCATTCGTTCGAATGGATACATTCGTGCGAATGATGTAGAATGGATCGTACGAATGAATCAGAATGGATCGTACGAATGAATTAGAATGAATCGTACGAATGAATTAGAATAGATCGTAGGAATGAATTAGAATGGATCATACGAATGAATTAGAATTGATCGTGCGAATGAATTAGAATGGATTGTACGAATGAATTAGAATGGATACATTCGTGCGAATGAAGTAGAATGGATCGTACGAATGAATTAGAATGAATCGTACGAATGAATTAGAATGGATACATTCGAACGAATGAATTAGAATAGATCGTAGGAATGAATTAGAATGGATCATAAGAATGAATTAGAATTGATCGTGCGAATGAATTAGAATGGATTGTACGAATGAATTAGAATGGATACATTCGTGCGAATGAAGTAGAATGGATCGTACGAATGAATTAGAATGGATCGTACGAATGAATTAGAATAAATCGTACGAATGAATTAGAATGGATACATTCGAACGAATGAATTAGAATAGATCATAGGAACGATTTAGAATGGATCATACGAATGAATTAGAATTGATCGTGCGAATGAATTAGAATGGATTGCACGAATGAAGAAGAATGGATACATTCATGCGAATGAAGTAGAATGGATCGTACGAATGAATTAGAATGGATCGTACGAATGAATTAGAATGAATCGTACGAATGAATTAGAATGGATACATTCGAACGAATGAATTAGAATAGATCGTAGGAATGAATTAGAATGGATCATACGAATGAATTAGAATTGATCGTGCGAATGAATTAGAATGGATTGTACGAATGAATTAGAATGGATACATTCGTGCGAATGAAGTAGAATGGATCGTACGAATGAATTAGAATGGATCGTACGAATGAATTGGAATGAATCGTACGAATGAATTAGAATGGATACATTCGAACGAATGAATTAGAATAGATCGTAGGAATGAATTAGAATGGATCATACGAATGAATTAGAATTGATCGTGCGAATGAATTAGAATGGATTGTACGAATGAATTAGAATGGATACATTCGTGCGAATGAAGTAGAATGGATCGTACGAATAAATTAGAATGGATCGTACGAATGAATTAGAATGAATCGTACGAATGAATTAGAATGGATACATTCGAACGAATGAATTAGAATAGATCGTAGGAATGAATTAGAATGGATCATATGAATGAATTAGAAATGATCGTGCGAATGAATTAGAATGGATTGTACGAATGAATTAGAATGGATACATTCGTGCGAATGAAGTAGAATGGATCGTACGAATGAATTAGAATGGATCGTACGAATGAATTAGAATGAATCGTACGAATGAATTAGAATTGACACAATCGAACGAATGAATTAGAATAGATCGTAGGAATGAATTAGAATGGATCATACGAATGAATTAGAATTGATCGTGCGAATGAATTAGAATGGATTGTACGAATGAATTAGAATGGATACATTCGTGCGAATGAAGTAGAATGGATCGTACGAAAGAATTAGAATGGATCGTACGAATAAATTAGAATGAATCATATGAATGAATTAGAATGGATACATTCGAACGAATGAATTAGAATAGATCGTAGGAATGACTTAGAATGGATCATACGAATGAATTAGAATTGATCGTGCGAATGAATTAGAATGGATTGTACGAATGAATCAGAATGGATACATTCGTGAGAATGAAGTAGAATGGATCGTACGAATGAATTAGAATGGATCGTACGAATGAATTAGAATGAATCGTACGAATGAATTAGAATGGATACATTCGAACGAATGAATTAGAATAGATCGTAGGAATGAATTAAAATGGATCATACGAATGAATTAGAATTGATCGTGCGAATGAATTAAAATGGATTGTACGAATGAATTAGAATGGATACATTCGTGCGAATGAAGTAGAATGGATCGTACGAATGAATTAGAATGGATCGTACGAATGAATTAGAATGAATCGTACGAATGAATTGGAATGGATCATACGAACGAATGAATTAGAATAGATCGTCGGAATGAATTAGAATGGATCATACAAATGAATTAGAATTGATCGTGCGAATGAATTAGAATGGATTGTACGAATGAATTAGAATGGATACATTCGTGCGAATGAAGTAGAATGGATCATACGAATGAATTAAAATGGATCGTACGAATGAATTAGAATGAATCGTACGAATGAATTAGAATGAATCGTACGAATGAATTAGAATGGATACATTCGAACGAATGAATTAGAATAGATCGTAGGAATGAATTAGAATGGATCATACGAATGAATTAGAATTGATCGTGTGAATGAATTAGAATGGATTGTACGAATGAATTAGAATGGATACATTCGTGCGAATGAAGTAGAATGGATCGTACGAATGAATTAGAATGGATCGTACGAATGAATTAGAATGAATCGTACGAATGAATTAGAATGGATACATTCGAACGAATGAATTAGAATAGATCATAGGAATGAGTTAGAATGGATCATACGAATGAATTAGAATTCATCGTGCGAATAAATTAGAATGGATTGTACGAATGAATTAGAATGGATTCATTCGTGCGAATGAAGTAGAATGGATCGTACGAATGAATTAGAATGGATCGTACGAATGAATTAGAATGAATCGTACGAATGAATTAGAATGGAATACATTCGAACGAATGAATTAGAATAGATCGTAGGAATGAATTAGAATGGATCATACGAATGAATTAGAATTGATCGTGCGAATGAATTAGAATGGATTGCACGAATGAATTAGAATGGATACATTCGAGCTAATGAAGTAGAATGGATCGTACGAATGAATTAGAATGGATCGTACGAATGAATTAGAATGAATCGTACGAATGAATTAGAATGGATATATTCGAACGAATGAATTAGAATAGATCGTTGGAATGAATTAGAATGGATCATATGAATGAATTAGAATTGATCGTGCGAATGAATTAGAATGGATTGTACGAATGAATTAGAATGGATACATTCGTGCGAATGATGTAGAATGGATCATACAAATGAATCAGAATGGATCGTACGAATGAATTAGAATGAATCGTACGAATGAATTAGAATGGATACATTCGAACGAATGAATTAGAATAGATCGTAGGAATGAATTAGAATGGATCATACGAATGAATTAGAATTTGTTTGGGGGATTTTTCACTGATCCTTGCGAGCCACCTGCAAGACAAAGAAAAGAGAACGTGAGAACGGCTGGCTCCCTTAGGAGCGCAGACCCTCTGACGCTCAAGTCAGTCACGGGTGCACAACGACGAGCTGTTGTATACCAAAGTGGTAGGGAAATGGGTTTCGAACCTGTACTTTAGAGCATGGGGGTGGACATTTATAGACATTGGCGGCCAATGGTGGCCCGGCACGTGGAGATTCTTCCAGGGCCTTCTAGACCCCCACGATCTGGCTCGCGTGGGTCTGACAGTTCTTGGTACTCACGCCCGGACATTCTGTCGTCAAGCCTGCCAGGCGGTTTGAGTGGGGGAGAGCATCTTTCTTGTCGCTGCCAGGTGGCTATTCTAGAATGTTCAAGTCTGGGCGGTCTCATGGAGAATGCAAAGGCAAGCTCGCCCTGCACTGCTCCGCCCTTTCGTCCATATCTATCAAGAGTCGGACTTCGCGGAAGCGACTTCTTCGATAAACAGGGGCTGGGCAAGCTTGGGCGAGCTCCTGAGCGAGCATGGGCGAGCTCCTACGCGAGCTAGGCGAGCTCCTGGGCGAGCATGGGCGAGCTCCTGCGCGAGCTAGGCGAGCTCCTAGGCGAACATGGGCGAGCTCCTGCGCGAGCTAGGCGAGCTCCTGAGCGAGCATGGGCGAGCTCTTTTGCGAGCTAGGCGAGCTCCTGAGCGAGCATGGGCGAGCTCCTGCGCGAGCTAGGCGAGCTCCTGAGCGAGCTCTTGGCCTTGGGCCTCTTCAGTCCAATGTGGATCTCGCTCCACTGTCAAGATGATTTAGTGAGCTGCACTCAGGTACAAGGTGTCCATCCAGCTCCCTGTGGGGGCGAGCTTCTTACGGGCTGAAAGGGCGAGCTCCTTGCGAGCTGGGAAGGGGGCGCGCTCGGCTTCCGAGGGTTCAAACTCCTGGATGGGCTTCTTCAAGAACTCTATCTCAGGTGTTTGCAATGCTATCCAAGATATGTGGTTTTTGACTACCCCCAACATTACCCCCTCCTGAGGGAGTGATCGAGGAAACTCGACGCTTGCTTAGGAGTCTTAGCGAGCTCCTATCCCTGGTAATGTGCCTGATATCAATGTCTGCTGCAACAGTTTTCTGGCGGGACGGAGATTGTAGCCATGGGCGGCCTGCGCCGAGAGCTTTGACTGCCAGTATTTCATAAACGCTGGGCGGGCCGGGAGCGTCAGCCACGAGCGATCTCCTTCCGGTGCGAGCTTGCCACACGGGTCAGGGTCTGCGTCGGGCGAGCTGCGGGCTCCAGCCGGGAGCGATCTGCGTCGAGAGCTTCACCTTAACTGCGGCGCGAGGCTCCACGCTGATACAGAGAATCTCATCATGAGATACCGATCATCGCGAGACACGTGTCTCCTCCTCATTCGCTCTTTTTTTGTCAGTAAATGATAGTGTCGGCGCCGGCGCAGCTTTTTCCACGCGTGGCCCACGTGGCGCTGCCTGATTGGGGAAAGGCGAGCTGTCGCTTCAACCGTCGGCATGCCGCCTCGTTGGGCGCGCTTGAGTATTAACTGCGGCCCGATTCATCTGCCTCTCACTTGCCTATAAATAGGGGACGGGGGGCGATTTTTACCGTTGCGTGAAAAACAGCTCTCCCTTCTCCTTCTGCTTCTGCTTTCAGCTCGCAGCTCGCAGCTCGCTCACACCCCCTTGCTCTTATGGCTTCTTCTGCTGCTGCTTCTGCTGCTACCGCTTCCTCCCATGAGGAACCTCTCAACGTCGCCCCAATTTCGGTGCTTGAACATGGCAGCGAAGAGGTTCCCTCAAGGGAGCCCGCCGTTGTCTGGTTTAATGACATCGGCGGGGTGCCGATCCCTGCTAGCTTACGCTCCGCGGCGAACATTCCTCAGGAGCTCGCCATCCTGCCCTTCCCGCACTCGGGGAGGCCGCTCTCCGGTACGGCGGTCTCCGTGGGGCAGATTTGGTCAGGGCTCCGGCTACCCCTGAACCACCTTGCCAGCGAGCTACTGGAACTGGCGGGCTTGTGCCCTGCCCAGCTTCCAAGAAACTCATGGGGGATCCTCTACGGGCTTTCTCGAATTGAGGAAGCCCTCAACATGAGGATCCCCCTCTCCTACCTCCTGAAGAAGTGGTTCCTCAAGCTAGGGACCACCTTCATTGAGGCGGGCTGCGGCCAGTTTTATCTCACTGGTCGCACCGGCGAGGTACTTTCGTTCACCGCCGTTGAGAACAAGGACCGGTACTGGAAACAGTATCCGTTCGTGATCGACGGTGACTGGCAAGGTCCTCAAGCCGGCATCCCCTCTCTTCCCGGCAGACCGCCTCTCCCTGTCTTCAAGGAGTTCGCGGAATACCGGCCCTCGGGTAAGAAGTGCATCGCCGCAGCCCGCGAAAGATCGCTCGACGAGGCGATTCTGGACTTCCTCGGGGGTCGAACACTCGAGAAGGTTCTCCCGTCGGACTTCGCCTTTCTCTGGAAGGATCTACGGACCGGAACCATCACCACCCGGCAGAAGGTGATGCGGAAGAAGGTTGCGGTCTCCCGACCTGCGGCCGTGACCTCCGCTGCGGGGACCTCGGCGAAGAAGGGGAAGAAGCGGGCTTCCCCCATCCAAGTCGCCGACAAAGACACCCTCGAGATGCTCCACGAGGAGGATGTCGCGCCACCGCTGCCACCAACCCGCGAAGCAGCCACAGGTCAGGCGACCTCTCTTTCTCTCATTTCTCCGAAGGCCCCAGTCCCGGAGCCTCGGCGACGCCGTATTTCCTTCGTCGAGCCCGAGGATCCGCGCGTCGAGCTTCTTCTCAGCATGGCGGAAGTGGAGTCCCCAATGGCTGAAGTGCTGATGCGCGGATTCCCGGGCGACCTGACTAAAACTCTCTTTGTTGCGGTGATGAACCCAGAGGATGGCGCTTCACGGAAGAAGTCGAAGAAGAAAAAGACTCCTCCAGCCCGCCCGTCGGGAGAGGACACCATTGGTCGGGAGGCTCGTGAAGCCTTCCAGCGAGTCGTTGAGGAGCGGAGGAAGGCCGCCCTTGCGGAGGCGGGCTTGGGATCAGCCGATGATCTCAGCACGACCTCCAGCTCCGACGACGAGCGGGCTACGGAAGATGAGCCCGCGACTGCAACTGCGGGGCCTCCCCCGCCCTTCGAGGGACCGGTTCCGGCGGGCTCAAGCCTTCCGCCCCCTCCGAGCACGACACCAACACCGGCCGCGCCTGCTCCCAGCATGCCCGTGCCTGCGCCTGCGCCCTCTGCTGCCAGCGCGCCTGCGCCCGAGCCTGCGCCTACGCCTGCGCCCGAGTCCGTGCCCGAGCCCGCGCCTGCGCCTACGCCCGAGCCCGTGCCCGAGCCCGCGCCTGCTCCTGCGCCCGCGCCTGAGCCCGCGCCTGTCAGCACGCCTGCGCCCGATCCCTCGCTCGCGCCTGCGCCTGTCCTTAGCGCGCCCGCGCCCGAGCCCGAGCCTGCGCATGCTATTAGTGCGCCCGCGCCCGGGCCCGCGCCTGCCATTCTCGAGGTTCCTCCTATCCCAGAGCTGGGCGGGTTGGTCTACTGGTCTCCGGACCTGGGGACCATCCTGGACGATCTTCCGAGCTCCAGCTCGGAAGCATCAGACCCGGGTGTGCTCGAAGAAGGGTAGATCGCCACGCCATCCTTGGCCGCTGAAGAGGGTCCCAGCGCCCAAGGGGTTGAGGGCGCTCCGATCGTGGCCCCCGCGGTGCTTGAGCCCGCTGATGCTGCCTCCACCTCGCCTCCTCCGGCCGCTCCGATCGAGGGAAACCAGGCGGGCTCCTCCTCAGGCGGCCCTGAGCGCCCCCCCTACTATACGCGGGATATCTTGGGGCGCAACATTTTCGCCCGGACTCCCTACATCGTCCTTATCAACCGGCTCGTCGAGGTAAGATTTACTTCTGTGCTCCCTTGGCTTACATCCCTTTCCTGTTCCAATTTTCTTTTAACTCCACCGTTTTACTTTGCCATAGGTGGAGCGGGTCAGTCGGGCTCTCGCCGATGAGGTCGCTGGCGTGGCGGGGGATACTATCGCCCTCTACGATGAGACTCTCCATAGCTCGGAGAGGAGAGTAGACGAGCATATCCATCAGCTTCATCAGGCGGACCGATCCGGCGAGCTCCAAGCTGAGGTGGACCGGCTGCGCCAGTAGGCCGCCTCTGTTGATACAGAGGTTGTCCAGCTGCGCCAGCGGGCTGCCACTCTCACCACGGGGCTAGCCTCGGTCAAAGACGCTCACGCCCGCGCCCTCACGGACCTACAAGAGGCGACCAAGGCCAAAGAGGCTACCCAGAAAGAGATCCTCGAGCTCCGTAGTCAGGTGGCGGCCTCCCGGGATGAGATCGCGGCGCTGAAGGAGGCACATCTTCGCGACCTCAACTCCCAGCGAGAGCGCCTCCAGTCGCAGCTGGGCGAGCTTCTCAAGAAGGGCGCGTTGGACGCTATCGAGAAGTACAAGGCCGAAAGGTCGAAGAAGAGGAAGCACGGCGGCGACGATGAGGGCGCTGGCGCGGGCCCAGCTTAGGCTGTATCTCTTTGTAATCTTTTTGTAATCTTTAACCAATGAATGAAATGAAACATTTTGAGTCCGCCTGTTTCTTTCTTTCTCTGTCTCGTTCATGAGTCCGCTTTTGGGGTTTCGCAGCGATCTCGAGAGTGATACCCCGGGCGAGGTAGCTAATTCGATTCAACCTTTTTATTTTAAAGTATATGCAAACGAAAAACTCGGTATGCTCGCAAAGACGCGATTAGTCTCTGAGCCCGGAAAACGATAAGCAAACCAAACGATTTCAAAAACTTCCCTACACTCAGAGACTTAAACCATTTTTTATTTTTAAAGGAAACTAATAAGTGCTAGCTGCCCCCTGCCCGGTTAATTTCTCTCGATGATCCTGCTCAACGGGCTCGCCCTTCGAGGGGTATGCCAACGCCAGGATGCTTCCGTTCATGGCAGGTGAACGCGAAGGATCCTGGTTAGGTTTAGAGTCCATTTGTCAGCAGACTTCCCCGGGAAGCTCAAGGTCGCCCACTGGCTGCCTCTGAGGATCCCGGTCTTGCTTTGAGTCCGCACAACGGCGGACTGCCCCGGGAAGCTCAAGGTCGCCCACTAGCTGCCTCTGAGGATCCCGGTCTTGCTTTAAGTCCGCACAACGGCGGACTACCCCGGGAAGCTCAAGGTCGCCCACTGGCTGCCTCTGAGGATCCCGGTCTTGCTTTAAGTCCGCACAACGACGGACTGCCCCAGGAAGCTCAAGGTCACCCACTGGCTGCCTCTGAGGATCCCGGTCTTGCTTTAAGTCCGCACAACGGCGGACTGCCTTGTAGATCAAGCGAGCTCTTGTAATGCCAAGCTTCCGAGTTAGATTCTTTGTTGAAACCTCTATCGTTCATTCATAACTTCAGAAGATAATTTACAAAAATTTCCTTAGGCATAAAACTTGCGAAGGTGCAGAGCGTTCCAAGGTCGCTCCAACAGGTCGCCTCCAGCGGTCATCAACCGGTAAGCCCCCGAGCTTCCTGCTTCGTGTACTATGTAGGGGCCTTCCCAGTTCGCCGCGAGCTTTCCTGCATTAGGCTCTTGTGTGTTTGCGAACACCTTTCTCATCACCAGATCGCCGGCCTTGAATGCCCGATGGCGGACTCTCTTATCGTAGGCGCGCTTCATTTCCTGTCTATATCCGGCGAGGTGTAAATTGGCGCGCTCTCGCTTTTCTTCGAGCTGATCAAGGGAGTCGGCGAGCAGAGCGTCATTATCGACCTCATCTGCAGCGAGCTTTCTTTCGGTCGGCAGCTCGGCTTCGATGGGTAGTACCGCTTCACATCCGTAAGTTAGGCTGAAGGGTGATTCGTTGGTCGAGCGACGTGGAGTGGTACGATAGGCCCATAGCACGCCGTCAAGCTTTACTCCCACAGTCCTTTCTTTTCTTCTAACCTTTTCTTGAGGTTGTCTAGGATTACACGGTTCGTAGCTTCAGCCTGCCCGTTGCTTTGAGGGTACCTTGGGGACGAGAACCTTAGGTCGACCCCATATTCAATACAAAAGCTTCTGATCAAGCGATTGTCGAATTGGCGACCATTGTCGGTGATTAGTACTCGGGGTAGCCCAAAGCGGCAGAAGATATTCTTCCAAAGGAAGTCCTTTACTTGCTTCTCACCAATTTTAGCTAGCGGGACCGCTTCCACCCATTTGGTGAAGTAGTCCGTAGCTACTAAGATGAATTTCTTCTGGCGGGCTGACACGGGGAAAGGTCCCACAATGTCCAACCCCCATTGCTGGAAAGGCCAAGGGCTCGCCAGAGGGTGTAGTTCTTCTGCGGGCATATGATTCGTCGTGGCGTGCTTCTGGCATTGGATGCACCTCTGGGCGACCTTCAAAGCATCTTGCTCCAGAGTGGGCCACCAGTACCCTTGCCTTCGTACTTTCGCAGCTAGAGATCGCCCACCAGCGTGGTTTCCCAGCTCGCTAGAGTGGATGCAATCCAGTGCTTCTTCGGTCTCCGGGCTCTCGATGCAACGAAGATTCGGCCCGCCAAAAGATCTTCGAAAAAGGCGATCCCAGCGAATGAGATAGCGACCAACGCATTTCTCCACTCGCCGGGCTTCCTCTCTTCCTTCTGGACGCTCGCCCTTCTAAAGAAAATGAAGAATGGGAGCGGTCCACCCGCCGGGCGATACGTCGGCAGAAACTTGGTTAACAGCGGGCTCCATCATTTGGAGCCGAGACTGATTTTGGACCTCGATTAGAATCTGGCGAGCTTCTGATATTCCCAGCAGGGAGGCGGCGTTTGCCAAGGCATCAGCTCGCCTATTATCGGCTCGCAGAATTTGCTCGAATAAGATCTCTTCGAACTCCGCGGCCTTGCCCTTCACTAGATCTACGTAGCCCGCCATTCGTGCATCCCGGGAGGCGTACTCCCCATTGATTTGGCAAATAATTAGCTGAGAATCACTAAAGACTTTCAATCGTTTGGCGCCTACCTCTTGAGCGAGCTCCAAACCAGCCAGCAGCGCCTCATATTCCGCCTTATTGTTGGTACCAGCGAAATCCAGCCGGACTGATTTCTCCAAAAGTACCGACTGGGCGATCAGTGCGACCCCGATCCTAGCCCCCAAAGCGTTGGAGGATCCATCAACGAATAATTTCCAGCCCGCCACCTCTGAACGCTTAGCTGGAGGAAGCTCGCCTTGGTTGTCCAAGAACCTCGCCTTCCCAGGGTGCACCTCAGTTGGCTCATCCTCCTGGTACTGGATTGGCTCTTCTATGGGGAAGTCCGCCAAGAAATCGGCGAGAGCCTACCCTTTGACAGCAACTCGAGGGACATACTCCAAACCATAGGCGGCGAGCTCGGCAGACCATCGATACAACCTGCCGGCTACCGAAGGCCTGGAGAGCGCGCTCTTCAGTGGGTGCTCTGTGATGACTTTGACGGCGTGCGCCGAGAAGTAGGGGTGAAGTTTCCTCGCGGTAAGGACCAAGGCCAATGCGACCTTCTCGATTGGTCGATACCGGAGCTCGGCGGGAAGCATCGTGTGGCTCACAAAGTAGACTGGCCGCTCTACCTTTGCTTCTTCCACTACAAGGACCCCGCTTACTGCACTCTCCGTGACCGCGAGATATACGCCAAGCTCGGCGCCATCTTTTGGTGCCGCTAGGATCGGCGGGCTCGCCAGATAGTCCTTTATCTTCTGAAAGGCGCGGTCGCATTTTTCATCCCAACAAATGCTCGCTCCTTTTCGCAACAGCTCGAAAAGAGGTCGGCAATTATCTGAGGATTTGGATATAAACCGATTAAGCGCGGCGATTCGCCCGCTCAATCTCTGGACTTCCTGCCGGGTTCTTGGAGCGGGCATTTCGACAAGTGCTCGGATTTGCCCAGGGTCGGCCTCGATCCCCCTGTGGGTGACCAGGTACCCGAGGAATTTTCCCGAAGTCACCCCGAATGCGCACTTCGCCGGGTTCAGCCTCATTCGGTACTTTCTCAGTATTTCAAAGGTTTCGCGGAGGTCGGCGACATGCCCTCCTCGCTCTCGACTCTTTACCAGAAGGTCGTCAACATAAACCTCGACATTTCTGCCGATCTGATTTTTAAACATCTGAGTGACTAACCTTTGGTATGTCGCTCCAGCGTTCTTAAGTCCGAAAGGCATCACTCGATAGCAGTATAGCTTCTGGTAGGCCGCTCCAGAGTAGAAAGCGGTCTTCTCCTGATCTTCGGGGTGGAGGGGTATCTGGTTATACCATGAGTATCCATCCATGAAAGATAGAGCCCGGAACCCGACAGCTGCGTCGACCAGTGCGCCTATCCGAGGAAGAGGAAAACCGTCCTTCGGGCATGCCTTATTGAGGTCGGAGAAGTCAATGCACACTCTGACCGCTCCGCTCTTCTTGGGCACCGCCACGATATTGGAGATCCACTCAGGGAAGTACGCCTCGCGTATGAAGCCAGCTCGCTCTAGCTTCTCTATTTCTGCTGCCACTGCGATGGATTTCGCAGCAGGTATGTGCCGAGCTTTCTGCTTGACCGGCGGGAACTCCTTCACGGTGTGCAAACGATGACAGGCGACCTCCGGGTCAATCCCTGGCATGTCCGCGAAGCTCCAGGCGAATACGTCGCGGTATTCCCTGAGCAAGTTGGTTAGGGCTAGGACCTCGCCCTCGGTTAACGAGGTCCCGAGACTAACAATTCTCGGCCCTTCTTTGTCGCCAATATCGATCTCTTGAAGTGGTTCGGCGATCGGAAACCTTCCTCTCTTGGGGGTTGTTAGGCGACCTTCCTCCAACTTAAGATCCACACCGCTCCCACCCAAGGATGGAGTAGGGGACTTAGGCGAGGAGGCCCCCAACGGGCTCCCCAGGAGCTCGCTCGTACCGGGCGGTAATTGCTAGGAGGGTGCGGGCCTATTAGCCTCGGCGACCTCCATGTCCATGAGGTGAGGGACATCCTGCTCACATCTGGTTGTGGTTACCTGATCTCCCCTAATAACTACGACCCCGCTCGTAGTTGGGAATTTGAGGGCCTGATGGTTGGGTGAAGATACCGCCTTCATCTGCCTTAGCCAGGGCCGCCCAAGGATGGCATTAAAGGCGGAATTCCCGTCCACTACCGCGAAGCGGACTTGACGAGCCTCCGGGCCCGCGGTCACGGTAAGGGTTATCTCTCCTGCCACTTTGGCGATCTCACCGGTGAATCCACTGAGGGAGCTCGTCGAGGGAGACAGGTCGGCAAGTCTCAACCCCATTCGCAGGTAGGCCGACAGAAAAAGGATGTTAATGGCGCTCCCCGAATCAACCAGAGCTCGCCTCACCTCGATGTTAGCCATCATCAGGCATATGACGAGGGGGTCATTGTGGGGCGTAACGACCCCAGACATATCATCTTCCGAAAACCAGAGGAAATCGCGGGCTTCCACCCTTGGTGCTCGGAGTAAAGTAGGAGTTAGCGAGACGGAAAATACCTTCTGCGCCCGCTCCATCTCCCTGACTCGTCGGCGAGCTTCATTACTGGATCTCGGGCCGCTCAGCCGTCCGCTAATGGTGTGGCAGATCGTCGGTCCTCCCGGGGGTGGTGGAGGTAAGGCGGGCTCCGTGAGTCCTGGGCGATCTCCCTCCCGAGGGGCTCGTTCTGGAATCACCTCGAACCTCCTCGGGGGCGAGATGAATTGGTTCAAGTGCCCCAAGGTGACCAAATCCTCCAGGTGGTTCTTCAGAGCCCGGCATCTGTTAGTGTGATGCCCAGGGCTTCGATGAAAAGCGCACCACCGCGAGTTGTCGGTAGAGCCGGGCTCTCCGACCTGTAGGGGTGGCGGGTACTGGAAGAAAGGCTCATTCCGAATCTGATGGAAGATTTGTCCCGGCGAGTGGGTCAGCACGGTGAAGTCCCGCTTCCCAGGTCCCGGAAGCAGGCGCCAGTTCGCCGGCCTTCCAGCGACCGCCGCGAGGGCTTCAGCGGGCTGTACTGCAGGAGCTGCGAGCTGTCCGGGCAAAGGTACCGTAAGTGGCACCTCCCTCCTCTCCACGGCCTTAACGACAAGAGGTCGCAGAACCGGAGGAGGTCGCTGCTCCACTGTCTTTCCCTTCCGATCTAGCACCACATCTTCGAGCTTGATGTGTTGCTGGACCAGGGCGAATAGTTCAACCATTGTGCGAGGGTCCTTGATCACTAAAGCGTCGTGAAGCTTGCCCCCCTCGGGGAGGGCGCTTCTGAAAGCACTCACCACGGTACGATCCTGGCCCGCCGCGTCTTCCAGAGCGAGGTAGGCGCTTCGGAATCGCGTTGCGAAGCACCAGAGCGTTTCACGAGCTCCCATGGCTAAAGTAAACAGAGACTCGATCCTCTTCGGGGGCTGCCTATTGCAGCGATACTGCTCCAAGAATAGCCTAGAGAGAATTGGAAAGTCGGGGATCACGCCGGACGGCAACTTGTGGAACCAATTCAACGCCGATCCAGTCAGACTGCTCGGGAACGCTCGGCACAAGACGTGGTCCTGGTCCTGGAAAAATAGAAGCTTTCTGTAGGCCAAGAGGTGGTCAACAGGATCTTGCGACCCGTGGAACAAAACAAACTTTGGGGGGGTCCAATGGTGCGAAAAACCCCCTTGGTGGACCTCGCTGGTGAAGGGCGAGCTTCCTCCGTGGGCGGCGAGATCCTCCAGTAAATCCACTGGCGCACTAGATCGCTGCCAGTGCCCGGGGAGAAATCCCGAAGGTGGCTGCGCAGGTCCTAGGCGGCCGTGTGCACTCACTCTAGGGAGGTTCAGATCCACCCCGCGGCGACCCTCGGGGGCCACCGATCGGCGGCCTCCTGGCTGCTCGCCCGCGGATCCCTTCAGCGTGGCGGTTGGTCTATGGGAGGCCGTCGCCTCCCGAGGTTCGGAAGGTACAGCCACCGCGGGCTCTTTCCCTCGTCGCCGATGGCGCGGGTCGCGATCCCTCTCTTGAGACCTTGCCTCCGACCCGTCAGAGTCGACGCTCCGGCTGCGGCGGTGAGGGATGGTCGTGCGCGAGGTCGCCTGGTTGCTAGACTGCTGGGTTACAAGCTTCTGTAACCTTGTGAGTGGGGTCTCCTTCACTCCACGCACGGTCGTCCTCTCAACCGGGGGTTCCGGACGGGAAGTTCGCCGTGCTGGAACGGTCGTGGGCAGACGCGACGAGACCGGAGGTCGCGCGGGTGATGCGGGCCTCGATGGTCCCGATCGCCGGCTCGCCGCCGGGGCCTGACGCAAGCGCGTCAACTCCTCCATCATTGCCCGCTGGGTGGCCAACATCTCCAACAGGAGCTGGTCACTGAGCGGGACAAGGGGCTGGGGAGTCTCAGCGGGGGGTTCGCTGTGCACAGACCCCATACGGGCCCTCGTCCGCGTGCGTCCCCTTGTCGCCGGAGCCATCTTTGGGTTTACGAGAGCTGACGGCGTTCAACCGTGCGGTCGTGGGCGTTCTCGCAGGAACCCGTCGAAATCCCACAGACGGCGCCAAATGTTTGGGGGATTTTTCACTGATCCTTGCGAGCCACCTGCAAGACAAAGAAAAGAGAACGTGAGAACGGCTGGCTCCCTTAGGAGCGCAGACCCTCCGACGCTCAAGTCAGTCACGGGTGCACAACGACGAGCTGTTGTATACCAAAGTGGTAGGGAAATGGGTTTCGAACCTGTACTTTGGAGCCTGGGGGTAGACATTTATAGACATTGGCAGCCAATGGTGGCCTGGCACGTGGAGATTCTTCCAGGGCCTTCTAGACCCCCACGATCTGGCTTGCGTGGGTCTGACAGTCCTTGGTACTCGCGCCCGGACATTCTGTCGTCAAGCCTGCCAGGCGGTTTGAGTGGGGGAGAGCATCTTTCTTCTCGCTGCCAGGTGGCTATTCTAGAATGTTCAAGTCTGGGCGGTCTCAGGGAGAATGCAAAGGCAAGCTCGCCCTGCACTGCTCCGCCCTTTCGTCCATATCTATCAAGAGTCGGACTTCGCGGAAGCGACTTCTTCGATAAACAGGGGCTGGGCAAGCTTGGGCGAGCTCCTGAGCGAGCATGGGCGAGCTCCTACGCGAGCTAGGAGAGCTCCTGGGCGAGCATGGGCGAGCTCCTGCGCGAGCTAGGCGAGCTCCTGGGCGAATGTTGAGCGTCCATTTGGTGCGAATTATCCCTTCTTTATCATGCATATAGCGTCAGTTTCTTACGTAAAACATTAATAATACACGTAAACTGCATGAGTTTCTTTGCACCACGATATAGTAGACTCTCATACGAACCCAACGGCATATTGGTTCACTCTCATACATTCCATGCATAAAAGATACAGGGCCCGAAAGTCTAAATTATCCTTTTATCGATAATCGTGTTTAAACCTGACAAACTTCATTTCATGTGTGTCTTTCAGGGAATCGATCCGGTTTTCGATGCAGTCAGCTCAAGGACTTTATGACCAAGCCGTGGATATTCTCGCGACGAATTGATGGAGGTTGTACAAACCGTTTGGAGGCCCTTATGACGAGGGATGCAGAAAAGAACAGTTGTTTGAGTCGGGCGATCTGACGTCACCAGCTCAACATATTCCTAGCTTCGGATCACTGAAGGACTGTGCAAATGCCAAGGACTTGACGAGTTCGAACGGCTTGGATGGTTACCTAAGCCTATCGTGTTCTTTTCTCTCGATCCTTCCCTTGCTATGCCTCACAAGACCATAGCATTGCACCTAACTCGACCCACCTAAACATTCAATCCGACCCCAACCTTACACGTATTTCAGGTCGCACAACCTCTTTCTCACGCATAATCGTGGCCATCCGTGAGATAATCGCATCAAAGAAGAAATAGACTCATTTCATATGCAAAACCCCCATGCACATAATCACCGCCGTCCGATTGCCCATCCTTCCATGCATATATGCATGCATGCATATAAACCCATTCATGCATTCGACCCAATCACAGCCGTCCCTGGCACCCGAGCTCTATCCGCAGTTCCTGATCAAAACCCCATTGCACCCAGACGGACCTCAACTGATCGCAGCCGGTCCATTCCCTAACCGACCCGATCGCGAGCTCGAGATCCCATCCCCTAGTTTTATTCCGATCCAAACCTCATCGCAGCCGTCCGATCCACGAATCTGATGCATGCAATCCATCAGCAGCATCTCTCTCTTTCCTACTTAATCATACCCAATATCACAGCCGTCCATGCACATGCATGCATGCAAGTGAACCAGCGACCAGCAGTCCCATGTTTCTCTCCTTTCCATTTAATCCCAGCCATCCAGTGCATCAAACCCAGCCGTTCCGGACTCCTCTCCCTCCAACCCGATCACAGCCGTCCGATGCCATGCAGCCTTTGAAACCGGAACCCATGAGAACGTCTCTCTCTTCTCAACACAATCACAGCCGGCCCGTCTCCCTTCATCACCGACTCAACCGCCCATCCTGATCAGGTTCTCTCTCTAAAAACCCAAAACCGGATCCCACGTACCGAACCACCCAGCCATGCGAGCCCGATCTTTTCTCTCTCCCTCCTTGTTTTTCTCTCTCTAGAATCCCATGCAAAACAAAACTCAACCGAACGTTCTCTCTTTCTTTCCTTATTCTCTCTCTAAACCGAGCCATGCACGTCCGGAACCAGCAGCGGCCAGCTCTCTCTCCCTAGTTTTTCTCCACCGCACGACCCTCTCTCTCCGGGATCCTCTCTCTAACAGTCCGAACTTCTTTCTCTCTCCCCCCTTGATTCTCTCTCTCTCTCCAAATCTCTCTCTTCCTTACCCCATCAGCCGCTGCCCCATATTTTCTCTCTCCCCCACCTAACTTCCCTCTCTCTCTAACCCGAAGGTCCCGAACTTCTCTCTCTCTAACCGCCCCACTTGGCAACCCGATCCCCTTCTCTCTCCCTATTTTCTCTCTCTAAAACCTAGCCGAGACCTCCCGATCGTACCCAACTTCCTCTCCGGGATTTCCTCCTCTTCCCGACATCTCTTTCCATATCTCTCTCTCTCTCTAAACCTCATCAACATGCATGAAACCCAACCTGAGTGCAGCCCGTTCCTAACTAATCACAGCCGTCCATTCATCCATGCATCCCCTTGCACCTAGTTCTCACGTTCTCTTTTCCCTTCCTTGAACCCGTGAACCCTTAGACCTCCTCATCTCTCTTATATAAGGGCTGCCACACACGAAAACCTGTGATCACGAACCTTTGCCATCTACCACATCCGAAAACCATCTCGTACCACCGAGCCCTAGCCACCATCTTCCACCATCCCCGATCAAACCCGAAACCCTAATCCTTCACATCCCATCGCCGTCGGCCATCATCCGCACCGTCATCGCACCGTCATCGAGGCTACGACGTGAACGAGCCGAAGCGAAGAAAGCATCGAGGAACGTGATCGAGGCAGGCGAAGTCCACGGAGCAATCTTCAGGGATGATCTGTACTTCGTTTATTTCCAGTCTTTCCTTTGATGTAACAAAACTCATGTCTAGCTAAACCGCATGCTAAGGCCTAGATGAAACCCTGGATCTAGTAGATGCTAGTTTTATTTTATGTGTTCTATGTCAATGCTCTTTAATGTTTTATGCGATTCAATTCTCAATTAATTGATGATTCAATTTGCTCTCACAATCCATGCCATGTATGTTTTGTAGTTAGCACTATAATTGATCATCATGCAATTAGGCCTATTTTAATCGAAGAATTAAGACCCAGATCTTGCATGCTTAACTCAGACATCGGATGCTCTGCTCATGTGCTTTGATCCGTTGTGCTTAACCTAGATGTTTGATGCTTTGTTTTATTACCCATGCTTGAGTTGAATCCAATATTAGATAATTATATTTAACGCTTTAACGATCGCATCTCGAGGAAGCACGGGATTTGTTTCCCGCATGCTACTCGCATAAGTTTAGAACATCATAATTTAAACATAGCATCTATGATGATCTAGCGGTGGATTCGATCGCCTTAGTATCCTATCCATATCCGAACTTCCACACTGCACCGCATTACTTTAGTTAATTAGTATGCTTTAATCCTGTTTAGTTTTTCATCTTAATCTCAAAACAATCAACTCTCATTAAATTATCTTTTAAAGTAATTTAGGTAAATAGTTAATAACCCTAGATTAGATAGTTCCCTTATTAGCAATCCCTGTGGGATCGACATCGTAATACGCACCACTCCTACAAAACGATTCGTGCACTTGCGAGTATAATTTAGATCAAATTAGCCCCTTAATATAGGATTAGTTTAGATCGCATCAAGTTTTTGGCGCCGTTGCCGGGGATTGCAACGGAGCTTTCGAATTTAGGTTATTTCATATTTGCCCTATCTAGCTTAATTAGCTTAGTTATTATTCTCTATTTCTAAAAAAAAAAAAAAAAACAAAAACAAAAAAAAAAAAAAAACTTCTTTTCGAGAGGTGTATGTCCACGTGGACTCGCGTGAACGGCCGCTTAGTTCGAAACGAATCATTAGAAATTCCTCTCACCTTTGTGGGTAACGTCTCCATCTTTAATACAATGGCGAATGGAAACCCACCTCAAGCGATGACCCTAAAGGAGTACATGTACCCTACTCGGTCCACTCAACCTTCTAGCATCACGCTTCCAGCCGCTACGGCTCACTTCGAAATTAAATCCGGCATGATACAAATGCTACCGGTCTTCCGTGGCATGGCCAATGAAAACCCGTACCAACACGTTAGGAAGTTCGAAGATATCTGCGGTACAATGAAATTTAATCAAGTGACTGATGACTCTCTCAAACTTAGGTTATTCTCATTCTCCCTGAAAGAAAAAGCCAAAGCTTGGCTAATTTTGATACAACCGGGAACCTTTACGACTTGGAAGAGTCTAGCTGAAGCATTCTACAAGAAATTCTATTCCAAGCAGAAAACTGCTATTGTACGTCAATCCCTCAACTTATTTCATCAATTAGAGGGAGAAACTTTCTACACGTACTTCGAAAGATTCAAGGATCTTCTACTTGAATGCCCTCATCATGGGTTTGAAAAAATTCGACTGATCCAGATGCTCTACGAAGGTCTCAACTATACGACTAAAACTATGGTAGAATCTCTTTGTAATGGAGGTTTTACCGAGAAGACTGTCGATGAGGCCTGGAATTATTTCGAAGAAATGGCTGAGAATACCTTAGAATGGGAGCCCGTTAGTATTGATCCTAAGAAACCCATTTCTACTAGCAAGGGAGGTTTTTATAAAGTCGAATCTAGTTTTGAGAATGATGCCAAAATGACTGCACTAATACGAAGACTCGAAGCCTTAGAAGTAAATAAGGAGGCGAACACTACTGCGTCTGAACCTACTAGATTTAAGGAATCCCCCATCTGTGTCTTGTGTGATGGAACCGACCATCTGGTCGAGGATTGCCCTGGTTTACCAGTGGTTAAAGCTGAGCAAGCAAATCTGCTTGATACTTTCCGTAAATTCAACCAAGGTAATAACCCTTATAGTCAAACCTATAATCCTGGTTGGCGAAACCATCCAAACCTTGCTTGGAAGCCACCACAAGGGTACGGAGGAGGATCATCTTTTCAAGGTCCTAACCAATACCCCTCCTCTAATCAACAATATCAATCCAATAACCAGTTCAATCAAGAGAACCAAATTACTGCGGCACCACAAGCACCTCCCTACATCCCTCCTAATCAAAGAAAGCCATCTGTAGAAGATATGCTCCAACAAATTATACAGAAACAGGAGCAATCTGACAAGGTCAATCAACTCGCAATAGCTAAATTAGAAACTCAATTCGAACAACTTGCAGCGTCAGTAGGAGGACGAGAAAAAGGCCAATTTCCAAGCCAAACAATTCCTAATCCAAAAGGACAAAGTTACGGCCAAAACTTTTCAAAAGGTCAGTTTGAAGTTGGAACTACCTCTAGGGAACCCCATAAGGAAATTCAAGCAATTCATACCCTACGATCTGGCAAGGAAGTGGACAATCAAGTTCAAAATCCTGATGAAGACCAAACCAATATTGAAACTTCGAATGAGCGCCATAGTCAACCTGCTCAAGAGGATACGACAACTCAAAAAGATAAAGAACCTGTCGTTGAATCTTGCGCAAGACCTTATATACCCAAGGCCCCATTCCCACAGCGCCTGCAAGCCAATAAAAAATCTAATCAAAATGAGGGCATCCTAGAAGTCTTTAAGAATATGCAAATCAATATCCCATTCTTGGATGCCATTAAGCAAATACCCTCTTATGCTAAGTTCCTCAAAGACCATACTATTATTAAAAGGAAAACGTCTATTCCTTGTGCTGCTACTATGGCAGCCCAAGCCTCCTGTTTTATCCAACAGACTGTTGCACCCAAGTATAAGGATCCGGGCTGTCCAACTATTTCTATAGGAATAGGAGACACAATAGTGGAAAAGTGTCTTCTGGATTTGGGTGCTAGCGTTAACCTTCTACCCTATTCGGTCTACACTCAATTAGGTTTGGGGGAGTTAAAACCCACAACCCTAACGTTACTCTTAGCCGATAGGTCTGTAAAAATTCCAAAGGGCGTTGTTGAAGATGTCATCATTAAAGTGGACGAATTCTACTTTCCTGCTGATTTTGTCGTCCTTGATACTGAACCAGTCCTAAACCCTAATAAGCACATCCCTGTGATCTTAGGTCGACCATTCCTTGCCACGGCGGATGCTGTTATTCGATGTAGGAATGGAGTAATGACACTTTCATTTGGCAATATGAAGGTCGAACTCAATGTCTTTCGTAATAGCGTGCAACCTTCTGACATTGATGACGTTGAAGAAGTTGATATGATTGATACTCTGGTTGATGATACTTTTACTCTTGTTTTAGTGATCCATTAGAACAATGCTTAGCCCATTTCGGACTAGACATGGACATGGATGCATCCATTAGAGAAGTCAACACATTGTTAGATTCCGCTCCTCCCATGGATATAGGTCGATGGAAGGCTAGGATAGAACCCCTACCAGTAAATAAATCTATGCCTATTCCATCAATCATTGAACCTCCAAAGTTAGAATTGAAACCTCTCCCTGACACGTTGAAGTATACTTTTCTTGGTGACTCTGAAACCTTGCCTGTTATTATTTCTTCACAATTAGACAAGGACCAAGAAAAGCAATTACTTGACGTCCTACAAAAACATAGAGAAGCCATTGGGTGGACAATAGCTGATATAAAGGGAATTAGTCCTTTAATAGTAATGCACCAAATTCATCTCGAAGAGAATTCTAAACCCTCGAGAGAATCACAAAGGCGACTAAATCCCGTTATGAAGGAAGTAGTGCGAGGCGAAGTGATGAAGTTACTTGATGCGGGCATTATCTATCCTATATCCGATAGTCAATGGGTCAGCCCCGTACAAGTTGTTCCTAAAAAGTCTGGTGTTACCGTAGTTGCAAATGAAAACAATGAATTAGTACCAACTCGAGTCCAAACTGGTTGGCGAGTTTGTATTGATTATAGGAAGTTAAACGCTATGACTAGAAAAGATCATTTTCCTTTACCTTTCATTGATCAAATATTAGAGCGTTTAGCAGGCCATGCATACTACTCATTTTTGGATGGATATTCGGGATATAACCAAATCCCAATTGCTCGTGAGGATCAAGAGAAAACGACGTTCACATGTCCGTTTGGTACATTTGCCTACCGTCGCATGCCCTTTGGGTTATGCAATGCACCTGCTACCTTTCAGCAGTGTATGTTAAGTATCTTTTCAGATATGGTAGAACGATTTTTAGAGGTCTTCATGGACGACTTCTCAGTTTTTGGATCTAACTTTGATGAAGGGCTATATCACCTGTCTCTTGTTCTGATCCGTTGTAAGGAGAAGAACTTAGTTCTTAATTGGGAAAAATGTCACTTCATGGTCAAATCTGGTATTGTCTTAGGTCATATTATATCGGATAAGGGGATAGAAGTTGATAAAGCCAAGGTGGATCTTATCTCTAATTTACCACATCCAAAAACTGTCAGAGAAGTGCGATCCTTCCTCGGACACGCTGGCTTCTACCGCCGCTTCATTAAAGACTTCTCAAAAATTTCTAAACCCTTATGTGACTTACTAGCCAAAGATGTCTCTTTCGAATTCACTCCTGCATGCATGAATGCCTTTGAAAGGCTTAAAACTGAATTAACATCAGCACCCATCATCCGACCTCCAGATTGGAATGCTCCATTCGAGGTGATGTGCGATGCATCAGATTACGCTTTAGGTGCAGTTTTAGGGCAACGAAGTGCTAAACTCCCCCATGTCATTCAATACGCGAGTAAAACTCTTAATGATGCTCAACTTAATTACTCAACTACTGAGAAAGAGCTATTAGCCGTCGTCTTTGCCCTAGACAAATTTCGTCCCTACTTAATTGGATCAAAGGTTATCATTTTTACTGATCACGCTGCGCTTAAGTATCTTCTCACAAAGAAAGACGCTAAAGCTCGATTAATCCGATGGATTTTATTGCTACAAGAATTTGACCTCGAAATTAGAGACAAAAAGGGATCGGAGAATGTAGTTGCTGACCACCTATCAAGGCTAATAGTTGAGCCAATTACAGAACCTACATCAATACTAGAAACATTTCCAGATGAGCAATTAATGTTAATATCTCATACTAACACCCCGTGGTACGCTGATATTGTAAATTACCTAGTCACAGGACAGATGCCTAATACTTGGATTAAACAAGAACGAATGCGATTCATATCGAAAGCCAAATGGTATTTCTGGGATGAGCCATATCTATTCAAATACTGTTCCGATCAAATTATCAGACGATGTGTCCCTGACTGCGATCATAAACATATTATGTCATTTTGCCATGACCACGCATGTGGTGGCCACTTTAGTGGTAAGAAAACCGCTGCAAAAATTTTGCAGTGTGGTTTCTATTGGCCGACCCTATTTAAAGATACTCATGCTTATTGTAAATCTTGTGATCATTGTCAACGTCTTGGAAAAATCTCCAAACGGAATGAGATGCCCTTGAATCCGATTCTGATCGCTGAAGTCTTTGATGTTTGGGGTATCGATTTTATGGGACCTTTTTCTATGTCTTATGGTTGCCAATATATTCTAGTCTCCGTTGATTATGTCTCAAAATGGGTTGAAGCAGTCGCATGCCGAACAAATGACCACAAGGTCGTGGTCCAATTCCTTAAAGAAAATATTTTTGCTAGATTTGGAACTCCACGTGCTATCATTAGCGATGGAGGTAAACATTTCTGCAATAGAATTTTTGAAGCGTTAATGAAAAAATACTGCGTCACCCATAAGGTAGCCACTCCCTACCACCCTCAAACTAGTGGGCAAGTTGAAATTTCAAATAGGGAGATAAAGACGATTTTAGAGAAAACAATTAACCCTAACAGAAAGGATTGGTCACTTCGGTTGACTGATGCCCTGTGGGCATATCGTACAGCTTTCAAAACTCCAATTGGAATGTCTCCATATCGCATAGTCTATGGGAAGGCCTGTCATCTGCCTGTCGAGTTGGAACATAGAGCTTATTGGGCGATCAAACGATTAAATTATGACATCGATAAGGCCGGTAAACAAAGAAAACTTCAACTCGATGGGCTCGATGAGATTCGAAATGATGCGTATAATTGCGCTAAGCGATATAAGGATCGAATGAAAATCATGCATGATAAGATCATAATTCGAAAGGAATTATATCCAGGCCAAAAAGTCCTATTATACAACTCTAGATTGCATCTGTTCCCTGGCAAGTTAAAATCACGTTGGACGGGACCATACATTATCAACAAAATTCACCCATACGGTGCGGTAGAACTCTTAAATGATAAGGATGGAACCACTTTCCAAGTGAACGGACATCGGTTGAAGCCATACCTTGAGTATCTGACCCCAGAAGTTGAAGAGGTACTTCTGGAAGATCCTGTTTATCAGGATTGATTTATCTATCTACTAAAAATCCTCTATTGTATAATAGCTGTTAGTTGTTTTTTTTAATCATCTCCTATTTTTCTATTTCAGTAGAATATCTGCTATTTATTTTTAGTTAAACTATGATTGTCTTTTATTTTTCTTCGTGGCACTAACATTTTGCAGGAAACTATCATACAAAACACGTTTAAGGTATTATCCATCCTTAAAACTTTGTGCTTTTATTTTTTATATATGTCCTTAAAAAAAAAAATGCTATCATATAATGCTACCATCTCATTCATGAGCATACATAATTCATACATTGAGGACAATGTCTAATTTAAGTTTGGGGGTGTGATGTACCTTTTTGCAAAATCCTGTATGTATTCAATTTCCACAAAATTTTTCTGTTTTTATTTTGAATTTAAAAAAAAAAAATTATTGCATCAACTTACGCTGTAGTGGGACAGCTCGGCATATACGTCTTGGCGTATGTGTGTCTCGTCTGTAGCCCCTACCAAAACTACAGCGTTCATATAGAAATCTATAGGAATTTGCATTTGCATGTTTTTATTTTCTTTTTCTTATTTTTATCGTATTACTTTTGCCGTCCTTTTAGTTCTTTTCGAAAAAAAAAGAAAAAAATTATCTATTTATATTTCACCTTTATTTCAGGTTTTGTAGTATAATTTTATCGTACTCGAATAGGACCATAAGGCACTTGGTAATCAAGGTATAAAGTCCAAGGATTAGCTAGAAAGAGTATGTCTAATATGGTTCTGACCCTTAGTAACCTTTTAGAGATTGTCAAAACAAACTAGACTTGACTTTCACTTCACATCTGACTTACAACTGTAGGGTCTAGATTCAAAGCATTCATATCACCTAATAGTCACTTGGAGTCCTGATGAACCATGCGGATCTGGTTCACTTGGTTTGAAAAAAAAAAAAAATCATTGAAAAAGCGACCAGTGAATTCTAAGGTATAGCGGAAAGGGCTACCTATTAGCATGGTCTAGGACCTAATTATGTAAAAGTCTTAACCTGTATGCCCTAGTATGAGTGAAGCCTGGTCGATAGGGTTATGAGAATGATCCTATGGATGCAGAGTGAATCAAATATAAAGGCAACATGAAGATGGCTACCTAACTCATGAGAGCGTTGGCAGCGTGTCATGGGCATAGAGTGCAGCTGGCATGGTACAAGTTAGGAAGGGATATATAATTAGATCCAGAAAAAAATGAGACCGAAAAAAAAAAAGGAAAAAAAAAAAAAAAAAAAGAAAAGAAAAGAAAAGAAAAGAAAATAGTGTAAAAGTCGTCGTTATAAACAATGTGGGGAAACTGGAATATCACATATAAAGCCGAAAGGTATTAAGGTGAATATCCACAACTCTCACTAGCCTGTCTAGATTAGCTGGTTTTGACTCAGGTCCTAAGGTCGACGTTGACCGTTCTAGGAGACTGTTAGAATGATATGAATGTAGAGAACCAAACCCCCAGTTGTGTTTAGCCCAGACAGCACCGTGCACTCGAGCATAGTTGACCTTGACCTTTTCTAGCGGGAGACTAATAGTTAGAACCTAAAGTGCTTACTTCGAAAGCCGAAGCTTGGGCTAGATATCTTGTGAGTCTTGTGCCTTAGAAATTCTATTTTTGAGTACTTTTTAATTATTATGCGAAACCGACTTTTCTTATTTCTTATTTTTATTTTTAATTTAAAAAAAAAATGAATTTTTTTTTTTTTTTTTTTTGAATTTTGTGGGTAGATTCACTGCAAACCCTCACGAGACAAAACTCGTCCACTAGGGTAACCTAGGGGTTTAACGGCTTGTTGCATGTGCTAAGTGCAATCGCGATTCCTGCGAAACTAAGTTAAGTTATTTTTATTCTTTTATTATTCTCTTTGTTTATTTTGTTTTCTCGAGGACGAGAAAGATTCAAGTTTGGGGGTGTGTTGAGCGTCCATTTGGTGCGAATTATCCCTTCTTTATCATGCATATAGCGTCAGTTTCTTACGTAAAACTTTAATAATACACATAAACTGCATGAGTTTCTTTGCACCACGATATAGTAGACTCTCATACGAACCCAACGGCATATTGGTTCACTCTCATACATTCCATGCATGAAAGATACAGGGCCCGAAAGTCTAAATTATCCTTTTATCGATAATCGTGTTTAAACCTGACAAACTTCATTTCATGTGTGTCTTTCAGGGAATCGATCCGGTTTTCGATGCAGTCAGCTCAAGGACTTTATGACCAAGCCGTGGATATTCTCACGGTGAATTGATGGAGGTTGTACAAACCGTTTGGAGGCCCTTATGACGAGGGATGTAGAAAAGAACAGTTGTTTGAGTCGGGTGATCTGACGTCACCAGCTCAACATATTCCTAGCTTCGGATCACTGAAGGACTGTGCAAATGCCAAGGACTTGACGAGTTCGAACGGCTTGGATGGTTACCTAAGCCTATCGTGTTCTTTTCTCTCGATCCTTCCCTTGCTATGCCTCACAAGACCATAGCATTGCACCTAACTCGACCCACCTAAACATTCAATCCGACCCCAACCTTACACGTATTTCAGGTCGCACATCCTCTTTCTCATGCATAATCGTGGCCATCCGTGAGATAATCGCATCAAAAAAGAAATAGACTCATTTCATATGCAAAACCCCCATGCACATAATCACCGCCGTCCGATTGCCCATCCTTCCATGCATATATGCATGCATGCATATAAGCCCATTCATGCATTCGACCCAATCACAGCCGTCCCTGGCACCCGAGCTCTATCCGCAGTTCCTGATCAAAACCCCATGCACGTCCGGAACCAGCAGCGGCCAGCTCTCTCTCCCTAGTTTTTCTCCACCGCACGACCCTCTCTCTCCGGGATCCTCTCTCTAACAGCCCGAACTTCTTTCTCTCTCCCCCCTTGATTCTCTCTCTCTCCAAATCTCTCTCTTCCTTACCCCATCAGCCGCTGCCCCATATTTTCTCTCTCCCCCACCTAACTTCCCTCTCTCTCTAACCCAAAGGTCCCGAACTTCTCTCTCTCTAACCGCCCCACTTGGCAACCCGATCCCCTTCTCTCTCCCTATTTTCTCTCTCTAAAACCTAGCCGAGACCTCCCGATCGTACCCAACTTCCTCTCCGGGATTTCCTCCTCTTCCCGACATCTCTTTCCATATCTCTCTCTCTCTCTCTAAACCTCATCAACATGCATGAAACCCAACCTGAGTGCAGCCCGTTCCTAACTAATCACAGCCGTCCATTCATCCATGCATCCCCTTGCACCTAGTTCTCACGTTCTCTTTTCCCTTCCTTGAACCCGTGAACCCTTAGACCTCCTCATCTCTCTTATATAAGGGCTGCCACACACGAAAACCTGTGATCACGAACCTTTGCCATCTACCACATCCGAAAACCATCTCGTACCACCGAGCCCTAGCCACCATCTTCCACCATCCCCGATCAAACCCGAAACCCTAATCCTCCACATCCCATCGCCGCCGGCCATCATCCGCACCGTCATCGCACCGTCATCGAGGCTACGACATGAACGAGCCGAAGCGAAGAAAGCATCGAGGAACGCGATCGAGGCAGGCGAAGTCCACGGAGCAATCTTCAGGGATGATCTGTACTTCGTTTATTTCCAGTCTTTCCTTTGATGTAACAAAACTCATGTCTAGCTAAACCACATGCTAAGGCCTAGATGAAACCCTGGATCTAGTAGATGCTAGTTTTATTTTATGTGTTCTATGTCAATGCTCTTTAATGTTTTATGCGATTCAATTCTCAATTAATTGATGATTCAATTTGCTCTCACAATCCATGCCATGTATGTTTTGTAGTTAGCACTATAATTGATCATCATGCAATTAGGCCTATTTTAATCGAAGAATTAAAACCCAGATCTTGCATGCTTAACTCAGACATCGGATGCTCTGCTCATGTGCTTTGATCCGTTGTGCTTAACCTAGATGTTTGATGCTTTGTTTTATTACCCATGCTTGAGTTGAATCCAATATTAGATAATTATATTTAACGCTTTAACGATCGCATCTCGAGGAAGCACGGGATTTGTTTCCCGCATGCTACTCGCATAAGTTTAGAACATCATAATTTAAACATAGCATCTATGATCATCTAGCGGTGGATTCGACCGCCTTAGTATCCGATCCATATCCGAACTTCCACACTGCACCGCATTACTTTAGTTAATCTGTATGCTTTAATCCTGTTTAGTTTTTCATCTTAATCTCAAAACAATCAACTCTCATTAAATTATCTTTTAAAGTAATTTAGGTAAATAGTTAATAACCCTAGATTAGATAGTTCCCTCATTAGCAATCCCTGTGAGATCGACCTCGTAATACGCACCACTCCTACAAAGCGATTCGTGCACTTGCGAGTATAATTTAGATCAAATTAGCCCCTTAATATAGGATTAGTTTAGATCGCATCAGCGAACATGGGCGAGCTCCTGCGCGAGCTAGGCGAGCTCCTGAGCGAGCATGGGCGAGCTCCTTCGCGAGCTAGGCGAGCTCCTGAGCGAGCATGGGCGAGCTCCTGCGCGAGCTAGGCGAGCTCCTGAGCGAGCTCTTGGCCTTGGGCCTCTTCAGTCCAATGTGGATCTCGCTCCACTGTCAAGATGATTTAGTGAGCTGCACTCAGATACAAGGTGTCCATCCAGCTCCCTGTGGGGGCGAGCTTCTTACGGGCTGAAAGGGCGAGCTCCTTGCGAGCTGGGAAGGGGGCGCGCTCGGCTTCCGAGGGTTCCAACTCCTGGACGGGCTCCTTCGAGAACTCTATCTCAGGTGTTTGCAATGCTATCCAAGATATGTGGTTTTTGACTACCCCCAACAGAATTGATCGTGCGAATGAATTAGAATGGATTGTACGAATGAATTAGAATGGATACATTCGTGCGAATGAAGTAGAATGGATCGTACGAATGAATTAGAATGGATCGTACGAATGAATTAGAATGAATCATACGAATGAATTAGAATGGATACATTCGAACTAATGAATTAGAATAGATCGTAGGAATGAATTAGAATGGATCATACGAACGAATTAGAATTGATCGTGCGAATGAATTAGAATGGATTGTACGAAGGAATTAGAATGGATACATTCGTGCAAATGAAGTAGAATGGATCGTACGAATGAATTAGAATGGATCGTACGAATGAATTAGAATGAATCGTACGAATGAATTAGAATGGATACATTCGAACGAATGAATTAGAATAGATCGTAGGAATGAATTAGAATGGATCATACGAATGAATTAGAATTGATCGTGCGAATGAATTAGAATGGATTGTACGAATGAATTAGAATGGATACATTCGTGCGAATGAAGTAGAATGGATCGTACGAATGAATCAGAATGGATCGTACGAATGAATTAGAATGAATCGTACGAATGAATTACAATGGATACATTCGAACGAATGAATTAGAATAGATCATAGGAATGAATTAGAATGGATCATACAAATGAATTAGAATTGATCGTGCGAATGAATTAGAATGGATTGTACGAATGAATTAGAATGGATACATTCGTGCGAATGAAGTAGAATGGATCGTACGAATGAATTAGAATGGATCGTACGAATGAATTAGAATGAATCGTACGAATGAATTAGAATGGATACATTCGAACGAATGAATTAGAATAGTTTGTAGGAATGAATTAGAATGGATCATACAAATGAATTAGAATTGATCGTGCGAATGAATTAGAATGGATTGTACGAATGAATTAGAATGGATACATTCGTGCGAATGATGTAGAATGGATCGTACGAATGAATCAGAATGAATCGTACGAATGAATTAGAATGAATCGTACGAATGAATTAGAATGGAAACATTCGAACGAATGAATTAGAATAGATCGTAGGAATGAATTAAAATGGATCATACGAATGAATTAGAATTGATCGTGCGAATGAATTAGAATAGATTGTACGAATGAATTAGAATGGATACATTCGTGCGAATGAAGTAGAATGGATCATACGAATGAATTAGAATGGATCGTACGAATGAATTAGAATGAATCGTACGAATGAATTAGAATGGATACATTCGTGCGAATGAAGTAGAATTGATCGTACGAATGAATTAGAATGGATCGTACGAATGAATTAGAATGAATCGTACGAATGAAATAGAATGGATACATTCGAACGAATGAATTAGAATAGATCATAGGAATGAATTAGAATGGATCATACGAATGAATTAGAATTGATCGTGCGAATGAATTAGAATGGATTGCACGAATGAATTAGAATGGATACATTCATGCGAATGAAGTAATCGTACGAATGAATTAGAATGGATCGTACGAATGAATTAGAATGAATCGTACGAATGAATTAAAACGGATACATTCGAACGAATGAATTAGAATAGATCGTAGGAATGAATTAGAATGGATCATACGAATGAATTAGAATTGATCGTGCGAATGAATTAGAATGGATTGTACGAATGAATTAGAATGGATACATTCGTGCGAATGAAGTAGAATGGATCGTACGAATGAATTAGAATGGATCGTACGAATGAATTGGAATGAATCGTACGAATGAATTATAATGGATACATTCGAACGAATGAATTAGAATAGATCGTAGGAATGAATTAGAATGGATCATACGAATGAATTAGAATTGATCGTGCGAATGAATTAGAATGGATTGTACGAATGAATTAGAATGGATACATTCGTGCGATTGAAGTAGAATGGATCGTACGAATGAATTAGAATGGATCGTACGAATGAATTAGAATGAATCGTACGAATGAATTAGAATGGATACATTCGAACGAATGAATTAGAACAGATCGTAGGAATGAATTAGAATGGATCATACGAATGAATTAGAATTGATCGTGCGAATGAATTAGAATGGATTGTACGAATGAATTAGAATGGATACATTCGTGCGAATGAAGTAGAATGGATCGTACGAATGAATTAGAATGGATCGTATGAATGAATTAGAATGAATCGTACGAATGAATTAGAATGGATACATTCGAACGAATGAATTAGAATAGAACGTAGGAATGAATTATAATGGATCATACGAATGAATTAGAATTGATCGTGCGAATGAATTAGAATGGATTGTACGAATGAATTAGAATGGATACATTCGTGCGAATGATGTAGAATGGATCGTACGAATGAATCAGAATGGATCGTACGAATGAATTAGAATGAATCGTACGAATGAATTAGAATGGAAACATTCGAACGAATGAATTAGAATAGATCGTAGGAATGAATTAAAATGGATCATACGAATGAATTAGAATTGATCGTGCGAATGAATTAGAATGGATTGTACGAATGAATTAGAATGGATACATTCGTGCGAATGAAGTAGAATGGATCATACGAATGAATTAGAATGGATCGTACGAATGAATTAGAATGAATCGTACGAATGAATTAGAATGGATACATTCGTGCGAATGAAGTAGAATTGATCGTACGAATGAATTAGAATGGATCGTATGAATGAATTAGAATGAATCGTACGAATGAATTAGAATGGATACATTCGAACGAATGAATTAGAATAGATCATAGGAATGAATTAGAATGGATCATACGAATGAATTAGAATTGATCGTGCGAATGAATTAGAATGGATTGCACGAATGAATTAGAATGGATACATTCATGCGAATGAAGTAATCGTACGAATGAATTAGAATGGATCGTACGAATGAATTAGAATGAATCGTACGAATGAATTAGAACGGATACATTCGAACGAATGAATTAGAATAGATCGTAGGAATGAATTAGAATGGATCATACGAATGAATTAGAATTGATCGTGCGAATGAATTAGAATGGATTGTACGAATGAATTAGAATGGATACATTCGTGCGAATGAAGTAGAATGGATCGTACGAATGAATTAGAATGGATCGTACGAATGAATTGGAATGAATCGTACGAATGAATTATAATGGATACATTCGAACGAATGAATTAGAATAGATCGTAGGAATGAATTAGAATGGATCATACGAATGAATTAGAATTGATCGTGCGAATGAATTAGAATGGATTGTACGAATGAATTAGAATGGATACATTCGTGCGATTGAAGTAGAATGGATCGTACGAATGAATTAGAATGGATCGTACGAATGAATTAGAATGGATACATTCGAACGAATGAATTAGAACAGATCGTAGGAATGAATTAGAATGGATCATACGAATGAATTAGAATTGATCGTGCGAATGAATTAGAATGGATTGTACGAATGAATTAGAATGGATACATTCGTGCGAATGAAGTAGAATGGATCGTACGAATGAATTAGAATGGATCGTATGAATGAATTAGAATGAATCGTACGAATGAATTAGAATGGATACATTCGAACGAATGAATTAGAATAGAACGTAGGAATGAATTATAATGGATCATACGAATGAATTAGAATTGATCGTGCGAATGAATTAGAATGGATTGTATGAATGAATTAGAATGGATACATTCGTGAGAATGAAGTAGAATGGATCGTACGAATGAATTAGAATGGATCGTATGAATGAATTAGAATGAATCATACGAATGAATTAGAATGGATACATTCGAACGAATGAATTAGAATAGATCGTAGGAATGAATTAGAATGGATCATACGAATGAATTAGAATTGATCGTGCGAATGAATTAGAATGGATTGTACGAATGAATTAAAATGGATACATTCGTGCGAATGAAGTAGAATGGATCGTACGAATGAATTAGAATGGATCGTACGAATGAATTTGAATGAATCGTACGAATGAATTGGAATGGATACATTCGAACGAATGAATTAGAATAGATCGTAGGAATGAATTAGAATGGATCATACGAATGAATTAGAATTGATCGTGCGAATGAATTAGAATGGATTGTTCGAATGAATTAGAATGGATACATTCGTGCGAATGAAGTAGAATGGATCGTACGAATGAATTAGAATGGATCGTACGAATGAATTAGAATGAATCGTACGAATGAATTAGAATGGATACATTCGAACGAATGAATTAGAATAGATCGTAGGAATGAATTAGAATGGATCATACGAATGAATTAGAATAGATCGTGCGAATGAATTAGAATGGATTGTACGAATGAATTAGAATGGATACATTCGTGCGAATGAAGTAGAATGGATCGTACTAATAAATTAGAATGGATCGTACGAATGAATTAGAATGAATCGTACGAATGAATTAGAATGGATACATTCGAACGAATGAATTAGAATAGATCGTAGAAATGAATTAGAATTGATCAAACGAATGAATTAGAATTGATCGTGCGAATGAATTAGAATGGACTGTACGAATGAATTAGAATGGATACATTCATGCGAATGAAGCAGAATGGATCGTACGAATGAATTAGAATGGATTGTACGAATGAATTAGAATGAATCGTACGAATGTTTCCATTCTAATTCATTCGTACGATTCATTCCAATTCATTCGTATGATCTATTCTGATTCATTCGTACGATCCATTCTACATCATTCGCACGAATGTATCCATTCGAACGAATGAATTAAATAGATCGTAGGAATGAATTAGAATGGATCATACGAATGAATTAGAATTAATCGTGCGAATGAATTAGAATGGATTGTACGAATGAATTAGAATGGATACATTCGTGCGAATGAAGTAGAATGGATCGTACGAATGAATCAGAATGGATCGTACGAATGAATTAGAATAAATCATACGAATGAATTAGAATGGAAACATTCGAACGAATGAATTAGAATAGATCGTAGGAATGAATTAGAATGGATCATACGAATGAATTAGAATTGATCGTGCGAATGAATTAGAATGGATTGTACGAATGAATTAGAATGGATACATTCGTGCGAATGAAGTAGAATGGATCGTACGAATGAATTAGAATGGATCGTACGAATGAATTAGAATGAATCGTGCGAATGAATTAGAATGGATTGTACGAATGAATTAGAATGGATCGTACGAATGAATTAGAATGGATTAGAAAGGATTGTACGATAAATTCTAATTCATTCGTATGATCCATTCTAATTCATTCGCACGAATGTATCCATTCTAATTCATTCGTACAATCCATTCTAATTCATTCGCACGATCAATTCTAATTCATTCGTATGATCCATTCTAATTGATTTCTACGATCTATTCTAATTCATTCGTTCGAATGTTTCCATTCTAATTCATTCGTACGATTCATTCTAATTCATTCTTACGATCCATTCTAATTCATTCGTACGATCCATTCTAATTCATTCGTACGATCCATTCTACTTCATTCGCACGAATGTATCCATTCTAATTCATTCGTACAATCCATTCTAATTCATTCGCACGATCAATTCTAATTCATTCGTATGATCCATTCTAATTCATTCCTACGATCTATTCTAATTCATTCGTTCGAATGTATCCATTGTAATTCATTCGTACGATTCATTCTAATTCATTCGTACGATCCATTCTAATTTATTCGTATGATCATTATGGCAATTTGATCATCCTCACAAAAAATTAACAAAATCTGAAACTTCTAAGGGCGCCGATTGAATCAAACGTTTCCGATCCATAGAATGAATCGTACGAATGAATTAGAATGGATACATTCGTGCGAATGAATTAGAATGGATTGTACGAATGAATTAGAATGGATACATTCGTGCGAATGAAGTAGAATGGATCGTACGAATGAATTAGAATGGATCGTACGAATGAATTAGAATGAATCGTACGAATGAATTAGAATGGATACATTCGAACATTCGAACGAATGAATTAGAATAGATCGTAGGAATGAATTAGAATGGATCATACGAATGAATTAGAATTGATCGTGCGAATGAATTAGAATGGATTGTACGAATGAATTAGAATGGATACATTCGTGCGAATGAAGTAGAATGGATCGTAGTAATGAATTAGAATGGATCGTACGAATGAATTACCATGGATCCTACGAATGGATTAGAATGGATCGTACTAATTCATTCGTACGATCCATTCTAATTCATTCGTACGATCCATTCTACTTCATTCGCACGAATGTATCCATTCTAATTTATTCGTACGATTTATTCTAATTCATTCGTACGATTCATTCTAATTCATTCATACGATCCATTCTAATTCATTCGTACGATCCATTCTACTTCATTCGCACGATTGTATCTATTCTAATTCATTCGTACAATCCATTCTAATTCATTCGCACGATCATTTCTAATTCATTCGTATGATCCATTCTAATTCATTCCTACGATCTATTCTAATTCATTCGTTCGAATGTATCCAATGAATTAGAATGGATCATACGAATGAATAAGAATTGATCGTGCGAATGAATTAGAATGGATTGTACGAATGAATTAGAATGGATTCATTCGTGCGAATGAATTAGAATTGATCGTACGAATGAATTAGAATGGATACATTCGTGCGAATGAAGTAGAATGGATTGTACGAATGAATTAGAATGGATCGTACGAATGAATTAGAATGGAAACATTCGAACGAATAAATTAGAATAGATCGTAGGAATGAATTAGAATGGATCATACGAATGAATTAGAATTGATCGTGCGAATGAATTAGAATGGATTGTACGAATGAATTAGAATGGATACATTCGTGCGAATGAAGTAGAATGGATCGTACGAATGAATTAGAATGGATCGTACGAATGAATTAGAATAAATCGTACGAATGAATTAGAATGGATATATTCGAACGAATGAATTAGAATATATCGTAGAAATGAATTAGAATGGATCATACGAATGAATTAGAATTGATCGTGCGAATGAATTAGAATGGATTGTACGAATGAATTAGAATGGATACATTCATACGAATGAATTAGAATGGATCGTAGGAATGAATTAGAATGAATCGTACGAATGAATTAGAATGGATACATTCGAACGAATGAATTAGAATAGATCGTACGAATGAATTAAAATGGATCATACGAATGAATTAGAATTGATCGTGCGAATGAATTAGAATGGATTGTACGAATGAATTAGAATAGATACATTCGTGCGAATGAAGTAGAATGGATCGTACGAATGAATTAGAATGGATCGTACGAATGAATTAGAATGAATCATACGAATGAATTAGAATGGATACATTCGAACGAATGAATTAGAATAGATCGTAGGAATGAATTAGAATGGATCATACGAATGAATTAGAATTGATCGTGCGAATGAATTAGAATGGATTGTACGAATGAATTAGAATGGATACATTCGTGCGAATGAAGTAGAATGGATCGTACGAATGAATTAGAATGGATAGTACGGATGAATTAGAATGGATCGAGCGAATGAATCAGAATGGATCGTACAAATGAATTAGAATGGATCGTACGAATGAATTAGAATGAATCGTACGAATGAATTAGAATGGATACATTCGAACGAATGAATTAGAATAAATCGTAGGAATGAATTAGAATGGATCATACGAAAGAATTAGAATTGATCGTGCGAATGAATTAGAATAGATTGTACGAATGAATTAGAATGGATACATTCGTGCGAATGAAGTAGAATGGATCGTACGAATGAATCAGAATGGATCGTACGAATGAATTAGAATAAATCGTACGAATGAATTAGAATGGATACATTCGAACGAATGAATTAGAATAGATCGTAGGAATGAATTAGAATGGATCATACGAATGAATTAGAATTGATCGTGCGAATGAATTAGAATGGATTGTACGAATGAATTAGAATGGATACATTCGTGCGAATGAAGTAGAATGGATCGTACGAATGAATTAGAATGGATCGTACGAATGAATTAGAATGAATCATACGAATGAATTAGAATGGATACATTCGAACGAATGAATTAGAATAGATCGTAGGAATGAATTAGAATGGATCATACGAATGAATTAGAATTGATCGTGCGAATGACATTCTAATTCATTCGTACGATCCATTCTAATTCATTCGTACGATCCATTCTACTTCATTCGCACGAATGTATCCATTCTAATTCATTCGTACAATCCATTCTAATTCATTCGCACGATCAATTCTAATTCATTCGTATGATCCATTCTAATTCATTCCTACGATCTATTCTAATTCATTCGTTCGAATGTATCCATTCTAATTCATTCGTACGATTCATTCTAATTCATTCGTACGATCCATTCTGATTCATTCGTACGATCCATTCTACTTCATTCGCACGAATGTATCCATTCTAATTCATTCGTACAATCCATTCAGGATCAATTCTAATTCATTCGTATGATCCATTCTAATTCATTCCTACGATCTATTCTAATTCATTCGGTCGAATGTATCCATTCTAATTCATTCGTACGAGTCATTCTAATTCATTCATACGATCCATTCTAATTCATTCGTACGATCCATTCTACTTCATTCGCACGAATGTATCCATTCTAATTCATTCGTACAATCCATTCTAATTCATTCGCACGATCAATTCTAATTCATTCGTATGATCCATTCTAATTCCTTCCTACGATCTATTCTAATTCATTCGTTCGAATGTATCCATTCTAATTCATTCGTACGATTCATTCTAATTTATTCGTACGATCCATTCTAATTCATTCGTACGATCCATTCTACTTCATTCGCACGAATGTATCCATTCTAATTCATTCGTACAATCCATTTTAATTCATTCGCACGATCAATTCTAATTCATTCGTATGATCCATTCTAATTCATTCCTACGATCTATTCTAGGATTGTACGAATGAATTAGAATGGATACATTCGTGCGAATGAAGTAGAATGGATCGTACGAATGAATTAGAATGGATCGTACGAATGAATTAGAATGGATACATTCAAACGAATGAATTAGAATAGATCGTAGGAATGAATTAGAATGGATCATACGAATGAATTAGAATTGATCGTGCGAATGAATTAGAATGGATTGTACGAATGAATTAGAATGGATACATTCGTGCGAATGAAGTAGAATGGATCGTACGAATGAATTAGAATGGATCGTACGAATGAATCAGAATGGATCGTACGAATGAATTAGAATGAATCGTACGAATGAATTAGAATGGAAACATTCGAACGAATGAATTAGAATATATCGTAGGAATGAATTAGAATGGATCATACGAATGAATTAGAATTGATCGTGCGAATGAATTAGAATGGATTGTACGAATGAATTAGAATGGATACATTCGTGCGAATGAAGTAGAATGGATCGTACGAATGAATTAGAATGGATCGTACGAATGAATTAGAATGAATCGTACGAATGAATTAGAATGAATACATTCGAACGAATGAATTAGAATAGATCGTAGGAATGAATTAGAATGGATCATATGAATGAATTATAATTGATCGTGCGAATGAATTAGAATGGATTGCACGAATGAATTAGAATGGATACATTCGTGCGAATGAAGTAGAATGGATCGTACGAATGAATTAGAATGAATCGTAACAATGAATTAGAATGGATACATTCGAACGAATGAATTAGAATAGATCGTAGGAATGAATTAGAATGGATCATACGAATGAATTAGAATTGATCGTGCGAATGAATTAGAATGGATTGTACGAATGAATTAGAATGGATACATTCGTGCGAATGAAGTAGAATGGATCGTACGAATGAATTAGAATGGATCGTACGAATGAATTAGAATGGATCATACGAAATGAAGTAGAATGGATCGTACGAATGAATTAGAATGGATCGTACGAATGAATTAGAATGAATCGTACGAATGAATTAGAATGGATACATTCGAACGAATGAATTAGAATAGATTGTAGGAATGAATTAGAATGGATCATATGAAATAATTAGAAATGATCGTGTGAATGAATTAGAATGGATTGCACGAATGAATTAGAATGGGTACATTCGTGCGAATGAAGTAGAATGGATCGTACGAATGAATTAGAATGGATCGTACGAATGAATTAGAATGAATCGTACGAATGAATTAGAATGGAAACATTCAAACGAATGAATTAGAATAGATCGTAGGAATGAATTAGAATGAATCATACGAATGAATTAGAATTGATCGTGCGAATGAATTAGAATGGATTGTACGAATGAATTAGAATGGATACATTCGTGCGAATGAAGTAGAACAGATCATACGAATGAATTAGAATGGATCGTACGAATGAATTAGAATGAATCGTACGAATGAATTAGAATAGATCATACGAATGAATTAGAATGGATACATTCATGCGAATGAATTAGAATTGATCGTACGAATGAGTAAGAATGGATCGTACGAATGAAAAAGAATGGATCGTACGAATGAATTAGAATGGATCGTGCTAATGAATTAGAATGGATCGTACAAATGAATTAGAATGGATACATTCATGCGAATGAATTAGAATGGATCGTACGAATGAGTAAGAATGGATCGTACGAATGAAATGGAATGGATCGTACGAATGAATTACAATGGATCATGCTAATGAATTAGAACGGATCGTACGAATGACTTAGAATAGATTGTGCGAATGAATTAGAATGGATCGTACGAATGAATTAGAATGGATACATTCGTGCGAATGATGTATAATGGATCGTACGAATGAATCAGAATGGATCGTACGAATGAATTAGAATGGATCGTACGAATGAATTAGAATGAATCGTACGAATGAATTAGAATGGATACTTTCGAACGAATGAATTAGAATAGATCGTAGGAATGAATTAGAATGGATCATACGAATGAATTAGAATTGATCGTGCGAATGAATTAGAATGGATTGTACGAATGAATTAGAATGGATACATTCGTGCGAATGAAGTAGAATGGATCTTACGAATGAATTAGAATGGATCGTACGAATGAATTAGAATGAATCGTACGAATGAATTAGAATGGATCGTGCTTATGAATTAGAATGGATCGTACGAATAAATTAGAATAGATTGTCCGAATGAATACATTCGTGCGAATGAATTAGAATGGATCGTATGAATGAATTAGAATGGATCGTATGAATGAATTCGAATGGATCGTACGAATGAATTACAATGGATACATTCGTCCGAATGAATTAGAATGGATCATACGAAGGAATTAGGGTGGATCGTACGAATGCATTAGAATGGATATATTCCTGCGAATGAATTAGAATGGATTGTATGAATGAATTAGAATGGATCGTATGAATGAATTAGAATGGATCGTACGAATGAATTAGAATGGATCGTACGAATGAATTAGAATGAATCGTACGATCGAACGAATGAATTAGAATAGATCCTAGGAATGAATTAGAATGGATCATACGAATGAATTAGAATTGATCGTGCGAATGAATTAGAATGGATTGTACGAATGAATTAGAATAGATCGTAGGAATGAATTAGAATGGATCATACGAATGAATTAGAAATGATCGTGCGAATGAATTAGAATGGATTACACGAATGAATTAGAATGGATACATTCGTGCGATTGAAGTAGAATGGATCGTACGAATGAATTAGAATGGATCGTACGAATGAATTAGAATGAATCGTACGAATGAATTAGAATGGATACATTCGAACGAATGAATTAGAATAGATCGTAGGAATGAATTAGAATGGATCATACGAATGAATTAGAATTGATCGTGCGAATGAATTAGAATAGATTGTACGAATGAATTAGAATGGATACATTCGTTCGAATGAAGTAGAATGGATCGTACGAATGAATTAGAATGGATCGTACGAATGAATTAGAATGGATACCTTCGAACGAATGAATTAGAATACATCGTAGGAATGAATTAGAATGGATCATACGAATAAATTAGAATTGATCGTGCGAATGAATTAGAATGGATTGTACGAATGAATTAGAATGGATACATTCGTGTGAATGAAGTAGAATGGATCATACGAATGAATTAGAATGGATCGTACGAATTAATTAGAATGAATCGTATGAATGAATTAGAATGGATACATTCGAACGAATGAATTAGAATAGATCATAGGAATGAATTAGAATGGATCATACGAATGAATTAGAATTGATCGTGTGAATGAATTAGAATGGATTGTACGAATGAATTAGAATGGATACATTCGTGAGAATGAAGTAGAATGGATCGTACGAATGAATTAGAATGGATCGTACGAATGAATTAGAATGAATCGTACGAATGAATTAGAATGGATACATTCGAACGAATGAATTAGAATGGATACATTCGAACGAATGAATTAGAATAGATCGTAGGAATGAATTAGAATGGATCATACGAATGAATTAGAATTGATCGTGCGAATGAATTAGAATGGATCGTATGAATGAATTAGAAAGGATCATGCGAAGGAATTAGATTGGATCGCACGAATGAATTAGAATGGATACATTCGAACGAATGAATTAGAATAGATTATAGGAATGAATTACAATGGATACATTCGTCCGAATGAATTAGAATGGATCATAGGAAGGAATTAGGGTGGATCGTACGAATGCATTAGAATGGATATATTCGTGCGAATGAATTAGAATGGATTGTATGAATGAATTAGAATGGATCGTATGAATGAATTAGAATGGATCGTGCGAATGAATTAAACTGGATCGTACGATTGAATTAGAATGGATCGTGCGACTGAATTAGAATGGATCGTACGATTTAATTAGAATGGTTACATTCGTGTGAATGAATTAGAATGGATCGTACGAATGAATTTGAATAGATACATTCGTGCGAATGAAATAGAATGGATCGTACAAATGAATTCGAATAGATCGTGCGAATGAATTAGAATTGATCGTGCGAATTAATTAGAATGGATTGTATGAATGAATTAGAAAGGATCGTATGAATGTATTAGAATGGATCGTGTGAATGAATTAGAATTGATCGTGCGAATGAATTAGAATGGATCGTACGAATGAATTAGAAGGGAATGTATCCATTCTAATTCATTCGTGCAATCCATTCTAATTCATTCGCACGATCCATTCTACTTGATTCGCACGAATGTATCCATTCTAATTCATTCGTACAATCCATTCTAATTCATTCGCACGATATATTCTAATTCATTCGTATGATCCATTCTAATTCATTCCTACGATCTATTCTAATTCATTCAATTCATTCGTACGATCCGTTCTACTTCATTCGTACGATTCATTCTACTTCATTCTACTTCATTTGTACGAATGAATTAGAATGGATACATACGTGCGAATGAAGTAGAATGGATCGTACGAATGAATTAGAATTGATCGTGCGAATGAATTAGAATGGATTGTACGAATGAATTAGAATGGATACATTCGTGCGAATGGATTAGAATGAATCGTACGAATGAATTAGAATGGATTGTATGAATGAATTAGAATGGATACATTCGTGCGAATGAAGTAGATTGGATCGTACGAATGGATTAGAATGGATCATACGAATGAATTATAATTGATCGTGCGAATGAATTAGAATGGATTGTACGAATGAATTAGAATGGATACATTCGAACGAATGAATTAGAATAGATCATAGGAATGAATTAGAATGGATCATACAAATGAATTAGAATTGATCATGCGAATGAATTAGAATGGATTGTACGACGATCCATTCTAATTCATTCCTACGATCCATTCTACTTCATTCGCACGAATGTATCCATTCTAATTCATTCGTACAATCCATTCTAATTCATTCGCACGATCAATTCTAATTCATTCGTATGATCCATTCTAAATCATTCGTACGATCCATTCTACTTCATTCGCACGAATGTATCCATTCTAATTCATTCGTACAATCCATTCTAATTTATTCGTACGATTCATTCTAATTCATTCGTACGATCCATTCTAATCCATTCGTACGATCCATTCTAATTCATTCGTTCGAATGTATCCATTCTAATTCATTCGTACGATTCATTCTAATTCATTCGTACGATCCATTCTAATTCATTCGTATGATCCATTCTACTTCATTCACACGAATGTATCCATTCTAATTCATTCGTACAATCCATTCTAATTCATTCGCACGATCAATTCTAATTCATTCGTATGATCCATTCCAATTCATTCCTACGATCTATTCTAATTCATTCGTTCGAATGTATCCATTCTAATTCATTCGTACGATTCATTCTAATTCATTCGTACGATCCATTCTAATTCATTCGTACGATCCATTCTAATTCATTCGTACAATCCATTCTAATTCATTCGCCCGATCAATTCTAATTCATTCGTATGATCCATTCTAATTCATTCCTATGATCTATTCTAATTCATTCGTTCGAACGTATCCATTCTAATTCATTCGCACGATCAATTCTAATTCATTCGTATGATCCATTCTAATTCATTCCTATGATCTATTCTAATTCATTCGTTCGAATGTATCCATTCTAATTCATTCGTACGATTCATTCTAATTCATTCGTACGATCCATTCTAATTCATTCGTACGATCCATTCTACTTCATTCGCACGAATGTATCCATTCTAATTCCTTCGTACAATCCATTCTAATTCATTCGCACGATCAATTCTAATTCATTCTTATGATCCATTCTAATTCATTCCTACGATCTATTCTAATTCATTCGTTCGAATGTATCCATTCTAATTCATTCGTACGATTCATTCTAATTCATTCGTACGATCCATTCTAATTCATTCGTACGATCCATTCTACTTCATTCGTACGATCCATTCTAATTCATTCGTACGATCCATTCTACTTCATTCGCACGAATGTATCCATTCTAATTCATTCGTACAATCCATTCTAATTCATTCGCATGATCAATTCTAATTCATTCGTATGATCCATTCTAATTCATTCCTACGATCTATTCTAATTCATTCGTTCAAATGTTTCCATTCTAATTTATTCGTACGATTCATTCCAATTCATTCGTACGATCCATTCTATTTCATTCGTACGATCCATTCTTACTCATTCGTACGATCCATTCTAATTCATTCGCACGAATGTATCCATTCTATTCTAATTCATTCGTACGATCCATTCTAATTCATTCGAACGATCCATTCTAATTCATTCATACGGTCCATTCTAATTCGTTCGTACGATCCTGTTTAATTCATTCGCACAATCCATTCTAATTCATTCATACGATCCATTCTAATTCATTCGTACAATCCATTCTAATTCATTCGCGCGAATATATCCATTCTAATGCATTCGTACACGAATGAATTAGAATTGATCGTGCGAATGAATTAGAATGGATTGTACGAATGAATTAGAATGGATACATTCGTGCGAATGAAGTCGAATGGATCGTACGAATGAATTAGAATGGATCGTACGAATGAATCAGAATGGATCGTACGAAAGAATTAGAATGAATCGTACGAATGAATTAGAATAGAAACATTCGAATGAATGAATTAGAATAGATCGTAGGAATGAATTAGAATGGATCATACGAATGAATTAGAATTGATCGTGCGAATGAATTAGAATGGATTGTACGAATGAATTAGAATGGATACATTCGTGCGAATGAAGTAGAATGGATCGTACGAATGAATTAGAATGGATCGTACGAATGAATCAGAATGGATCGTACGAATGAATTAGAATGGAAACATTCGAACGAATGAATTAGAATAGATCGTAGGAATGAATTAGAATGGATCATACGAATGAATTAGAATTGATCGTGCGAATGAATTAGAATAGATTGTACAAATGAATTAGAATGCAATGGATCGTATGAATGAATTAGAATGGATCGTACGAATGAATTAGAATGGATCGTGCAAATGAAGTAGAATTGATTGTACGAATGAATTAGAATGGATACATTCGTGCGAATGAAGTAGAATGGATCGTACGAATGAATGAGAATGGATCGTACGAATGAATTTGAATGGAATGTATCCATTCTAATTCATTCGTGCAATCCATTCTAATTCATTCGCACGATCAATTCTAATTCATTCGTATGATCCATTCTAATTCATTCCTACGATCTATTCTAATTCATTCGTTCGATCCATTCTACTTCATTCGCACGAATGTATCCATTCTAATTCATTCGTACAATCCATTCTAATTCATTCGCACGATCAATTCTAATTCATTCGTATGATCCATTCTAATTCATTCCTACAATCTATTCTAATTCATTCGTTCGAATGTATCCATTCTAATTCATTCGTACGATTCATTCTAATTCATTCGTACGATCCATTCTAATTCATTTGTACGATCCATTCTAATTCATTCGTACAATCCATTCTAATTCATTCGCACGATCAATTCTAATTCATTCGTATGATCCATTCTAATTCATTCCTATGATCTATTCTAATTCATTCGTTCGAATGTATCCATTCTAATTCATTCGCACGATCAATTCTAATTCATTTGTATGATCCATTCTAATTCATTCCTACGATCTATTCTAATTCATTCGTTCGAATGTATCCATTCTAATTCATTCGTACGATTCATTCTAATTCATTCGTACGATCCATTCTAATTCATTCGTACGATCCATTCTACTTCATTCGCACGAATGTATCCATTCTAATTCCTTCGTACAATCCATTCTAATTCATTCGCACGATCAATTATAATTCATTCGTATGATCCATTTTAATTCATTCCTACGATCTATTCTAATTCATTCATTCGAATGTATCCATTCTAATTCATTCGTACGATTCATTCTAATTCATTCGTACGATCCATTCTAATTTATTCGTACAATCCATTCTACTTCATTCGTACGATCCATTCTAATTCATTCGTACGATCCATTCTACTTCATTCGCACGAATGTATCCATTCTAATTCATTCGTACAATCCATTCTAATTCATTCGCACGATCAATTCTAATTCATTCGTATGATCCATTCTAATTCATTCCTAAGATCTATTCTAATTCATTCGTTCGAATGTTTCCATTCTAATTCATTCGTACGATTCATTCCAATTCATTCGTACGATCCATTCTATTTCATTCGTACGATCCATTCTTACTCATTCGTACGATCCATTCTAATTCATTCGCACGAATGTATCCATTCTATTCTAATTCATTCGTACGATCCATTCTAATTCATTCGAACGATCCATTCTAATTCATTCATACGATCCATTCTAATTCATTCGTACGATCCAGTTTAATTCATTCGCACGATCCATTCTAATTCATTCATACGATCCATTCTAATTCATTAATACAATCCATTCTAATTCATTCGCACGAATATATCCATTCTAATGCATTCGTACACGAATGAATTAGAATTGATCGTGCGAATGAATTAGAATGGATTGTACGAATGAATTAGAATGGATACATTCGTGCGAATGAAGTAGAATGGATCGTACGAATGAATTAGAATGGATCGTACGAATGAATCAGAATGGATCGTACGAAAGAATTAGAATGAATCGTACGAATGAATTAGAATGAAAACATTCGAATGAATGAATTAGAATAGATCGTAGGAATGAATTAGAATGGATCATACGAATGAATTAGAATTGATCGTGCGAATGAATTAGAATGGATTGTACGAATGAATTAGAATGGATACATTCGTGCGAATGAAGTAGAATGGATCGTACGAATGAATTAGAATGGATCGTACGAATGAATCAGAATGGATCGTACGAATGAATTAGAATGAATCGTACGAATGAATTAGAATGGAAACATTCGAACGAATGAATTAGAATAGATCGTAGGAATGAATTAGAATGGATCATACGAATGAATTAGAATTGATCGTGCGAATGAATTAGAATAGATTGTACGAATGAATTAGAATGCAATGGATCGTATGAATGAATTAGAATGGATCGTACGAATGAATTAGAATGGATCGTGCTAATGAAGTAGAATGGATTGTACGAATGAATTAGAATGGATACATTCGTGCGAATGAAGTAGAATGGATCGTATGAATGAATTAGAATGAATCGTACGAATGAATTAGAATGGATCGTACGAATAAAGTAGAATGGAATGTATCCATTCTAATTCATTCGTGCAATCCATTCTAATTCATTCGCACGATCAATTCTAATTTATTCGTATGATCCATTCTAATTCATTCCTACGATCTATTCTAATTCATTCGTTCGATCCATTCTACTTCATTCGCACGAATGTATCCATTCTAATTCATTCGTACAATCCATTCTAATTCATTCGCACGATCAATTCTAATTCATTCATATGATCCATTCTAATTCATTCCTACGATCTATTCTAATTCATTCGTTTGAATGTATCCATTCTAATTCATTCGTACGATTCATTCTAATTCATTCGTACGATCCATTCTAATTCATTCGTACGATCCATTCTACTTCATTCTCACGAATGTATCCATTCTAATTCATTCGTACAATCCATTCTAATTCATTCGCACGATCAATTCTAATTCATTCGTATGATCCATTCTAATTCATTCCTACGATCTATTCTAATTCATTCGTTCGAATGTATCCATTCTAATTCATTCGTACGATTCATTCTAATTCATTCGTACGATCCATTCTAATTCATTCGTACGATCCATTCTACTTCATTCACACGAATGTATCCATTCTTATTCATTCGTACAATCTATTCTAATTCATTCGCACGAATGTATCAATTCTAATTCATACGTAAGATCTATTCTAATTCATTCGTATGAATTAGAATGGATCGCACGAATGAATTAGAATGAATCGTACGAATGAATTAGAATGGATACATTCGAACGAATGAATTAGAATGAATCGTACGAATGAATTAGAATTGATCGTACGAATGAATTAGAATGGATCATACGAATGAATTAGAAAGGATACATTCGAACGAATGAATTAGAATAGATCATAGGAATGAATTAGAATGGATCATACGAATGAATTAGAATTGATCGTGCGAATGAATTAGAATGGATTGTACGATCCATTCAAATTCATTCGTACAATCCCGTTCTAATTCATTCGTACGATCCATTCTACTTCATTCGCACGAATGTATCCATTCTAATTCATTCGTAAAATCCATTCTAATTCATTCGCACGATCAATTCTAATTCATTCGTATGATCCATTCTAATTCATTCCTACAATCTATTCTAATTTATTCATTCGAATGTTTCCATTCTAATTCATTCGTACAATCCATTCTAATTCATTCGCACGATCAATTCTAATTCATTCGTACGATCCATTCTACTTCATTCGCACGAATGTATCCATTCTAATTTATTCGTACAATCCATTCTAATTTATTCGCACGATCAATTCTAATTCATTCGTATGATCCATTCTAATTCATTCCTACGATCTATTCTAATTCATTCATTCGAATGTATCCATTCTAATTCATTCGTACGATTCATTCTAATTCATTCGTACGATTCATTCTAATTCATTCGTACGAATGAATTAGAATGGATCGGATCGTACGAATGAATTAGAATGGATCGTACGAATGAATTAGAATTGATCGTACGAATGAATTAGAATGAATCGTACAAATGAATTAGAATGGATACATTCGAACGAATAAATTAGAATAGATCGTAGGAATGAATTAGAATGGATTAGAGTGGATCGTGCGAATGAATTAAACTGGATCGTACGAATGAATTAGAATGGATCGTATGAATGAATTAGAATGGATCATGCGAATGAATTAGAATGGATCGTACGAATGAATTAGAATAGAATGGATACATTCGTGCAAATGAATTAGAATGGATCGTACGAATGAGTAAGAATGGATTGTACGAATGAAATAGAATGGATCGTACGAATGAATTAGAATGAATCATACGAATGAATTAGAATGGATCGTACAATCCATTCTAATTCATTCGTACAATCCATTCTAATTCATTCTCACGATCAATTCTAATTCATTCGCATGAATGTATCCATTCTAATTCATTCGTACGATCCATTCTAATTCATTCGTACGATCCATTCTAATTTATTCGTACGATCCATTCTATTTCCTTCGTACGATCCATTCTAATTCATTCGTAATGAATTAGAATTGATCGTGCGAATGAATTAGAATGGATACATTCGAACGAATGAATTAGAATAGATCGTAGGAATGAATTAGAATGGATCATACGAATGAATTAGAATTGATCGTGCGAATGAATTAGAATGGATTGTACAATCCATTCTAATCCATCTAATTATGAATTAGAATGGATCATACGAAAGAATTAGAATTGATCGTACGAATGAATTAGAATGGATACATTCGTGCGAATGAAGTAGAATGGATCGTACGAATGAATTAGAATGGATACATTCGTGCGAATGAAGTAGAATGGATCGTACGAATGAATTAGAATGGATCGTACGAATGAATTAGAATGAATCGTACGAATGAATTGGAATGGATACATTCGAACGAATGAATTAGAATAGATCGTAGGAATGAATTAGAATGGATCAAACGAATGAATTAGAATTGATCGTGCGAATGAATTAGAATGGATTGCACGAATGAATTAGAATGTATACATTCGTGCGAATGAAGTAGAATTGATCGAACGAATACGAATGAATTAGAATGAATCGTACGAATGAATTAGAATGGATACATTCGAACGAATAAATTAGAATAGATCGTAGGAATGAATTAGAATGGATCATACGAATGAATTAGAATGGAAACATTCGAACGAATGAATCAGAATGGATCGTAGGAATGAATTAGAATGGATCATACGAATGAATTAGAATGGATCGTACGAATGAATTAGAATGGATCGAACGAATAAATTAGAATGGATCATACGAATGAATTAGAATTGATCGTGCGAATGAATTAGAATGGATTGTACGAATGAATTAGAATGGATACATTCGTGCGAATGAAGTAGAATGGATCGTACGAATGAATTAGAATGGATCGTACGAAAGAATTAGAATGAATCGTATGAATGAATTAGAATGGATACATTCGAACGAATGAATTAGAATAGATCCTAGGAATGAATTAGAATGGATCATATGAATGAATTAGAATTGATCGTGCGAATGAATTAGAATGGATTGCACGAATGAATTAGAATGGATCGTACGAATGAATTAGAATGAATCGTACGAATGAATTAGAATGGATCGTACGAATGAATTGGAATGAATCGTACGAATGAATTAGAATGGATACATTTGAACGAATGAATTAGAATGGATTGTAAGAATGAATTAGAATGGATACATTCGTGCGAATGAAGTAGAATGGATCGTACGAATGAATTAGAATGGATCATACGAATGAATTGAATGATCAATTCTAATTCATTCTAATTCATTCTAATTCATTCAATTCAATTCTAATTCATTCTAATTCATTCGCACGATCAATTCTAATTCATTCGTATGATCCATTCTAATTCATTCGCACGATCAATTCTAATTCATTCGCACGAATGTATCAATTCTAATTCATTCGTACGATCTATTCTAATTCATTCGCACGATCCATTCTAATTCATTCATACGATCCATTCTACTTCATTCGCACGAATGTATCCATTCTAATTCATTCGTGCAATCCATTCTAATTCATTCGCACGATCAATTCTAATTCATTCGTATGATCCATTCTAATTCATTCCTACGATCTATACTAATTCATTCGTTCGAATGTATCCATTCTAATTCATTCGTACGATCCATTCTAATTCATTCGTACGATCCATTCTACTTCATTCGCATGAATGTATCCATTCTAATTCATTCGTACAATCCATTCTAATTCATTCGCACGATCAATTCAAATTCATTCGTATGATCCGTTCTAATTCATTCCTACGATCTATTCTAATTCATTCGTTCGAATGTATCCATTCTAATTCATTCGTACGATTCATTCTAATTCATTCGTACGATCTATTCTAATTCATTCGTACGATCCATTCTACTTCATTCGCATGAATGTATCCATTCTAATTCATTCGTACAATCCATTATAATTCATTCGCACGATCAATTCTAATTCATTCGTACGATCCATTATAATTCATTCGCACGATCAATTCTAATTCATTCATACGATCCATTCTAATTCATTCGTACGATCCATTCTAATTCATTCCTACGATCCATTCTAATTCATTCGGACGAATGTATCCATTGTAATTCATTCGTACGATCCATTCGAATTCATTCATACGATCCATTCTAATTCATTCATACGATCCATTCTATTTCATTCGCACGAATGTATTCATTCGGACAATCTATTCTAATTTATTCGTACGATCCATTCTAATTCAGTCGTACGATCCATTCTACTTCATTCGCACGAATGTATCCATTCTAATTCATTCGTACGATCCATTCTACTTCATTCGCACGAATGTATCCATTCTAATTCATTCGTACAATCCATTCTATTTCATTCGCACGATCAATTCTAATTCATTCGTATGATCCATTCCAATTCATTCCTACGATCTATTCTAATTCATTCGTTCGAATGTTTCCATTCTAATTCATTCGTACGATTCATACTAATTCATTCGTACGATCCATTCTGATTCATTCATACAATCCATTCTAATTCATTCGTACGATCCATTCTACTTCATTCGCATGAATGGATCCATTCTAATTCATTCGTACAATCCATTCTAATTCATTCGTACGATTCATTCTAATTCATTCCTACGATCTATTCTAATTCATTCGTTCGAATGTTTCCATTCTAATTCATTCGTACGATCCATTCTAATTCATTCTTACGATCCATTCTAATTCATTCGCATGATCCATTCTAATTCATTCATACGATCCATTCTTTTTCATTCGCTCGAATGTATCCATTCTAATTCATTCGTACGATCCATTCTTATTCATTCGTACGATCCATTCAAATTCATTCGTACGATCCATTCTAATTCATTCGTACGATCCATTCTACTTCATTCGCACGAATGTATCCATTCTAATTCATTCGTACAATCCATTCTAATTCATTCGCATGATCAATTCTAATTCATTCCTATGATCCATTCTAATTCATTCCTACGATCTATTCTAATTCATTCGTTCGAATGTTTCCATTCTAATTCATTCGTACGATTCATTCTAATTCATTCGTACGATCCATTCTAATTCATTCGTACGATCCATTCTACATCATTCGCACGAATGTATCCATTCTAATTCATTCGTACAATCCATTCTAATTCATTCGCACGATCAATTCTAATTCATTCGTATGATCCATTCTAATTCATTCCTACGATCTATTCTAATTTATTCATTCGAATGTATCCATTCTAATTCATTCGTATGATCCATTCTAATTCATTCCTACGATCTATTCTAATTTATTCGTTCGAAAGTATCCATTCTAATTCATTCATACGATTCATTCTAATTCATTCGTACGATTCATTCTAATTCATTCGTACGATCCATTCTAATTCATTCGTACGATCCATTCTACTTCATTCGCACGAATGTATCCATTCTAATTCATTCGTACGATCCATTCTACTTCATTCGCACGAATGTATCCATTCTAATTCATTCGTACAATCCATTCTAATTCATTCGCACGATCAATTCTAATTCATTCGTATGATCCATTCTAATTCATTCCTACGATCTATTCTAATTCATTCGTTCGAATGTTTCCATTCTAATTCATTCGTACGATTCATTCTAATTCATTCGTACGATCCATTCTGATTCATTCGTATGGTCCATTCTAATTCATTCGTACGATCCATTCTACTTCATTCGCACGAATGGATCCATTCTAATTCATTCGTACTCAGAGTGGATCATACGAATGAATTAGAATGAATCGTACGAATGAATTAGAATGGATACATTCGAACGAATGAATTAGAATAGATCGTAGGAATGAATGAGAATGGATCATACGAATGAATTAGAATTGATCGTACGAATGAATTAGAATGGATTGCACGAATGAATTAGAATGGATACATTCGTGCGAATGAAGTAGAATGGATACATTCGAACGAATGAATTAGAATAGATCGTAGGAATGAATTAGAATGGATCATATGAATGAATTAGAATTGATCGTGCGAATGAATTAGAATGGATTGTACAAATGAATTAGAATGGATCGTGCGAATGAATTAGAATGGATTGTACGAATGAATTAGAATGGATACATTCTTGCGAATGAAGTAGAATGGATCGTACGAATGAATCAGAATGGATCGTACGAATGAATTAGAATGAATCGTACGAATGAATTAGAATGGAAACATTCGAACGAATGAATTAGAATAGATCGTAGGAATAAATTAGAATGGATCATACAAATGAATTAGAATTGATCGTGCGAATGAATAAGAATGGATTGTACGAATGAATTAGAATGGATACATTCGTGCGAATGAAGTAGAATGGATCGTACGAATGAATTAGAATGGATCGTACGAATGAATTTGAATGGATCGTACGAATGAATTAGAATGAATTAGAATGGATACATTCGAACGAATAAATTAGAATAGATCGTAGGAATGAATTAGAATGGATCATACGAATGAATTAGAATTGATCGTGCGAATGAATTAGAATGGATTGTACAAATGAATTAGAATGGATACATTCGTGCGAATGAAGTAGAATGTATCGTACGAATGAATTAGAATGGATCGTACGAATGAATTAGAATGAATCGTACGAATGAATTAGAATGGATACATTCGAACGAATGAATTAGAATAGATCGTAGGAATGAATTAGATTGAATTAGAATGGATCGTACGAATGAATTAGAATGGATTGTACGAATGAATTAGAATGGATCGTACGAATGAATTAGAATGAATCGTACGAATGAATTAGAATGGAAACATTCGAACGAATGAATTAGAATAGATCGTAGGAATGAATTAGAATGGATCATACGAATGAATTAGAATTGATCGTGCGAATGAATTAGAATGGATTGTACGAATGATTTAGAATGGATACATTCGTGCGAATGAAGTAGAATGGATCGTACGAATGAATTAGAATGGATCGTACGAATGAATTAGAATAGATCGTAGGAATGAATTAGAATGGATCATACGAATGAATTAGAATTGATCGTACGAATGAATTAGAATGGATCGTACGAATGAATCAGAATGGATCGTACGAATGAATTAGAATGAATCGTACGAAAGAATTAGAATGGAAACATTCGAACGAATGAATTAGAATAGATCGTAGGAATGAATTAGAATGGATCATACGAATGAATTAGAATTGATCGTGCGAATGAATTAGAATGAATCGTACGAAACGAATGAATTAGAATGGATCGTACGAATGAATTAGAATGAATCGTACGAATGAATTAGAATGGATCGTACGAATGAATTAGAATGGATACATTCATGCGAATGAATTAGAATGGATCGTACGAATGAGTAAGAATGGATCGTACGAATGAAATAGAATGGATCGTACGAATGAATTAGAATGGATCGTGCTAATGAATTAGAATGGATCGTACGAATGAATTAGAATGGATACATTCATGCAAATGAATTAGAATGGATCGTACGAATGAGTAAGAATGGATCGTACGAATGAAATAGAATGGATCGTACGAATGAATTAGAATTGATCATGCTAATGAATTAGAATGGATCGTACGAATGACTTAGAATAGATTGTGCGAATGAATTAGAATGGATCGTACGAATGAATTAGAATGGATTGTATAAATGAATTAGAATGGATCGTGCGAATGAATTAGAATGGATCGTATGACTGAATTAGAATGGATACATTCGTGCGAATGAATTAGAATGGATCGTACGAATGAGTAAGAATGGATCATACAAATGAAATAGAATGGATCGTACGAATGAATTAGAATGGATCGTGCTAATGAATTAGAATGGATCGTACCATTCTAATTCATTCGTATAATCCATTCTAATTCATTCGCACGATCAATTCTAATTCATTCGTATGATCCATTCTAATTCATTCGCACGATCAATTCTAATTCATTCGCACGAATGTATCAATTCTAATTCATTCGTACGATCTATTCTAATTCATTCGCACGATCCATTCTAATTCATTCATACGATCCATTCTACTTCATTCGCACGAATGTATCCATTCTAATTCTTTCGTGCAATCCATTCTAATTCATTCGCACGATCAATTCTAATTCATTCGTATGATCCATTCTAATTCGTTCCTACGATCTATTCTAATTCATTCGTTCGAATGTATCCATTCTAATTCATTCGTACGATCTATTCTAATTCATTCGTACGATCCATTCTACTTCATTCGCATGAATGTATCCATTCTAATTCATTCGTACAATCCATTCTAATTCATTCGCACGATCAATTCTAATTCATTCGTATGATCCGTTCTAATTCATTCCTATGATCTATTCTAATTCATTCGTTCGAATGTATCCATTCTAATTCATTCGTACGATTCATTCTAATTCATTCGTACGATCTATTCTAATTCATTCGTACGATCCATTCTACTTCATTCGCATGAATGTATCCATTCTAATTCATTCGTACAATCCATTCTAATTCATTCGCACGATCAATTCTAATTCATTCGTACGATCCATTATAATTCATTCGCACGATCAATTCTAATTCATTCATACGATCCATTCTAATTCATTCGTACGATCCATTCTAATTCATTCCTACGATCCATTCTAATTCATTCGGACGAATGTATCCATTGTAATTCATTCGTACGATCCATTCGAATTCATTCATACGATCCATTCTAATTCATTCATACGATCCATTCTATTTCATTCGCACGAATGTATTCATTCGGACAATCTATTCTAATTTATTTGTACGATCCATTCTAATTCAGTCGTACGATCCATTCTACTTCATTCGCACGAATGTATCCATTCTAATTCATTCGTACGATCCATTCTACTTCATTCGCACGAATGTATCCATTCTAATTCATTCGTACAATCCATTCTATTTCATTCGCACGATCAATTCTAATTCATTCGTATGATCCATTCTAATTCATTCCTACGATCTATTCTAATTCATTCGTTCGAATGTTTCCATTCTAATTCATTCGTACGATTCATACTAATTCATTCGTACGATCCATTCTGATTCATTCGTACAATCCATTCTAATTCATTCGTACGATCCATTCTACTTTATTCGCACGAATGGATCCATTCTAATTCATTCGTACAATCCATTCTAATTCATTCGTACGATTCATTCTAATTCATTCCTACGATCTATTCTAATTCATTCGTTCGAATGTTTCCATTCTAATTCATTCGTACGATTCATTCTAATTCATTCGTACGATCCATTCTAATTCATTCGTACGATCCATTCTAATTCATTCGCATGATCCATTCTAATTCATTCGTACGATCCATTCTTTTTCATTCGCTCGAATGTATCCATTCTAATTCATTCGTACGATCCATTCTTATTAATTCGTACGATCCATTCAAATTCATTCGTACGATCCATTCTAATTCATTCATACGATCCATTCTACTTCATTCGCACGAATGTATCCATTCTAATTCATTCGTACAATCCATTCTAATTCATTCGCATGATCAATTCTAATTCATTCCTATGATCCATTCTAATTCATTCCTACGATCTATTCTAATTCATTCGTTCGAATGTTTCCATTCTAATTCATTCGTATGATTCATTCTAATTCATTCGTACGATCCATTCTAATTCATTCGTACGATCCATTCTACATCATTCGCACGAATGTATCCATTCTAATTCATTCGTACAATCCATTCTAATTCATTCGCACGATCAATTCTAATTCATTCGTATGATCCATTCTAATTCATTCCTACGATCTATTCTAATTTATTCGTTCGAATGTATCCATTCTAATTCATTCGTATGATCCATTCTAATTCATTCCTACGATCTATTCTAATTCATTCGTTCGAAAGTATCCATTCTAATTCATTCATACGATTCATTCTAATTCATTCGTACGATTCATTCTAATTCATTCGTACGATCCATCCTAATTCATTCGTACGATCCATTCTACTTCATTCGCACGAATGTATCCATTCTAATTCATTCGTACGATCCATTCTACTTCATTCGCACGAATGTATCCATTCTAATTCATTCGTACAATCCATTCTAATTCATTCGCACGATCAATTCTAATTCATTCGTATGATCCATTCTAATTCATTCCTATGATCTATTCTAATTCATTCGTTCGAATGTTTCCATTCTAATTCATTCGTACGATTCATTCTAATTCATTCGTACGATCCATTCTGATTCATTCGTACGATCCATTCTAATTCATTCGTACGATCCATTCTACTTCATTCGCACGAATGGATCCATTCTAATTCATTTGTACTCAGAGTGGATCATACGAATGAATTAGAATGAATCGTACGAATGAATTAGAATGGATACATTCGAACGAATGAATTAGAATAGATCGTAGGAATGAATTAGAATGGATCATACGAATGAATTAGAATTGATCATACGAATGAATAAGAATGGATTGCACGAATGAATTAGAATGGATACATTCATGCGAATGAAGTAGAATGGATACATTCGAACGAATGAATTAGAATAGATCGTAGGAATGAATTAGAATGGATCATACGAATGAATTAGAATTGATCGTGCGAATGAATTAGAATGGATTGTACGAATGAATTAGAATGGATCGTGCGAATGAATTAGAATGGATTGTACGAATGAATTAGAATGGATACATTCGTGCGAATGAAGTAGAATGGATCGTACGAATGAATCAGAATGGATCATACGAATGAATTAGAATGAATCGTACGAATAAATTAGAATGGAAACATTCGAACGAATGAATTAGAATAGATCGTAGGAATGAATTAGAATGGATCATACGAATGAATTAGAATTGATCGTGCGAATGAATAAGAATGGATTGTACGAATGAATTAGAATGGATACATTCGTGCGAATGAAGTAGAATGGATCGTACGAATGAATTAGAATGGATCGTACGAATGAATTAGAATGGATCGTACGAATGAATTAGAATGAATTAGAATGGATACATTCGAACGAATAAATTAGAATAGATCGTAGGAATGAATTAGAATGGATCATACGAATGAATTAGAATTGATCGTGCGAATGAATTAGAATGGATTGTACAAATGAATTAGAATGGATACATTCGTGCGAATGAAGTAGAATGGATCGTACGAATGAATTAGAATGGATCGTACGAATGAATTAGAATGAATCGTACGAATGAATTAGAATGGATACATTCGAACGAATGAATTAGAATAGATCGTAGGAATGAATTAGATTGAATTAGAATGGATCGTACGAATGAATTAGAATGGATTGTACGAATGAATTAGAATGGATCGTACGAATGAATTAGAATGAATCGTACGAATGAATTAGAATGGAAACATTCGAACGAATGAATTAGAATAGATCGTAGGAATGAATTAGAATGGATCATACGAATGAATTAGAATTGATCGTGCGAATGAATTAGAATGGATTGTACGAATGAATTAGAATGGATACATTCGTGCGAATGAAGTAGAATGGATCGTACGAATGAATTAGAATGGATCGTACGAATGAATTAGAATGAATCGTATGAATGAATTAGAATGGATACATTCGAACGAATGAATTAGAATAGATCGTAGGAATGAATTAGAATGGATCATACGAATGAATTAGAATTGATCGTGCGAATGAATTAGAATGGATTGCACGAATGAATTAGAATGGGTCGTACGAATGAATTAAAATGAATCGTACGAATGAATTAGAATGGATACATTCGAACGAATGAATTAGAATAGATCGTAGGAATGAATTAGAATGGATCATACGAATGAATTAGAATTGATCGTGCGAATGAATTAGAATGGATTGCACGAATGAATTAGAATGGATACATTCGTGCGAATGAAGTAGAATGGATCGTACGAATGAATTAGAATGGATCGTACGAATGAATTAGAATGAATCGTACAAATGAATTAGAATGGATACATTCGAACGAATGAATTAGAATAGATCGTAGAAATGAATTATAATGGATCATACAAATGAATTAGAATTAATCGTGCGAATGAATTAGAATGGATTGTACGAATGAATTAGAATGGATACATTCGTGCGAATGATGTAGAATGGATCGTACGAATGAATCAGAATGGATCGTACGAATGAATTAGAATGAATCGTACGAATAAATTAGAATGGATACATTCGAACGAATGAATTAGAATAGATCGTAGGAATGAATTAGAATGGATCATACGAATGAATTAGAATTGATCGTGCGAATGAATTAGAATGGATTGTACGAATGAATTAGAATGGATACATTCGTGCGAATGAAGTAGAATGGATCGTGCGAATGAATTAGAAAGGATCGTACGAATGAATCAGAATGGATCGTACGAATGAATTAGAATGGATACATTCGAACGAATGAATTAGAATAGATCGTAGGAATGAATTAGAATGGATCATAGGAATGAATTAAAATTGATCGTGCGAATGAATTAGAATGGATTGTATGAATGAATTAGATCGGATACATTCGTGCGAATGAAGTAGAATGGATCGTACGAATGCATTAAAATGGATCGTACGAATGAATTAGAATGAATCGTACGAATGAATTAGAATGGATACATTCAAACGAATAAATTAGAATAGATCGTAGGAATGAATTAGAATGGATCATACGAATGAATTAGAATTGATCGTGTGAATGAAGTAGAATGGATTGTACGAATGAATTAGAATGAATACATTCGTGCGAATGAAGTAGAATGGATCGTACGAATGAATTAGACTGGATTGTACGAATGAATTAGAATGAATCGTACGAATGAATTAGAATGGATACATTCGAACGAATGAATTAGAATAGATCGTAGGAATGAATTAGAATGGATCATACGAATGAATTAGAATTGATCGTGCGAATGAATTAGAATGGATTGTACGAATGAATTAGAATGGATACATTCGTGCGAATGATGTAGAATGGATCGTACGAATGAATCAGAATGGATCGTACGAATGAATTAGAACGAATCGTACGAATGAATTAGAATGGAAACATTCGAACGAATGAATTAGAATAGATCGTAGGAATGAATTAGAATGGATCATACGAATGAATTAGAATTGATCGTGCGAATGAATTAGAATGGATTGTACGAATGAATTAGAATGGATACATTCGTGCGAATGAAGTAGAATGGATCGTACGAATGAATTAGAATGGATCGTACGAATGAATTAGAATGAATCGTACGAATGAATTAGAATGGATACATTCGAACGAATGAATTAGAATAGATCGTAGGAATGGATTAGAATGGATCATACGAATGAATTAGAATTGATCGTGCGAATGAATTAGAATTGATTGTACGAATGAATTAGAATGGATACATTCGTGCGAATGAAGTAGAATGGATCGTACGAATGAATTAGAATGGATCGTACGAATGAATTAGAATGAATCGTACGAATGAATTAGAATGGATACATTCGAACTAATGAATTAGAATAGATCGTAGGAATGAATTAGAATGGATCATACGAATGAATTAGAATTGATCGTGCGAATGAATTAGAATAGATTGTACGAAGGAATTAGAATGGATACATTCGTGCGAATGAAGTAGAATGGATCGTACGAATGAAATAGAATGGATCGTACGAATGAATTAGAATGAATCGTACGAATGAATTAGAATGGATACATTCGAACGAATGAATTAGAATAGATCGTAGGAATGAATTAGAATGGATCATACGAATGAATTAGAATTGATCGTGCGAATGAATTAAAATTGATTGTACGAATGAATTAGAATGGATACATTCGTGCGAATGAAGTAGAATGGATCGTACGAATGAATTAGAATGGATCGTACGAATGAATTAGAATGAATCGTACGAATGAATTAGAATGGATACATTCGAACGAATGAATTAGAATAGATCGTAGGAATAAATTAGAATGGATCATATGAATGAATTAGAATTGATCGTGCGAATGAATTAGAAGGGATTGCACGAATGAATTAGAATGGATACATTCGAGCGAATAAAGTAGAATGGATCGTACGAATGAATTAGAATGGATCGTACGAATGAATTAGAATGAATCGTACGAATGAATTAGAATGGATCGTACGAATGAATCAGAATGGATCGTACGAATGAATTAGAATGAATCGTACGAATGAATTAGAATGGAAACATTCGAACGAATGAATTAGAATAGATCGTAGGAATGAATTAGAATGGATCGTACGAATGAATTAGAATGGATCGTACGAATGAATTAGAATGAATCGTACGAATGAATTAGAATGGATACATTTGAACGAATGAATTAGAATAGATCGTAGGAATGATTTAGAATGGATCATACGAATGAATTAGAATTGATCGTGCGAATGAATTAGAATGGATTGTACGAATGAATTAGAATGGATACATTCGTGCGAATGAAGTAGAATGGATCGTACGAATGAATTAGAATGGATCGTACGAATGAATTAGAATGAATCGTACGAATGAATTAGAATGGATACATTCGAACGAATGAATTAGATTAGATCATAGGAATGAATTAGAATGGATCATACGAATGAATTAAAATTGATCGTGCGAATGAATTAGAATGGATTGTACGAATGAATTAGAATGGATACATTCGTGCGAATAAAGTAGAATGGATCGTACGAATGAATTAGAATAGATCGTACGAATGAATTAGAATGAATCGTACGAATGAATTAGAATGGATACATTCGAACGAATGAATTAGAATAGATCATAGGAATGAATTAGAATGGATCATACGAATGAATTAGAATTGATCGTGCGAATGAATTAGAATGGATTGCACGAATGAATTAGAATGGATACATTCGAGTGAATGAAATAGAATGGATCGTACGAATGAATTAGAATGGATCGTACGAATGAATTAGAATGAATCGTACGAATGAATTAGAATGGATACATTCGAACGAATGAATTAGAATAGATCGTAGGAATGAATTAGAATGGATCATACGAATGAATTAGAATTGATCGTGCGAATGAATTAGAATGGATTGTACGAATGAATTAGAATGGATACATTCGTGCGAATGATGTAGAATGGATCGTACGAATGAATCAGAATGGATCGTACGAATGAATTAGAATGAATCGTACGAATGAATTAGAATGGATACATTCGAACGAATGAATTAGAATAGATCGTAGGAATGAATTAGAATGGATTATACGAATGAATTAGAATTGATCGTGCGAATGAATTAGAATGGATTGTACGAATGAATTAGAATGGATACATTCGTGCGAATGAAGTAGAATGGATCGTACGAATGAATTAGAATGGATCGTACGAATGAATTAGAATGAATCGTACGAATGAATTAGAATGGATACATTCGAACTAATGAATTAGAATAGATCGTAGGAATGAATTAGAATGGATCATACGAATGAATTAGAATTGATCGTGCGAATGAATTAGAATGGATTGTACGAAGGAATTAGAATGGATACATTCGTGCGAATGAAGTAGAATGGATCGTACGAATGAAATAGAATGGATCGTACGAATGAATTTGAATGAATCGTACGAATGAATTAGAATGGATACATTCGAAAGAACGAATTAGAATAGATCGTAGGAATGAATTAGAATGGATCATACGAATGAATTAGAATTGATCGTGCGAATGAATTAGAATGGATTGTACGAATGAATTAGAATGGATACATTCGTGCGAATGAAGTAGAATGGATCGTACGAATGAATTAGAATGGATCGTACGAATGAAGTAGAATGGATACATTCGAACGAATGAATTAGAATAGATCGTAGGAATGAATTAGAATGGATCGTACGAATGAATTAGAATTGATCGTGCGAATGAATTAGAATGGATTGTACGAATGAATTAGAATGAATACATTCGTGCGAATGAAGTAGAATGGATCGTACGAATGAATTAGAATGGATCGTACGAATGAATCAGAATGGATCGTACGAATGAATTAGAATGAATCGTACGAATGAATTAGAATGGAAACATTCGAACGAATGAATTAGAATAGATCGTAGGAATGAATTAGAATGGATCATAGGAATGAATTATTATCGATCGTACGAATGAATTAGAATGGATACATTCGTGCGAATGAAGTAGAATGGATCATACGAATGAATTAGAATGGATCGTGCAAATGAATTAGAATGGATTGTACGAATGAATTAGAATAGATACATTCGTGCGAATGATGTAGAATGGATCGTACGAATGAATCAGAATGGATCGTTCGAATGAATTAGGATGAATCGTACGAATGAATTAGAATGGAAACATTCGAACGAATGAATTAGAATAGATCGTAGGAATGAATTAGAATGGATCATACGAATGAATTAGAATTGATCGTGCGAATGAATTAGAATGGATTGTATGAATGAATTAGAATGGGTACATTAGTGCGAATGAATTAGAATGGATCGTACGAATAAATTAGAATAGATTGTCCGAATGAATACATTCGTGCGAATGAATTAGAATGGATCGTATGAATGAATTAGAATGGATCGTATGAATGAATTCGAATGGATCGTACGAATGAATTACAATGGATACATTCGTCCGAATGAATTAGAATGGATCATACGAAGGAATTAGGGTGGATCGTACGAATGCATTAGAATGGATATATTCGTGCGAATGAGTTAGAATGGATTGTACGAATGAATTAGAATGGATCGTACGAATGAATCAGAATGGATCGTACGAATGAATTAGAATGAATCGTACGAATGAATTATAATGGATACATTCATACGAATGAATTAGAATAGATCGTAGGAATGAATTAGAATGGATCATACGAATGAATTAGAATTGATCGTGCGAATGAAATTAGAATGGATTGTACGAATAAATTAGAATAGATACATTCGTGAGAATGAAGTAGAATGGATCGTACGAATGAATTAGAATGGATCGTACGAATGAATTAGAATGAATCGTACGAATGAATTAGAATGGATACATTCGAATGAATGAATTAGAATAGATCGTTGGAATGAATTAGAATGGATCATACGAATGAATTAGAATTGATCGTGCGAATGAATTAGAATGGATTGTACGAATGAATTAGAATGGATACATTCGTGCGAATGAAGTAGAATGGATCGTACGAATGAATTAGAATGGATCGTACGAATGAATTAGAATGGATTGTACGAATGAATTAGAATGGATCGTACGAATGAATTAGAATGGATCGTACGAATGAATTAGAATGGATACATTCATGCGAATGAATTAGAAATGATCGTGCGAATGAATTAGAATGGATCGTACGAATGAATTGGAATGAATCGTACGAATGAATTAGAATGGATACATTCGAACGAATGAATTAGAATAGATCGTAGGAATGAATTAGAATGGATCATACGAATGAATTAGAATTGATCGTGCGAATGAATTAGAATGGATTGTACGATCTATTCTAATTCATTCGTACGATCCATTCTCATTCATTCGCATGATCCATTCTAATTCATTCATACGATCCATTGTAATTCATTCATATGATCCATTCTAATTCATTCGCACGAATGTATCAATTCTAATTCATTCGTACGATCCATTCTAATTCAATCGCACAACCTATTCAAATTCATTCATACGATCCATTCTAATTCATTAGCACGATTCATTCTAATTTATTCGTACGATCCATTCTATTTCATTCGTACGATCCATTCTTACTCATTCGTACGATCTATTCTAATTCATTCGCACGAATGTATCCATTCTATTCTAATTCAATCGTACGATCCAGTCTAATTCATTCGCACGATCCATTCTAATTCATTCATACGATCCATTCTAATTCATTCGTACGATCCAGTTTAATTCATTCGCACGATCCATTCTAATTCATTCATACGATCCATTCTAATTCATTCATACAATCCATTCTAATTCATTCGCACGAATATATCCATTCTAATGCATTCGTACGATCCACCCTAATTCCTTCGTATGATCCATTCTAATTCATTCGGACGAATGTATCCATTGTAATTCATTCGTACGATCCATTCGAATTCATTCATACGATCCATTATAATTCATTCATACGATCCATTCTAATTCATTCGCACGAATGTATTCATTCGGACAATCTATTCTAATTTATTCGTACGATCCATTCGAATTCATTCATACGATCCATTCTAATTCATTCATACGATCCATTCTAATTCATTCGCACAAATGTATCCATTCTAATTCATTCGCTCGAATATATCCATTTTAATTCAATCGTACGATCCATTCTAATTCATTCGTACGATCTAATTCATTCATACGATCCATTCTAATTCATTCGTATGATCGATTCTAATTCATTTGCACGATCCATTCTAATTCATTCGTACGATCCATTCTAATTCATTCGTTTCATACGATTCATTCTAATTCATTCGTACGATCCATTCTAATTCATTCGCACGATCAATTCTAATTCATTCGTATGATCCATTCTAATTCATTCCTACGATCTATTCTAATTCATTCGTTCGAATGTTTCCATTCTAATTCATTCGTACGATTCATTCTAATTCATTCGTACGATCCATTCTGATTCATTCGTACGATCCATTCTAATTCATTCGTACGATCAATTCTAATTCATTCGTATGATCCATTCTAATTCATTCCTACGATCTATTCTAATTCATTCGTATGATCCATTCTAATCCATTCTAATTCATTCGTACGATTCATTCTAATTCATTCGTACGATCCATTCTAATTCATTCGTACGATCCATTCTACTTCATTCGCACGAATGTATCCATTCTAATTCATTCGTACAATCCATTCTAATTCATTCGCATGATCAATTCTAATTCATTTGTATGATCCATTCTAATTCATTCCTACGATCTATTCTAATTCATTCGTTCGAATGTATCCATTCTAATTCATTCGTACGATTCATTCTAATTCATTCGTACGATCCATTCTGATTCATTCGTACGATCCATTCTACATCATTCGCACGAATGTATCCATTCTAATTCATTCGTACAATCCATTCTAATTCATTCGCACGATCAATTCTAATTCATTCGTATGATCCATTCTAATTCATTCCTACGATCTATTCTAATTCATTCGTTCGAATGTATCCATTCTAATTCATTCGTACGATTCATTCTAATTCATTCGTACGATCCATTCTAATTCATTCGTACGATCCATTCTACTTCATTCGCTCGAATGTATCCATTCTAATTCATTCGTGCAATCCATTCTAATTCATTCGCACGATCAATTCTAATTCATTCTTACGATTCATTCTAATTCATTCGTACGATCCATTTTGATTCATTCGTACGATCCATTCTAATTCATTCGTACGATTCATTCTAATTCATTCATACGATCCATTCTAATTCATTCGTACAATCTATTCTAATTCATTCGCACGATCAATTCTAATTCATTCGTATGATCCATTCTAATTCATTCCTACGATCTATTCTAATTCATTCGTTCGAATGTATCAATTCTAATTCATTCATACGATTCATTTTAATTTATTCGTACGATCCATTCTAATTAATTCGTATGATCCATTCTAATTCATTCGCACGAATGTATCCATTCTAATTCATTCGTACAATCCATTCTAATTCATTCGCACGATCCATTCTAATTCATTCGCACGATCAATTCTAATTCATTCGTATGATCCATTCTAATTCATTCCTACGATCTATTCTAATTCATTCGTTCGAATGTATCCATTCTAATTCATTCGTACGATTCATTCTAATTCATTCGTACGATCCATTCTAATTTATTCGTACGATCCATTCTACTTCATTCGCACGAATGTATCCATTCTAATTCATTCGTGCAATCCATTCTAATTCATTCGCACGATCATTTCTAATTCATTCGTATGATCCATTCTAATTCATTCCTACGATCTATTCTAATTCATTCGTTTGAATGTATCTATTTTAATTCATTTGTACGATTCATTCTAATTCATTCGTACGATCCATTCTAATTCATTCGTACGATCCATTCTACTTCATTCGCACGAATGTATCCATTCTAATTCATTCGTACAATCCATTCTAATTCATTCGCACGATCAATTCTAATTCATTCGTATGATCCATTCTAATTCATTCCTACGATCTATTCTAATTCATTCGTTCGAATGTATCCATTCTAATTCATTCGTATGATTCATTCTAATTCATTCGTACGATCCATTCTAATTCATTCGTACGATCCATTCTAATTCATTCGCACGAATGTATCCATTCTAATTCATTCGTACAATCCATTCTAATTCATTCGCACGATCCATTCTAATTCATTCGCACGATCAATTCTAATTCATTCGTATGATCCATTCTAATTCATTCCTACGATCTATTCTAATTCATTCGTTCGAATGTATCCATTCCAATTCATTCGTACGATTCATTCTAATTCATTCGTACGATCCATTCTAATTCATTCGTACGAATGAATTAGAATGGATACATTCATGCGAATGAAGTAGAATGGATCGTACGAATGAATTGGAATGGATCGTACGAATGATTTAGAATGAATCGTAAGAATGAATTAGAATGGATACATTCGAATGAATGAATTAGAATAGATCGTAGGAATGAATTAGAATGGATCATACGAATGAATTAGAATATTCGTACGAATGAATTAGAATGAATCATACGAATGAATTAGAATGGATACATTCGAACGAATGAATTAGAATAGATCATTGGAATGAATTAGAATGGATCATACGAATGAATTACAATTGATCGTGCGAATGAATTAGAATGGATTGCACGAATGAATTAGAATGGATACATTCATGCGAATAAAGTAGAATGGATCGTACGAATGAATTAGAATGGATCGTACGAATAAATTAGAATGAATCGTACGAATGAATTAGAATGGATACATTCGAACGAATGAATTAGAATAAATCGTAGGAATGAATTAGAATGGATCATACGAATGAATTAGAATTGATCGTGCGAATGAATTAGAATGGATTATACGAATGAATTAGAATGGATACATTCGTGCGAATGAAGTAGAATGGATCGTAGGAATGAATTAGAATGGATCGTAGGAATGAATTACCATGGATCGTACGAATGGATTAGAATGGATCGTACGAATGAATTAGAATGGATCATACAAATGAATTAGAATGGATCGTGCGAATGAATTAGAATGGATCGTGCGAATGAATTAGAATGGATCGTACGAATGAATTATAATGGATCGTACGTATAAATTAGAATAGATCTTGGAATTGAATTAGAATAGATCGTACGAATGAATTAGAATGGATACATTCGTGCGAACGAACTAGAATGGATACATACATTCATGCGAATGAATTAGAATGGATCGTATGAATGAGTTAGAATGGATCGTATGAATGAATTACATTAGAATGGATCGTGCCAATGAATTAGAATGGATTATACGAATGAATTAGAATGGATACATTCGTGCGAATGAATTAGAATAGATCGTAGGAATGAATTAGAATGGATCATACGAATGAATTAGAATGGATCGTGCGAATGAATTAGAATGGATTGTACGAATGAATTAGAATGGAATTAGAATGGATTGTACGAATGAATTAGAATGGATCGTAGGAATTGAATTAGAATGGATACATTCGAACGAATGAATTAGAATAGATCGTAGGAATGAATTAGAATGGATCATACAAATGAATTAGAATTGATCGTGCGAATGAATTAGAATGGATTGTACGAATGAATTAGAATGGATACATTCGTGCGAATGAAGTAGAAAGGATCGTACGAATGAATTAGAATGGATCGTACGAATGAATTAGAATGAATCGTACGAATGAATTAGAATGGACACATTCGAACGAATGAATTAGAATAGATCGTAGGAATGAATTAGAATGGATCATATGAATGAATTAGAATTGATCGTGCGAATCACATTATAATTCATTCGTACGATCCATTCTAATTTATTCGTACGATCCATTCTACTTCATTCGCACGAATGTATCCATTCTAATTCATTCGTACAATCCATTCTAATTCATTCGCACGATCAATTCTAATTCATTCGTATGATCCATTCTAATTCATTAGCACGATCCATTCTAATTCATTCGTACGATCCATTCTAATTCATTCCTACGATCTATTCTAATTCATTCGTTCGAATGTATCCATTCTAATTCATTCGTACGATTCATTCTAATTCATTCGTACGATCCATTCTAATTCATTCGTACGATCCATTCTACTTCATTCGCACGAATGTATCCATTCTAATTCATTCGTATGATCATTATGGCAATTTGATCATCCTCACAAAAAATTAACAAAATCTGAAACTTCTAAGGGCGCCGATTGAATCAAACGTTTCTGAATCGTCTATTTGAACCGTTAATTTAAATAACACATTTGACTCCCTTATAAGTTTCCGAATTTGCTGATCCATTCTAATTCATTCGTATGATCCATTCTAATTCATTCGTACGATCTAATTCATTCATACGATCCATTCTAATTCATTCGTATGATCGATTCTAATTCATTTGCATGATCCATTCTAATTAATTCGTACGATCCATTCTAATTCATTCGTATGATTCATTCTAATCCATTCGTACGATCCATTTAATTCATTCGTACGATCAATTCTAATTCATTCTCACAAATGTAACCTTTCTAATTCATTTGTACGATCCATTCAAATTCATTCGTACGATCCATTCTAATTCATTCCTACGATCTATTCTAATTCATTCGTTCGAATGTATCCATTCTAATTCATTCGTACGATCCATTCTAATTCATTCGTACGATCCATTCTACTTCATTCGCACGAATGTATCCATTCTAATTCATTCGTACAATCCATTCTAATTCATTCGCAAGATGAATTCTAATTCATTCGTATGATCCATTCTAATTCATTCCTACGATCTATTCTAATTCATTCGTTCGAATGTATCCATTCTAATTCATTCGTACGATTCATTCTAATTCATTCGTACGATCCATTCTATTTCATTCGTACGATCCATTCTACTTCATTCGCATGAATATATCCATTCTAATTCCTTCGTTCAATCCATTCTAATTCATTCGCACGATCAATTCTAATTCATTCGTATGATCCATTCTAATTCATTCCTACGATCTATTCTAATTTATTCGTTCGAATGTATCCATTCTAATTCATTCGTACGATTCATTCTAATTCATTCGTACGATCCATTCTAATTCATTCGTACGATCCTTTCTACTTCATTCGCACGAATGTATCCATTCTAATTCATTTGTGCAATCCATTCTAATTCATTCGCACGATCAATTCTAATTCATTCATATGATCCATTCTAATTCATTCCTATGATCTATTCTAATTCATTCGTTCAAATGTATCCATTCTAATTCATTCGTACGATTCATTCTAATTCATTCGTACAATCCATTCTAATTCATTCGTACGATCCATTCTAATTCATTCATACGATCCATTCTAATTCATTCATACAATCCATTCTAATTCATTCGTACGAATATATCCATTCTAATACATTCGTACGATCCACCCTAATTCCTTCGTATGATCCATTCTAATTCATTCGGACGAATGTATCCATTGTAATTCATTCGTACGATCCATTCGAATTCATTCATACGATCCATTCTAATTCATTCATACGATCCATTCTAATTCATTCGCACGAATGTATTCATTCGGACAATCTATTCTAATTTATTCGTACGATCCATTCTAATTCATTAGCACGATGCATTCTAATTTATTCGTACGATTCATTCTAATTCATTCGTACGATCCATTCTAATTCATTCGTACGATCCATTCTACTTCATTCGCACGAATGTATCCATTCTAATTCATTCGTACAATCCATTCTAATTCATTCGCACGATCAATTCTAATTCATTCGTATGATCCATTCTAATTCATTCCTACGATCTATTCTAATTCATTCGTTCGAATGTATCCATTCTAATTCATTCGTACGATTCATTCTAATTCATTCGTACGATCCATTCTAATTCATTCGCACGATCAATTCTAATTCATTCGTATGATCCATTCTAATTCATTCGTACGATCCTTTCTACTTCATTCGCATGAATGTATCCATTCTAATTCATTCGTACAATCTATTCTAATTCATTCGGACGATCAATTCTAATTCATTCGTATGATCCATTCTAATTCATTCCTACGATCTATTCTAATTCATTTGTTCGAATATATCCATTCTAATTCATTCGTACGATTCATTCTAATTCATTCGTACGATCCATCCTAATTCATTCGCACGATCAATTCTAATTCATTCGTATGATCCATTCTAATTCATTCGTACGATCTATTCTAATTCATTCGTTCGAATGTATCCATTCTAATTCATTCGTACGATTCATTCATTCGAACGAATGAATTAGAATAGATCGTAGGAATGAATTAGAATGGATCATACGAATGAATTAGAATTGATCGTGCGAATGAATTAGAATGGATTGTACGAATGAATTAGAATGGATACATTCGTGCGAATGAAGTAGAATGGATCGTACGAATGAATTAGAATGGATCGTACGAATGAATCAGAATGGATCTACGTATGAATTAGAATGGAAACATTCGAACGAATGAATTAGAATAGATTGTAGGAATGAATTAGAATGGATCATACGAATGAATTAGAATTGATCGTGCGAATGAATTAGAATGAATCGTGCGAATGAATTAGAATGAATCATACGAATGATCGTGCGATTGAATTAGAATGGATTGTACGAATGAATTAGAATAGATCGTAGGAATGAATTAGAATGGATACATTCGTGCGAATGAAGTAGAATGGATCGTACAAATGAATTAGAATGAGTCGTACGAATGTATCCATTCTAATTCATTCGTACGATCCATTCTAATTCATTCGCACAATCTATTCTAAGTCATTCGTACGATCCATTCTAATTCATTATCACGATCCATTCTAATTCATTCGTACGATCCATTCTATTTCATTCGTACGATCCATTCTTACTCATTCGTACGATCCATTCTAATTCATTAGCACGATCCATTCTAATTCATTCGTACGATCCATTCTATTTCATTCGTACGATCCATTCTAATTCATTCCTACGATCTATTCTAATTTATTCGTTCGAATGTATCCATTCTAATTCATTCGTACAATCCATTCTAATTCATTCGCACGATCAATTCTAATTCATTCGTATGATCCATTCTAATTCATTCCTACGATCAATTCTAATTCATTCGTACGATCCATTCTAGCCATTCTAATTCATTCGTACGATTCATTCTAATTCATTCGTACGATCCATTCTGATTCATTCGTATGATCCATTCTAATTCATTCGTACGATCCATTCTACTTCATTCGCACGAATGTATCCATTCTAATTCATTCGTGCAATCCATTCTAATTCATTCGCACGATCAATTCTAATTCATTCGTATGATCCATTCTAATTCATTCCTACGATCTATTCTAATTCATTCGTTCGAATATATCCATTCTAATTCATTCGTACGATTCATTCTAATTCATTCGTACGATCCATTCTAATTCATTCGTATGATCCATTATACTTCATTCGCACGAATGTATCCATTCTAATTCATTCGTACAATCCATTCTAATTCATTCGCACGATAAATTCTAATTCATTCGTATGATCCATTCTAATTCATTCCTACGATCTATTCTAATTTATTCGTTCGAATGTATCCTTTCTAATTCATTCGTACGATTCATTCTAATTCATTCGTACGATCCATTCTAATTCATTCGTACGATCCATTCTACTTCATTCGCACGAATGTATCCATTCTAATTCATTCGTACTCGTACAATCCATTCTAATTCATTCGAACGCATTCTAATTCATTCGTACGATCCATTCTAATTCATTCGCACGATCAATTCTAATTCATTAGTATGATCCAATCTAATTCATTCCTACGATCTATTCTAATTTATTCGTTCGAATGTATCCATTCTAATTCATTCGTACGATTCATTCTAATTCATTCATTCGATCCATTCTAATTCATTCGTACGATCCATTCTACTTTATTCGCACGAATGTATCCATTCTAATTCATTCGTACAATCCATTCTAATTCATTCGCACGATCAATTCTAATTCATTCGTATGATCCATTCTAATTCATTCCTACGATCTATTCTAATTTATTCGTTCGAATGTATCCATTCTAATTCATTCGTACGATTCATTCTAATTCATTCGTACGATCCATTGTAATTCATTCGTACGATCCATTCTACTTCATTCGCACGAATGTATCTATTCTAATTCATTCGTACGATCCATTCTAATTCATTCGTATGATTCATTCTAATTCATTCGTGCGATCCATTCTAATTCATTCGTATGATTCATTCTACTTCATTCGCACGAATGTATCCATTCTAATTCATTCGTGCGAATGATGTAGAATTATGGATCATACGAATGAATTAGAATGGATCATACGAATGAATTAGAATTAATCGTGCGAATAAATTAGAATGTATCCATTCTAATTCATTCGTACAATCCATTCTAATTCATTCGCACGATCAATTCTAATTCATTCGTATGATCCATTCTAATTCATTCGTATGATCCATAATTCTACATCATTCGCACGAATGAATTAGAATGGATACATTCGTGCGAATGAAGTAGAATGAATCGTACGAATGAATTAGAATGGATCGTACGAATGAATTAGAATGAATCGTACGAATGAATTAGAATGGATCGTACAAATGAATTAGAAAGGTTACATTTATGAGAATGAATTAGAATGGATCGTACGAATGGATTAGAATGGATCGTATGAATGGATTAGAATGGATCATACGACTCGATTAGAATGGATCGTACGAATGAATTAGAATGGATCATACAAATGAATTAGAAAGGTTACATTCGTGAGAATGAATTACAATGGATCGTGCGAATGAATGAGAATTGATCATACGGATGAATTAGAATGGATCGTACGAATGAATTAGATTGCATCGTACGATCCATTCTAATTCATTCGCACGATCCATTATAATTCATTAGTACGATCCATTCTAATTCATTCGCACTAATGTATCCATACTAATTCATACGATCCATTCTAATTCATTCGTACGATCCATTCAAATTCATTCGTACGATCCATTCTAATTCATTCGTACGATCCATTCTAATTCATTCGTACGATCCATTCTACTTCATTCGCACGAATGTATCCATTCTAATTCATTCGTACTTAGAATTGATCGTGCGAATGAATTAGAATGGATTGTACGAATGAATTAGAATGGATACATTCGTGCGAATGAAGTAGAATGGATCGTACGAATGAATTAGAATGGATCGTACGAATGAATTAGAATGAATCGTACGAATGAATTAGAATGGATACATTCGAACGAATGAATTAGAATAGATCATAGGAATGAATTAGAATGGATCATACGAATGAATTAGAATTGATCGTGCGAATGAATTAGAATGGATTGTACGAATGAATTAGAATGGATACATTCATGCGAATGAAGTAGAATGGATCGTACGAATGAATTAGAATGGATCGTACGAATGAATTAGAATGAATCGTATGAATGAATTAGAATGGATACATTCGAACGAATGAATTAGAATAGATCGTAGAAATGAATTAGAATGGATCATACGAATGAATTAGAATTGATCGTGCGAATGAATTAGAATGGATTGTACGAATGAATTAGAATGGATACATTCGTGCGAATGAAGTAGAATAGATCGTACGAATGAATTAGAATGGATCGTACGAATGAATTAGAATGAATCGTATGAATGAATTAGAAAGGATACATTCGAACGAATGAATTAGAATAGATCGTAGGAATGAATTAGAATGGATCATACGAATGAATTAGAATTAATCGTGTGAATGAATTAGAATGGATTGTACGAATAAATTAGAATGGATACATTCATGAGAATGAAGTAGAATGGATCGTATGAATGAATTAGAATGGATCGTACGAATGAATTAGAATGAATCGTACGAATGAATTAGAATGGATACATTCGAACGAATGAATTAGAATAGATCGTAGGAATGAATTAGAATGGATCATACGAATGAATTAGAATTGATCGTGCGAATGAATTAGAATGGATTGTACGAATGAATTAGAATGGATACATTCGTGCGAATGAAGTAGAATGAATCGTACGAATGAATTAGAATGGATCGTACGAATGAATTAGAATGAATCGTACGAATGAATTGGAATGGATACATTCGAACGAATGAATTAGAATAGATCGTAGGAATGAATTAGAATGGATCGTACGAATGAATTAGAATTGATCGTGCGAATGAATTAGAATGGATTGTACGATTGAATTAGAATGGATACTTTCGTGCAAATGAAGTAGAATGGATCGTACGAATGAATTAGAATGGATCGTACGAATGAATTAGAATGAATCGTACGAATGAATTAGAATGGATACATTCGAACGAATGAATTAGAATAGATCGTAGGAATGAATTAGAATGGATCATACGAATGAATTAGAATTGATCGTACGAATGAATTAGAATGGATACATTCATGCGAATGAAGTAGAATGGATCGTACGAATGAATTAGAATGGATCGTACGAATGAATTAGAATGGATCGTGCGAATGAATTAGAATGGATTGTACGAATAAATTAGAATGGATTGTACGAATGAATTAGAATGGAATGTATCCATTCTACTTCATTCGCACGAATGTATCCATTCTAATTCATTCGTACAATCCATTCTAATTCATTCGCACGATCAATTTTAATTCATTCGTATGATCCATTCTAATTCATTCCTACGATCTATTCTAATTCATTCGTTCGAATGTATCCATTCTAATTCATTCGTACGATTTATTCTAATTCATTCGTACGATCCATTCTAATTCATTCGTACGATCCATTCTACTTCATTCGCATGAATGTATCCTTTCTAATTCATTCGTTCAATCCATTCTAATTCATTCGCACGATCAATTCTAATTCATTCGTATGATCCATTCTAATTCATTCCTATGATCTATTCTAATTCATTCGTTCGAATGTATCCATTCTAATTCATTCGTACGATTCATTCTAATTCATTCGTACGATCTATTCTAATTCACTCGTACGATCCATTCTACTTCATTCGCACGAATGTATCCATTGTAATTCATTCGTGCAATCCATTCTAATTCATTCGTACAAATGTTTCCATTCTAATTCATTCGTACGATTCATTCTAATTCATTCATACGATACATTCTGATACATTCGTACAATCCATTCTAATTCATTCGTACAATCCATTCTAATTCATTCGCACGATCAATTCTAATTCATTCGTATGATCCATTCTAATTCATTCCTACGATCTATTCTAATTTATTAGTTCGAATGTATCCATTCTAATTCATTCGTACGATCCATTCTAATTCATTCGTATGATCCATTCTACTTCATTCGCACGAATGTATCCATTCTAATTCATTCGTACAATCCATTCTAATTCATTCGCACGATCAATTCTAATTCATTCGTATGATCCATTCTAATTCATTCCTACGATCTATTCTAATTTATTCGTTCGAATGTATCCATTCTAATTCATTCGTACGATTCATTCTAATTCATTCGTACGATCCATTCTAATTCATTCGTACGATCCATTCTACTTCATTTCTAATTCATTCGTATGATCCATTCTACTTCATTAGCACGAATGTGTTTCCGAATTTGCTGATCCATTCTAATTCATTCGTACGATCCATTCTAATTCATTCGCACAAATGTATCCATTCTAATTCATTCGCTCGAATATATCCATTTTAATTCATTCGTACGATCCATTGTAATTCATTCGTACGATCTATTCTAATTTATTCGTTCGAATGTATCCATTCTAATTCATTCGTACGATTCATTCTAATTCATTCGTACGATCCATTCTAATTCATTCGTACGATCCATTCTACTTCATTCGTAAGATCCATTCTACTTCATTCGCACGAATGTATCCATTCTAATTCATTCGTACAATCCATTCTAATTCATGCGCACGAATGTATCCATTCTAATTCATTCGTACAATCCATTCTAATTCATTCGCACGATCAATTCTAATTCATTCGTATGATTCATTCTAATTCATTCGTACGATCCATTCTACTTCATTCGCACGAATGTATCCATTCTAATTCATTCGTACAATCCATTCTAATTCATTCGCATGATCAATTCTAATTCATTCGTCCAATCCATTCTAATTTATTCGCACGATCAATTCTAATTCATTCGTATGATCCATTCTAATTCATTCCTACGATCTATTCTAATTCATTCGTTCGAATGTATCCATTCTACTTCATTTGCACGAATGTATCCATTCTAATTCATTCGTGCAATCCTGTCTAATTCATTCGTATGATCAATTCTAATTCATTCGTATGATCCATTCTAATTCATTCCTACGATCTATTCTAATTCATTCGCACGATCCATTCTAATTCATTCATACGATCCATTCTAATTCATTCGTACAATCCAGTTTAATTCATTCGCACGATCCATTCTAATCCATTCTAATTCATTCCTACGATCTATTCTAATTTATTCGTTCGAATGTATCCATTCTAATTCATTCGTACGATTCATTCTAATTCATTCGTACGATCAATTCTAATTCATTCGTACGATCCATTCTAATTCATTCGTACGATCCGATCCATTCTAATTCATTCGTACGAATGAATTAGAATGAATCGTACGAATGAATTAGAATGGATACATTCAAACGAATGAATTAGAATAGATCGTAGGAATGAATTAGAATGGATCATACGAATGAATTAGAATTGATCGTGCGAATGAATTAGAATGGATTGTACGAATGAATTAGAATGGATACATTCGTGCGAATGAAGTAGAATGGATCGTACGAATGAATTAGAATTGATCGTGCGAATGAATTAGAATGGATCGTGCGAATGAATAAGAATGGATACATTCGAACGAATGAATTAGAATAGATCGTAGGTGAAACATTCTAATTCATTCGTACGATCCATTCTACTTCATTCGCACGAATGTATCCATTCTAATTCATTCGTGCAATCCATTCTAATTTATTCGCACGATCAATTCTAATTCATTCGTATGATCCATTCTAATTCATTCCTACGATCTATTCTAATTCATTCGTTCGAATGTATCCATTCTAATTCATTCGTATGCGAATGAATTAGAATGGATTGCACGAATGAATTAGAATGGATACATTCGTGCGAATGAAGTAGAATGGATCGTACGAATGAATTAGAATGAATCGTACAAATGAATTAGAATAGATACATTCGAACGAATGAATTAGAATGGATCATACGAATAAATTAGAATTGATCCATTCTAATTCATTCGTACATTCGTGCGAATGATGTAGAATGGATCGTACGAATGAATCAGAATGGATCGTACGAATGAATTAGAATGGATTGTATAAATGAATTAGAATGAATCGTGCAAATGAATTAGAAAGGTTAAATTTGTGAGAATGAATTAGAATGGATCGTGCGAATGAATTAGAATGGATCGTACGAATGAATTAGAATGGATACATTCGTGCGAATGATGTAGAATGGATCGTACGAATGAATTAGAATGGATCGTACGAATGAATTAGAATGAATCGTAGGAATGAATTAGAATGGATTGTACGAATGAATTAGAATGGATACATTCGTGCGAATGAAGTAGAATGGATCGTACGAATGAATTAGAATAGATCGTACGAATGAATTAGAATGAATCGTACGAATGAATTAGAATGGATACATTTGAACGAATGAATTAGAATGGATTGCAGGAATGAATTAGAATGGATCATACGAATGAATTAGAATTGATCGTGCGAATGAATTAGAATGGATTGTACGAATGAATTAGAATAGATTGTACGAATGAATTAGAATAGATCGTAGGAATGAATTAGAATGGATCATACGAATGAATTAGAATTGATCGTGCGAATGAATTAGAATGGATTGTATGAATGAATTAGAATGGATACATTCGTGCGAATGAAGTAGAATGGATCGTACGAATGAATTAGAATGGATCGTACGAATGAATTAGAATAGATCGTACGAATGAATTAGAATGGATCGTACGAATGAATTAGAATGAATCGTACGAATGAATTAGAATGGATCGTACGAATCAATTAGAATGGATACATTCATGCGAATGAATTAGAATGGATCGTGCGAATGAATGAGAATGGATCGTACGAATGAATTAGAATGGATCGTACAATCCATTCTAATTCATTCGCACGATCAATTCTAATTCATTCGTATGATCCATTCTAATTCATTCCTACGATCTATTCTAATTCATTCGTTCGATCAATTCTAATTCATTCGTATGATCCATTCTAATTCATTCCTACGATCCATTCTAATTTATTCGTTCGAATGTATCCATTCTAATTCATTCGTACGATTTATTCTAATTCATTCGTACGATCCATTCTACTTCATTCGCATGAATGTATCCATTCTAATTCATTTGTACAATCCATTCTAATTCATTCGCACGATCAATTCTAATTCATTCGTATGATCCATTCTAATTCATTCCTACGATCTATTCTAATTTATTCGTTCGAATGTATCCATTCTACTTCATTCGTACGATTTATTCTAATTCATTCGTACGATCCATTCTAATTCATTCGTACGATCCATTCTACTTCATTCGCACGAATGTATCCATTCTAATTCATTCGTACAATCCATTCTAATTCATTCGCACGATCAATTCTAATTCATTCGTCGAATGAATTAGAATGGATACATTCGAACGAATGAATTAGAATAGATCGTAGGAATGAATTAGAATGGATCATACGCGTACAATCCATTCTAATTCATTCGCACGATCAATTCTAATTCATTCGTATGATCCATTCTAATTCATTCCTACGATCTATTCTAATTCATTCGTTCGAATGTATCCATTCTAATTCATTCGTACGATTCATTCTAATTCATTCGTACGATCCATTCTAATTCATTCGTACGATCCATTCTACTTCATTCGCATGAATGTATCCATTCTAATTCATTCGTACAATCCATTCTAATTCATTCGCACGATCAATTCTAATTCATTCGTATGATCCATTCTAATTCATTCCTATGATCTATTCTAATTCATTCGTTCGAATGTATCCATTCTAATTCATTCGTACGATTCATTCTAATTCATTCGTACGATCCATTCTAATTTATTCGTACGATCCATTCTACTTCATTCGCACGAATGTATCCATTCTAAATCATTCGTACAATCCATTCTAATTCATTCGCACGATCAATTCTAAGTATGAATGAATTAGAATGGATACATTCGTGCGAATGAAGTAGAATGGATCGTACGAATGAATTAGAATAGATCGTACGAATGAATCAGAATGGATCGTACGAATGAATCAGAATGGATCGTACGAATGAATTAGAATAAATCGTACGAATGAATTAGAATGGAAACATTCGAACGAATGAATTAGAATAGATCGTAGGAATGAATTAGAATGGATCATAAGAATGAATTAGAATTGATCGTGCGAATGAATTAGAATGGATTGTACGAATGAATTAGAATGGATACATTCGTGCGAATGAAGTAGAATGGATCGTACGAATGAATTAGAATGGATCGTACGAATGAATTAGAATGAATCATACGAATGAATTAGAATGGATACATTCGAACGAATGAATTAGAATAGATCGTAGGAATGAATTAGAATGGATCATACGAATGAATTAGAATTGATCGTGCGAATGAATTAGAATGGATTGCACGAATGAATTAGAATGGATCGTACGAATGAATTAGAATGAATCGTACGAATGAATTAGAATGGATCGTACGAATGAATTGGAATGAATCGTACGAATGAATTAGAATGGATACATTTGAACGAATGAATTAGAATGGATTGTACGAATGAATTAGAATAGATACATTCGTGCGAATGAAGTAGAATGGATCGTACGAATGAACTAGAATGCATCGTACGAATGAATTGAATGAATTAGAATAGATCGTAGGAATGAATGAATTAGAATGGATCATTCACACGAATGTATCCATTCTAATTCATTCGTACAATCCATTCTAATTCATTCGCACGATCAATTCTAATTCATTCGTATGATTCATTCTAATTCATTCGTACGATCCATTCTACTTCATTCGCACGAATGTATCCATTCTAATTCATTCGTACGATCCATTCTGATTCATTCGTATGATCCATTCTACTTCATTCGCACGAATGTATCCATTCTAATTCATTCGTACAATCCATTCTAATTCATTCGCACGATCAATTCTAATTCATTCGTATGATCCATTCTAATTCATTCCTACGATCTATTCTAATTCATTCATTAGAATGGATTGTACGAATGAATTAGAATGGATAAATTCGTGCGAATGAAGTAGAACGGATCGTACGAATGAATTAGAATGGATCGTACGAATGAATTAGAATGAATCGTACGAATGAATTAGAATGGATCATACGAATGAATTAGAATGGATACATTCATGCGAATGAATTAGAATGGATCGTACGAATGAATTAGAATGGATCGAACGAATAAATTAGAATAGATCATACGAATGAATTAGAATTGATCGTGCGAATCAATTAGAATGGATTGTACGAATGAATTAGAATGGATACATTCGTGCGAATGAAGTAGAATGAATCGTACGAATGAATTAGAATGGATCGTACGAATGAATTAGAATGAATCGTACGAATGAATTAGAATGGATCCATTCGTGCGAATGAAGTAGAATGGATCGTACGAATGAATTAGAATGGATCGTACGAATGAATCAGAATGGATCGTACGAATGAATTAGAATGAATCGTACGAATGAATTAGATTGGAAACATTCGAACGAACGAATTAGAATAGATCGTAGGAATGAATTAGAATGGATCATACGAATAAATTAGAATTGATCGTGCGAATGAATTAGAATGGATTGTACGAATGAATTAGAATGGATACATTCGTGCGAATGAAGTAGAATGGATCGTACGAATGAATTAGAATGGATCGTACGAATGAATTAGAATGAATCGTACGAATGAATTAGAATGGATACATTCGAACGACTGAATTAGAATAGATCGTAGGAATGAATTAGAATGGATCATACGAATGAATTAGAATTGATCGTGCGAATGAATTAGAATGGATTGTACGAATGAATTAGAATAGATACATTCGTGCGAATGAAGTAGAATGGATACATTCCATTCTAATTCATTCGTACAATCCATTCTAATTCATTCGTACAATCCATTCTAATTCATTCGCACGATCCATTCTAATTCATTCGTACGATCCATTCTAATTCATTCGTACGATCCATTCTACTTCATTCGCATGAATGTATCCATTCTAATTCATTCGTACGATCAATTCTAATTCATTCGTATGATCCATTCTAATTCATCCGTACAATCCATTCTAATTCATTTGTATGATCCATTCTAATTCATTCGTACAATCCATTCTAATTCAATCCATTCTAATTCATTCGCATGATCATTTCTAATTCATTCGTATGATCCATTCTAATTCATTCCTACGATCTATTCTAATTCATTCGAACGTTAGAATGGATCGTACGAATGAATTAGAATAAATCGTACGAATGAATTAGAATGGATCATACAAATGAATTAGAATGGATCCATTCTAATTCATTCGTACAATCCATTCTACTTCATTCGCATGAATGTATCCATTCTAACGAATGAATTAGAATAGATCGTAGGAATGAATTAGAATGGATACATTCGTGCGAATGAAATAGAATGGATCGTACGAATGAATTAGAATGGATCGTACGAATGAATTAGAATGGATCATACGAATGAATTAGAATTGATCGTGCGAATGAATTAGAATGGATTGTATGAATGAATTAGAATGGATACATTCGTGCGAATGAAGTAGAATGGATCGTACGAATGAATTAGAATGGATCGTACGAATGAATTAGAATGAATCGTACGAATGAATTAGAATGGATACATTCGAACGAATAAATTAGAATAGATCGTAGGAATGAATTAGAATGGATCATACGAATGAATTAGAATTGATCGTGCGAATGAATTAGAATGGATTGTACGAATGAATTAGAATGGATACATTCGTGCGAATTTAGTAGAATGGATACATTCATGCGAATGAATTAGAATGGATCGTACGAACGAGTAAGAATGGATCGTACGAATGAAATAGAATGGATCGTATGAATGAATTAGAATAGAACGTGTGAATGAACTAGAATGGATCGTATGCATACAAATGAAATAGAATGGATCGTACGAATGAATTAGAATGGATCGTGCTAATGAATTAGAATGGATCGTACGAATAAATTAGAATAGATTGTCCGAATGAATACATTCGTGCGAATGAATTAGAATGGATCGTATGAATGAATTAGAATGGATCGTGCGAATGAATTAGAATGGATCGTGCGAATGAATTAGAATGGATATATTCGTGCAAAAGAATTAGAATGGATTGTATGAATGAATTAGAATGGATCGTACGAATGAATTAGAATGGATCGTATGAATGAATTAGAAAGGATCATGCGAAGGAATTAGATTGGATCGTACGAATGAATTAGAATGGATACATTCGTGCGAATGAATTAGAATGGATCGTACGAATGAGTAAGAATGGATCGTATGAATGAAATAGAATGGATCGCACGAATGAATTAGAATGGATCATACGAATGAATATGATTGGATCGTGCGAATGAATTAGATTGAATCGTACGAATGAGTAAGAATGGATCGTACGAATGAATTTGAATGAATCGTACGAATGAATTAGAATGGAAACATTCGAACAAATGAATTAGAATAGATCGTAGGAATGAATTAGAATGGATCATACGAATGAATTAGAATTGATCGTGCGAATGAATTAGAATGGATTGTACGAATGAATTAGAATGGATACATTCGTGCGAATGAAGTAGAATGGATCGTACGAATGAATTTGAATGGATCGTATGAATGAATTAGAATGGATCATACGAATGAAGTAGAATGAATTGTATGAATGAATTAGAATGGATCGTACGAATGAATTAGAATGAATCTTACGAATGAATTAGAATGGATCGTACGATCCATTCTAATTCATTCGCACGATCCATTCTAATTCATTTATACGATCCATTCTAATTCATTCGTACGATCCAATCCATTCTAATTCATTCGCACGATCAATTCTAATTCATTCGAATGAATTAGAATGGATCGTGCGAATGAATTAGAATGGATTGCACGAATGAAATAGAATGGATACATTCGTGCGAATGAAGTAGAATGGATCATACGAATGAATTAGAATAGATCGTAGGAATGAATTAGAATGGATCATACGAATGAATTAGAATGGAAACATTCGAACGAATGAATCAGAATGGATCGTAGGAATGAATTAGAATGGATCATACGAATGAATTAGAATGGATCGTACGAATGAATTACAATGGATCGAACGAATAAATTAGAATGGATCATACGAATGAATTAGAATTGATCGTGCGAATGAATTAGAATGGATTGTACGAATGAATTAGAATGGATACATTCGTGCGAATGAAGTAGAATGGATCGTACGAATGAATTAGAATGGATCGTACGAATAAATTAGAATGAATCGTACGAATGAATTAGAATGGCTAGAATGGATCGTACGAATGAATTAGAATTGATCGTAGGAATGAATTAGAATGGATCATACGAATGAATTAGAATGGATCGTACGAATGAATTAGAATGGATACATTCATGCGAATGAAGTAGAATGGATCATACGAATGAATTAGAATGGATCGTACGAATGAATTAGAATGAATCGTACGAATGAATTAGAATAGATCGTACGAATGAATTAGAATGGATCATACGAATGAATTAGAATTGATCGTGTGAATGAATTAGAATGGATTGTACGAATGAATTAGAATGGATGCATTCGTGCGAATGAAGTAGAATGGATCGTGCGAATGAATTAGAATGGATCGTACGAATGAATTAGAATGAATCGTACGAATGAATTAGAATGGATACATTCGAACGAATAAATTAGAATAGATCGTAGGAATGAATTAGAATGGATCCTACGAATGAATTAGAATTGATCGTGCGAATGAATTAGAATGAATTAGAATGGATCGTACAATCAATTCTAATTCATTCGTATGATCCATTCTAATTCATTCCTACGATCTATTCTAATTCATTCGTTTGAATGTTTCCATTCTAATTCATTCGTACGATTAGAATGGATTGTACGAATGAATTAGAATGGATACATTCGAACGAATGAATTAGAATAGATCGTAGGAATGAATTAGAATGGATCATACGAATGAATTAGAATTGATTGTGCGAATGAATTAGAATGGATTGTACGAATGAATTAGAATGGATACATTCGTGCGAATGAAGTAGAATGGATCGTACGAATGAATTAGAATGGATCGTGCGAATGAATTAGAATAGATCGTACGAATGAATTAGAATTGATACATTCGTGCAAATGAATTAGAATTGATCGTGCGAATGAATTCGAATTAGAATGGATACATTCGTGCGAATGAAGTAGAATGGATCGTACGAATGAATTAGAATGGATACATTCGTGCGAATGAAGTAGAATGGATCATACGAATGAATTAGAATGGATCGTACGAATTAATTAGAATGAATCGTATGAATGAATTAGAATGGATACATTCGAACGAATGAATTAGAATAGATCGTAGGAATGAATTAGAATGGATCGTACGAATGAATTAGAATGGATCGTACGAATGAATTAGAATGAATCGTACGAATGAATTAGAATAGATACATTCGAATGAATGAATTAGAATAGATCGTAGGAATGAATTAGAATGGATCATACGAATGAATTAGAAATGATCGTGCGAATGAATTAGAATGGATTGAATTAGAATGGATCGTACGAATGAATTAGAATGAATCATACGAATGAATTAGAATGGATACATTCGAACGAATAAATTAGAATAGATCGTAGGAATGAATTAGAATGGATCGTACGAATGAATTAGAATTGATCATGCGAATGAATTAGAATGGATTGTACGAATGAATTAGAATGGATACATTCGTGCGAATGAAGTAGAATGGATCGTACGAATGAATTAGAATGGATACATTCATGCGAATGAAGTAGAATGGATCGTACGAATGAATTAGAATGGATTGAATTATAATGGATCATACAAATGAATTAGAATGGATTGTACGAATGAATTAGAATGGATCATACGAATGAAGTAGATTGCATCGTACGAATGAATTAGAATTGATCGTGCGAATGAATTAGAATGGATTGTACGAATGAATTAGAATGGATACATTCGTGCGAATGAAGTAGAATGGATCGTACAAATTAGAATAGATCGTAGGAATGAATTAGAATGGATCGTACGAATGAATTTGAATGGATCGTATAAATGAATTAGAAAGGTTACATTTGTGAGAATGAATTAGAATTGATCGTACGAATGAATTAAATGGATCGTACGAATGGATTAGAATGAATCATACGAATGAATTAGAATGGATCGTACGAATGAATTAGAATGGATCGTGCAAAAGAATTAGAATCGATCATACGAATGAATTAGAATGGATCGTACGAACGAATGAATTAGAATTGATCGTGCGAATGAATTAGAATGGATTGTACGAATGAATTAGAATGGATACATTCGTGCGAATGAAGTAGAATGGATCGTACGAATGAATTAGAATGGATCGTACGAATGAATTAGAATGAATCGTACGAATGAATTAGAATGGATCGTACGAATGAATTAGAATGGATCGTAGGAATGAATTAGAATAGATCATACGAATGAATTAGAATTGATCGTGCGAATGAATCAGAATGGATCGTACGAATGAATTAAAATGGATATATTCGAGCGAATGAATTAGAATGGATACATTTGTGCGAATGAATTAGAATGGATCGTACGAATGAATTAGAATGGATCAGCAAATTCGGAAACTTATAAGGGCGTCAAATGTGTTATTTAAATTAACGGTTCAAATAGACGGTTCGTGCGAATGAAGTAGAATGGATCGTACGAATGAATTAGAATGGATCGTACGAATGAATTAGAATGGATACATTCGAACGAATGAATTAGAATAGATTGTAGGAATGAATTAGAATGGATCATACGAATGAATTAGAATTGATCGTGCAAATGAATTAGAATGGATTGTACGAATGAATTAGAATGGATACATTCGTGCGAATGAAGTAGAATGGATCGTACGAATGAATTAGAATGGATCAATGAATCGTACGAATGAATTAGAATGGATACATTCGAACGAATGAATTAGAATAGATCGTAGGAATGAATTAGAATGGATCATACGAATGAATTAGAATTGATCGTGCGAATGAATTAGAATGGATTGTACGAATGAATTAGAATGGATCATACGAATGAAGTAGAATGGATCATACGAATGAATAAGAATTGATCGTGCGAATGAATTAGAATGGATTGTACGAATGAATTAGAATAGATAAATTCGTGCGAATGAAGTAGAATGGATCGTACGAATGAATTAAAATGGATCGTACGAATGAATTAGAATGGATTGTACGAATGAATTAGAATGGATCATACGAATGAAGTAGAATGGATCATACGAATGAATTAGAATTGATCGTGCGAATGAATTAGAATGGATTGTACGAATGAATTAGAATGGATACATTCGTGCGAATGAAGTAGAATGGATCGTATGAATGAATTAGAATGGATCGTACGAATGAATTAGAATTGATCGTGCGAATGAATTAGAATGGATTGTACGAATGAATTAGATTGGATACATTCGTGCGAATGAAGTAGAATGGATCGTACGAATGAATTAGAATGGATCGTACGAATGAATTAGAATGAATCGTACGAATGAATTAGAATGGATACATTCGAACGAATGAATTAGAATAGATCGTAGGAATGAATTAGAATAAATCATACGAATGAATTAGAATTGATCGTGCGAATAAATTAGAATGGATTGTACGAATGAATTAGAATGGATACATTCGTGCGAATGAAGTAGAATGGATCGTACGAATGAATTAGAATGGATCGTACGATCCATTCTAATTCATTCGTATGATTCATTCTAATTCATTCCTACGATCTATTCTAATTCATTCGTTCGAATGTATCCATTCTAATTCATTCGTACGATCCATTCTAATTCATTCGTACGATCCATTCTACTTCATTCGCACAAATGTATCCATTCTAATTCATTCGTACAATCCATTCTAATTCATTCGCACGATCAATATTCTAATTCATTCCTACGATCAATTCTAATTCATTCTAATTCATTCGTACGAATGAATTAGAATGATCGTACGAATGAATTAGAATGAATCGTACAAATGAATTAGAATGGAAACATTCGAACGAATGAATTAGAATAGATCGTAGGAATGAATTAGAATGAATGAATTAGAATGGATACATTCATGCGAATGAAGTAGAATGGATCGTACGAATGAATTAGAATGGATCGTACGAATGAATTAGAATGGATCGTGCGAATGAATTAGAATGGATTGTACGAATGAATTAGAATGGATTGTACGAATGAATTAGAATGGAATGTATCCATTCTACTTCATTCGCACGAATGTATCCATTCTAATTCATTCGTACAATCCATTCTAATTCATTCGTACGATCCATTCTAATTCATTCATACGAATGAATTAGAATTGATCGTGCGAATGAATTAGAATGGATTGTACGAATGAATTAGAATGGATACATTCGTGCGAATGAAGTAGAATGAATCAGAATGGATCGTACGAATGAATTAGAATGAATTAGATTGGATACATTCGAACGAATGAATTAGAATAGATCGTTGGAATGAATTAGATTTGATCGTGCGAATGAATTAGATTGGATTGTACGAATGAATTAGAATGGATCATACGAATGAATTAGAATGGATCGTGCGAATGAATTAGAATAGATTGTACGAATGAATTAGAATGGATACATTCATGTGAATGAATTAGAATGGTTCGGACGAATGAATTAGAATGGATCGTACGAATGAATTAGAATGGATCGTACGAATGAATTAGAATGAATCAGTTATAAAAGAGATTGAAGGTATTTTCAGTAGATTTCTTTGGGGGGGGCCTTCACTTACTAAAAAAATGGTCCCTATTGCCTGGAAAAAAGTTTGCTATCCTAAGAGTGAAGGAGGGCTTGGTTTCAGAAATTTGGAGGAATGGAATGAAGCAGCTTTGGCTAAGCATCTCTGGAGAATTTGTTCTATGGATAAGTCCTTATGGGTTAAGTTGGTCAGTGCTAAATATCTGAGACATGAAGGTATTTGGGAATGTAAAAGTACACATAATGCTTCAGGGATTTGGAGAGGGATTCTACAGATCAGAAATAAATTCAAACAAAATATTATTAGTGTGGTGGGGAATGGGAATAAGACAAATTTTTGGCTTGATAATTGGCTGCCTCAAGGGAGACTCATTGATCTTTTTGATAACAGAGCAGTTTATGATTTGGGGTATGGCACAGATATTACTGTTAGTGAGTTTATAGATAATGGGAAATGGTCTTTCCCTTCACCCTCTTCAGCAGATATTATGAGAATTTTTGATATGATTTCTGAATTTGATCTTTCTTATCCAAGGCTCTCTGATATAAAAATCTGGAAACCCTCTAACAGTGGATTATATACACTCAAAACAGCTTGGGATTCTAATAGAATCAAAGGGCAGGTTTTTTTAGAAGCTAACTGGATTTGGCATCAACACAGAATTGAAAAACATGCAGTTTGTTTGTGGAGAGCTGTTTTAAACAAACTTCTCACCTGTGATAAGCTTCATAGAAGAGGGATGATGGTTCCTTCTTTATGTGTTCTGTGCTGGTCTGATAGGGAAACTCATGACCATATTTTTTTCAACTGCTCTTACTCCAATTGGATTTGGAGATCAGTTCTATCTAGACTGGACATCAAGGCCACCAGAATTGGTAATCTCAGTGAAGAGATTAGCAGATTGAAAGCTAAATTCAGACAAAAAGGTCAACTTAATACTCTAGCTAAAATAGTTACAGGTTGTGTAGTGAAGCTGATCTGGGAAAAGAGATGCAAAAGAATTTTTGAAAATAATACTACTCACAAGAGAGTCCTGCTGGCTTATATTACTAGAACTGTTTTTTTGAGAATGTCTAGTTGTGAATATTCTGAAGAAGATACCTTGGATAACAAAATTATTTTGGCAAAATGGGGATGTCATCTGAAGCCTAATATTCGTAATATTCAAACTGTCACTTGGGATAAACCTGATAGAGGATGGATGAAGTTGAATACAGATGGAGCTTTGGCAAACACCTCAGCTTCTGTTGGGGGTGTGTTCAGAAACAGTAATGGTGAAGCTATTCAGTGTTTTTATGGTCCTTCTAAGTATACTGAAATTCTAAACATTGAATTAGATGCAGTGATGAAAGGTCTCTTATATACAGAAGATATGCACATCTCAAAGCTGTGGATTGAATCTGATTCTCTTATTGCAGTGAAATGTATTAGAGATGAATGTGCTATTCCCTGGAATGCTATTCATCAGGTCTTAAGTATCAGGGAGGCTTTAAACAAGTACAATGAGCATAAGATCACTCACATCTGGAGAGAGGGTAATCAACCTGCAGACATCTTATCAAAAATGGATCATGGCAATCAGGTGGTTCAAATATACCCACAAGACTTAAAAGAAAATAGTCATAAAGCAATTGAAGATGATTGCAAGGGTAGAAGCTATATGAGATAGTAGGCAAGGGCTTATAGGGCTGTTTTTGCAGATGAGTGAGAAGATGGATTTGTTAATATTTTCATTGATCTTTGTATTTGTTTTCCATTTCTCTGATAGCCTTGATCTATAAAAGGCCAGAGCTGTAATGTGTATATTCTTTTCTTTTGTTTTTTGGGCGAGGTCCCTAATAAAATCCCCATAGCTTTGATCAAAAAAAAAAAAAAAAAAAGAATTAGAATGAATCGTACGAATGAATTAGAATGGATACATTCGAACGAATGAATTAGAATAGATCGTAGGAATGAATTAGAATGGATCATACGAATGAATTAGAATGGATCGTACGAATGAATTAGAATGGATCGTACGAATGAATTAGAATGGATCGTACGAATGAATTAGAATAGATCGTACGAATGAATTAGAATGGATTGTACGAATGAATTAGAATGGATACATTCGTGCGAATGAAGTAGAATGGATCGTACGAATGAATTAGAATGGATACATTCGTGCGAATGAAGTAGAATGGATCGTACGAATGAATTAGAATGGATCGTACGAATGAATTAGAATGAATCGTACGAATGAATTAGAATGGATACATTCGAACTAATGAATTAGAATAGATCGTAGGAATGAATTAGAATGGATCATACGAATGAATTAGAATTGATCGTGCGAATGAATTAGAATGGATTGTACGAAGGAATTAGAATGGATACATTCGTGCGAATGAAGTAGAATGGATCGTACGAATGAAATAGAATGGATCGTACGAATGAATTAGAATAAATCGTACGAATGAATTAGAATGGATACATTCGAACGAATGAATTAGAATAGATCGTAGGAATGAATTAGAATGGATCATACGAATGAATTAGAATTGATCGTGCGAATGAATTAGAATGGATTGTACGAATGAATTAGAATGGATACATTCGCGAATGAAGTAGAATGGATCGTACGAATGAATTAGAATGGATTGTACAAATGAATTAGAATGGATCATACGAATGAATTAGAATTGATCGTGCGAATGAATTAGAATGGATTGTACGAATGAATTAGAATGGATACATTCGTGCGAATGATGTAGAATGGATCGTACGAATGAATCAGAATGGATCGTACGAACGAATGAATTAGAATTGATCGTGCGAATGAATTAGAATGGATTGTACGAATGAATTAGACTGGATACATTCGTGCGAATGAAGTAGAATGGATCGTACGAATGAATTAGAATGGATCGTACGAATGAATTAGAATGAATCGTATGAATGAATTAGAATGGATACATTCGAACGAATGAATTAGAATAGAACGTAGGAATGAATTAGAATGGATCATACGAATGAATTAGAATTGATCGTGCGAATGAATTAGAATGGATTGTATGAATGAATTAGAATGGATACATTCGTGCGAATGAAGTAGAATGGATCGTACGAATGAATTAGAATGGATCGTACGAATGAATTAGAATGAATCGTACGAATGAATTAGAATGGATACATTCGAACGAATGAATTAGAATAGATTGTACGAATGAATTAGAATGAATCATACGAATGAATTAGAATTGATCGTGCGAATGAATTAGAATGGATTGTACGAATGAATTAGAATGGATACATTCGTGCGAATGAAGTAGAATGAATCAGAATGGATCATACGAATGAATTAGAATGAATCGTACGAATGAATTAGAATGGAATCATTCGAACGAATGAATTAGAATAGATCGTAGGAATGAATTAGAATGGATCATACGAATGAATTAGAATTGATCGTGCGAATGAATTAGAATGGATTGTACGAATGAATTAGAATGGATACATTCGTGCGAATGAAGTAGAATGGATCGTACGAATGAATTAGAATGGATCGTATGAATGAATTAGAATTGATCGTGCGAATGAATTAGAATGGATTGTACGAATGAATTAGAATGGATACATTCGTGCGAATGAAGTAGAATGGATCATATGAATGAATTAGAATGGATCGTACGAATGAATTAGAATGAATCGTACGAATGAATTAGAATGGATACATTCGAACGAATAAATTAGAATAGATTATAGGAATGAATTAGAATGGATCATACGAATGAATTAGAATTGATCGTGCGAATGAATTAGAATGGATTGTACGAATGAATTAGAATGGATACATTCGTGCGAATGAAGTAGAATGGATCGTACGAATGAATTAGAATGAATCGTACGAATGAATTAGAATGAATCGTACGAATGAATTAGAATGGATACATTCGAACGAATGAATTAGAATAGATCGTAGGAATGAATTAGAATGGATCATACGAATGAATTAGAATTGATCATGCGAATGAATTAGAATGGATTGTACGAATGAATTAGAATGGATTGTACGATCCATTCTAATTCATTCGTATGATTCATTCTAATTCATTCGTACGATCCATTCTAATTCATTCGTACGATCCTTTCTACTTCATTCGCACGAATGTATCCATTCTAATTCATTCGTACAATCTATTCTAATTCATTCGCACGATCAATTCTAATTCATTCGTATGATCCATTCTAATTCATTCCTACGATCTATTCTAATTCATTCGTTCGAATGTATCCATTCTAATTCATTCGTACGATTCATTCTAATTCATTCGTACGATCCATTCTAATCCATTCGTACGATCCATTCTACTTCATTCGCACGAATGTATCCATTCTAATTCATTCGTACAATCCATTCTAATTCATTCGTATGAATGTTTCCATTCTAATTCATTCGTACGATTCATTCTAATTCATTCGTACGATCCATTCTGATTCATTCGTACGATCCATTCTACTTCATTCGCATGAATGTATCCATTCTAATTCATTCGTGCAATCCATTCTAATTCATTCGCACGATCAATTCTAATTCATTCGTATGATCCATTCTAATTCATTCCTACGATCTATTCTAATTCATTCGTTCGAATGTATCCATTCTAATTCATTCATACGATTCATTCTAATTCATTCGTACGATCCATTCTAATTCATTCGTACGATCCATTCTACTTCATTCGCACGAATGTATCCATTCTAATTCATTCGTACAATCCATTCTACTTTATTCGCACGAATGTATCCATTCTAATTCATTCGTACAATCCATTCTAATTAATTCGCACGATCAATTCTAATTCATTCGTATGATCCATTCTAATTCATTCCTACGATCTATTCTAATTCATTCGTTCGAATATATCCATTCTAATTCATTCGTACGATTCATTCTAATTCATTCGTACGATCCATTCTATTTCATTTGTACGATCCATTCTACTTCATTCGCACGAATATATCCATTCTAATTCCGTATGATCCATTCTAATTCATTCCTACGATCTATTCTAATTCATTCGTTCGAATGTATCCATTCTAATTCATTCGTACGATTCATTCTAATTCATTCGTACGATCCATTCTAATTCATTCGTACGATCCATTCTACTTCATTCGCTCGAATGTATCCATTCTAATTCATTCGTGCAGTCCATTCTAATTCATTCGCACGATCAATTCTAATTCATTCGTATGATCCATTCTAATTCATTCCTACGATCTATTCTAATTCATTCGTTCGAATGTATCCATTCTAATTCATTCGTACGATTCATTCTAATTCATTCGTACGATCCATTCTAATTCATTCGTACGTTCCATTCTACTTCATTCGCACGAATGTATCCATTCTAATTCATTCGTACAATCCATTCTAATTCATTCGCACGATCAATTCTAATTCATTCGTATGATCCATTCTAATTCATTCCTACGATCTATTCTAATTCATTCGTTCGAATGTATCCATTCTAATTCATTCGTACGATTCATTCTAATTCATTCGTACGATCCATTCTAATTTATTCGTACGATCTATTCTACTTCATTCGCACAAATGTATCCATTCTAATTCATTCGTACAATCTATTCTAATTCATTCGCACGATCAATTCTAATTCATTCGTATGATCCATTCTAATTCATTCCTACGATCTATTCTAATTTATTCGTTCGAATGTATCCATTCTAATTCATTCGTACGATTCATTCTAATTCATTCGTACGATCCATTCTAATTCATTCGTACGATCCATTCTACTTCATTCGCACGAATGTATCCATTCTAATTCATTCGTGCAATCCATTCTAATTCATTAGCACGATCAATTCTAATTCATTCGTATGATCCATTCTAATTCATTCCTACGATCTATTCTAATTCATTCGTTCGAATGTATCCATTCTAATTCATTCGTACGATTCATTCTAATTCATTCGTACGATCCATTCTAATTCATTCGCACGAATGTATCCATTCTAATTCATTCGTACAATCCATTCTAATTCATTCGCACGATCAATTCTAATTCATTTATATGATCCATTCTAATTCATTCCTACGATCTATTCTAATTCATTCGTTCGAATGTATCCATTCTAATTCATTCATACGATTCATTCTAATTCATTCGTACGATCCATTCTAATTCATTCGTACGATCTATTCTAATTCATTCGTACGATCCATTCTACTTCATTCGAATGAATGGATCGTACGAATGAATTAGAATGGATCGTACGAATGAATCCATTCTAATTCATTCGTACAATCCATTCTAATTCATTCGCACGATCAATTCTAATTCATTCGTATGATCCATTCTAATTCATTCCTACGATCTATTCTAATTCATTAGTTCGTATGTATCCATTCTAATTCATTCGTACAATCCATTCTAATTCATTCGCACGATCAATTCTAATTCATTCGTATGATCCATTCTAATTCATTCCTACGATCTATTCTAATTCATTCGTTCGAATGTATCCATTCTAATTCATTCATACGATTCATTCTAATTCATTCGTACGATCCATTCTAATTCATTCGTACGATCTATTCTAATTCATTCATACGATCCATTCTACTTCATTCGCATGAATGGATCGTACGAATGAATTAGAATGGATCGTACGAATGAATCCATTCTAATTCATTCGTACAATCCATTCTAATTCATTCGCACGATCAATTCTAATTCATTCGTATGATCCATTCTAATTCATTCCTACGATCTATTCTAATTCATTAGTTCGAATGTATCCATTCTAATTCATTCGTACAATCCATTCTAATTCATTCGCACGATCAATTCTAATTCATTCGTATGATCCATTCTAATTCATTCCTACGATCTATTCTAATTCATTCGTTCGAATGTATCCATTCTAATTCATTCGTACGATTCATTCTAATTCATTCGTACGATCCATTCTATTTCATTCGTACGATCCATTCTACTTCATTCGCACGAATGTATCCATTCTAATTCCTTCGTACAATCCATTCTAATTCATTCGCACGATCAATTCTAATTCATTCGTATGATCCATTCTAATTCATTCCTACGATCTATTCTAATTCATTAGTTCGAATGTATCCATTCTAATTCATTCGTACGATTCATTCTAATTCATTCGTACGATCCATTCTAATTCATTCGTACGATCCATTCTAATTCATTCGCACGAATGTATCCATTCTAATTCATTCGTACGATCCATTCTACTTCATTTGCACGAATGTATCCATTCTAATTCATTTGTACAATCCATTCTAATTCATTCGCACGATCAATTCTAATTCATTCGCACGATCAATTCTAATTCATTCGCACGATCCATTCTACTTCATTCGTACGAATGAATTAGAATGAATTCGTTCTAATTAATTCATTCAAATCGTAGAATGAATTAGAATTGATTTATTCGTTAGAATGAATGAGAATTGATCATGCGAATGTAGTAGTATGAATCCATTCTAATTCATTCCATTTCTAATTCATTCGTACGAATGAATTAGAATGGAAACATTCGAACGAATGAATTAGAATAGATCGTAGGAATGAATTAGAATGGATCATACGAATGAATTAGAATTGATCATGCGAATGAATTAGAATGGATTATACGAATGAATTAGAATGGATACATTCGTGTGAATGAAGTAGAATGGATCGTACGAATGAATTAGAATGGATCGTACGAATAAATTTGAATGGATACATTCGAACGAATGAATTAGAATAGATCGTAGGAATGAATTAGAATGGATCATACGAATGAATTAGAATTGATCGTGCGAATGAATTAGAATGGATTGTACGAATGAATTAGAATGGATACATTCGAATGGATCGTACGAATGAATTAGAATGGATCGTACGAATGAATTAGAATGGATCGTACGAATGAATTAGAATGGATACATTCGTGCGAATGAAGTAGAATGGATCGAATGAATGAATTAGAATAGATCGTAGGAATGAATTAGAATGGATCATACGAATGAATTAGAATTGATCGTGCGAATGAATTAGAATGGATTGCACGAATGAATTAGAATGGATACATTCGTGCGAATGAAGTAGAATGGATCGTACGAATGAATTAGAATGGATCGTACGAATGAATTAGAATGAATTGTACGAATGAATTAGAATGGATACATTCGAACGAATAAATTAGAATAGATCGTAGGAATGAATTAGAATGGATCATACGAATGAATTAGAATTGATCGTGCGAATGAATTATAATGGATTGTATGAATGAATTAGAATGGATACATTCATGCGAATGAAGTAGAATGGATCGTACGAATGAATTAGAATGGATCGTACGAATGAATTAGAAATGATCGTGCGAATGAATTAGAATGGATTGCACGAATGAATTAGAATGGATACATTCGTGCGAATGAAGTAGAATGGATCGTACGAATGAATTAGAATGGATCGTACGAATGAATTTGAATGAATCATACGAATGAATTAGAATGGATACATTCGAACGAATGAATTAGAATAGATCGTAGGAATGAATTAGAATGGATCATACGAATGAATTAGAATTGATCGTGCGAATGAATTAGAATGGATTGTACGAATGAATTAGAATGGATACATTCGTGCGAATGAAGAATGAATCGTACGAATGAATTAGAATGGATACATTCGAACGAATAAATTAGAATGGATCGTACGAATGAATTTGAATAGATCATACAAATGAATTAGAAAGGTTACATTCGTGAGAATGAATTAGAATGGATCGTGCGAATGAATGAGAATTGATCATATGGATGAATTAGAATGGATCGTACGAATGAATTAGATTGCATCGTACGATCCATTCTAATTCATTCGCACGATCCATTCTAATTCATTAGTACTATGCATTCTAATTCATTCGCACGAATGTATCCATACTAATTCATTCGTACGAATGTATCCATTCTAATTTATTCGTACAATCCATTCTAATCCATTCGTACGATCCATTCTAATCCATTCGTACGATCCATGGTAATTCATTCGTACGATCCATTCTAATTCATTCCTACGATCCATTCTACTTCATTCGCACGAATGTATCCATTCTAATTCATTCGTACAATCCATTATAATTCATTCGTACGATCTATTCTAATTCATTCGTACAATCCATTCTAATTCATTCGTACGATCTATTCTAATACATTCGTACGATCATACGAATGAATTAGAATAGATCGTACGATCCATTCGAATAATCCATTCTAATTAGAATAGATACATTCGTGCGAATGAATTAGATCGTATGATCCATTCTAATTCATTCGTACAATCCATTCGTACGATCCATTCGTGTAATCCATTCGTACGATCTATTCTAATGAATGAATTAGAATAGATTCGTACGATCATTAGAATGAATTAGTGAAGTAGAATGAATCCATCCAATCCATTCCTACGATCTATTCTACGAATGGAGTAGAATGGATCGTAGGAATGAATTAGAATGGATCGTACGAATGAATTACCATGGATCGTACGAATGGATTAGAATGGATCGTACGAATGAACTAGAATGGATTGTACGAATAAATTAGAATGGATACATTCGTACGAATGAATTAGTATGGATACATTCGTGTGAATGAATTAGAATTGATCGTACTAATGAATTAGAATGGATCGTGCGAATGAATTAGAATGGATCGTACGATGCAATCTAATTCATTCGTACGATCCATTCTAATTCATCCGTATGATCAATTCTCATTCATTCGCACGATCCATTCTAATTCATTCTCACGAATGTAACCTTTCTAATTCATTTGTATGATCTATTCAAATTCATTCGTACGATCCATTCTAATTTATTCGTTCAAATGTATCCATTCTAATTCATTCATACGATTCATTCTTCATTCATACGAATGTATCCATTCTAATTCATTCATACAATCCATTCTAATTCATTCGCACGATCAATTCTAATTCATTCGTATGATCCATTCTAATTCATTCCTACGATCTATTCTAATTCATTCGTTCGAATGTATCCATTCTAATTCATTCGTACGATTCATTCTAATTCATTCGTACGATCCATTCTAATTCATTCGTACGATCCATTCTACTTCATTCGCACGAATGTATCCATTCTAATTCATTCGTGCAATCCATTCTAATTCATTCGCACGATCATTTCTAATTCATTCGTACGATCCATTCTAATTCATTCGTACGATCCATTCTACTTCATTCGCATGAATGTATCCATTCTAATTCATTCGTACAATCTATTCTAATTCATTCGCACGATCAATTCTAATTCATTCGTATGATCCATTCTAATTCGTTCCTACGATCTATTCTAATTTATTCGTTCGAATGTATCCATTCTAATTCATTCGTACAATTCATTCTAATTCATTCGTACGATCCATTCTAATTCATTCATATGATCCATTCTACTTCATTCGCACGAATGTATCCATTCTAATTCATTCGTAATGGATCATACGAATGAAGTAGAATGGATCGTACGAATGAATTAGAATGGATCGTACGAATGAATTAGAATGAATCATACGAATGAATTAGAATGGATCGTACGATCCATTCTAATTCATTCACACGATCCATTCTAATTCATTTATACGATCCATTCTAATTCATTCGTACGATCCAATCCATTCTAATTCATTCGCACGATCAATTCTAATTCATTCGAATGAATTAGAATGGATCGTGCGAATGAATTAGAATGGATTGCACGAATGAATTAGAATGGATATATTCGTGCGAATGAAGTAGAATGGATCATACGAATGAATTAGAATAGATCGTAGGAATGAATTAGAATGGATTATATGAATGAATTAGAATGGAAACATTCGAACGAATGAATCAGAATGGATCGTAGGAATGAATTAGAATGGATCATACGAATGAATTAGAATGGATCGTACGAATGAATTAGAATGGATCGAACGAATAAATTAGAATGGATCATACGAATGAATTAGAATTGATCGTGCGAATGAATTAGAATGGATTGTACGAATGAATTAGAATGGATACATTCGTGCGAATGAAGTAGAATGGATCGTACGAATGAATTAGAATGGATCGTACGAATGAATTAGAATGGATACATTCGAACGAATGAATTAGAATAGATCGTAGGAATGAATTAGAATGGATCATACGAATGAATTAGAATTGATCGTGCGAATGAATTAGAATGGATTGTACGAATGAATTAGAATGGATACATTCGTGCGAATGAAGTATAATGGATCGTACGAATGAATTAGAATGGATCGTACGAATGAATTAGAATGGATACATTCGAACGAATGAATTAGAATAGATCGTAGGAATGAATTAGAATGGATCATACCAATGAATTAGAATTGATCGTGCGAATGAATTAGAATGGATTGTACGAATGAATTAGAATGGATACATTCGTGCGAATGAAGTAGAATGGATAGTACGAATGAATTAGAATGGATCGTACGAATGAATCAGAATGGATCGTACGAATGAATTATAATGAATCGTACGAATGAATTAGAATGGAAACATTCGAACGAATGAATTATAATAGATCGTAGGAATAAATTAGAATGGATCATACGAATGAATTAGAACTGATCGTGCGAATGAATTAGAATGAATTGTACGAATGAATTAGAATGGATACATTCGTGCGAATGAAGTAGAATGAATCAGAATGGATCGTACGAATGAATTAGAATGGATACATTCGAACGAATGAATTAGAATAGATCGTAGGAATGAATTAGAATTGATCGTGCGAATGAATTAGAATGGATTGTACGAATAAATTAGAGTGGATTGTACTAATAAATTAGAATGGATACATTCGTGCGAATGAAGTAGAATGGATCTTACGAATGAATTAGAATGGATACATTCGTGCGAATGAAGTAGAATGGATCGTACGAATGAATTAGAATGGATCGTACGAATGAATTAGAATGAATCGTACGAATGAATTAGAATGGAAACATTCGAACGAATGAATTAGAATAGATCGTAGGAATGAATTAGAATGAATCGTACGAATGAATTATTTTGGATCGTACGAATCCATTCGTACTTCATTTGCACGATCTATTCTAATTCATTCGTTCGATCCATTCTACTTCATTCGCACGAATGTATCCTTTCTAATTCATTCGTACGATCTATTCTAATTCATTCGTACGATCCATTCTAATTCATTCGTACGATCCATTCTAATTCATTCGTACGATTCATTCGAATGTATCCATTCTAATTCATTCGTACAGTCCATTCTAATTCATTCGCACGATTAATTCTAATTCATTCGTATGATCCATTCTAATTCATTCCTACGATCTATTCTAATTCATTCGTTCGAATGTATCCATTCTAATTCATTCGTACGATCCATTCTAATTCATTCGTACGATCCATTCTACTTCATTCGAACGAATGTATCCATTCTAATTCATTCGTACAATCCATTCTAATTCATTCGCACGATCCATTCTAATTCATTCGTATGATCCATTCTAATTCATTCCTACGATCTATTCTAATTCATTCGTTCGAATGTTTCCATTCTAATTCATTCGTACGATTCATTCTAATTCATTCGTACGATCCATTCTAATTCATTCGTACGATCCATTCTACTTCATTCGCACGAATGTATCCATTCTAATTCATTCGTACGATCCATTCTACTTCATTCGCACGAATGTATCCATTCTAATTCATTCGTACAATCCATTCTAATTCATTCGCACGATCAATTCTAATTCATTCGTATGATCCATTCTAATTCATTCCTACGATCTATTCTAATTCATTAATGAAGTAGAATGGATCGTACGAATGAATTAGAATGGATTGTACGAATGAATTAGGATGGATCATACGAATGAAGTAGAATGGATCGTACGAATGAATTAGAATGGATCGTACGAATGAATTAGAATGAATCATACGAATGAATGAGAATGGATCGTACGATCCATTCTAATTCATTCGCACGATCCATTCTAATTCATTTATACGATCCATTCTAATTCATTCGTACGAATGGATTGTACGAATGAATTAGAATGGATCATACGAATGAAGTAGAATGGATCATACAAATGAATTAGAATTGATCGTGCGAATGAATTAGAATGGATTGTACGAATGAATTAGAATGGATACATTCGTGTGAATGAAGTAGAATGGATCGTACGAATGAATTAGAATGGATCGTACGAATGAATTAGAATGGATTGTATGAATGAATTAGAATGGATCATACGAATGAAGTAGAATGGATCATACGAATGAATTAGAATTGATCGTGCGAATGAATTAGAATGGATTGTACGAATGAATTAGAATGGATACATTCGTGCGAATGAAGTAGAATGGATCGTATGAATGAATTAGAATGGATCGTACGAATGAATTAGAATTGATCGTGCGAATGAATTAGAATGGATTGTACGAATGAATTAGAATGGATTCATTCGTGCGAATGAAGTAGAATGGATCGTACGAATGAATTAGAATGGATCATACGAATGAATTAGAATGAATCCTACGAATGAATTAGAATGGATACATTCGAACGAATGAATTAGAATAGATCGTAGGAATGAATTAGAATGGATCATACGAATGAATTAGAATTGATCGTGCGAATGAATTAGAATGGATTGTACGAATGAATTAGAATGGATACATTCGTGCGAATGAAGTAGAATGGATAGTACGAATGAAGTAGAATGGATCGTACGATCAATTCATTCGTACGATCCATACGATCTATTCTGAATGGATCCATTCTAATTTAATTCATTCCTACGATCCATTCTAATTAGAATGAATTAGAATGAATCGTACGAATGAATTAGAATGGAAACATTCGAACGAATGAATTAGAATAGATCGTAGGAATGAATTAGAATGGATCATACGAATGAATTAGAATTGATCGTGCGAATGAATTAGAATGGATTGTACGAATGAATTAGAATGGATTGTACGAATGAATAAGAATGGATACATTCGTGCGAATGAAGTAGAATGGATCGTACGAATGAATTAGAATGGATCGTACGAATGAATTAGAATGGATCATACGAATGAAGAAGAATGGATCGTACGAATGAATTAGAATGGATCGTACGAATGAATTAGAATGAATCATACGAATGAATTAGAATGGATCGTACGATCCATTCTAATTCATTCGCACGATCCATTCTAATTCATTTATACGATCCATTCTAATTCATTTGTACGAATGGATTGTACGAATGAATAAAAATGGATCATACGAATGAAGTAGAATGGATCATACGAACGAATTAGAATTGATCGTGCGAATGAATTAGAATGGATTGTACGAATGAATTAGAATGGATACATTCGTGCGAATGAAGTAGAATGGATCATACGAATGAATTAGAATGGATCGTACGAATGAATTAGAATGGATTATACGAATGAATTAGAATGGATCATACGAATGAAGTAGAATGGATCATACGAATGAATTAGAATTGATCGTGCGAATGAATTAGAATGGATTGTACGAATGAATTAGAATGGATACATTCGTGCGAATGAAGTAGAATGGATCGTATGAATGAATTAGAATGGATCGTACGAATGAATTAGAATCGATCGTGCGAATGAATTAGAATGGATTGTACGAATGAATTAGAATGGATTCATTCGTGCGAATGAAGTAGAATGGATCGTACGAATGAATTAGAATGGATCATACGAATGAATTAGAATGAATCGTACGAATGAATTAGAATGGATACATTCGAACAAATGAATTAGAATAGATCGTAGGAATGAATTAGAATGGATCATACGAATGAATTAGAATTGATCGTGCGAATGAATTAGAATGGATTGTACGAATGAATTAGAATGGATACATTCGTGCGAATGAAGTAGAATGGATCGTACGAATGAAGTAGAATGGATCGTACGATCAATTCATTCGTACGATCCATACGATCTATTCTGAATGGATCCATTCTAATTTAATTCATTCCTACGATCCATTCTAATTAGAATGAATTAGAACGAATCGTACGAATGAATTAGAATGGAAACATTCGAACGAATGAATTAGAATAGATCGTAGGAATGAATTAGAATGGATCATACGAATGAATTAGAATGGATCGTGCGAATGAATTAGAATGGATTGTACGAATGAATTAGAATGGATTGTACGAATGAATAAGAATGGATACATTCGTGCGATTGAAGTAGAATGGATCGTACGAATGAATTAGAATGGATCGTACGAATGAATTAGAATGGATCATACGAATGAAGTAGAATGGATCGTACGAATGAATTAGAATGGATCGTACGAATGAATTAGAATGAATCATACGAATGAATTAGAATGGATCGTACGATCCATTCTAATTCATTCGCACGATCCATTCTAATTCATTTATACGATCCATTCTAATTCATTTGTACGAATGGATTGTACGAATGAATAAAAATGGATCATACGAATGAAGTAGAATGGATCATACGAACGAATTAGAATTGATCGTGCGAATGAATTAGAATGGATTGTACGAATGAATTAGAATGGATACATTCGTGCGAATGAAGTAGAATGGATCGTACGAATGAATTAGAATGGATCGTACGAATGAATTAGAATGGATTATACGAATGAATTAGAATGGATCATACGAATGAAGTAGAATGGATCATACGAATGAATTAGAATTGATCGTGCGAATGAATTAGAATGGATTGTACGAATGAATTAGAATGGATACATTCGTGCGAATGAAGTAGAATGGATCGTACAAATGAATTAGAATGGATCGTACGAATGAATTAGAATGGATCGTGCGAATGAATTAGAATGGATTGTACGAATGAATTAGAATGGATACATTCGTGCGAATGAAGTAGAATGGATCGTACGAATGAATTAGAATGGATCGTACGAATGAATTAGAATGAATCGTACGAATGAATTAGAATGGATACATTCGAACGAATGAATTAGAATAGATCGTAGGAATGAATTAGAATGGATCATACGAATGAATTAGAATTGATCGTGCGAATGAATTAGAATGGATTGTACGAATGAATTAGAATGGATACATTCGTGCGAATGAAGTAGAATGGATCGTACGAATGAAGTAGAATGGATCGTACGATCAATTCATTCGTACGATCCATACGATCTATTCTGAATGGATCCATTCTAATTTAATTCATTCCTACGATCCATTCTAATTAGAATGAATTAGAATGAATCGTACGAATGAATTAGAATGGAAACATTCGAACGAATGAATTAGAATAGATCGTAGGAATGAATTAGAATGGATCATACGAATGAATTAGAATTGATCGTGCGAATGAATTAGAATGGATTGTACGAATGAATTAGAATGGATTGTACGAATGAATTAGAATGGATACATTCGTGCGAATGAAGTAGAATGGATCGTACGAATGAATTAGAATGGATCGTACGAATGAATTAGAATGGATCATACGAATGAAGTAGAATGGATCGTACGAATGAATTAGAATGGATCGTACGAATGAATTAGAATGAATCATACGAATGAATTAGAATGGATCGTATGATCCATTCTAATTCATTCGCACGATTCATTCTAATTCATTTATACGATCCATTCTAATTCATTCGTACGAATGGATTGTACGAATGAATTAGAATGGATCATACGAATGAAGTAGAATGGATCATACGAATGAATTAGAATTGATCGTGCGAATGAATTAGAATTGATTGTACGAATGAATTAAAATGGATACATTCGTGCGAATGAAGTAGAATGAATCGTACGAATGAATTAGAATGGATCGTACGAATGAATTAGAATGGATTGTACGAATGAATTAGAATGGATCATACGAATGAAGTAGAATCGATCATACGAATGAATTAGAATTGATCGTGCGAATGAATTAGAATGGATTGTACGAATTAATTAGAATGGATACATTCGTGCGAATGAAGTAGAATGGATCGTACGAATGAATTAGAATGGATCGTACGAATCAATTAGAATTGATCGTGCGAATGAATTAGAATGGATTGTACGAATGAATTAGAATGGATACATTCGTGCGAATGAAGTAGAATGGATCGTACGAATGAATTAGAATGGATCGTACGAATGAATTAGAATGAATCATACGAATGAATTAGAATGGATACATTCGAACGAATGAATTAGAATAGATCGTAGGAATGAATTAGAATGGATCATACGAATGAATTAGAATTGATCGTGCGAATGAATTAGAATGGATTGTACGAATGAATTAGAATGGATACATTCGTGCGAATGAAGTAGAATGGATCGTACGAATGAAGTAGAATAGATCGTACGATCAATTCATTCGTACGATCCATACGATCTATTCTGAATGGATCCATTCTAATTTAATTCATTCCTACGATCCATTCTAATTAGAATGAATTAGAATGAATCGTACGAATGAATTAGAATGGAAACATTCGAACGAATGAATTAGAATAGATCGTAGGAATGAAGTAGAATGGATCATACGAATGAATTAGAATTGATCGTGCGAATGAATTAGAATGGATTGTACGAATGAATTAGAATGGATTGTACGAATGAATTAGAATGGATCGTACGAATGAATTAGAATGAATCATACGAATGAATTAGAATGGATCGTACGATCCATTCTAATTCATTCGCACGATCCATTCTAATTTATTTATACGATCCATTCTAATTCATTCGTACGAATGGATTGTACGAATGAATTAGAATGGATCATACGAATGAATCAGAATGGATCGTACGAACGAATGAATTAGAATTGATCGTGCGAATGAATTAGAATGGATTGTACGAATGAATTAGAATGGATACATTCGTGCGAATGAAGTAGAATGGATCGTACGAATGAATTAGAATGGATCGTACGAATGAATTAGAATGAATCGTACGAATGAATTAGAATGGGAATGGATCATACGAATGAATTAGAATTGATCGTGCGAATGAATTAGAATGGATTGTACGAAGGAATTAGAATGGATACATTCGTGCGAATAAAGTAGAATGGATCGTACGAATGAATTAGAATGGATCGTACGAATGAATTAGAATTGATCGTGCGAATGAATTAGAATGGATACATTCGAACGAATGAATTAGAATAGATCGTAGGAATGAATTAGAATGGATCATACGAATGAATTAGAATTGATCGTGCGAATGAATTAGAATGGATTGTACGAATGAATTAGAATGGATACATTCGTGCGAATGAAGTAGAATGGATCGTACGAATGAATTAGAATGGATACATTCATGCGAATGAAGTAGAATGGATCGTACGAATGAATTAGAATGGATCGTACGAATGAATTAGAATGAATCGTACGAATGAATTAGAATGGAAACATTCGAACGAATGAATTAGAATAGATCGTAGGAATGAATTAGAATGAATCGTACGAATGAATTACAATGGATTGTACGAATAAATTAGAATGGATCCATTCGTGCGAATGAATTAGAATGAATCGTACGATTGGATCGTACGAATGAATCGTACAATCCATTCTAATTTATTCGTTCGAATGTATGAATTAGAATCGATCATACCTACGATCCATTCTAATTCATTCGTACAATCCAATTCTAATTCATTCGTACGAATAACGTATGAATTAGAATGGATCATACGAATGGATTAGAATGGATCCTACTAATTAATTAGAATGGATCGCACGATCTAAGTAGAATGAATTAGAATGGATTGTTGTTGTGATTTTAAATTGTTATACCTCAAGTGCACGGTGTCTATCTGATAGACAGTGGCAAATACGGGTCGATCCCACAGAGACTTGGATGAAAACTAATTAAAGGGAAATTAAAGCTAATTAATTTTTAGTTTAGTAAGATGATTAATTTTTGTGAAATTGTTTTGTAACGGGAATTACGGAACGCAAAATAGAAAGCTAATTAAGGTTACGGTTGTAATCTATATGGAGAGACATTCTAAGCTCTAGAATCCGCACATGTAGCGATCTAAACTATACTTTTAGATGATTTCCAGGATTCTCACGGAGATGCGAAGTCAATCTACCTCCGTGGATGATATTCAATGAAGCACTAATATGATCACTCATGTAGTGATCTGCCTCGCTTTAATGGAATAAGCCTGAAATAATTCTCCGTAAAATTCGGAGTAATAACAGAAGCTAACACTATGTAATGATTCTCCGTAAAACTACTCGTAATGACGAAGAATAAAACTATGAGATAAACCTCTGTAGAACTCGGATAATAACGGATAATAAAGCTAACTTATTACAGAAATTATAATCAAGCATGAATGAGCAAAGATCACTTTATTTTCATTAAACGCACTAAAATATGGAAATCAAATAAAAGCATGGTTTAGATACAACTACAAGGCTTCATCCAGAACTTAGAACGGTGGTTTAGCCTCGCATGGCCATGTGAGCGCTGATGGCGGATGCTCCTTTGCAGATGACGAACCCGGCGATGATTGCGACGTGCAGCTTCGTGGATGGAGCTCGGCTTGGAGACGGTTGCGTGAAGATGGTGATGAGAGATGCGGGTTCGGATATGTGGTAGATGGCGGCCTTGGTCGGTATTGCCTCAAGGGTGATGCTGGTGAGAGCTCTGGGTTGGTGAAGATGGAAGATGGAAGATGATTGGTGGTCGAAGTAGATGGCCCTGGTGGTAATGAAGATGGAGATGGTTTTGAGAGAAGCGGGTTGTAGATCAAAGTAGATGGCAGCCTTTCCTCCCTCCTTTGTTTCGGACCCCTCCCCTTATATAAGAGAGATGATGGGGTTTTTAGGGTTCACGGGTTTAAGGAAGGAAAAAGAGGACGTGAGAACCGGGTGCAAGGGAATGCATGGATGGATCGAATGGACGGCTGTGATCAGTGTGGAAATAGAGAGAGAGACGTTAGAGAGATAGAGGGAACGGGAGAGAGATTCAAGGGGAGAGAGAGAGAATTGTTCGCCATCTTTGTAGGAGTAGAGAGAGGGAAGTTCGGCTGGGGGGTTTTGGTCCAATGGAAGGCTGGGGCTTAGTTAGAGAGAGAGTAAAAGAAACGGAAGAGAGTGGGTGATTGCTGATGGCCAGGTTGCTGTGATTGGATGCATGGGTTTGGGTCATGCATGGGTTTTAGTTAAAATGAATGGCTGCGATTAAGTGGGGTGAAGAGGTTCTGCTGTGATCGGATACATAGACGGGAGAGAGAAATAATCAAGGGGCAGCGGCTGATCGGGTAGAACGGACAGCTGTGATGGGATCAGATTTTAGAGAGAGAGATTAGGGGGTGCGGTTCATATAAGAGGGGTTCAGGTAAAAGCCATGCATGCATGGTTCAAACAAAACGGACGGCTGCGATTTAGACTCCGGACTTGTGAAGGACGGCTGTGATATTGGGTTGCATGCATGGGTATCAACAGCTGGGTTGGGTTGGTCAGGAGTAAATAGGACGGCTGCGATTTAATCCAAGGGATGGTTGTGATTGGATGAGATGGAGAAGAGGACAGCTCATGCATGGGATCATGGATCGGACGGTGGTCATTATGTACATGGGGGTTTTGCATATGAAATGAGTCTATTTCTTCTTTGATGCAATTATCTCACGAATGGCCACAATTATGCATGAGAAAGAGGATGTGCGACCTGAAATACGTGTAAGGTTGGGGTCGGATTGAATGTTTAGGTGGGTCGAGTTAGGTGCAATGCTATGGTCTTGTGAGGCATCGGAAGGGAAGGATCGAGAGAAAAGAACACGATAGGCTTAGGTAACCATCCAAGCCGTTCGAACTCGTCAAGTCCTTGGCATTTGCACAGTCCTTCAGTGATCCGAAGCTAGGAATATGTTGAGCTGGTGACGTCAGATCGCCCGACTCAAACAACTGTTCTTTTCTGCATCCCTCATCATAAGGGCCTCTAAACGGTTTGTACAACCTCCATCAATTCGCCGTGAGAATATCCACGGCTTGGTCATGAAGTCCTTGAGCTGACTGCATCGAAAACCGGATCGATTCCCTGAAAGACACACATGAAATGATGCTTGTCAGGTTTAAACACGATTATCGATAAAAGGATAATTTGGACTTTCGGGCCCTGTATCTTTCATGCATGCAATGTATAAGAGTGAACCAATATGCCGTTGTGTTCGTATGAGAGTCTACTATATCGTGGTGCAAAGAAACTCATGCAGTTTACGTGTATTATGAAAGTTTTACGTAAGAAACTGACGCTATGTGCATGATAAAGAAGGGATAATTCGCACCAAATGGACGCTCATCACACCCCCAAACTTAAATCTTGCTCGCCCTCGAGTAAGAAAAGAAAAATAAACAAAGTAAATGACAAAATAAAAACTCCTAACTCACTTTCGCAGGAATCGCGACTGCACTTAGCACGTGCAACAAGCCGTTAAACCCCTAGGTTACCCTAGTGGACAAGTTTTGTCTCGTGAGGGTTTGCAGTGAATCTACCCACAAAATTCAAACTTTTTTTTTTTTTTTGAAAATATAAATAAGAAATAAGAAAATTCGGTTTCGTAGAATAATTAAAAAGTACTCAAAAATAGAATTTCTAAGGCATAAGACTCACAAGGTATCTAGCCCAAGCTTCGGCTTTCGAAGTAAGCACTTTAGGTTCTAACTATTAGTTTCCCGTTAGAAAAGATCAAGGTTAACTATGCGCGAGTGCACGGTGCTGTCTGGGCTAAACACAACTGGGGGTTTGGTTCTCTACATTCATATCATTCTAACAGTCTCCTAGAACGGTCAAAGTCGACCTTAGAACCTGAGTCAAAACCAGCTAATCTAGACAGGCTAGTGAGAGTTGTGGATATTCACCTTAATACCTTTCTGCTTTATATGTGATATTCCAGTTTCCCCACATTGTTTATAGCGACGACTTTCACACTATTTTCTTTTTTTTTTTTCTTTTTTTTTTTTCTCTTTTTTTTTTTCAGTCTCATTTTTTTTTCTGGATCTAATTATATATCCCTTCCTAACTTGTACCATGCCAGCTGCACTCTATGCCCATGACACGCTGCCAACGCTCTCATGAGTTAGGTAGCCATCCTCATGTTGCCTTTATATTTGATTCACTCTGCATCCATAGGATCATTCTCATAACCCTATCGACCAGGCTTCACTCATACTAGGGCATACAGGTTAAGACTTTTATATAATCAGGTCCTAGACCATGCTAATAGGTAGCCCTTTCCGCTATACCTTAGAATTCACTGGTCGCTTTTCTAATGATATATTTTTTTTTTTTTTTCAAACCAAGTGAACCAGATCCGCATGGTTCATCAGGACTCTAGTTGACTATTAGGTGATATGAAAGCTTTGAATCTAGACCCTAGAGGTGTAAGCCAGATGTGAAGTGAAAGGTCAAGTCTAGTTTGTTTTGACAATCTCTAAAAGGTTACTAAGGGTCAGAACCATATTAGACATACTTTTTCTAGCTAATCCTTGGACTTTATACCTTGATTACCAAGTGCCTTATAGTCCTATTCGAGTACAATCGAATTATATTACAAAACCTGAAATAAAGGTGAAATATATATAGATTTTTTTTTTTTTTGAAAAGAACGAAAAGAACGGCAAAAGTAATACGATAAGAAACTAAAATAAGAAAAAGAAAATAAAAACATGCAAATGCAAATTCCTATAGATTTCTATACGAACGCTATAGTTTTGGTAGGGGACTACAGACGAGACACATATACGCCAAGACGTATATGCCGAGCTGTCCCACTATAGCGTAAGTTGATGCAAATTTTTTTTTTTTATAATAATTTTTTTTTTAATAAATAAATAAAATATATCAATACGTACTAAATTAAAACGCCCGATGCAAGCAATGAAAATCACCCCCAAACCTAAATTAGACATTGTCCTCAATATTCTCGATCGGTGGTAGGGATATGATATTATGGAATAGCGGGCGTTGAGGCTAGAGTGTGAAATATTTGTGCTGAAAAAGAAAGTTCATAGTGTTAAGTCGCCCATCGTACAGCACATGGCGGTCATATAACCAAGGTCGACCGAGTACTATATCATAAGAATCCATGAGTGCTATGTCAAGAGGGATTACATCAGAGTAATCTTGAATTGAAATGGCAGGGTAAACCCTATGTGTGACATCTATTGTGGGGGCCTTAAACTGCCATGCTAATGAATATGGTTCTTTGATGGGGATATGTTCTATATCGAGGACATCAGTAAAAGATTTAGAAATTAAATTATTGCAGCTACCGCTATCCACTAAAATAGTAACAGAGAGATTAAAATCCATAAGGCATCCAATGGTTTCGAACAAATTAGATCTTTCAAAATGGTCATCAACATCATTCTCTAATTCTAGGTGTGAAAGTGATGAGACAAGATTATCAGATGTAGACATGAATGCAAATGTTTACTAGCAAACCTCCCTTGATATATAGATTGTCTTGTTGTAGTGAAGACGCAGGGGTGCACTCCTCGAGATAGATTCTGAATGAACTAAGTCTTTCCTGAAAATGATAAGATAATACCAATATTTATCATATAGAAATCAGAAAATAAAAATGCTAATATAAAAATGACGAACAACCATGTACACATAAATTTTTATTTTAATTTTTTTCATTATAATTTTTTTTTTTTTTACGATAGTTTATAAATAGATATGAATCATGCAATCTGGGTTACCTCCCAGTAAGTGCTAAGTTTAATGTCGTCAGCCCGACATGGTTCTTATGGGATTAGTCAGTGTAAAGAGGATCTTGTAAGAGAATCTCCTCTACAACCTTATCTTTTAGTTCTAAAAATGGCTTTAGCCTTTGCCCATTTACCTTGAAAATATCACCATTCTGGGGGTACTCAATTTCTATGGCTCCATGATAATGAACTACACGAACTATGAAGGGGCCAGACCAACGAGATCTCAATTTTTTGGGAAATAAATTTAATCTGGAATTATACAAGAGAACTTTCATACCCGGTTCGAATGACTTTCTTAGAATAGATTTATCGTGTGTTGCTTTCATCCGCTCCTTATAGATTTTTGCATTTTCATATGCATCGTTTCGTATTTCATCAAGCTCATTCAGTTGTAGCTTGCGAAGGTTACCGGCTGAGGGTAATTCAAAATTGAATGTCTTGATTGCCCAATAAGCCCTATGTTCTAATTCAACTGGCAAGTGGCAAACCTTACCATACACAAGCCTATATGGGGACATTCCTAGCGGAGTTTTGTAAGCAGTTCGATAGGCCCATAACGCATCTATCAACCGCACCGACCAGTCTTTTCGATTTGGATTTACAGTTTTCTCTAGAATTTGCTTGATCTGCCTATTCGAGACTTCCACTTGGCCACTTGTTTGTGGATGATAGGGTGTAGCAACCTTATGGGTGACTGAATATTTCTTCATTAATCTATCGAATGTGCTATTACAAAAATGACTTCCGCCATTACTTATGATCGCCCTAGGTGTACCGAACCGACTAAATATATAATCTTTGACAAACTTGATCACTACTTGGCTATCATTGGTCTTGGTCGGTATTGCCTCAACCCATTTTGAAACATAATCAACTGCAAGCAAGATATATAAATTTCCAAAAGAGCTTGGAAATGGCCCCATAAAATCTATTCCCCAAACGTCAAAAATTTCAATTATCAAAATAGGATTTAAGGGCATCATATTCCGATTGGTTACTTTGCCAAGCTTTTGACATCGTTCGCAACTAACAGAAAATGCATGACAGTCTTTAAACATCGTGGGCCAGTAGAATCCACATTGCAAAATCTTGGCAGCTGTCTTTTTAGTACTAAAATGGCCGCCACAAGCATAGTCATGGCAAAATGCTATCACACTGTTATGCTCATGATCAGGGACACATCTTCGAATGATTTGGTCGGGACAATATTTAAAAAGGTAGGGGTCATCCCAAAAGAAATATTTTACCTCAGATAAGAATTTAGATTTATCTTGTTTCGACCAATGACTAGGCATTTCCTCAGTGACTCGATAATTTACTATATCTGCAAACCATGGGAGTTTAGAGATTTGTAGCAACTGCTCATCGGGAAAACTTTCATGTAGAGGGAGTTCCTTACTAGAGGATTCTAAGTTTAACCTAGAGAGATGATCTGCGACCACATTTTCGCTACCCTTCTTGTCTCGAATTTCTAAATCATATTCTTGTAATAGAAGGATCCATCGAATCAATCGAGCTTTGGTATCTTTTTTTGAAAGAAGGTACCGCAAAGCCGCATGATCTATATACACGATGACCTTAGATCCTATAAAATAAGGTCTAAACTTCTCTAGGGCAAAGACTACAGCTAACAATTCTTTTTCAGTTGTAGTGTAGTTGAGCTGTGCATCATTTAGAGTACGACTCGTATAATAGATTACATGGGGCAGCTTATCTACTCTTTGACCCAAAACGGCTCCAATGGCATGATCTGATGCGTCACACATGATTTCAAATGGGATAGACCAATTAGGAGGCTGGATGATGGGGGCAGAGGTTAGTTCTTTCTTTAATCGCGCAAAAGCTTCTAGACAGGATTCATCAAAAGTAAAAGGTACATCTTTAGAAAGTAAATTGCATAATGGTCTTGAAATTTTACTAAAATCCTTAATGAATCGCCTATAAAACCCAGCATGGCCTAAGAATGATCTTATATCTTTAACCGATCGTGGAGGTGGAAGGTTAGAGATTAGATCAATCTTTGCTTTATCTACCTCAATCCCTTTATCAGAGATGACATGCCCCAAGACTATTCCTTTTTTCACCATAAAATGACATTTTTCCCAGTTTAGCACTAGATTTTTCTCTTTGCATCTTATAAGCACTAGTTCTAAGTGTTGCAAGCACTCTTGATAATTGGATCCAAAGACTGAAAAGTCATCCATAAATACTTCAAGAAAACGTTCAACCATATCAGAGAAGATACTAGTCATACACCGCTGAAATGTAGCAGGTGCATTGCATAACCCAAAGGGCATGCGTCTATAGGCGAACGTTCCAAATGGACAAGTGAATGTAGTCTTCTCTTGATCCTCTGGTGCTATAGGAATTTGGTTATAACCGGAATAACCATCTAAAAAACAGTAGTAAGCATGTCCGGCTAACCGCTCTAGCATTTGATCTATAAAGGGGAGTGGAAAGTGATCTTTTCGTGTGGCAGAGTTTAACTTCCTATAGTCAATACATACTCTCCATCCAGTTTGGACTCTTGTAGGCACCAACTCATTACCTTCATTTATCACCACTGTGATACCCGATTTCTTTGGAACTACTTGGACAGGGCTCACCTAGGAGCTATCTGAAATTGGGTAAATCACTCTGGTATCCAAAAGTTTTAGTACTTCTATCCTAACCACTTCCTTCATTACAGAGTTTAGCCGCCTTTGCGGTTCTCGACTTGTTTTAGTTTCTTCCTCGAGATAGATTCTATGTTGAACCACAGAGGGGCTTATACCCTTTATATCGGCTATTGACCATCCTATAGCTTCTTTATGATTCTTAAGGATTTCAACAAGTTGTTTCTCTTGATTTTCGTCTAGGTCTGAAGCTATTATGACCGGAAGGGTTTCAGCAGATCCTAAAAATACATATTTAAGATTTTCTGGTAATGGTTTTAGTTCTAACTTTGGGGGCTTTATTATTGAAGGTACAGGTGGTGTCAGAGAAGGTATGAGGATTTCTGGCTTAGGCTGCCATTTGTTCATTTCGAAAGAAGGGGTAGCTTCTAGTAGTGCATTGATTTCATTGATATGATCATCAATATCAAAATCTTTTCCAAAATATGCAAGGCAGGCTTCCAGTGGGTCATCATAGTTTACTTGTGATACTAAACTTTCTTCTTGTTCTTGCAAGTAGTTGACCTCTTCTAATTCATCACTTTCATCTCTCGGTTGTTTGCTCACATTAAATATATTAACTTGTATTGTCATGTTACTGAAAGAAATATTCATAACACCATTCCGACAGTTAATTAGTGCATTCGATGTTGCTAGGAAAGGTCGTCCTAAGATTACCGGTACTCGATTAGTAAATTCAGTTGGCGGTTTTGTATCCAGGACCACAAAGTCAACAGGGAATACAAACTCTCCCACTTTGATTAGGACGTCTTCCACTATCCCTTTAGGATATCGAATTGAAGCATCAGCTAGTTGGAGGGTCACTCTAGTGGGTTTTAACTCCCCCAGACCTAGCTCTTCGTATATGGAATATGGAAGGAGGTTGACACTTGCACCTAAGTCGAGCAAGGCTTTCTCAATATGATATTCCCCTATTTCACAGGAAATAGTAGGACAGCCAGGGTCCTTATATTTGATAGGGGTTGAGCATGAAATAACCGAACTAGCCTGCTGAGCCAGAAATGCTCTCTTAGGTACATTTGTTGCTCTCTTAAAAGTGCAAAGGTCCTTTAAGAATTTAGCGTATGTAGGTATTTGTTGGATTGCATCTAGGAGTGGAATATTAATTTTCACTTGTTTAAAAATTTCTAACATATTATCCATTTGCATTTTCTTCTTTGCTGGCTCTAGTCTTTGAGGATATGGGGCTTTAGGAATACATGTTCTAAGAGGTGGTTCACTAGGTGATGCAATATTTTCAGTATTGTGTCTTGTATGCTCCCTAGTTTCCTCTTGTGCTTTTGGCTCCTCTTCAGTTGTTTCTTCAGTTCTTATGTCATTCTGCCTAAGTTCCTCAGTTTTCTTAGGAGGTTCTATCATGTTATCAACTTGTCGTCCTGACCTAAGTGTATTGATTGCATTTGCCTGCTCATGGCCTTTTCCTTTGATGTCATGAATTTCAAATTGACCCCTCAGATTTGACCCTTTAGGGTTAGCCTCAGGTTGACTCGGGAATGTACCCTTATCCCTTGTGTTCAAAGAATCAGCTAGTTGACTAACAGTGTATTCTAACTTCGCAATAGATTGTGTGTTAGCACTAATGCTTTGTGCGGTGCTCTGTTGGAATTGGAGGGTATTCTGAGCTAATAGTTTCATTGTTTCCTCTAGAGAATTGATTCTTTGATTATCTGGGTTAGGGGTGGTATTTTGTATAGGTGGCTTTTGAAATCCTGGAGGTGGTACAGATTGAGATGGGCCACCTTGGTACGGACCTTTAGTCCACGAGAAATTTGGATGATTCTTCTATCCTTCATTGTAAGTGTTTGAATATGGATTATACCTTTGTTGATTATAAAAACGATTATTTTGATACAAAGCATTAATTTTTTCCATATTATTTTCTTGCCCCCCTAACATCGGGCATCGATGATCTGCATGGGTAGGCTCACTACAAATTGAGCAAATAGAAAAGCTAGGCTCATTATTGCAACTCATAGTTTGATTAAGGCTTAGTGCTTCTAAGGTATTCGGAGCGGGAGTCCTATTTCCTTGATTCATTTCTAGAGCCTCTAAGCGTCTCATTACTGTGGCTAATTTAGCTTCTGCTTCGAATTTAGGTTCCACTTTATAGAGCCCACCCTGCGTAGTAGGGAGGGGTTTCCTAGATTCTTCTTTGATTGGTTCCCACTGTAGTGTGTTCTCGGCAATTTCTTCTAAGTAGGTCCAGGCTTGATCTGCTGTCTTTTTGGTGAACTCATCATTACAACACGATTCTACCATGGTCTTAGATGGGTAGTTCAACCCTTCATAAAGGATTTGGACTAGTCTAATTTTTTCGAAGCCATGGTGTGGACAGTGCAGTAGTAGGTCCTTAAATCTTTCTATGTATTTATAGAGAGCTTCACCTTCCAGTTGGTGAAACACATTCAAGGCCTGACGAATCGAGGCCGTCTTTTGTTTAGAATAGAATTTTCTATAAAAGAGCTCGAGTAGGCCTACCCAAGTAGTTATGGATCCAGCTTGTAAGGCATAAAGCCATGCTTTAGCCTTTTCTTTTAGCGAGAAGGGAAATAACCTAAGTTTGAGGTTTTCTTCGAACATATTATCGAATTTCATTGTTCCACATATGTCCTCAAATTCCCTCACATGTTGATATGGATTTTCCTGCTCCATTCCCCGAAAGACGGGAAGCATTTGGATTAAGCCAGATTTTAATTCAAATTTTGCATTAGTATTGGGTAAGGTTATGCAAGAAGGTTGTGTAGCCCTAGTGGGATACATATAATCCCCTAAGGTGATTGTTTGCGGCTGTTCCGCCATCTCTACGATGTTATTATAATCTATTCTAACTAATCTTTTTCCTACACGTGCCCAAACTGTGGACTGTGTGTCCAGATTAATGTGCCAATTAAGTAATAGTAGTTTAACTAATATAATGATATGCTAGAAAAGAAAACAAAGTTTGCACTTTAGCAGAATACTTATGCAAATAGAGAATCTAGTATTATGCAATGCAACACCCTAGCAAATGGTTTCTATCGATGCAAGGTTGAGTGTACACCTCAGACTGAGACACACATACAACTATAAGAGGTATATGTGCCGAGCTGGCGACAACCTTACAAAGTTGCGATGCAATTCGATTATTTGATCTACGGTGAAAGTTTGCACATTAGCCGGTTACCCTAATTACTACGGTTATTGAGTCAGCAGGAGTAAGCAATAGGAGTACGTAATCAAACCCACTGACTGGAGAGGCGTGGGTAAGGATTTGAGTACTTACCTTTGCGATGCTTATGCAAGTTTTCCGTTGAGCGTGTAAGTACCTGAAAAGTTAAACAGAAGATAATAAGTACGAAAGAGACAAAATACGAAAATAGAATAACTAAGAATACTAATACTGACCCCTTTTTTTTTTTTTTTAAAGCAAAAAAAAACTAAACTTTAACAGTTTTCAAACTCAAGTCCCCGGCAACGGCACCAAAAACTTGTTGTGATTTTAAATTGTTATACCGCAAGTGCACGGCGTCTATCTGATAGACAGTGGCAAATACGGGTCGATCCCACAGAGACTTGGATGAAAACTAATTAAAGGGAAATTAAAGCTAATTAATTTTTAGTTTAGTAAGATGATTAATTTTTGTGAAATTGTTTTGTAACGGGAATTACGGAATGCAAAATAGAAAGCTAATTAAGGTTACGGTTGTAATCTATATGGAGAGACATTCTAAGCTCTAGAATCCGCACATGTAGCGATCTAAACTATACTTTTAGATGATTTCCAGGATTCTCACGGAGATGCGAAGTCAATCTACCTCCGTGGATGATATTCAATGGAGCACTAATATGATCACTCATGTAGTGATCTGCCTCGCTTTAATGGAATAAGCCTGGAATAATTCTCCGTAAAATTCGGAGTAATAACAGAAGCTAACACTATGTAATGATTCTCCGTAAAACTACACGTAATGATGAAGAATAAAACTATGAGATAAACCTCTGTAGAACTCGGATAATAACGGATAATAAAGCTAACTTATTACAGAAATTATAATCAAGCATGAATGAGCAAAGATCACTTTATTTTCATTAAACGCACTAAAATATGGAAATCAAATAAAAGCATGGTTTAGATACAACTACAAGGCTTCATCCAGAACTTAGAACGGTGGTTTAGCCTCGCATGGCCATGTGAGCGCTGATGGCGGATGCTCCTTTGCAGATGACGAACCCGGCGATGATTGCGACGTGCAGCTTCGTGGATGGAGCTCGGCTTGGAGACGGTTGCGTGAAGATGGTGATGAGAGATGCGGGTTCGGATATGTGGTAGATGGCGGCCTTGGTCGGTATTGCCTCAAGGGTGATGGTGGTGAGAGCTCTGGGTTGGTGAAGATGGAAGATGGAAGATGGAAGATGATTGGTGGTCGAAGTAGATGGCCCTGGTGGTAATGAAGATGGAGATGGTTTTGAGAGAAGCGGGTTGTAGATCAAAGTAGATGGCAGCCTTTCCTCCCTCCTTTGTTTCGGACCCCTCCCCTTATATAAGAGAGATGATGGGGTTTTTAGGGTTCACGGGTTTAAGGAAGGAAAAAGAGGACGTGAGAACCGGGTACAAGGGAATGCATGGATGGATCGAATGGACGGCTGTGATCAGTGTGGAAATAGAGAGAGAGACGTTAGAGAGATAGAGGGAACGGGAGAGAGATTCGAGGGAAGAGAGAGAGAATTGTTCGCCATCTTTATAGGAGTAGAGAGAGGGAAGTTCGGTTGGGGGGTTTCGGTGCAATGGAAGGCTGGGGCTTAGTTAGAGAGAGAGTAAAAGAAACGGAAGAGAGTGGGTGATTGCTGATGGCCAGGTTGCTGTGATTGGATGCATGGGTTTGGGTCGTGCATGGGTTTTAGTTAAAATGAATGGCTGCGATTAAGTGGGGTGAAGAGGTTCTGCTGTGATCGGATACATAGACGGGAGAGAGAAATAATCAAGGGGCAGCGGCTGATCGGGTAGAACGGACAGCTGTGATGGGATCAGATTTTAGAGAGAGAGATTAGGGGGTGCGGTTCATATAAGAGGGGTTCAGGTAAAAGCCATGCATGCATGGTTCAAACAAAATGGACGGCTGCGATTTAGACTCCGGACTTGTGAAGGACGGCTGTGATATTGGGTTGCATGCATGGGTATCAACAGCTGGGTTGGGTTGGTCAGGAGTAAATAGGACGGCTGCGATTTAATCCAAGGGATGGTTGTGATTGGATGAGATGGAGAAGAGGACAGCTCATGCATGGGATCATGGATCGGACGGTGGTGATTATGTGCATGGGGGTTTTGCATATGAAATGAGTCTATTTCTTCTTTGATGCGATTATCTCATGAATGGCCACGATTATGCATGAGAAAGAGGACGTGCGACCTGAAATACGTGTAAGGTTGGGGTCGGATTGAATGTTTAGGTGGGTCGAGTTAGGTGCAATGCTATGGTCTTCTGAGGCATCGGAAGGGAAGGATCGAGAGAAAAGAACACGATAGGCTTAGGTAACCATCCAAGCCGTTCGAACTCGTCAAGTCCTTGGCATTTGCAAGTCCTTCAGTGATCCGAAGCTAGGAATATGTTGAGCTAGTGACGTCAGATCGCCCGACTCAAACAACTGTTCTTTTCTGCATCCCTCGTCATAAGGGCCTCCAAACGGTTTGTACAACCTCCATCAATTCGCCGTGAGAATATCCACGGCTTGGTCATGAAGTCCTTGAGCTGACTGCATCGAAAACCGGATCGATTCCCTGAAAGACACACATGAAATGACGCTTGTCAGGTTTAAACACGATTATCGATAAAAGGATAATTTGGACTTTCGGGCCCTGTATCTTTCATGCATGCAATGTATGAGAGTGAACCAATATGCCGTTGGGTTCGTATGAGAGTCTACTATATCGTGGTGCAAAGAAACTCATGCAGTTTACGTGTATTATGAAAGTTTTACGTAAGAAACTGACGCTATGTGCATGATAAAGAAGGGATAATTCGCACCAAATGGACGCTCATCAATTGTGCGATCAATTCTAATTCTAATTCATTCCTATGATCAATTCTAATTCATTCGTACGATTCATTCATTCGTACGATCCATTCTAATTAATTCATTCGTACGATTCATTCATACAAATGATCCATTCTAATTCATCCGTACGATCCATTCTACTTCATTCGCACGAATGTATCCATTCTAATTCATTCGTACAATCCATTCTAATTCATTCGCACGATCAATTCTAATTCATTCGTATGATCCATTCTAATTCATTCCAACGATCTATTCTAATTTATTCGTTCGAATGTATCCATTCTAATTTATTCGTACGATTCATTCTAATTCATTCGTACGATCCATTCTAATTCATTCGTACGATCCATTCTACTTCATTCGCACGAATGTATCTATTCTAATTCATTCGTACAATCTATTCTAATTCATTCGCACGATCAATTCTAATTCATTCGTTCGTACGATCCATTCTGATTCATTCGTACGATTCATTCTACATCATTCGCACGAATGTATCCATTCTAATTCATTCGTACAATCCATTCTAATTCATTCGCACGATCAATTCTAATTCATTCGTATGATCCATTCTAATTCATTCCTACGATCTATTCTAATTCATTCGTTCGAATGTATCCATTCTAATTCATTCGTACGATTCATTCTAATTCATTCGTACGATCCATTCTAATTCATTCGTACGATCCATTCTACTTCATTCGCTCGAATGTATCCATTCTAATTCATTCGTGCAATCCATTCTAATTCATTCGCACGATCAATTCTAATTCATTCGTATGATCCATTCTAATTCATTCCTACGATCGATTCTAATTCATTCGTTCGAATGTATCCATTCTAATTCATTCGTACGATTCATTCTAATTCATTCGTACAATCCATTCTAATTCATTCGTACAATCCATTCAAATTCATTCGCACGATCAATTCTAATTCATTCGTATGATCCATTCTAATTCATTCCTACGATCTATTCTAATTCATTCGTTCGAATGTTTCCATTTTAATTCATTCGTACGATTCATTCTAATTCATTCGTTCGAATGTATCCATTCTAATTCATTTGGATCGTACGAATGAATTAGAATGAATCGTACGAATGAATTAGAATGGATACATTCGAACGAATGAATTAGAATAGATCGTAGGAATGAATTAGAATGGATCATACGAATGAATTAGAATTGATCGTGCGAATGAAGTAGAATGGATCGTACGAATGAATTAGAATGGATCATACGAATGAATTAGGAATAGATCGTACGAATGAATCATATAAATGAATTGATCGTACGAATGAATCGTAGGATACATTCATTCATACGATCTATTCATACGTATAAATAATCATTCAAATTAGAATAGATCGTACGAATGGATCTATTCTAATAGATTCGTACAAATGAATGGATTAGAATGAATCGTAGAATGAATTATAATTAATCGTACGAGCGAATGAATTAGAATGGATCGTACGAATGAATTAGAAATGATCGTACGAATGAATTAGAAATGATCGTGCGAATGAATTAGAATGGATTGCACGAATGAATTAGAATGGATACATTCGTACGATCCATTCGTACGATCTATACTAATCCATTCGTACGATCCATACTAATCCATTCGTAGGAATGAATTAATACGTACGAATGAATGTATTCATATGATTTATTCGAATTAAATCCATTAGAATGGATCATTTCTATTTGTATTCTAGTTCATTCTAATCCATTCGTATTCTAATTTGAATCAATTCATTCTAATCCATTTAATACGAATGTACGAATGAATTTATACGTATCAATCCTACGATCATTTGTACTAATGAATTCTAATTAGAATGAACTTTTCTAATTGATCGTTCGAATGAATTAGAATGGATTGTACGAATGAATTAGTATGGATCATTCCTAATTCGTACGAATGAATTAGAATAGATCATAGAATCAATCGTACGAATGTATCCATTCTAATTCATTCGTTAGAATGTATCCATTCTAATTCATTCGTATGATCAATTCTAATACATTCGAACGAATGAATTAGAATAGATCGTAGGAATGAATTAGAATGAATCGTACGAATGAATTAGAATAGATCGTAGGAATGAATTAGAATGGATCGTACGAATGTATTAGAATTGATCATACGAATGAATTAGAATGAATTAGAATGGATTAGAACGGATTGTACGAATGAATTAGAATGAATCGTGCGAATGAATTAGAATAGATCGTAGGAATGAATTAGAATGGATCGTACGAATGTTTCCATTCTAATTCATTCGTACGATTCATTCTAATTCATTCGTACGATCCATTCTGATTCATTCGTACGATCCATTCTACTTCATTCGCACGAATGTATCCATTCTAATTCATTCGTGTAATCCATTCTAATTCATTCGCACGATCAATTCTAATTCATTCGTATGATCCATTCTAATTCATTCCTACGATCTATTCTAATTCATTCGTTCGAATGTATCCATTCTAATTCATTTGTACGATTCATTCTAATTCATTCGTACGATCCATTCTAATTCATTCGTACGATCCATTCTACTTCATTCGCACGAATGTATCCATTCTAATTCATTCTAATTCATTCGTACGATCCATTCTAATTCATTCGTACGATCCATTCTAATTCATTCGCACGATCTATTAGAATTGAATCGTTCGATCCATTCGTTCGTACGATCCATTCTAATTCATTCGCACGAATGAATTAGAATGATTTAGAATGGATACATTCGTGCGAATGAAGTAGAATGGATCGTACGAATGAATTAGAATGGATCGTACGAATGAATTAGAATAAATCGTACGAATGAATTAGAATGGAAACATTCGAACGAATGAATTAGAATAGATCGTAGGAATGAATTAGAATGGATCATACGAATGAATTAGAATTGATCGTGCGAATGAATTAGAATGGATTGTACGAATGAATTAGAATGGATACATTCGTGCGAATGAAGTAGAATGGATCGTACGAATGAATTAGAATGGATCGTACGAATGAATTAGAATGTATTAGAATGGATACATTCGTGCGAATGAAGTAGAATGGATCGTACGAATGAATTAGAATGGATCGTACGAATGAATTAGAACGAATCGTACGAAAGAATTAGAATGGATACATTCGAACGAATGAATTAGAATAGAACGTAGGAATGAATTAGAATGGATCATACGAATGAATTAGAATTGATCGTGCGAATGAATTAGAATGGATTGCACGAATGAATTAGAATGGATACATTCGTGCGAATGAAGTAGAATGGATCGTACGAATGAATCAGAATGGATCGTACGAATGAATTAGAATGAATCGTACGAATGAATTAGAATGGAAACATTCGTACGATCCATTCTAATTCATTCCTACGATCTATTCTAATTCATTCGCACGATTCATTCTAATTCATTCGTACAATCCATTCTAATCCATTCTAATTCATTCTAATTCATTCGTATGATCAATTCTAATACATTCGTATGATCCATTCTAATTCATTCCTACGATCTATTCTAATTCATTCGTACGATTCATTCTAATTCATTCCTACGATCTATTCTAATTCATTCGTTCGAATGTATTAGAATTGATCATACGAATGAATTAGAATGGATACATTCGAACGAATGAATTAGAATGGATTGTACGAATGGATTGCACGAATGGATCGTACGATTGGATTGTACGAATGAATTAGAATGGATCATACGAATGAATTAGAATAGATCGTACGAATGGATTAGAATGGATCATACGAATGGATTGTACGAACGAATGGATTGTTCGATTGGATCGTACGATCCATTCGAATTCATTCGTATTAGAATGGATCGTACGATCCATTCTATTTCATTCGCACGAATGGATCGAATGAATTAGAATGGATTATACGAATGAATTAGAATGGATACATTGTGCGAATGAATTAGAATGGATCATACGAATGAATTAGAATTGATCATACGAATGAATTAGAATGGATACATTCGAACGAATGAATTAGAATAGATCGTAGGAATGAATTAGAATAAATCGTACGAATGAATTAGAATGGATACATTCGAACGAATGAATTAGAATAGATCGTAGGAATGAATTAGAATGGATCATACGAATGAATTAGAATGGATTGTACGAATGAATTAGAATGGATACATTTGTGCGAATGAAGTAGAATGGATCGTACGAATGAATTAGAATAGATCGTACGAATGAATTAGAATGGATACATTCGAACGAATGAATTAGAATAGATCGTAGGAATGAATTAGAATGGATCATACGAATGAATTAGAATTGATCGTGCGAATGAATTAGAATGGATTGTACGAATGAATTAGAATGGATACATTCGAGCGAATGAAGTAGAATGGATACATTCCATTCTAATTCATTCGTACGATCCATTCTAATTCATTCCTACGATCTATTCTAATTCATTCGCACGAATGTATTCATTCTAATTCATTCGTACGATCCATTCTAATTCATTCGTACGATCCATTCTAATTCATTCGTACGATCCATTCTAATTCATTCGTACGATCCATTCTACTTCATTCGCACGATCAATTCTAATTCATTCGTATGATCCATTCTAATTCATTCCTACGATCTATTCTAATTCATTCGTTTGAATGTATCCATTCTAATTCATTCGTACGATTCATTCTAATTCATTCGTACGATCCAAATGAATTAGAATGGATACATTCGAACGAATGAATTAGAATGAATTAGAAGGAATCGTACGAATGAATTAGAATGGAAACATTCGAACGAATGAATTAGAATAGATCGTAGGAATAAATTAGAATGGATCATACGAATGAATTAGAATTGATCGTGCGAATGAATTAGAATGGATTGTACGAATGAATTAGAATGGATTGTACGAATGAATTAGAATAAATCGTACGAATGAATTAGAATGGATACATTCGAACGAATGAATTAGAATAGATCGTAGGAATGAATTAAAATGGATCATACGAATGAATTAGAATTGATCGTGCGAATGAATTAGAATGGATTGCACGAATGAATTAGAATGGATACATTCGAGCGAATGAAGTAGAATGGATCGTACGAATGAATTAGAATGGATCGTACGAATGAATTAGAATGAATCGTACGAATGAATTAGAATGGATACATTCGAACGAATGAATTAGAATAGATCGTAGGAATGAATTAGAATGGATCATACGAATGAATTAGAATTGATCATGCGAATGAATTAGAATGGATTGTATGAATGAATTAGAATGGATACATTCGTGCGAATGATGTAGAATGGATCGTACGAATGAATCAGAATGGATCGTACGAACGAATGAATTAGAATTGATCGTGCGAATGAATTAGAATGGATTGTACGAATGAATTAGAATGGATACATTCGTGCGAATGAAGTAGAATGGATCGTACGAATGAATTAGAATGGATCGTACGAATGAATTAGAATGAATCGTACGAATGAATTAGAATGGATACATTCGAATGAATAAATTAGAATAGATCGTAGGAATGAATTAGAATGGATCATACGAATGAATTAGAATTGATCGTGCGAATGAATTAGAATGGATTGTACGAATGAATTAGAATGGATACATTTGTGCAAATGAAGTAGAATGGATCGTACGAATGAATTAGAATGGATCATTCGTATGAATGAATCGTACGAATGAATTAATTAGAATGGATCGTACGAATGAATGAATCGTACGAATGAATTAGAATTGATCATAGGAATGAATTAGAATTAGAATTGATCGTACAATCCATTCTAATTCATTCTACTTAGATCGTGCGATCCATTCTAATTCATTCGTAGGATCCATTCTAATCCATTCGTACGATCCATTCTAATTCATACGTCATTCGTACGAATGAATTAGAATTGGATTGTACGAATGAATTAGAATGGATCGTACGTATGATCGATTCTAATTCATACATTCGAATGAATAAATTAGAATGGATTGTACGATTCATTCGTACGATCCAATCGTACGATTCATTCTAATTCATTCTACTTCATTCGCACGAATGGATCCATTCTAATTCATTCGTACAATCCATTCTAATTCATTCGTACGATTCATTCTAATTCATTCCTACGATCTATTCTAATTCATTCGTTCGAATGTTTCCATTCTAATTCATTCGTACAATTCATTCTAATTCATTCGTACGATCCATTCAAATTCATTCGTACGATACATTCTACTTCATTCGCACGAATGTATCCATTCTAATTCATTCGTACGATCCATTCTACTTCATTCGCACGAATGTATCCATTCTAATTCATTTGTACAATCCATTCTACTTCATTCGCACGATCAATTCTAATTCATTCGTATGATCCATTCTAATTCATTCCTACGATCTATTCTAATTCATTCGTTCGAATGTATCCATTCTAATTCATTCGCACGATCAATTCTAATTCATTCGTATGATCCATTCTAATTCATTCGTACGATCCATTCTACTTCATTCGCACGAATGTATCCATTCTAATTCCTTCGTACAATCCATTCTAATTCATTCGCACGATCAATTCTAATTCATTCGTATGATCCATTCCCATTCTAATTCATTCGTACGATTCATTCTAATTCATTCGTACGATCCATTCTAATTCATTCGTACGATCCATTCTACTTCATTCGCACGAATGTATCCATTCTAATTCATTCGTACAATCCATTCTAATTCATTCGCACGATCAATTCTAAGTACGAATGAATTAGAATGGATACATTCGTGCGAATGAAGTAGAATGGATCGTACGAATGAATTAGAATGGATCGTATGAATGGATTGTGCGAATGAATTAGAATGGATACATTAGTGCGAATGAAGTAGAATGGATCGTACGAATGAATTAGAATGGATCGTACGAATGAATTAGAATGAATCGTACGAATGAATTAGAATGGGAATGGATCATACGAATGAATTAGAATTTATCGTGCGAATGAATTAGAATGGATTGTACGAATGAATTAGAATGGATACATTCGTGCGAATGAAGTAGAATGGATCGTACGAATGAATTAGAATGGATCGTACGAATGAATTAGAATGAATCGTACGAATGAATTAGAATGGATACATTCGAATGAATGAATTAGAATAGATCGTAGGAATGAATTAGAATGGATCATACGAATGAATTAAAATTGATCGTGCGAATGAATTAGAATGGATTGTACGAATGAATTAGAATGGATACATTCGTGCGAATGAAGTAGAATGGATCGTACGAATGAATTAGAATGGATCGTACGAATGAATTAGAATGAATCGTACGAATGAATTAGAATGGATACATTCGAACGAATGAATTAGAATAGATCGTAGGAATGAATTAGAATGGATCATACGAATGAATTAGAATTGATCGTGCAAATGAATTAGAATGGATTGTATGAATGAATTAGAATGGATATATTCGTGCGAATGAAGTAGAATGGATCGTACGAATGAATCAGAATGGATCGTACGAATGAATTAGAATGAATCGTACGAATGAATTAGAATGGATACATTCGAACGAATGAATTAGAATAGATCGTAGGAATGAATTAGAATGGATCATGCGAATGAATTGGAATGGATTAGAATAGATCGTACGAATGAATTAGAATAGATCGTAGGAATGAATTAGAATAGATCGTAGAATAGAATGAATGAATTAGAATAGATCGTAGGAATGAATTAGAATGGATCATACGAATGAATTAGAATTGATCGTGCGATTCATTCTAATTCATTCGTACGATTCATTCGTACGATTCATTCTAATTCATTCGTACGATCCATTCTGATTCATTCGTATGATCTACTTCATTCGCACGAATGTATCCATTCTAATTCATTCGTACAATCCATTCTAATTCATTTGCACGATCAATTCTAATTCATTCGTATGAACCATTCTAATTTATTCCTACGATCTATTCTAATTCTAATTCATTCGCACGAATGAAGTAGAATGGATCGTTTGAATGAATTGTACGAATGAATTAGAGTGGATTCATTCGTACGATCCATTCTAATTCATTCGTACGATCCATTCATGCGAATGAAGTAGAATGGATCATACGAATGAATTAGAATAGATTGTACGAATGAATTAGAATGGATCGTACGAATGAATTAGAATGAATCGTACGAATGAATTAGAATGGATACATTCGAACGAATGAATTAGAATAGATCGTAGGAATGAATTAGAATGGATCATACGAATGAATTAGAATTGATCGTGCGAATGAATTAGAATGGATTGTACGATCTATTCTAATTCATTCGTTCGTACGATCCATTCTAATTCAGTCGTACGATCCATTCTACTTCATTCGCACGAATGTATCCATTCTAATTCATTCGTACGATTCATTCTAATTCATTCGTATGATCCATTCTAATTCATTCGTACGATCCATTCTACTTCATTCGTTCGAATGTATCCATTCTAATTCATTCACACGATCAATTCTAATTCATTCGTATGATCCATTCTAATTCATTCCTACGATCTATTCTAATTCATTCGTTCGAATGTATCCATTCTAATTCATTCGTACGATTCATTCTAATTCATTCGTACGATGCATTCTAATTCATTCGTACGATCTATTCTATTTCATTCGTTTGAATGTATCCATTCTAATTCATTCGCACGATCAATTCTAATTCATTCGTATGATCCATTCTAATTCAATCCTACGATCTATTCTAATTTATTCGTTCGAATGTATCTATTCTAATTCATTCGTACGATTCATTCTAATTCATTCGTACGATCCATTCTAATTCATTCGTACGATCTATTCTAATTCATTCGTTCGAATGTATCCATTCTAATTCATTCGTACGATCAATTCTAATTCATTCGTCTGATCCATTCTAATTCATTCCTACGATCTATTCTAATTCATTCGTTCGAATGTATCCATTCGTACGAATGAATTAGAATGGATCGTACGAATGAATTAGAATGGATCGTACGAATGAATTAGAAATGATCGTGCGAATGAATTAGAATGGATTGCACGAATGAATTAGAATGGATACATTCGTGCGAATGAAGTAGAATGGATCGTACGAATGAATTAGAATGGATCGTACGAATGAATTAGAATGGATCGTACGAATGAATTAGAATGGATACATTCGAACGAATGAATTAGAATACATCGTAGGAATGAATTAGAATGGATCATACGAATGAATTAGAATTGATCATGCGAATGAATTAGAATGGATTGTACGAATGAATTAGAATGGATACATTCGTGCGAATGAATAATGAATCGTACGAATGAATTAGAATGGATACATTCGAACGAATAAAGTAGAATGGATCGTACGAATGAATTTGAATAGATCATACAAATGAATTAGAAAGGTTACATTCGTGAGAATGAATTAGAATGGATCGTGCGAATGAATGAGAATTGATCATACGGATGAATTAGAATGGATCGTACGAATGAATTAGATTGCATCGTACGATCCATTTTAATTCATTCGCACGATCTATTCTAATTCATTAGTACGATCCATTCTAATTCATTCGCACGAATGTATCCATACTAATTCATTCGTACGAATGTATCCATTCTAATTTATTCGTACAATCAATTCTAATTCATTCGTTCGATCCATTCTAATCCATTCGTACGATCCATGGTAATTCATTCGTACGATCCATTCTAATTCATTCCTACGATCCATTCTACTTCATTCGCACGAATGTATCCATTCTAATTCATTCGTACAATCCATTCTAATTCATTCGCACGATCAATTCTAATTCATTCATATGATCCATTCTAATTCATTCCTACGATCTATTCTAATTCATTCGTTCGAATGTATCCATTCTAATTCATTCGTACGATCCATTCTAATTCATTCGTACGATCCATTCTACTTCATTCGCACGAATGTATCCATTCTAATTCATTCGTACAATCCATTCTAATTCATTCGCACGATCAATTCTAATTCATTCGTATAATCCATTCTAATTCATTCGTACGATCCATTCTAATCCATTCTATGAATTAGAATGGATTGTACGAATGAATTAGAATGGATACATTCGTGCGAATGAAGTAGAATGGATCGTAGGAATGAATTAGAATGGATCGTACGAATGAATTACCATGGATCATACGAATGGATTAGAATGGATCGTACGAATGAATTAGAATGGATTGTACGAATAAATTAGAATGGATACATTCGTACGAATGAATTAGTATAGATACATTCGTGCGAATGAATTAGAATGGATCGTACTAATGAATTAGAATGGATCGTGCGAATGAATTAGAATGGATCGTACGATGCAATCTAATTAATTCGTACGATCCATTCTAATTCATCCGTATGATCAATTCTCATTCATTCGCACGATCCATTCTAATTCATTCTCACGAATGTAACCTTTCTAATTCATTTGTATGATCTATTCAAATTCATTCGTACGATCCATTCTAATTTATTCGTTCGAATGTATCCATTCTAATTCATTCGTACGATTCATTCTTCATTCGCACGAATGTATCCATTCTAATTCATTCGTACAATCCATTCTAATTCATTCGCACGATCAATTCTAATTCATTCGTATGATCCATTCTAATTCATTCCTACGATCTATTCTAATTCATTCGTTCGAATGTATCCATTCTAATTCATTCGTACGATTCATTCTAATTCATTCGTACAATCCATTCTAATTCATTTGTACGATCCATTCTACTTCATTCGCACGAATGTATCCATTCTAATTCATTCGTGCAATCCATTCTAATTCATTCGCAAGATCATTTCTAATTCATTCGTACGATCCATTCTAATTCATTCGTACGATCCATTCTAATTCATTCGTACGAATGGATACATTCGAACGAATGAATTAGAATAGATCGTAGGAATGAATTAGAATGGATCATACGAATGAATTAGAATTGATCGTACGAATGAATTAGAATGGATACATTCGAACGAACGAATTAGAATAGATCGTACGAATGAATTAGAATGGATCGTACGAATAAATTAGAATGAATCGTACGAATGAATTAGAATGGATACATTCGAACGAATGAATTAGAATAGATCGTAGGAATGAATTAGAATGGATCATACGAATGAATTAGAATTGATCGTGCGAATGAATTAGAATGGATACATTCGAACGAATAAATTAGAATAGATCGTTCGAATGAATTAGAATGGATCGTACGAATGAATTAGAATGAATCGTACGAATGAATAAGAATGGATACATTCGAACGAATGAATTAGAATAGATCGTAGGAATGAATTAGAATGGATCATACAAATGAATTAGAATTGATCGTGCGAATTAATTAGAATGGATACATTCGAACGAATGAAGTAGAATGGATCGTACGAATGAATTAGAATGGATCGTACGAATGAATTAGAATGAATCGTACGAATGAATTAGAATGGATACATTCGTGCGAATGAAGTAGAATGGATCGTACGAATGAATTAGAATGGATCGTACGAATGAATGAATTAAAATAGATCGTACAATCCATTCTAATTCATTCGCACGATCAATTCTAATTCATTCGTATGATCCATTCTAATTCATTCGTACGATCCATTCTACTTCATTCGCACGAATGTATCCATTCTAATTCCTTCGTACAATCCATTCTAATTCATTCGCACGATCAATTCTAATTCATTCGTATGATCCATTCCCATTCTAATTCATTCGTACGATTCATTCTAATTCATTCGTACGATCCATTCTAATTCATTCGTACGATCCATTCTACTTCATTCGCACGAATGTATCCATTCTAATTCATTCGTACAATCCATTCTAATTCATTCGCACGATCAATTCTAAGTACGAATGAATTAGAATGGATACATTCGTGCGAATGAAGTAGAATGGATCGTACGAATGAATTAGAATGGATCGTATGAATGGATTGTGCGAATGAATTAGAATGGATACATTCGTGCGAATGAAGTAGAATGGATCGTACGAATGAATTAGAATGGATCGTACGAATGAATTAGAATGAATCGTACGAATGAATTAGAATGGGAATGGATCATACGAATGAATTAGAATTTATCGTGCGAATGAATTAGAATGGATTGTACGAATGAATTAGAATGGATACATTCGTGCGAATGAAGTAGAATGGATCGTACGAATGAATTAGAATGGATCGTACGAATGAATTAGAATGAATCGTACGAATGAATTAGAATGGATACATTCGTGCGAATGAAGTAGAATGGATCGTACGAATGAATTAGAATGGATCGTACGAATGAATTAGAATGAATCGTACGAATGAATTAGAATGTATCCATTCTAATTCATTCGTATGATTCATTCTAATTCATTCGTACGATCCATTCTAATTCATTCGTACATTCTAGTCTAATTCATTCGTACGATCGATTCTACTTCATTCGCATGAATGGATCGTACGAATGAATTAGAATGGATCGTACGAATGAATCCATTCTAATTCATTCGTACAATTCATTCTAACGATCCATTCTACTTCATTCGTGCGAATGAATTAGAATTAGAATAGATCGTAGGAATGAATTAGAATGGATCATACGAATGAATTAGAATTGATCGTGCGAATGAATTAGAATGGATTGTACGAATGAATTAGAATACAATCCATTCTACTTCATTCTCACGAATGTATCCATTCTAATTCATTCGTACAATCCATTCTAATTCATTCGCACGATCAATTCTAATTCATTCGTATGATCCATTCTAATTCATTCCTACGATCTATTCTAATTCATTCGTACAATCCATTCTAATTCATTCGCACGATCAATTCTAATTCATTCATATGATCCATTCTAATTCATTCCTACGATCTGTTCGTACAATCCATTCTACGATCCATTCTAATTCATTCGTACGATCCATTCTAATTCATTCGTAGAATGGATCATACGTACGATCAATTCTACGAATTAATTCATTCCTAATTAGATCGTACGATAGATCCATTCTAATTAGAATTAATTCATACGAATGGATTAGAATGGATACATTCTAATGGATACATTCTAATCCATTCGCACGAATGAATTAGAATGAATTAGAATGAATCGTACGAATGAATTGATCGTACGATTCATTCTAATTCATTCGTACGATCCATTCTAATTCATTCGTATGATCCATTCTATTTAGAATGGATCAATTCTAATAGAAACAATTCTAATGAATGAATTAGAATGGATCGTACGAATGAATTAGAATGGATCGATCATACGAATTAGAATGAATCGTACGAATGAATGAACGATTATTAGAATACAAATGAATCCATTCTAATTCATTCGAATGAACGAATCATCCGTGAAGTAGAATTCATTCGTATCATTCGTGCGAATGGATTAGAATGAATTAGAATGGATCGTATGATCCATTCGTTCGTACGATTCATTCTAATTCATTATACTACATTCTAATGAATTCATACAATCTATTCGTATTCTAATTTGAATCCATTCTAATTCATTCGCAGGATCAATTCTAATTCATTCGTATGATACATTCTAATTCATTCCTACGATCTATTCTAATTTATTCGTTCGATTGGATCGTACGAATGAATGAATCGTACGAATAAATTAGAATGGATCGTACAATCCATTCTAATTCATTCGTGAAGTAGAATGGACTAGAATGGATTAGAATTCATTCGTAGAATGGATCATAGGAATGAATTAGAATGGATTAGAATGAATTAGAATGGATCGTACGAATGAATTAGAATGGATTAGAATGATCATACGAATGAATCGTAGAATGATCATTCTAATTCATTCGTACGATCATAATTCGTTCGTACGATCCATACTAATTCATTCGTACGATCTATTCTACGAATCCATTCGTACGAATGAATTAGAATGGATCCATTCTAATTCATACGAATTAGAACGATCATACGAATGAATTAGAATGAATTAGAATTAGAATGGATTAATTCTAATTCATTAGTACGAATGAATGAATACATTCTAATCCATTCGTATGATCGTATGAATGAATTGATTCATTCGTATTCATACGTAGGATCATACGAATACATTCATTCATACGTACGAATTAATCTATTCTAAATTCATACGATCTATTCATTTGTACGATTCATTCACACGATCTATTCTAATTCATTCGTACAATCCATCCTACGATCTATTCTGAATGTATCCATTCTAATTCGTTCGAATGTATCCATTCTAATTAGAATGATTCGTTCATTCGCACGAATCATTCATTCTAATCCATTCGTATGAATTAGAAATTCGATCTATTCTAATTCATTCTAATTCATTCTAATGAATGGATCGATCAAATCGAACGATCAATTCTACTTCATTCGTACGATCCATTCTAATTTATTCTAATTAGAATGAATCCATTCATCCATTTGTAGAATGGATCGTACGAATGAAATAGAATGGATCGTACGAATGAATTAGAATGAATTAGAATATTTGTACGAATGTACGAATGCATTAGAATGGATATATTCGTGCGAATGAATTAGAATGGTCTGTACGAATGAATTAGAATGGATACATTCGTGCGAATGAAGTAGAATGGATCGTACGAATGAATTAGAATGGATCGTACGAATGAATTGGAATGAATCATACGAATGAATTAGAATGGATACATTCGAACGAATGAATTAGAATAGATCGTAGGAACGAATGAATTAGACTGAATGAATTAGAATGAATTAGAATCCATTCGTACGATCTATTCTAATTCATTAGAATCCATTCTAATTCATTCTAATTCATACGAATGATCGTACGAATGAATTAGAATGAATTAGAATTCTAATCCATTCTATTAGAATTGATCGTACGAATAAATCCATTCTAACGATCCTATTAATGAATTAGAATTAGAATGGATCGTACGAATGTATCCATTCTAATTCATTCGTGCAAATTAAATCGTACGATCCATTCTAATTCATTCCTACGATCTATTCTATTCTAATTCATTCGTACGATCCATTCAGAATGGATCCATTAGAATAGATCGTACGAATGAATTAAATTAGAATGGATCATACGAATGAATTAGAATGGATCGTAATAATGGATCGTACGAATTAGAATGAATCGTATTAGAACGGATCGTACAATCCATTCTAATTCATTCGTTCGTACGATCCATTCTGATCCATTCTACTTCATTCGCACGAATGTTTCCATTCTAATTCATTCTGATTCATTCGCACGATCAATTCTAATTCATTCGTATGATCCATTCTAATTCATTGGATACATTCGAACGAATGAATTAGAATAGATCGTAGGAATGAATTAGAATGGATCATACGAATGAATTAGAAATGATCGTGTGAATGAATTAGAATGGATTGTACGAATGAATTAGAATGGATACATTCGTGCGAATGAATTAGAATGGATCGTACGAATGAATTAGAATGAATCGTACGAATGAATTAGAATGGATCGTACGAATGAATTAGAATGGATACATTCATGTGAATGAATTAGAATGGATCGTACGAATGAGTAAGAATGGATCGTACGAATGAAATAGAATGGATCGTACGAATGAATTAGAATGGATCGTGCTAATGAATTAGAATGGATCGTACGAATGAATTAGAATGGATCGTACGAATGAATTAGAATGGATCGTGCGAATGAATTAGAATGGATTGTACGAATGAATTAGAATGGATTGTACGAATGAATTAGAATGGAATGTATCCATTCTACTTTATTCGCACGAATGTATCCATTCTAATTAATTCGTACAATCCATTCTAATTCATTCGCACGATCAATTCTAATTCATTCGTATGATCCATTCTAATTCATTCCTACGATCTATTCTAATTCATTCGTTCGAATGTATCCATTCTAATTCATTCGTACAATCCATTCTAATTCATTCGTATGATCCATTCTACTTCATTCGCACGAATGTATCCATTCTAATTCATTCGTACAATCCATTCTAATTCATTCGCACGATCAATTCTAATTCATTCGTTCGTACGATCCATTCTAATACATTCGTACGATCCATTATACTTCATTCGCACGAAAGTATCCATTCTAATTCATTCGCACGAAAGTATCCATTCTACTTCATTCGCACGAAAGTATCCATTCTAATCCATTCTAATTCATTCGTACGATTCATTCTAATTCATTCGTACGATCCATTCTAATTCATTCGTACGATCCATTCTACTTCATTCGCACGAATGTATCCATTCTAATTCATTCGTACGATCCATTCTACTTCATTCGCACGAATGTATCCATTCTAATTCATTCGTACAATCCATTCTACATCATTCGCACGATCAATTCTAATTCATTCGTATGATCCATTCTAATTCATTCCTACGATCTATTCTAATTTATTCGTTCGAATGTATCCATTCTAATTCATTCGTATGATTCATTCTAATTCATTCGTACGATCCATTCTAATTCATTCGTACGATCCATTCTACTTCATTCGCACGAATGTATCCATTCTAATTCATTCGTACAATCCATTCTAATTCATTCGCATGATCAATTCTAATTCATTCGTTCGTACGATCCATTCTGATTCATTCGTACGATCCATTCTACATCATTCGCACGAATGTATCCATTCTAATTCATTCGTACAATCCATTCTAATTCATTCGCACGATCAATTCTAATTCATTCGTATGATCCATTCTAATTCATTCCTACGATCTATTCTAATTCATTCGTTCGAATGTATCCATTCTAATTCATTTGTACGATTCATTCTAATTCATTCGTACGATCCATTCTAATTCATTCATACGATCCATTCTACTTCATTCGCTCGAATGTATCCATTCTAATTCATTCGTGCAATCCATTCTAATTCATTCGCACGATCAATTCTAATTCATTTGTATGATCCATTCTAATTCATTCCTACGATCTATTCTAATTCATTCGTTCGAATGTATCCATTCTAATTCATTCGTACGATTCATTCTAATTCATTCGTACGATCCATTCTAATTCATTCGTACGATCCATTCTACTTCATTCGCACGAATGTATCCATTCTAATTCATTCATACAATCCATTCTAATTCATTCGCACGATCAATTCTAATTCATTCGTATGATCCATTCTAATTCATTCCTACGATCTATTCTAATTCATTCGTTCGAATGTATCCATTCTAATTCATTCGTACGATTCATTCTAATTCATTCGTACGATCCATTCTAATTCATTCGTACGATCCATTCTACTTCATTCGCACGAATGTATCCATTCTAATTCATTTGTACAATCCATTCTAATTCATTCGCACGATCAATTCTAATTCATTCGTCTGATCCATTCTAATTCATTCCTACGATCTATTCTAATTCATTCGTACATTCTAATTCATTCGTACGATCCATTCTAATTCATTCGTATGATCCATTCTAATTCATTCCTAGGATTTATTCTAATTTATTCGTTCGAATGTATCCATTCCAATTCATTCGTACGATTCATTCTAATTCATTCGTACGATCCATTCTATTTCATTCGTACGATCCATTCTACTTCATTCGCACGAATGTATCCATTCTAATTCCTTCGTACAATCCATTCTAATTCATTCGCACGATCAATTCTAATTCATTCGTATGATCCATTCTAATTCATTCCTATGATCTATTCTAATTCATTAGTTCGAATGTATCCATTCTAATTCATTCGTACAATCCATTCTAATTCATTCGCACGATTAATTCTAATTCATTCGTATGATCCATTCTAATTCATTCCTACGATCTATTCTAATTCATTCGTTCGAAAGTATCCATTCTAATTCATTCGTACGATTCATTCTAATTCATTCGTACGATCCTTTCTATTTCATTCGTACGATCCATTCTACTTCATTCGCACGAATGTATCCATTCTAATTCCTTCGTACAATCCAATCTAATTCATTCGCACGATCAATTCTAATTCATTCGTATGATCCATTCTAATTCATTCCTACGATCTATTCTAATTCATTAGTTCGAATGTATCCATTCTAATTCATTTGTACGATTCATTCTAATTCATTAGTACGATCCATTCTAATTCATTCGTACGATCCATTCTAATTCATTCGCACGAATGTATCCATTCTAATTCATTCGTACGATCCATTCTACTTCATTCGCACGAATGTATCCATTCTAATTCATTCGTACAATCCATTCTAATTCATTCACACGATCAATTCTAATTCATTCGCACGATCAATTCTAATTCATTCGCACGATCCATTCTACTTCATTCGTACGAATGAATTAGAATGGATTAGAATGGATCGTACGAATGAATTAGAATGGATCGTACGAATGAATAAGAATGGAAACATTCGAATGAATGAATTAGAATAAATCGTAGGAATGAATTAGAATGGATCATACGAATGAATTAGAATTGATCGTGCGAATGAATTAGAATGGATTGTACGAATGAATTAGAATGGATACATTCGTGCGAATGAATTAGAATGGATCGTACGAATGAATTAGAATGGATCGTACGAATGAATTAGAATGAATCATACGAATGAATTAGAATGGATACATTCGAACGAATAAATTAGAATAGATCGTAGGAATGAATTAGAATGGATCATACGAATGAATTAGAATTGATCGTGCGAATGAATTAGAATGGATTGTACGAATGAATTAGAATGGATACATTCGTGCAAATGAAGTAGAATGGATCGTACAAATGAATTAGAATGGATCGTACGAATGAATTAGAATGAATCGTACGAATGAATTAGAATGGATACATTCGAACGAATGAATTAGAATAGATTGTAGGAATGAATTAGAATGGATCATACGAATGAATTAGAATTGATCGTGCGAATGAATTAGAATGGATTGTACGAATGAATTAGAATGGATACATTCGTGCGAATGAAGTAGAATGGATTGTACGAATGAATCAGAATGGATCGTACGAATGAATTAGAATGAATCGTACGAATGAATTAGAATGGATACATTCGAACGAATGAATTAGAATAGATCGTAGGAATGAATTAGAATGATCAATTCTAATTCATTCGTATGATCCATTCTAATTCATTCCTACGATCTATTCTAATTTATTCGTTCGAATGTATCTATTCTAATTCATTCGTACGATTCATTCTAATTCATTCGTACGATCCATTCTAATTCATTCGTACGATCCATTCTACTTCATTCGCACGAATGTATCCATTCTAATTCTTTCGTACAATCCATTCTAATTCATTCGCACGATCAATTCTAATTAATTCGTATGATCCATTCTAATTCATTCCTACGATCTATTCTAATTCATTCGTTCGAATATTTCCATTCTAATTCATTCGTACGATCCATTCTAATTCATTCGCATGATCAATTCTAATTCATTTGTATGATCCATTCTAATTCATTCCTACGATCTATTCTAATTCATTCGTTCGAATGTATCCATTCTAATTCATTCGCACGATCAATTCTAATTCATTCGCACGAATGTATCCATTCTAATTCATTCGCACGATCAATTCTAATTCATTCGTATGATCCATTCTAATTCATTCCTACGATCTATTCTAATTCATTCGTTCGAATGTATCCATTCTAATTCATTCGTACGATCCATTCTAATTCATTCGTATGATCCATTCTACTTCATTCGCATGAATGTATCCATTCTAATTCATTCGTACAATCCATTCTAATTCATTCGCACGATCAATTCTAATTCACTCGTATGATCCATTCTAATTCATTCATACGATCTATTCTAATTTATTCGTTCGAATGTATCCATTCTAATTCATTCGTACAATTCATTCTAATTCATTCGTAAGATCCATTCTAATTCATTCGTACGATCCATTCTACTTCATTTCTAATTCATTCGTATGAATTAGAATGGATCATACGAATGAATTAGAATTGATCGTGCGAATGAATTAGAATGGATTGTACGAATGAATTAGAATGGATACATTCGTGCGAATGAAGTAGAATGGATCGCACGACTGAATTAGAATGGATCGTACGAATGAATTAGAATGAATCGTACGAATGAATTTGAATGGATACATTCGAACGAATGAATTAGAATAGATCGTAGGAATGAATTAGAATGGATCATACGAATGAATTAGAATTGATCGTGCGAATGAATTAGAATTGATTGCACGAATGAATTAGAATGGATACATTCGTGCGAATGAAGTAGAATGGATCGTACGAGTGAATCAGAATGGATCGTACGAATGAATTAGAATGAATCGTACGAATGAATTAGAATGGAAACATTCGTACGATCCATTCTAATTCATTCCTACGATCTATTCTAATTCATTCGCACGATTCATTCTAATTCATTCGTACAATCCATTCTAATCCATTCTAATTCATTCTAATTCATTCGTATGATCAATTCTAATACATTCGTACGATCCATTCTAATTCATTCCTACGATCTATTCTAATTCGTTCGTACGATTCATTCTAATTCATTCCTACGATCTATTCTAATTCATTCGTTCGAATGTATTAGAATTGATCATACGAATGAATTAGAATGGATACATTCGAACGAATGAATTAGAATAGATCGTAGGAATGAATTAGAATGAATCGTACGAATGAATTAGAATGGATACATTCGAACGAATGAATTAGAATAGATCGTAGGAATGAATTAGAATGGATCGTACGAATGAATTAGAATGGACTGTATCCATTCTACTTCATTTGCTCGAATGTATCCATTCTAATTCATTCGTACAATCCATTCTAATTAATTCGCACGATCAATTCTAATTCATTCGTATGATCCATTCTAATTCATTCCTACGATCTATTCTAATTCATTCGTTCGAATGTATCCATTCTAATTCATTCGTACGATCTATTCTAATTCATTCGTTCGATCCATTCTACTTCATTCACACGAATGTATCCATTCTAATTCATTCGTACAATCCATTCTAATTCATTCGTATGATCCATTCTAATTCATTCCTACGATCTATTCTAATTCATTCGTTCGAATGTATCCATTCTAATTCATTCGTACGATTCATTCTAATTCATTCCTACGATCTATTCTAATTCATTCGTTCGAATGTATCCATTATAATTCATTCGTATGATCAATTCTAATTCATTCGTATGATCCATTCTAATTCATTCGCACGAATGTATCCATTCTAATTCATTCGTACAATCCATTCTAATTCATTCGCACGATCAATTCTAATTCATTCGTATGATCCATTCTAATTCATTCCTACGATCTATTCTAATTCATTCGTTCGAATGTTTCTATTCCAATTCATTCGTGCAATCCATTCTAATTCATTCGCACGATCAATTCTAATTCATTCGTATGATCCATTCTAATTCATTCCTACGATCTATTCTAATTCATTCGTACGAATGTATCCATTCTAATTCATTCGTACGATTCATTCTAATTCATTCGTACGATCCATTCTAATTCATTCGTACGATCCATTCTAATTCATTCATACGATCCATTCTAATTCATTCATACAATCCATTCTAATTCATTCGCACGAATATATCCATTCTAATGCATTCGTACGATCCACCCTAATTCTTTCGTATGATCCATTCTAATTCATTCGGACGAATGTATCCATTGTAATTCATTCGTACGATCCATTCGAATTCATTCATACGATCCATTCTAATTCATTCATACGATCCATTCAAATTCATTCGTACGAATGTATTCATTCGGACAATCTATTCTAATTTATTCGTATGATCCATTCTAATTTATTAGCACGATCTATTCTAATTCATTCGTTCGAATGTTTCCATTCTACTTCATTCGCATGAATGAATTAGAATGGATTGTACGAATGAATTAGAATGGATACATTCGAACGAATGAATTAGAATGGATCGTACGAATGAATTAGAATGGATACATACGAATGAATTAGAATGGATCGTACGAATGAATTAGAATGGATTGTACGAATGAATTAGAATGGATACATTCGTGCGAATGAAGTAGAATGGATCGTACGAATGAATTAGAATGGATCGTACGAATGAATTAGAATGGATACATTCGAACGAATGAATTAGAATAAATCGTAGGAATGAATTAGAATGGATCATACGAATGAATTAGAATTGATCGTGCGAATGAATTAGAATGGATTGCACGAATAAATTAGAATGGATACATTCGTGCGAATGAAGTAGAATGGATCGTACGAATGAATTAGAATGGATCGTACGAATGAATCAGAATGGATCGTACGAATGAATTAGAATGAATCGTACGAATGAATTAGAATGGAAACATTCGAACGAATGAATTAGAATAGATCGTAGGAATGAATTAGAATGAATCGTATGAATGAATTAGAATGGATTGTACGAATGAATTAGAATGGATCCATTCGTGCGAATGAAGTAGAATGGATCGTACGAATGAATTAGAATGGATCGTACGAATGAATCAGAATGGATCGTACGAATGAATTAGAATGAATCGTACGAAAGAATTAGAATGGAAACATTCGAACGAATGAATTAGAATAGATCGTAGGAATGAATTAGAATGGATCATACGAATGAATTAGAATTGATCGTGCGAATGAATTAGAATGGATTTTACGAATGAATTAGAATCGATACATTCGTGCGAATGAAGTAGAATGGATCGTACGAATGAATTAGAATGGATACATTCGTGCGAATGAAGTAGAATGGATCGTACAAATGAATTAGAATGGATCGTACGAATGAATTAGAATGAATCGTACGAATGAATTAGAATGGAAACATTCGAACGAATGAATTAGAATAGATCGTAGGAATGAATTAGAATGGATCATACGAATGAATTAGAATTGATCATTCGAATGAATAAGAATGGATTGCACGAATGAATTAGAATGGATACATTCGTGCGAATGAAGTAGAATGGATTGTACGAATGAATTAGAATGGATCGTACGAATGAATTAGAATGGTTACATTCGAACGAATGAATTAGAATAGATCGTAGGAATGAATTAGAATGGATCATACGAATGAATTAGAATTGATCGTGCGAATGAATTAGAATGGATTGTACGAATGAATTAGAATGGATACATTCGAATGAATCGTACGAATGAATTAGAATGGATCGTACGAATGAATTAGAATGGATCGTACGAATGAATTAGAATGGATCGTACGAATGAATTAGAATGGATACATTCGTGCGAATGAAGTAGAATGGATCGAACGAATGAATAAGAATAGATCGTAGGAATGAATTAGAATGGATCATACGAATGAATTAGAATTGATCGTGCGAATGAATTAGAATGGATTGCACGAATGAATTAGAATGGATACATTCGTGCGAATGAAGTAGAATGGATCATACGAATGAATTAGAATGGATCATACGAATGAATTAGAATGAATCGTACGAATGAATTAGAATGGATACATTCGAACGAATAAATTAGAATAGATCGTAGGAATGAATTAGAATGGATCATACGAATGAATTAGAATGGATTGTACGAATGAATTAGAATGGATACATTCGTGCGAATGAAGTAGAATGGATCGTACGAATGAATTAGAATAGATCGTACGAATGAATTAGAATGGAAACATTCGAACGAATGAATTAGAATAGATCGTAGGAATGAATTAGAATGGATCATACGAATGAATTAGAATTGATCGTGCGAATAAATTAGAATGGATTGTACGAATGAATTAGAATGGATACATTCGAGCGAATGAAGTAGAATGGATACTTTCCATTCTAATTCATTCGTACGATCCATTATAATTCATTACTATGATCTATTCTAATTCATTCGTTCGAATGTATCCATTCTAATTCATTCGTACGATTCATTCTAATTCATTCCTACGATCTATTCTAATTCATTCGTTCGAATGTATCCATTCTAATTCATTCGTATGATCAATTAGAACAGATCGTAGGAATGAATTAGAATGGATCGTACGAATGTATTAGAATTGATCATACGAATGAATTAGAATGAATTAGAATGGATTAGAATCGATTGTACGAATGAATTAGAGTGAATTGTGCGAATGAATTAGAATAGATCGTAGGAATGAATTAGAATGAATCGTACGAATGTTTCCATTCTAATTCATTCGTACGATTCATTCTAATTCATTCGTACGATCTATTCTGATTCATTCGTATGATCCATTCTACTTCATTCGCACGAATGTATCCATTCTAATTCATTCGTGCAATCTATTCTAATTCATTCGCACGATCAATTCTAATTCATTCGTATGATCTATTCTAATTCATTCCTACGATCTATTCTAATTCATTCGTTCGAATGTATCCATTCTAATTCATTCGTACGATTCATTCTAATTCATTCGTACGATCCATTCTAATTCATTCATACGATCCATTCTACTTCATTCGCACGAATGTAACCATTCTAATTCATTCTAATTCATTCGTACGATCCATTCTAATTCATTCGTACGATCCATTCATTCGTATAATCCATTGTAATTCATTCGCACGATCAATTCTAATTCATTCGTATGATCCATTCTAATTCATTCCTACGATCTATTCTAATTCATTCGTTCGAATGTTTCCATTCTAATTCATTCGTACGATTCATTCTAATTCATTCGCACGATCCATTCTGATTCATTCATACGATCCATTCTAATTCATTCGTACGATCAATTCTACTTCATTCGTATGATCCATTCTAATTCATTCCTACGATCTATTCTAATTCATTCGTACGATCTATTCTACTTCATTCGCACGAATGTATCCATTCTAATTCATTCGTACAATCCATTCTAATTCATTCGCACGATCAATTCTAATTCATTCGTATGATCCATTCTAATTCATTCCTACGATCTATTCTAATTCATTCGTTCGAATGTATCCATTCTAATTCATTCGTACGAATGAATTAGAATGGATCGTACGAATGAATTAGAATGGATCGTACGAATGAATTAGAATGGACTGTACGAATGAATTAGAATGGATACATTCGTGCGAATGAAGTAGAATGGATCGTACGAATGAATTAGAATGGATACATTCGTGCGAATGAAGTAGAATGGATCGTACGAATGAATTAGAATGAATCGTACGAATGAATTAGAATGGAAACATTCGAACGAATGAATTAGAATAGATCGTAGGAGTGAATTAGAATGAATCGTACGAATAAATTAGAATGGATTGTACGAATGAATTAGAATGGATCCATTCGTGCGAATGAAGTAGAAAGGATCGTACGAATGAATTAGAATGGATCGTACGAATGAATCAGAAGGGATCGTACGAATGAATTAGAATGAATCGTACGAATGAATTAGAATGGAAACATTCGAACGAATGAATTAGAATAGATCTTAGGAATGAATTAGAATGGATCATACGAATGAATTAGAATTGATCGTGCGAATGAATTAGAATGGATTGTACGAATGAATTAGAATGGATACATTCGTGCGAATGAAGCAGAATGGATCGTACGAATGAATTAGAATGGATACATTCGTGCGAATGAAGTAGAATGGATCGTACGAATAAATTAGAATGGATCGTACGAATGAATTAGAATGAATCGTACGAATGAATTAGAATGGAAACATTTAAACGAATGAATTAGAATAGATCGTAGGAATGAATTAGAATGGATCATACAAATGAATTAGAATTGATCGTGCGAATGAATTAGAATGGATTGTATGAATGAATTAGAATAGATACATTCGTGCGAATGAATTAGAATGGATCGTACGAATGAATTAGAATGGATACATTCGAACGAATGAATTAGAATAGATCGTAGGAATGAATTAGAATGGATCATACGAATGAATTAGAATTGATCGTGCGAATGAATTAGAATGGATTATACGAATGAATTAGAATAGGTACATTCGTGCGAATGAAGTAGAATGGATCGAACGAATGAATTAGAATAGATCGTAGGAATGAATTAGAATGGATCATACGAATGAATTAGAATTGATCGTGCGAATGAATTAGAATGGATTGCACGAATGAATTAGAATGGATACATTCGTGCGAATGAAGTAGAATGGATCATACGAATGAATTAGAATGGATCGTACGAATGAATTAGATGGAATCGTACGAACGAATTAGAATGGATACATTCGAACGAATAAATTAGAATAGATCGTAGGAATGAATTAGAATGGATCATACGAATGAATTAGAATTGATCGTGCGAATGAATTAGAATGGATTGTACGAATGAATTAGAATGGATACATTCATGCGAATGAAGTAGAATGGATCGTACGAATGAATTAGAATGGATCATACGAATGAATTAGAAATGATCGTGCGAATGAATTAGAATGGATTGCACGAATGAATTAGAATGGATACATTCGTGCGAATGAAGTAGAATGGATCGTACGAATGAATTAGAATGGATCGTACGAATGAATTAGAATGAATCGTACGAATGAATTAGAATGGATACATTCAAACGAATAAATTAGAATAGATCGTAGGAATGAATCAGAATGGATCATACGAATGAATTAGAATTGATCGTGCGAATGAATTAGAATGGATTGTACGAATGAATTAGAATGGATACATTCGAACGAATGAATTAGAATAGATCGTAGGAATGAATTAGAATAGATCATACGAATGAATTAGAATTGATCGTGCGAATGAATTAGAATGGATTGCAAGAATGAATTAGAATGGATACATTCGTGGGAATGAAGTAGAATGGATACATTCCGTTCTAATTCATTCATACAATCCATTCTAATTCATTCGTACAATCCATTCTAATTCATTCGCACGATCCATTCTAATTCATTCACACGATCAGTTCTAATTCATTCGTACGATCCATTCTAATTCATTAGCACCATCCATTCTAATTCATTCGTACGATCCATTCTATTTCATTCGTAGGATCCATTCTTACTCATTCGTACGATCAATTCTAATTCATTCGCATGACTGTATCCATTCTAATTCATTCGTACGATCCATTCGAATTCATTCGTACGATTCATTCTAATTCATTCGTACGATCCATTCTAATTCATTCGTACAATCCATTCTAATTCATTCGCACGATCAATTCTAATTCATTCGTATGATCCATTCTAATTCATTCCTACGATCTATTCTAATTCATTCGTTCGAATGTTTCCATTCTAATTCATTCATACGATTAGAATGGATTGTACGAATGAATTAGAATGGATACATTCGAACAAATGAATTAGAATAGATCGTAGGAATGAATTAGAATGGATCATACGAATGAATTAGAATTGATCGTGTGAATGAATTAGAATGGATTGTACGAATGAATTAGAATGGATACATTCGTGCGAATGAAGTAGAATGGATCATATGAATGTATTAGAATGGATCATACGAATGAATTAGAATGAATCGTACGAATGAATTAGAATGGATACATTCGAACGAATGAATTAGAATAGATCGTAGGAATGAATTAGAATGGATCATACGAATGAATTAGAATTGATCGTGCGAATGAATTAGAATGGATTGTACGAATGAATTAGAATGGATACATTCGTGCGAATGAAGTAGAATGGATCGTACGAATGAATTAGAATGGAATGTATCCATTCTAATTCATTCGTACAATCCATTCTAATTCATTCGTACGATCCATTCTAATTCATTTGTACGATCCATTCTACTTCATTCGTATGATCCATTCTAATTCATAATTAGATGGATTAGAATGGATTGTACAATCCATTCTAATTCATTCGCACGATCAATTCTAATTCATTCGTATGATCCATTCTAATTCATTCCAACGATCTATTCTAATTCATTCGTTCGAATGTATCCATTCTAATTCATTCGCACGATCAATTCTAATTCATTCGTACGATCCATTTTAATTCATTCGTACGATCCATTCTACTTCATTCACACGAATGTATCCATTCTAATTCATTCGTACAATCCATTCTAATTCATTCGCACGATCAATTCTAATTCATTCGTATGATCCATTCTAATTCATTCCTACGATCTATTCTAATTCATTCGTTCGAATGTATCCATTCTAATTCATTCGTACGATTCATTCTAATTCATTCGTACGATCCATTCTACTTCATTCGCACGAATGTATCCATTCTAATTCATTCGTACAATCCATTCTAATTCATTCGCACGATCAATTCTAATTCATTCGTATGATCCATTCTAATTCATTCCTACGATTTATTCTAATTTATTCGTTCGAATGTTTCCATTCTAATTCATTCGTACGATTCATTCTAATTCATTCGTACGATCCATTCTGATTCATTCGTACGATCCATTCTAATTCATTCGTACGATCCATTCTACTTCATTCGCACGAATGTATCCATTCTAATTCATTCGTACGATTCATTCTAATTCATTCGTACGATGCATTCTAATTCATTCGTACGATCCATTCTACTTCATTCGCACGAATGTATCCATTCTAATTTATTCGTACAATCCATTCTAATTCATTTGCACGATCAATTCTAATTCATTCGTATGAACCATTCTAATTCATTCCTACGATCTATTCTCATTCTAATTCATTCGCACGAATGAAGTAGAATGGATCGTTTGAATGAATTGTACGAATGAATTAGAGTGGATTCATTCGTACGAATGAATTAGAATGGATTGTACGAATGAATTAGAATGGATACATTCGTGCGAATGAAGTAGAATGGATCGTACGAATGAAGTAGAATGGATCGTACGAATGAATCAGAATGGATCGTACGAATGAATTAGAATGAATCGTACGAATGAATTAGAATGGAAACATTCGAACGAATGAATTAGATTAGATCGTAGGAATGAATTAGAATGGATCATACGAATGAATTAGAATTGATCGTGCGAATGAATTATAATGGATTGTACGAATGAATTAGAATGGATACATTCGTGCAAATGAAGTAGAATGGATCGTACGAATGAATTAGAATGCATCGTACGAATGAATTAGAATGGATACATTCGAACGAATGAATTAGAATAGATCGTAGGAATGAATTAGAATGGATCATACGAATGAATTAGAATTGATCGTGCGAATGAAATAGAATGGATTGTACGAATGAATTAGAATGGATACATTCGTGCGAATGAAGTAGAATGGATCGTACGAATGAATTAGAATGGATCGTACGAATGAATTAGAATTGATCGTGCGAATGAATTAGAATGGATACATTCGAACGAATGAATTAGAATAGATCATAGGAATGAATTAGAATGGATCATACGAATGAATTAGAATTGATCGTGCGAATGAATTAGAATGGATTGTACAATCCATTCTAATCCATCTAATTATGAATTAGAATGGATCATACGAATGAAGTAGAATGGATCGTACGAATGAATTAGAATGGATCGTACGAATGAATTAGAATGGATTGTACGAATGAATTAGAATGGATACATTCCATTCTAATTCATTCTAATTCATTCGTACGATCCATTCTAATTCATTCGTATGATCCATTCTACTTCATTCGCACGAATGTATCCATTCTAATTCATTCGTACAATCCATTCTAATTCATTCGCACGATCAATTCTAATTCATTCGTATGATCCATTCTAATTCATTCCTACGATCTATTCAAATTCATTCATTCGAATGTATCCATTCTAATTCATTCGTAGGTTTCATTCTAATTCATTCGTACGATCCATTCTAATATATTCGTACGATCCATTCTACTTCATTCACACGAATGTATCCATTCTAATTCATTCGTACAATCCATTCTAATTCATTCGCACGATCAATTCTAATTCATTCGTATGATCCATTCTAATTCATTCCTACGATCTATTCTTATTCATTCGTTTGAATGTATCCATTCTAATTCATTCGTACAATCCATTCTAATCGTACGAATGAATTAGAATGGATACATTCGTGCGAATGAAGTAGAATGGATCGTACGAATGAATTAGAATGGATCGTACGAAAGAATTAGAATGAATCGTACGAATGAATTAGGAATTATATCCATTCTAATTCATTCGTACGATTCATTCTAATTCATTCGTACGATCCATTCTAATTCATTCGTATGATCCATTCTACTTCATTCGCACGAATGTATCCATTCTAATTCATTTGTACAATCCATTCTAATTCATTCGCACGATCAATTCTAATTCATTCGTATGATCCATTCTAATTCATTCCTATGATCTATTCTAATTCATTCGTTCGAATGTTTCCATTCTAATTCATTCGTACGATTCATTCTAATTCATTCGTACGATCCATTCTAATTCATTCGTACGATCCATTCTACTTTATTCGCACGAATGTATCCATTCTAATTCATTCGTACGATCCATTCTACTTCATTCGCACGAATGTATCCATTCTAATTCATTCGTACAATCCATTCTAATTCATTCGCACGATCAATTCTAATTCATTCGTATGATCCATTCTAATTCATTGGATACATTCGAACGAATGAATTAGAATAGATCGTAGGAATGAATTCGAATGGATCATACGAATGAATTAGAAATGATTGTGCGAATGAATTAGAATGGATTGAACGAATGAATTATAATGGATACATTCGTGTGAATGAATTAGAATGGATCGTACGAATGAATTAGAATGAATCGTACGAATAAATTAGAATGGATCGTATGAATGAATTAGAATGGATACATTCATGCGAATGAATTAGAATGGATTGTACGAATGAATTAGATTGGATTGTACGAATGACTTAGAATGGAATGTATCCATTCTACTTCATTCGCACGAATGTATCCATTCTAATTCATTCGTACAATCCATTCTAATTCATTCGCACGATCAATTCTAATTCATTCGTATGATCCATTCTAATTCATTCCTACGATCTATTATAATTCATTCGTTCGAATGTATCCATTCTAATTCATTCGTACGATCCATTCTAATTCATTCGTACGATCCATTCTACTTCATTCGCACGAATGTATCCATTCTAATTCATTCCTACAATCCATTCTAATTCATTCGCACGATCAATTCTAATTCATTCGTATGATCCATTCTAATTCATTCCTACGATCTATTCTAATTTATTCGTTCGAATGTATCCATTCTAATTCATTCATACGATTCATTCTAATTCATTCGTACGATCCATTCTAATTCATTCGTACGATCCATTCTACTTCATTCGCACGAATGTATCCATTCTAATTCATTCGTACAATCCATTCTAATTCATTCGCACGATCAATTCTAATTCATTCGTACGATCCATTCTAATTCATTCGTACGATCCATTCTACTTCATTCGCAAGAATGTATCCATTCTAATTCATTCGTACAATCCATTCTAATTCATTCGCACGATCAATTCTAATTCATTCGTATGATCCATTCTACTTCATTCGTATGATCCATTCTAATTCATTCGTACAATCGATTCTAATTCATTCGCACGATCAATTCTAATTCATTTGTATGATCCATTCTAATTCATTCCTACGATCTATTCTAATTCATTCGTTCGAATGTATCCATTCTAATTCATTCGTACGATTCATTGATCCATTCTAATTTATTCGTACGATCCATTCTACGTCATTCGCACGAATGTATCTATTCTAATTCATTCGTACAATCTATTCTAATTCATTCGCACGATCAATTCTAATTCATTCGTATGATCCATTCTAATTCATTCCTACGATCTATTCTAATTCATTCGTTCGAATGTATCCATTCTAATTCATTCGTACGATCCATTCTAATTCATTCGTACGATCCATTCTACTTCATTCGCACGAACCGTCTATTTGAACCGTTAATTTAAATAACACATTTGACGCCCTTATAAGTTTCCAAATTTGCTGATCCATTCTAATTCATTCGTACGATCCATTCTAATTCATTCGCACAAATGTATCCATTCTAATTCATTCGCTCGAATATATCCATTTTAATTCATTCGTACGATCCATTCTGATTCATTCGCACGATCAATTCTAATTCATTCATATGATCCATTCTAATTCATTCCTCCGATCCATTCTAATTCATTCGTACGATCCACTCTAATTTATTCGTACGATTCATTCTAATTCATTCGTACAATCCATTCTAATTCATTCGTACGATCCATTCTACTTCATTCGCACGAATGTATCCATTCTAATTCATTCGTACAATCCATTCTAATTCATTCTCACGATCAATTCTAATTCATTCGTTCGTACGATCCATTCTAATTTATTCGTATGATCGATTCTAATTCATTTGCACGATCCATTCTAATTCATTCGTACGATCCATTCTAATTCATTCCTATGATTCATTCTAATCCATTCGTACGATCCATTTAATTCATTCGTACGATCAATTCTAATTCATTCTCACAAATGTAACCTTTCTGATTCATTTGTACGATCCATTCAAATTCATTCGTACGATCCATTCTAATTCATTCCTACGATCTATTTTAATTTGTACGATCCATTCTACTTCATTCGCACGAATGTATCCATTCTAATTCATTCGTACAATCCATTCTAATTCATTCGCACGATCAATTCTAATTCATTCGTATGATCCATTCTAATTCATTCCTACGATCTATTTTAATTCATTCGTTCGAATGTATCCATTCTAATTCATTCGTACGATTCATTCTAATTCATTCGTACAATCCATTCTAATTCATTCGTACGATCCAATCTACTTCATTCGTATGATCCATTCTAATTCATTCCTACGATCTATTCTAATTCATTCGTTCGAATGTATCCATTCTAATTCATTCGTATGATCAATTCTAATACATTCGAACGAATGAATTAGAATAGATCGTAGGATTGAATTAGAATGGATCATACGAATGAATTAGAATTGATCGTGCGAATGAATTAGAATGGATTGTACGAATGAATTAGAATGGATACATTCGTGCGAATGAAGTAGAATGGATCGTGCGAATGAATTAGAATAGATCGTACGAATGAATTAGAATGGATACATTCGAACGAATGAATTAGAATAGATCGTAGGAATGAATTAGAATGGATCATACGAATGAATTAGAATTGATCGTGCGAATAAATTAGAATGGATTGTACGAATGAATTAGAATGGATACATTCGAGCGAATGAAGTAGAATAGATACATTCCATTCTAATTCATTCGTACGATCCATTCTAATTCATTCCTACGATCTATTCTAATTCATTCGTTAATTCATTCTAATTCATTCTAATTCATTCGTACGATCCATTCTGATTCATTCTACTTCATTCGCACGAATGTATCCATTCTAATTCATTCTAATTCATTCGCATGATCAATTCTAATTCATTCGTATGATCCATTCTAATTTATTCGTTCGAACGTATCCATTCTAATTCATTCGTACGATTCATTCTAATTCATTCGTACGATCCATTCTAATTCATTCGTACGATCCATTCTACTTCATTCGCACGAATGTATCCATTCTAATTCATTCGTTCAATCCATTCTAATTCATTCGCACGATCAATTCTAATTCATTTGTATGATCCATTCTAATTCATTCCTACGATCTATTCTAATTCATTCGTTCGAATGTTTCCATTCTAATTCATTCGTACGATTAGAATGGATTGTACGAATGAATTAGAATGGATACATTCAAACGAATGAATTAGAATAGATCGTAGGAATGATTTAGAATGGATCATACGAATGAGTTAGAATTGATCGTGCGAATGAATTAGAATGGATTGTACGAATGAATTAGAATGGATACATTCGTGCGAATGAAGTAGAATGGATCGTACGAATGTATTAGAATGGATCGTACGAATGAATTAGAATGAATCGTACGAATGAATTAGAATGGATACATTCGAACGAATGAATTAGAATAGATCGTAGGAATGAATTAGAATGGATCATACGAATGAATTAGAATTGATCGTGTGAATGAATTAGAATGGATTGTACGAATGAATTAGAATGGATACATTCGTGCGAATGAAGTAGAATGGATCGTACGAATGAATTAGAATGGAATGTATCCATTCTAATTCATTCGTACAATCCATTCTAATTCATTCGTACGATCCATTCTAATTCATTCGTACGATCCATTCTACTTCATTCGTATGATCCATTCTAATTCATTCCTACGATCTATTCTAATTCATTCGTACGATCCATTCTACTTCATTCGCACGAATGTATCCATTCTAATTCATTCGTACAATCCATTCTAATTCATTCGCATGATCAATTCTAATTCATTCGTATGATCCATTCTAATTCATTGGATACATTCGAACGAATGAATTAGAATAGATCGTAGGAATGAATTTGAATGGATCAGACGAATGAATTAGAAATGATCGTGCGAATGAATTAGAATGGATTGTACGAATGAATTAGAATGGATACATTCGTGTGAATGAAGTAGAATGGATCGTACGAATGAATTAGAATGGATCGTATGAATGAATTAGAATGAATCGTACGAATGAATTAGAATGGATACATTCGAACGAATGAATTAGAATAGATAGTAGGAATGAATTAGAATGGATCATACGAATGAATTAGAATTGATTGTGCGAATGAATTAGAATAGATTGTACGAATGAATTAGAATGGATACATTCGTGCGAATGAAGTAGAATGGATCGTACGAATGAGTTAGAATGGATCGTACGAATGTATTGTACGAATGAATTAGAATGGATCATACGAATGAATTAGAATGGATACATTCGAACGAATGAATTAGAATAGATCGTAGGAATGAATTAGAATGGATCATACGAATGAATTAGAATTGATCGTGCGAATGAATTAGAATGGATTGTACGAATGAATTAAAATGGATACATTCGTGCGAATGAAGTAGAATGGATCGTACGAATGAATTAGAATGGATCGTACGAATGAATCAGAATGGATCGTATGAATGAATTAGAATGAATCGTACGAATGAATTAGAATGGAAACATTCGAACGAATGAATTATAATGGATCGTACGAATGAATTAGAATGGATACATTCGTGCGAATGAAGTAGAATGGATCGTACGAATGAATTAGAATGGATCGTACGAATGAATTAGAATGGATACATTCGAACGAATGAATTAGAATAGATCGTAGGAATGAATTAGAATAGATCATACGAATGAATTAGATGGATTAGAATGGATTGTACGATCAATTCTAATTCATTCGTATGATCCATTCTAATTCATTCGCACGAATGTATCCATTCTAATTCATTCGTACAATCCATTCTAATTCATTCGCACGATCAATTCTAATTCATTCGTATAATCCATTCTAATTCATTCCTACGATCGTATGAATGAATTAGAATGGATCGTATGAATGAATTAGAATGGATCGTGCGAATGAATTAAACTGGATCGTACGAATGAATTAGAATAGATCGTTTGAATGAATTAGAATGGATACATTCGAACGAATGAATTAGAATAGATCGTAGGAATGAATTAGAATGGATCATACGAATGAATTAGAATTGATCGTGCGAATGAATTAGAATGGATTGTACGAATGAATTAGAATGGATACATTCGTGCGAATGAAGTAGAATGGATCGTAAGAATGAAGTAGAATGGATCGTACGAATGAATTAGAATGGATCGTGCAAATGAATAAGAATCGATCCATTCTACTTCATTAGCACGATCCATTCTAATTCATTCGTACGATCCATTCTAATTCATTCATACGATCCATTGCATTCTAATTCATTCGTACAATCCATTCTAATTCATTCGCACGATCAATTCTAATTCATTCGTATGATCCATTCTAATTCATTCCTACGATCTATTCTAATTCATTCGTTCGAATGTATCCGATCCATTCTAATTCATTCCTATAATCTATTCTAATTCATTCGTTCGAATGTATCCATTCTAATTCATTCGTACGATTCATTCGTACGATCCATTCTAATTCATTCGTACGATCCATTCTACTTCATTCGCACGAATGTATCCATTCTAATTCATTCGTACAATCCATTCTAATTCATTCGCATGATCAATTCTAATTCATTCGTATGATCCATTCTAGTTCATTCCTACGATCTATTCTAATTCATTCGTTCAAATGTTTCCATTCTAATTCATTTGTACGATTAGAATGGATTGTACGAATGAATTAGAATGGATATATTCGAACGAATGAATTAGAATAGATCGTAGGAATGAATTAGAATGGATCATACGAATGAATTAGAATTGATCGTGCGAATGAATTAGGATGGATTGTACGAATGAATTAGAATGGATACATTCGTGCGAATGAAGTAGAATGGATCGTACGAATGTATTAGAATGGATCGTACGAATGAATTAGAATGAATCGTACGAATGAATTAGAATGGATACATTCGAACGAATGAAATAGAATAGATCGTAGGAATGAATTAGAATGGATCATACGAATGAATTAGAATTGATCGTGCGAATGAATTAGAATGGATTGTACGAATGAATTAGAATGGATACATTCGTGCGAATGAAGTAGAATGGATCGTACGAATGAATTAGAATGGAATGTATCCATTCTAATTCATTCGTACAATCCATTCTAATTCATTCGTACGATCCATTCTAATTAATTCGTACGATCCATTCTACTTTATTCGTATGATCCATTCTAATTCATTCCTACGATCTATTCTAATTCATTCGTACGATCCATTCTACTTCATTCGCACGAATGTATCCATTCTAATTCATTCGTTCAATCCATTCTAATTCATTCACACGATCAATTCTAATTCATTCGTATGATCCATTCTAATTCATTGGATACATTCGAACGAATGAATTAGAATAGATCGTAGGAATGAATTAGAATGGATCATACGAATGAATTAGAAATGATCGTGCGAATGAATTAGAATGGATTGTACGAATGAATTAGAATGGATACATTCGTGCGAATGAAGTAGAATGGATCGTACGAATGAATTAGAATGGATCGTACGAATGAATTAGAATGAATCATACGAATGAATTAGAATGGATACATTCGAACGAATGAATTAGAATAGATCATAGGAATGAATTAGAATGGATCATATGAATGAATTAGAATTGATCGTGCGAATGAATTAGAATGGATTATACGAATGAATTAGAATGGATACATTCGTGCGAATGAAGTAGAATGGATCGTACGAATGAATTAGAATGGATCGTACGAATGTATTGCACGAATGAATTAGAATGGATCGTACGAATGTATTGCACGAATGAATTAGAATGGATCGTACGAATGAATTAGAATGGATACATTCGAACGAATGAATTAGAATAGATCGTAGGAATGAATTAGAATGGATCATACGAATAAATTAGAATTGATCGTGTGAATGAATTAGAATGGATTGTACGAATGAATTAGAATGGATACATTCGTGCGAATGAAGTAGAATGGATCGTACGAATGAATTAGAATGGATCGTACGAATGAATCAGAATGGATCGTACGAATGAATTAGAATGGAAATATTCGAACGAATGAATTAGAATGGATCGTACGAATGAATTAGAATGGATACATTCGTGCGAATGAAGTAGAATGGATCGTACGAATGAATTAGAATGGATCGTACGAATGAATTAGAATGGATACATTCGAACGAATGAATTAGAATAGATCATAGGAATGAATTAGAATAGATCATACGAATGAATTAGATGGATTAGAATGGATTGTACGATCAATTCTAATTCATTCGTATGATCCATTCTAATTCATTCGCACGAATGTATCCATTCTAATTCATTCTTACAATCCATTCTAATTCATTCGCACGATCAATTCTAATTCATTCGTATGATCCATTCTAATTCATTCCTACGATCGTATGAATGAATTAGAATAGATCGTATGAATGAATTAGAATGGATCGTGCGAATGAATTAAACTGGATCGTACGAATGAATTAGAATAGATCGTTTGAATGAATTAGAATGGATACATTCGAACGAATGAATTAGAATAGATCGTAGGAATGAATTAGAATGGATCATACGAATGAATTAGAATTGATCGTGCGAATGAATTAGAATGGATTGTACGAATGAATTAGAATGGATACATTCGTGCGAATGAAGTAGAATGGATCGTAAGAATGAAGTAGAATGGATCGTACGAATGAATTAGAATGGATCGTGCAAATGAATTAGAATCGATCCATTACACTTCATTAGCATGATCCATTCTAAATCATTCGTACGATCCATTCTAATTCATTCATACGATCCATTGCATTCTAATTCATTCGTACAATCCATTCTAAGTCATTCGCACGATCAATTCTAATTCATTCGTATGATCCATTCTAATTCATTCCTACGATCTATTCTAATTCATTCGTTCGAATGTATCCGATCCATTCTAATTCATTCCTATGATCTATTCAAATTCATTCGTTCGAATGTATCCATTCTAATTCATTCGTACGATTCATTCTAATTCAATCGTACGATCCATTCTAATTCATTCGTACGATCCATTCTACTTCATTCGCACGAATGTATCCATTCTAATTCATTCATACAATCCATTCTAATTCATTCGCACGATCAATTCTAATTCATTCGTATGATCCATTCTAATTCATTCCTACGATCTATTCTAATTCATTCGTTCGAATGTATCCATTCTAATTCATTCGGACGATTCATTCTAATTCACTCGTACGTTCCATTCTAATTCATTCGTACGATCCATTCTACTTCATTCGCACGAATGTATCCATTCTAATTCATTCGTGCAATCCCTTCTAATTCATTCGCACGATCAATTCTAATTCATTCGTATGATCCATTCTAATTCATTCCTACGATCTATTCTAATTTATTCGTTCGAATGTATCCATTCTGATTCATTCGTATGATTCATTCTAATTAATTCGTACAATCCATTCTAATTCATTCGCACGATCAATTCTAATTCATTCGTATGATCCATTCTAATTCATTCCTACGATCTATTCTAATTCATTCAATTCATTCGTACGATCCATTCTAATTCATTTGTACGATCCATTCTACTTCATTCGTACGATCTAATTCATTCATACGATCTATTCTAATTCATTCGTTCAAATGTATCCATTCTAATTCATTCGTACGATTCATTCTAATTCATTCGTACGATCCATTCTAATTCATTCGTACGATCCATTCAACTTCATTCGCACGAATGTATCCATTCTAATTCATTCGTACAATCCATTCTAATTCATTCGCACGATCAATTCTAATTCATTCGTATGATCCATTCTAATTCATTCCTACGATCTATTCTAATTCATTCGTTCGAATGTTTCCATTCTAATTCATTCGTACGATTCATTCTAATTCATTCGTACGATCCATTCTGATTCATTCGTACGATCCATTCTAATTCATTCGTACGATCCATTCTACTTCATTCGCACGAATGTATCCATTCTAACTCATTCGTACAATCCATTCTAATTCATTCGCACGATCAATTCTAATTCATTCGTATGATCCATTCTAATTCATTCCTACGATCTATTCTAATTCATTCGCACGAATATATCCATTCTAATTCATTCGTACAATCCATTCTAATACATTCGCACGATCAATTCTAATTCATTCGTATGATTCATTCTAATTCATTCCTATGATCTATTCTAATTCATTCGTTCGAATGTATCCATTCTAATTCATTCATACGATCCATTCTAATTCATTCGTACGATCCATTCTACTTCATTCGCACGAATGTATCCATTCTAATTCGTTCGTACAATCCATTCTAATTCATTCGCACGATCAATTCTAATTCATTCGTATGATCCATTCTACTTCATTCGCACGAATGTATCCATTCTAATTCATTCGTACAATCCATTCTAATTCATTCGGGCAATCCATTCTAATTCATTCGTACGATCAATTCTAATTCATTCGTATGATCCATTCTAATTCATTCCTATGATCTATTCTAATTCATTCGTTCGAATGTATCCATTCTAATTCATTCGTACGATTCATTCTAATTCATTCGTACGATCCATTCTAATTCATTCGTACGATCCATTCTACTTCATTCGAATGAATGTATCCATTCTAATTCAGTCGTACAATCCATTCTAATTCATTCGCACGATCAATTCTAATTCATTCGTATGATCCATTCTAATTCATTCCTACGATCTATTCTAATTCATTCGTTTGAATGTTTCCATTCTAATTCATTCGTACGATTCATTCTAATTCATTCGTACGATCCATTCTGATTCATTCGTACGATCCATTCTAATTCATTCGTACGATCCATTCTACTTCATTCGCACGAATGTATCCATTCTAATTCATTTGTACAATCCATTCTAATTTATTCGTACGATTCATTCTAATTCCTTCGTACGATCCATTCTAATTCATTCGTACGATCCATTCTAATTCATTCGTACGATCCATTCTAATTCATTCGTACGATCCATTCTAATTCATTCGCACGAATGTATCCATTCTAATTCATTCCCATAATCCATTCTAATTCATTCACACGATCAAATCTAATACATTCGTATGATCCATTCTAATTCATTCCTACGATCTATTCTAATTCATTCGTTCGAATGTATCCATTCTAATTTATTCGTACGATTCATTCTAATTCATTTGTACGATCCATTCTAATTCATTCGTACGATCCATTCTACTTCATTCGCATGAATATATCCATTCTAATTCATTCGTACAATCCATTCTAATTCATTCGCACGATCAATTCTAATTCATTCCTATGATCCATTCTAATTCATTCGTATGATCCATTCTAATTCATTCCTACGATCTATTCTAATTCATTCGTTCGAATGTATCCATTCTAATTCATTCGTATGATTCATTCTAATTCATTCGTACGATCCATTCTAATTCATTCGTACGATCCATTCTACTTCATTCTCACGAATGTATCCATTCTAATTCATTCGTACAATCCAATCTAATTCATTCGCACGATCAATTCTAATTCATTCGTATGATCCATTCTAATTCATTCCTACGATCTATTCTAATTCATTCGTACAATCCATTCTAATTCATTCGCACGATCAATTCTAATTCATTCGTATGATCCATTCTAATTCATTCCTACGATCTATTCTAATTCATTCGTTCGAATGTATCCATTCTAATTCATTCGTACGATTCATTCAAATTCATTCGTACGATCCATTCTAATTCATTCGTACGATCCATTCTACTTCATTCGCACGAATGTATCCATTCTAATTCATTCGTACAATCCATTCTAATTCATTCGCACGATCAATTCTAATTCATTCGTATGATCCATTCTAATTCATTCCTACGATCTATTCTAATTCATTCGTTCGAATGTATCCATTCTAATTCATTCGTACGATTCATTCCAATTCATTCGTACGATCCATTCTAATTCATTCGTACGATCCATTCTACTTCATTCGCACGAATGTATCCATTCTAATTCATTCTTACAGACCATTCTAATTCATTCGCACGAATATATCCATTCTAATGCATTCGTACGATCCACCCTAATTCCTTCGTATGATCCATTCTAATTCATTCGGATGAATGTATCCATTGTAATTCATTCGTACGATCCATTTGAATTCATTCATACGATCCATTCTAATTCATTCATACGATCCATTCTAATTCATTCGCACGAATGTATTCATTCGGACAATCTATTCTAATTTATTCGTACGATCCATTCTAATTCATTAGTACGATCCATTCTAATTCATTCGTACTATCCATTCTATTTCATTTGTATGATCCATTCTTACTCATTCGTTCGATCCATTCTAATTCATTCGCACGAATGTATCCATTCTAATTCAGTCATACGATCCATTCTAATTCATTCGCACGATCCATTCTAATTCATTTATACGATCCATTCTAATTCATTCGTACGATCCATTCTGATTCATTCGTACGATCCATTCTACATCATTCACACGAATGTACGAATGAATTATAATGGATCATACGAATGAATTAGAATTGATCGTGCGAATGAATTAGAATGGATTGTACGAATGAATTAGAATGGATACATTCGTGCGAATGAAGTAGAATGGATCGTACGAATGAATTAGAATGGATCGTACGAATGAATTAGAATGGATACATTCGAACGAATGAATTAGAATAGATCGTAGGAATGAATTAGAATGGATCATACGAATGAATTAGAATTGATCGTGCGAATGAATTAGAATGGATTGTAAGAATGAATTAGAATGGATACATTCGTGCGAATGAAGTAGAATGGATCGTACGAATGAATTAGAATGGATCGTACGAATGAATCAGAATGGATCGTACGAATGAATTAGAATGAATCGTACGAATGAATTAGAATGGAAACATTCGAACGAATGAATTAGAATAGATCGAAGGAATGAATTAGAATGGATCATACGAATGAATTAGAATTGATCGTGCGAATGAATTAGAATGGATTGTACGAATGAATTAGAATGGATACATTCGTGCAAATGAAGTAGAATGGATCGTACGAATGAATTAGAATGGATCGTACGAATGAATTAGAATGAATTAGAATTGATACATTCGTGCGAATGAAGTAGAATGTATCGTACGAATGAATTAGAATGAATCGTACGAATGAATTAGAATGAATCGTACGAATGAATTAGAATGGATACATTCGAACGAATGAATTAGAATAGATCATAGGAATGAATTAGAATGGATCATACGAATGAATTAGAATTGATCGTGCGAATGAATTAGAATGGATTGCACGAATGAATTAGAATGGATACATTCGTGCGAATGAAGTAGAATGGATCGTACGAATGAATCAGAATGGATCGTACGAATGAATTAGAATGAATCGTACGAATGAATTAGAATGGAAACATTCGTACGATCCATTCTAATTCATTCCTACGATCTATTCTAATTCATTCGCACGATTCATTCTAATTCATTCGTACAATCCATTCTAATCCATTCTAATTCATTCTAATTCATTCGTATGATCAATTCTAATACATTCATACGATCCATTCTAATTCATTCCTATGATCTATTCTAATTCATTCGTACGATTCATTCTAATTCATTCCTACGATCTATTCTAATTCATTCGTTCGAATGTATTAGAATTGATCATACGAATGAATTAGAATGGATACATTCAAACGAATGAATTAGAATAGATCGTAGGAATGAATTAGAATGAATCGTACGAATAAATTAGAATGGATACATTCGAACGAATGAATTAGAATAGATCGTAGGAATGAATTAGAATGGATCGTACGAATGAATTAGAATGGAATGTATCCATTCTACTTCATTCGCTCGAATGTTTCCATTCTAATTCATTCGTACAATCCATTCTAATTCATTCGCACGATCAATTCTAATTCATTCGTATGATCCATTCTAATTCATTCCTACGATCTATTCTAATTCATTCGTTCGAATGTATCCATTCTAATTCATTCGTACGATCTATTCTAATTCATTCGTACGATCCATTCTACTTCATTCGCATGAATGTATCCATTCTAATTCATTCGTACAATCCATTCTAATTCATTCGTATGATCCATTCTAATTCATTCCTACGATCTATTCTAATTCATTCGTTCGAATGTATCCATTCTAATTCATTCGTACGATTCATTCTAATTCATTCCTACGATCTATTCTAATTCATTCGTTCGAATGTGTCTATTCTAATTCATTCGTATGATCAATTCTGATTCATTCGTATGATCCATTCTAATTCATTCGCACGAATGTATCCATTCTAATTCATTCGTACAATCCATTCTAATTCATTCGCACGATCAATTCTAATTCATTTGTATGATCCATTCTAATTCATTCCTACGATCTATTCTAATTCATTCGTTCGAATGTTTCCATTCTAATTCATTCGTACGATTCATTCTAATTCATTCATACGATCCATTCTAATACATTCGTACGATCCATTCTACTTCATTCGCACGAATGTATCCATTCTAATTCATTCGTACAATCCATTCTAATTCATTCGCACGATCAATTCTAATTCATTCGTATGATCCATTCTAATTCATTCCTACGATCTATTCTAATTCATTCGTTCGAATGTATCCATTCTAATTCATTCGTACAATCCATTCTAATCGTACGAATGAATTATAATGGAAACATTCGAACGAATGAATTAGAATAGATCGTAGGAATGAATTAGAATAGATCATACGAATGAATTAGAATTGATCGTGCGAATGAATTAGAATGGATTGTACGAATGAATTAGAATGGATACATTCGTGCGAATGAAGTAGAATGGATCGTACGAATGAATTAGAATGGATCGTACGAATGAATTAGAATGGATACATTCGAACGAATAAATTAGAATGGATCATACGAATGAATTAGAATTGATCATGCGAATGAATTAGAATGGATTGTACGAATGAATTAAAATGGATACATTCGTGCGAATGAAGTAGAATGAATCAGAATGGATCGTACGAATGAATTAGAATGAATTAGAATGGATACATTCGAACGAATGAATTAACGAATGAATTAGAATAGATCGTAGGAATGAATTAGAATGGATCGTACGAATGAATTAGAATGGAATGTATCCATTCTACTTCATTCGCTCGAATGTATCCATTCTAATTCATTCGTACAATCCATTCTAATTCATTCGCACGATCAATTCTAATTCATTCGTATGATCCATTCTAATTCATTCCTACGATCTATTCTAATTCATTCGTTCGAATGTATCCATTCTAATTCTTTCGTACGATCTATTCTAATTCATTCGTACGATCTATTCTACTTCATTCGCACGAATGTATCCATTCTAATTCATTCGTACAATCCATTCTAATTCATTCGCACGATCAATTCTAATTCATTCGTATGATCCATTCTAATTCATTCCTACGATCTATTCTAATTCATTCGTTTGAATGTATTAGAATTGATCATACGAATGAATTAGAATGGATACATTCGAACGAATGAATTAGAATTGATCATAGGAATGAATTAGAATGGATCATACGAATGAAGTCGAATGGATCGCTCGAATGAATTAGAATGGATCGTACGAATGAATTAGAATGAATCGTACGAATGAATTAGAATGGATACATTCGAACGAATGAATTAGAATAGATCGTAGGAATGAATTAGAATGGATCATACGAATGAATTAGAATTGATCGTGCGAATGATTTAGAATGGATTGTACGAATGAATTAGAATGGATACATTCGTGCGAATGAAGTAGAATGGATCGTACAAATTAGAATAGATCGTAGGAATGAATTAGAATGGATCGTACGAATGAATTTGAATGGATCGTGCAAATGAATTAGAAAGGTTCCATTTGTGAGAATGAATTAGAATTGATCGTACGAATGAATTAAATGGATCGTACGAATGGATTAGAATGAATCATACGAATGAATTAGAATGGATCGTACGAATGAATTAGAATGGATCGTGCAAATGAATTAGAATCGATCATACGAATGAATTAGAATGGATCGTACGAACGAATGAATTAGAATTGATCATGCGAATGAATTAGAATGGATTGTACGAATGAATTAGAATGGATACATTCGTGCGAATGAAGTAGAATGGATCGTACGAATGAATTAGAATGGATCGTACGAATGAATTAGAATGAATCATACGAATGAATTAGAATGGATCGTACGAATGAATTAGAATGGATCGTAGGAATGAATTAGAATGGATCATACGAATGAATTAGAATTGATCGTGCGAATGAATCAGAATGGATCGTACGAATGAATTAAAATGGATATATTCGAGCAAATGAATTAGAATGGATACATTTGTGCGAATGAATTAGAATGGATCGTACGAATGAATTAGAATGGATCAGCAAATTCGGAAACTTATAAGGGCGTCAAATGTGTTATTTAAATTAACGGTTCAAATAGACGGTTCGTGCGAATGAAGTAGAATGGATCGTACGAATGAATTAGAATGGATCGTACGAATGAATTAGAATGGATACATTCGAACGAATGAATTAGAATAGATCGTAGGAATGAATTAGAATGGATCATACGAATGAATTAGAATTGATCGTGCGAATGAATTAGAATGGATTGTACGAATGAATTAGAATGGATACATTCGTGCGAATGAAGTAGAATGGATCATACGAATGAATTAGAATGGATCAATGAATCATACGAATGAATTAGAATGGATACATTCGAACGAATGAATTAGAATAGATCGTAGGAATGAATTAGAATGGATCATACGAATGAATTAGAATTGATCGTGCGAATGAATTAGAATGGATTGTACGAATGAATTAGAATGGATCATACGAATGAAGTAGAATGGATCATACGAATGAATTAGAATTGATCGTGCGAATAAATTAGAATGGATTGTACGAATAAATTAGAATGGATACATTCGTGCGAATGAAGTAGAATGGATCGTACGAATGAATTAGAATGGATCGTACGAATGAATTAGAATGGATTGTACGAATGAATTAGAATGGATCATACGAATGAAGTAGAATGGATCATATGAATGAATTAGAATTGATCGTGCGAATGAATTAGAATGGATTGTACGAATGAATTAGAATAGATACATTTGTGCGAATGAAGTAGAATGGTTCGTACGAATGAATTAGAATGGATCGTACGAATGAATTAGAATTGATCGTGCGAATGAATTAGAATGGATTGTACGAATGAATTAGAATGGATACATTCATGCGAATGAAGTAGAATGGATCGTACGAATGAATTAGAATGGATCGTACGAATGAATTAGAATGAATCGTACGAATGAATTAGAATGGATCGTACGAATGAATTAGAATGGATCGTAGGAATGAATTAGAATGGATCATACGAATGAATTAGAATTGATCGTGCGAATGAATCAGAATGGATCGTACGAATGAATTAAAATGGATATATTCGAGCGAATGAATTAGAATGGATACATTTGTGCGAATGAATTAGAATGGATCGTACGAATGAATTAGAATGGATCAGCAAATTCGGAAACTTATAAGGGCGTCAAATGTGTTATTTAAATTAACGGTTCAAATAGACGGTTCGTGCGAATGAAGTAGAATGGATCGTACGAATGAATTAGAATGGATCGTACGAATGAATTAGAATGGATACATTCGAACGAATGAATTAGAATAGATCGTAGGAATGAATTAGAATGGATCATACGAATGAATTAGAATTGATCATGCGAATGAATTAGAATGGATTGTACGAATGAATTAGAATGGATACATTCGTGCGAATGAAGTAGAATGGATTGTACGAATGAATTAGAATGGATCAATGAATCGTACGAATAAATTAGAATGGATACATTCGAACGAATGAATTAGAATAGATCATAGGAATAAATTAGAATGGATCATACGAATGAATTAGAATTGATCGTACGAATGAATTAGAATGGATTGTACGAATGAATTAGAATGGATCATACGAATGAAGTAGAATGGATCATACGAATGAATTAGAATTGATCGTGCGAATAAATTAGAATGGATTGTACGAATAAATTAGAATGGATACATTCGTGCGAATGAAGTAGAATGGATCGTACGAATGAATTAGAATGGATCGTACGAATGAATTAGAATGGATTGTACGAATGAATTAGAATGGATCATACGAATGAAGTAGAATGGATCATACGAATGAATTAGAATTGATCGTGCGAATGAATTAGAATGGATTGTACGAATGAATTAGAATGGATACATTCGTGCGAATGAAGTAGAATGGTTCGTACGAATGAATTAGAATGGATCGTACGAATGAATTAGAATTGATCGTGCGAATGAATTAGAATGGATTGTACGAATGAAATAGAATGGATACATTCGTGCGAATGAAGTAGAATGGATCATACGAATGAATTAGAATGGATCGTACGAATGAATTAGAATGAATCGTACGAATGAATTAGAATGGATACATTCGAACGAATGAATTAGAATAGATCGTAGGAATGAATTAGAATGGATCATACGAATGAATTGGAATTGATCGTGCGAATGAATTAGAATGGATTGTACGAATGAATTAGAATGGATACATTCGTGCGAATGAAGTAGAATGGATCGTACGAATGAATTAGAATGAATTGTACGATCCATTCTAATTCATTCGTATGATTCATTCTAATTCATTCCTATGATCTATTCTAATTCATTCGTTCGAATGTATCCATTCTAATTCATTCGTACGATCCATTCTAATTCATTCGTACGATCCATTCTACTTCATTCACACGAATGTATCCATTCTAATTCATTCGTACAATCCATTCTAATTCATTCGCACGATCAATATTCTAATTCATTCCTACGATCAATTCTAATTCATTCTAATTCATTCGTACGAATGAATTAGAATGATATTACGAATGAATTAGAATGAATCGTACGAATGAATTAGAATGGAAACATTCGAACGAATGAATTAGAATAGATCGTAGGAATGAATTAGAATGAATCGTACGAATGAATTAGAATGGATTGTACGAATGAATTAGAATTGATCCATTCATGCGAATGAAGTAGAATGGATCGTACGAATGAATTAGAATGGATCGTACGAATGAATCAGAATGGATCGTACGAATAAATTAGAATGAATCGTACGAATGAATTAGAATGGAAACATTCGAACGAATGAATTAGAATAGATCGTAGGAATGAATTAGAATCGATCATACGAATGAATTAGAATTGATCGTGCGAATGAATTAGAATGGATTGTACGAATGAATTAGAATAGATCGTAGGAATGAATTAGAATGGATCATACGAATGAATTAGAATTGATCGTGCGAATGAATTAGAATGGATTGTACGAATGAATTAGAATGGATAGAATGAATTAGAATGGATTGTACGAATGAATTAGAATGGATACATTCATGCGAATGAAGTAGAATGGATCGTACGAATGAATTAGAATGGATTGTACGAATGAATTAGAATGAATCGTACGAATGAATTAGAATGGATACATTCGAACGAATGAATTAGAATGGATTGTACGAATGAATTAGAATGGATACATTCGTGCGAATGAAATAGAATGGATCGTACGAATGAATTAGAATGGATCGTGCTAATGAATTAGAATGGATTGTACGAATGAATTAGAATGGATCGTACGAATGAATTAGAATGGATCGTGCGAATGAATTAGAATGGATTGTACGAATGAATTAGAATGGATTGTACGAATGAATTAGAATGGAATGTATCCATTCTACTTTATTCGGACGAATGTATCCATTCTAATTCATTCGTACGATCCATTCTACTTCATTCGCACGAATGTATCCATTCTAATTCATTCGTACAATCCATTCTAATTCATTCGCACGATCAATTCTAATTCATTCGTATGATCTATTCTAATTCATTCCTACGATCTATTCTAATTCATTCGTTCGAATGTTTCCATTCTAATTCATTCGTACGATTCATTCTAATTCATTCGTACGATCCATTCTGATTCATTCGTACGATCCATTCTAACTAATTCGTACGATCCAATCTACTTCATTCGCACTAATGGATCCATTCTAATTCATTCGTACAATCCATTCTAATTCATTCGTACGATTCATTCTAATTCATTCCTACAATCTATTCTAATTCATTCGTTCGAATGTTTCCATTCTAATTCATTCGTACGATTCATTCTAATTCATTCGTATGATCCATTCTAATTCATTCGTACGATCCATTCTACTTCATTCGCACGAATGTATCCATTCTAATTCATTCGTACGATCCATTTTACTTCATTCGCACGAATGTATCTATTCTAATTCATTCGTACAATCCATTCTAATTCATTCGCACGATCAATTCTAATTCATTCGTATGATCCATTCTAATTCATTCCTACGATCTATTCTAATTCATTCGTTCGAATGTTTCCATTCTAATTCATTCGTACGATTCATTCTAATTCATTCGTACGATCCATTCTAATTCATTCGTACGATCCATTCTACTTCATTCGCACGACTGTATCCATTCTAATTCATTCGTACGATCCATTCTACTTCATTCGGACGAATGTATCCATTCTAATTCATTCGTACAATCCATTCTAATTCATTCGCACGATCAATTCTAATTCATTCGTATGATCCATTCTAATTCATTCCTACGATCTATTCAAATTTATTCGTTCGAATGTATCCATTCTAATTCATTCGTACGATTCATTCTAATTCATTCGTACGATCCATTCTCATTCATTCGTACGATCCATTCTACTTCATTCGCACGAATGTATCCATTCTAATTCATTCGTACAATCCATTCTAATTCATTCACACGATCAACTCTAATTCATTCGTTCGTACGATCCATTCTGATTCATTCGTACGATCCATTCTACATCATTCGCACGAATGTATCCATTCTAATTCATTCGTACAATCCATTCTAATTCATTCGCACGATCAATTCTAATTCATTCGTATGATCCATTCTAATTCATTCCTACGATCTATTCTTATTCATTCGTTCGAATGTATCCGTTCTAATTCATTCGTACGATTCATTCTAATTCATTCGTACGATCCATTCTAATTCATTCGTACGATCCATTCTACTTCATTCGCTCGAATGTATCCATTCTAATTCATTCGTGCAATCCATTCTAATTCGTTCGCACGATCAATTCTAATTCATTCGTATGATCCATTCTAATTCATTCCTACGATCTATTCTAATTCATTCGTTCGAATGTATCCATTCTAATTCATTCGTACGATTCATTCTAATTCATTCGTACGATCCATTCTAATTCATTCGTACGATCCATTCTACTTCATTAGCATGAATGTATCCATTCTAATTCATTCGTACAATCCATTCTAATTCATTCGCACGATCAATTCTAATTCATTCGTATGATTCATTCTAATTCATTCCTACGATCCATTCTAATTCATTCGTTCGAATGTATCCATTCTAATTCATTCGTACGATTCATTCTAATTCATTCGTACGATTCATTCTAATTCATTCGCACGAATGTATCCATTCTAATTCATTCGTACAATCCATTCTAATTCATTCGCACGATCAATTCTAATTCATTCGTATGATCCATTCTAATTCATTCCTACGATCTATTCTAATTCATTCGTACGATTCATTCTAATTCATTCGTACGAATGAATTAGAATGGATCCATTCTACTTCATTCGCACGAATGTATCCATTCTAATTCATTCGTACAATCCATTCTAATTCATTCGCACGATCAATTCTAATTCATTCGTATGATCCATTCTAATTCATTCCTACGATCTATTCTAATTCATTCGTTCGAATGTATCCATTCTAATTCATTCGTACGATTCATTCTAATTCATTCGTACGATCCATTCTAATTCATTCGTACGATCCATTTTACTTCATTCGCACGAATGTATCCATTCTAATTCATTCGTACGATCCATTCTACTTCATTCGCACGAATGTATCCATTCTAATTCATTCGTACAATCCATTCTAATTCATTCGTACGATTCATTCTAATTCATTCCTACAATCTATTCTAATTCATACGCTCGAATGTATCCATTCTAATTCATTCGTTTGATCCATTCTAATTCATTCGTACAATCCATTCTAATTCATTTGTATGATCCATTCTAATTCATTCGTACAATCCATTCTAATTCAATCCATTCTAATTCATTCGCATGGATACATTCGAACGAATGAATTAGAATAGATCGTAGGAATGAATTAGAATGGATCATACGAATGAATTAGAAATGATCGTGCGAATGAATTAGAATGGATTGTACGAATGAATTACAATGGATACATTCGTGCGAATGAAGTAGAATGGATCGTACGAATGAATTAGAATGGATCGTACGAATGAATTAGAATGGATCGTGCGAATGAATTAGAATGGATTGTACGAATGAAATAGAATGGATACATTCTAACGATCCATTCTAATTCATTCGTACGATCCATTCTACTTCATTCGCACGAATGTATCCATTCTAATTCATTCGTGCAATCCATTCAAATTCATTCGCACTATCCAGATCTATTCTAATTCATTCGCACGAATGTATCCATTCTAATTCATTCGCACAACCAATTCTAATTCATTCGTATGATCCATTCTAATTCATTCCTACGATCTATTCTAATTCATTCGTTCGAATGTATCCATTCTAATTCATTCGTACGATTCCTTTTAATTCATTCGTACGATCCATTCTAATTCATTCGTACGATCCATTCTAATTCATTCCTACGATCTATTCTAATTCATTCGTTCGAATGTTTCCATTCTAATTCATTCGTACGATTCATTCTAATTCATTCGTACGATCCATTCTGATTCATTCGTACGATCCATTCTGATTCATTCGTACGATCCATTCTAATTCATTCGTACGATTCATTCTAATTCATTCGTACGATCCATTATAATTCATTCGTACGATCTATTCTACTTCATTCGCACGAATGTATCCATTCTAATTCATTCGTACAATCCATTCTAATTCATTCGCACGATCAATTCTAATTCATTCGTATGATCCATTCTAATTCATTCCTACGATCTATTCTAATTCATTCGTTCGAATGTATCCATTCTAATTCATTCGTACGATTCATTCAAATTCATTCGTACGATCCATTCTAATTCATTCGTACGATCCATTCTACTTCATTCGCACGAATGTATCCATTCTAATTCATTCGTACAATCCATTCTAATTCATTCGCACGATCAATTCTAATTCATTCGTATGATCCATTCTAATTCATTCCTACGATCTATTCTAATTCATTCGTTCGAATGTTTCCATTCTAATTCATTCGTACGATTCATTCTAATTCATTCGTACGATCCATTCTAATTCATTCGTACGATCCATTCTACTTCATTCGCACGAATGTATCCATTCTAATTCATTCGTACGATCCATTCTACTTCATTCGCACGAATGTATCCATTCTAATTCATTCGTACAATCCATTCTAATTCATTCGCATGATCAATTCTAATTCATTCGTATGATCCATTCTAATTCATTCCTACGATCTATTCTAATTCATTCGTTCGAATGTTTCCATTCTAATTCATTTGTACGATTCATTCTAATTCATTCGTACGATCCATTCTGATTCATTCGTACGATCCATTCTAACTCATTCGTACGATCCATTCTACTTCATTCGCACTAATGGATCCATTCTAATTCATTCGTACAATCCATTCTAATTCATTCGTACGATTCATTCTAATTCATTCCTACAATCTATTCTAATTCATTCGTTCGAATGTTTCCATTCTAATTCATTCGTACGATTCATTCTAATTCATTCGTACGATCCATTCTAATTCATTCGTACGATCCATTCTACTTCATTCGGACGAATGTATCCATTCTAATTCATTCGTACGATCCATTCTACTTCATTCGCACGAATGTATCCATTCTAATTCATTCGTATAATCCATTCTAATTCATTCGCACGATCAATTCTAATTCATTCGTATGATCCATTCTAATTCATTCCTATGATCTATTCTAATTCATTCGTTCGAATGTATCCATTCTAATTCATTCGCACGATCAATTCTAATTCATTCGTACAATCCATTCTAATTCATTCGTATGATCCATTCTACTTTATTCGCACGAATGTATCCATTCTAATTCCTTCGTACAATCCATTCTAATTCATTCGCACGATCAATTCTAATTCATTCGTATGATCCATTCCCATTCTAATTCATTCGTACAATTCATTCTAATTCATTCGTACGATCCATTCTAATTCATTCGTATGATCCATTCTACTTCATTCGCACGAATGTATCCATTCTAATTCATTCGTGCAATCCATTCTAATTCATTCGCACGATCAATTCTAAGTACGAATGAATTAGAATGGATACATTCGTGCGAATGAAGTAGAATGGATCGTACGAATGAATTCGAATGGATTGTACGAATGAATTAGAATGGATACATTCGTGCGAATGAAGTAGAATGGATCGTACGAATGAATTAGAATAGATCGTAGGAATGAATCAGAATGGATCATACGAATGAATTAGAATTGATCGTGCGAATGAATTAGAATGGCTTGTACGAATGAATTGGAATGGATACATTCGTGCGAATGAAGTAGAATGGATCGTACGAATGAATTAGAATGAATCGTACAAATGAATTAGAATGGATACATTCGAACGAATGAATTAGAATAGATCGTAGGAATGAATTAGAATAGATCATACGAATGAATTAGAATTGATCGTGCGAAAGAATTAGAATGGATTGTACGAATGAATTAGAATGGATACATTCGTGCGAATGAAGTAGAATGGATCGTACGAATGAATTAGAATGGATCGTACGAATGAATTAGAATTGATCGTGCGAATGAATTAGAATGGATACATTCGAACGAATGAATTAGAATAGATCGTAGGAATGAATTAGAATGGATCATACGAATGAATTAGAATTGATCGTGCGAATGAATTAGAATGGATTGTACAATCCATTCTAATCCATCTAATTATGAATTAGAATGGATCATACGAATGAAGTAGAATGGATCGTACGAATGAATTAGAATGGATCGTACGAATGAATTAGAATGGATTGTACGAATGAATTAGAATGGATACATTCTATTCTAATTCATTCGTACGATCCATTCTACTTCATTCGCACGAATGTATCAATTCTAATTCATTCGTACAATCCATTCTAATTCATTCGCACGATCAATTCTAATTCATTCGTATGATCCATTCTAATTCATTCCTACGATCTATTCTAATTCATTCGTTCGAATGTATCCATTCTAATTCATTCGTACGATTCATTCTAATTCATTCGTACGATCCATTCTAATACATTCGTATGATCCCTTCTACTTCATTCGCACGAATGTATCCATTCTAATTCATTCGTACAATCCATTCTAATTCATTCACACGATCAATTCTAATTCATTCGTATGATCCATTCTAATTCATTCCTACGATCTATTCTAATTCATTCGTTCGAATGTATCCATTCTAATTCATTCGTACAATCCATTCTAATTCATTCATGCGAATGAAGTAGAATGGAAACATTCGAACGAATGAATTGGAATAGATCGTACGATTGAATTAGAATGGATACATTCTAATTCATTCTAATTCATTCGTACGAATGAATTAGAATGGAAACATTCGAACGAATTAATTAGAATAGATCGTAGGAATGAATTAGAATGGATCATACGAATGAATTAGAATTGATCGTGCGAATGAATTAGAATGGATTGTATGAATGAATTAGAATGGATACATTCGTGCGAATGAAGTAGAATGGATCATACGAATGAATTAGAATGGATCGTACGAATGAATTAGAATGAATCGTATGAATGAATTAGAATGGATACATTCGAACGAATGAATTAGAATAGATCGTAGGAATGAATTAGAATGGATCATACGAATGAATTAGAATTGATCGTGCGAATGAATTAGAATGGATTGTACGAATGAATTAGAATGGATACATTCTTGAGAATGAAGTAGAATGGATTGTACGAATGAATTAGAATGGATCGTACGAATGAATTAGAATGAATCGTACGAATGAATTAGAATGGATACATTCGAACGAATGAATTAGAATAGATCGTAGGAATGAATTAGAATGGATCATACGAATGAATTAGAATTGATCGTGCGAATGAATTAGAATGGATTGTACGAATGAATTAGAATGGATACATTCGTGCGAATGAAGTAGAATGGATCGTACGAATGAATTAGAATGGATCGTACGAATGAATTAGAATGGATCGTACGAATGAATTAGAATGGATCGTACGAATGAATTAGAATGAATCGTACGAATGAATTAGAATGGATACATTCGAACGAATGAATTAGAATAGATCGTAGGAATGAATTAGAATGGATCATACGAATGAATTAGAAATGATCGTGCGAATGAATTAGAATGGATTGCACGAATGAATTAGAATGGATACATTCGTGCGAATGAAGTAGAATGGATCATACGAATGAATTAGAATGGATCGTACGAATGAATTAGAATGAATCGTACGAATGAATTAGAATGGATCGTATAAATGAATTAGAATGGATCGTGCGAATGAATTAGAATGGATCGTATGACTGAATTAGAATGGATACATTCGTGCGAATGAATTAGAATGGATCGTACGAATGAGTAAGAATGGATCATATAAATGAAATAGAATGGATCGTACGAATGAATTAGAATGGATCGTGCTAATGACTTAGATTGGATCGTACCATTCTTATTCATTCGTACAATCCATTCTAATTCATTCGCACGATCAATTCTAATTCATTCGTATGATCCATTCTAATTCATTCCTACGATCTATTTTAATTTATTCGTTCGAATGTATCCATTCTAATTCATTCGTACGATTCATTCTAATTCATTCGTACGATCCATTCTAATTCATTCGTACGATCCATTCTACTTCATTCGCATGAATGTATCCATTCTAATTCATTCGTACAATCCATTCTAATTCATTCGCACGATCAATTCTAATTCATTCGTATGATCCATTCTAATTCATTCCTACGATCTATTCTAATTTATTCGTTCGAATGTATCCATTCTAATTCATTCGTACGATTCATTCTAATTCTTTCGTACGATCCATTCTAATTCATTCGTACGATCCATTCTACTTCATTCGCACGAATATATCCATTCTAATTCATTCGTACAATCCATTCTAATTCATTCGCACGATCAATTCTAATTCATTCGTATGATCCATTCTAATTCATTCCTACGATCTATTCTAATTCATTCGTTCGAATGTATCCATTCTAATTCATTCGTACGATCCATTCTTCTTCATTGGCACGAATGTATCCATTCTAATTCATTCGTACAATCCATTCTAATTCATTCGCACGATCAATTCTAATTCATTCGTATGATCCATTCTAATTCATTCCTACGATCTATTCTAATTTATTCGTTCGAATGTATCCATTCTGATTCATTCGTACGATCCATTCTAATTCATTCGTACGATCCATTCTACTTCATTCGCACGAATGTATCCATTCTAATTCATTCGTACAATCCATTCTAATTCATTCGCACGATCAATTCTAATTCATTCGTATGATCCATTCTAATTCATTCCTACGATCTATTCTAATTCATTCGTTCGAATGTATCCATTCTAATTTATTCGTACGATCCATTCTAATTCATTAGCACGATCCATTCTAATTCATTCGTACGATCCATTCTATTTCATTTGTACGATCCATTCTTACTCATTCGTACGATCCATTCTACTTCATTCGCACGAATGTATCCATTCTAATTCATTCATACAATCCCTTCTAATTCATTCGTACGATCAATTCTAATTCATTCGTATGATCCATTCTAATTCATTCCTACGATCTATTCTAATTCATTCGTTCGAATGTATTCATTCTAATTTATTCGTACGATTCATTCTAATTCATTCGTACGATCTATTCTGATTCATTCGTACGATCCATTCTACTTCATTCGCACGAATGTATCCATTCTAATTCATTCGTATAATCCATTCTAATTCATTCGCACGATCAATTCTAATTCATTCGTATGATCCATTCTAATTCATTCCTACGATATATTCTAATTCATTCGTTCGAATGAATCCATTCTAATTCATTCGTACGATTCATTCTAATTCATTCGTACGATCCATTCTAATTTATTCGTACGATCCATTCTACTTCATTCGCACGAATGTATCCATTCTAATTCATTCGTACAATCCATTCTAATTCATTCGCACGATCAATTCTAATTCATTCGTAGGATCCATTCTAATTCATTCCTACGATCTATTCTAATTCATTCGTTCGAATGTATCCATTCTAATTCATTCGTACGATTCATTCTAATTCATTCGTACGATCCATTCTGATTCATTCGTACGATCCATTCTACTTTATTCGCACGAATATATCCATTCTAATTCATTCGTACAATCCATTCTAATTCATTCGCACGATCAATTCTAATTCATTCGTATGATCCATTCTAATTCATTCCTACGATCTATTCTAATTCATTCGTTCGAATGTATCCATTCTAATTCATTCGTACGATTCATTCTAATTCATTCGTACGATCCATTCTAATTCATTCGTACGATCCATTCTACTTCGTTTGCACGAATGTATCCATTCCAATTCATTCGTACAATCCATTCTAATTCATTCGCACGATCAATTCTAATTCATTCGTATGAACCATTCTAATTCATTCCTACGATCTATTCTAATTCATTCGTTCGAATGTATCCATTCTAATTCATTCGTACGATTCATTCTAATTCATTCGTACGATCCATTCTAATTCATTCGTACGATCCATTCTACTTCATTCGCACGAATGTATCCATTCTAATTCATTCGTACAATCCATTCTAATTCATTCGCACGATCAATTCTTCTAATTCATTCGTATGATCCATTCTAATTCATTCCTATGATCTATTCTAATTCATTCGTTCGAATGTTTCCATTCTAATTCATTCGTACGATTCATTCTAATTCATTCGTACGATCCATTCTGATTCATTCGTACGATCCATTCTACTTCATTCGCACGAATGTATCCATTCTAATTCATTCGTACAATCCATTCTAATTCATTCGCACGATCAATTCTAATTCATTCGTATGATCCATTCTAATTCATTCCTACGATCTATTTGAATTCATTCGTTCGAATGTATCCATTCTAATTCATTCGTACGATCCATTCTAATTCATTCGTACGATCCATTCTACTTCATTCGCACGAATGTATCCATTCAAATTCATTCGTACAATCCATTCTAATTCATTCGCACAATCAATTCTAATTCATTCGTATGATCCATTCTAATTCATTCCTACGATCTATTCTACTTCATTCGCACGAATGTATCCATTCTAATTCATTCGTACAATCCATTCTAATTCATTCGCACGATCAATTCTAATTCATTCGTACGATCCATTCTAATTCATTCCTACGATCTATTCTAATTCATTCGTTCGAATGAATTAGAATAGATCGTACGTATGAATTAGAATGGATCAGAATGGATCGTACGAATGAATTGAATGAATTAGAATAGATCGTAGGAATGAATTAGAATGGATCATATGAATGAATTAGAATGGATCGTACGTATGAATTAGAATGGATCGTACGAATGAATTAGAATGGATCGTACGAATGAATTAGAATGAATCGTATTAGAATGGATCGTACGAATGAATTAGAATGAATCGTACGAATGAATTAGAATGGAAACATTCGAATGAATGAATTAGAATAGATCGTAGTTATGAATTAGAATGGATCATACGAATGAATTAGAATTGATCGTGCGAATGAATTAGAATGGATTGTACGAATGAATTAGAATGGATAGAATGAATTAGAATGGATTGTACGAATGAATTAGAATGGATACATTCATGCGAATGAAGTAGAATGGATCGTACGAATGAATTAGAATGGATTGTACGAATGAATTAGAATGAATCGTACGAATGAATTAGAATGGATACATTCGAACGAATGAATTAGAATAGATCATAGGAATGAATTAGAATGGATCATACGAATGAATTAGAATTGATCGTGCGAATGAATTAGAATGGATTGTACGAATGAATTAGAATGGATACATTCGTGCGAATAAAGTAGAATGGATCGTACGAATGAATTAGAATGGATCGTACGAATGAATTAGAATGAATCGTACGAATGAATTAGAATGGATACATTCGAACGAATGAATTAGAATAGATCGTAGGAATGAATTAGAATGGATCATACGAATGAATTAGAATTGATCGTGCGAATGAATTAGAATGGATTGTACGAATGAATTAGAATGGATACATTCGTGCGAATGAAGTAGAATGGATCGTACGAATGAATTAGAATGGATCGTACGAATGAATTAGAATGAATCGTACGAATAAATTAGAATGGATACATTCGAACGAATGAATTAGAATAGATCGTAGGAATGAATTAGAATGGATCATACGAATGAATTAGAATTGATCGTGCGAATGAATTAGAATGGATTGCACGAATGAATTAGAATGGATACATTCGAGCGAATGAAGTAGAATGGATCGTACGAATGAATTACAATGGATCGTACGAATGAATTAGAATGAATCGTACGAATGAATTAGAATGGATACATTCGAACGAATGAATTAGAATAGATCGTAGGAATGAATTAGAATGGATCATACGAATGAATTAGAATTGATCGTGTGAATGAATTAGAATGGATTGTACGAATAAATTAGAATTGATACATTCGTGCGAATGATGTAGAATGGATCGTACGAATGAATCAGAATGGATCGTACAAATGAATTAGAATGAATCGTACGAATGAATTAGAATGGATACATTCGAATGAATGAATTAGAATAGATCGTAGGAATGAATTAGAATGGATCATACGAATGAATTAGAATTGATCGTGCGAATGAATTAGAATGGATTGTACGAATGAATTAGAATGGATCGTACGAATGAAGTAGAATGGATCGTACGAATGAATTAGAATGGATCGTACGAATAAATTAGAATGAATCGTACGAATGAATTAGAATGGATACATTCGAACTAATGAATTAGAATAGATCATAGGAATGAATTAGAATGGATCATACGAATGAATTAGAATTGATCGTGCGAATGAATTAGAATGGATTGTACGAAGGAATTAGAATGGATACATTCGTGCGAATGAAGTAGAATGGATCGTACGAATGAAATAGAATGGATCGTACGAATGAATTAGAATGAATCGTACGAATGAATTAGAATGGATACATTCGAACGAATGAATTAGAATAGATCGTAGGAATGAATTAGAATGGATCATACGAATGAATTAGAATTGATCGTGCGAATGAATTAGAATGGATTGTACGAATGAGTTAGAAGGGATCTATTCGTGCGAATGAAGTAGAATGGATCGTACGAATGAATTAGAATGGATCGTACGAATGAATCAGAATGGATCGTACGAATGAATTAGAATGAATCGTACGAATGAATTAGAATGGAAACATTCGAACGAATGAATTAGAATAGATTGTAGGAATGAATTAGAATGGATCATATGAATGAATTAGAATTGATCGTGCGAATGAATTAGAATGGATTGTACAAATGAATTATAATGGATACATTCGTGTGAATGAAGTAGAATGGATCGTACGAATGAATTAGAATGGATACATTCGTGCGAATGAAGTAGAATGGATTGTACGAATGAATTAGAATGGATCGTACGAATGAATTAGAATGAATCGTACGAATGAATTAGAATGGAAACATTCGAACGAATGAATTAGAATAGATCGTAGGAATGAATTAGAATGAATCGTACGAATGAATTAGAATGGATCGTGCGAATGAATTAGAATGGATTGTACGAATGAATTAGAATGGATACCTTCGTGCGAATGAAGTAGAATGGATCGTTCGAATGAATTAGAATGGATTGTACGAATGAATCAGAATGGATCGTACGAATCAATTAGAATGGATCGTATAAATGAATTAGAATGGATCGTACGAATGAATTAGAATCGATCATACGAATGAATTAGAATAGATCGTACGAACGAATGAATTAGAATTGATCGTGCGAATGAATTAGAATCGATCGTAGGAATGAATTAGAATGGATCATACGAATGAATTAGAATTGATCGTGCGAATGAATTAGAATGGATTGTACGAATGAATTAGAAAATTCATTCGTGCGATCATATGATCAATTCATTCGTACGAATGAATTGAATGAAGTAGAATGGATCAGTACGATCCATTCTAATTCATTCGTATGAATCGTACAAATGAATTAGAATGGATCGTACGAATTATAATGGATTCATTCTAATTGATCCATTCGTGCGAATGAATTAGAATGGATCGTACGAATGAGTAAGAATGGATCATACAAATGAAATAGAATGGATCGTACGAATGAATTAGAATGGATCGTGCTAATGAATTAGAATGTATCGTACGGATAAATTAGAATAGATTGTCCGAATGAATACATTCGTGCGAATGAATTAGAATGGATCGTATGAATGAATTAGAATGGATCGTATGAATGAATTCGAATGGATCGTACGAATGAATTACAATGGATATATTCGTCCGAATGAATTAGAATGGATCATACGAAGGAATTAGGGTGGATCGTACGAATGCATTAGAATGGATATATTCATGCGAATGAATTAGAATGGTCTGTACGAATGAATTAGAATGGATACATTCGTGCGAATGAAGTAGAATGGATCGTACGAATGAATTAGAATGGATCGTACGAATGAATTGGAATGAATCGTACGAATGAATTAGAATGGATATATTCGAACGAATGAATTAGAATAGATCGTAGGAATGAATTAGAATGGATCATACGAATGAATTAGAATTGATCGTGCGAATGAATTAGAATGGATTATACGAATGAATTAGAATGGATACATTCGTGCGAATGAAGTAGAATGGATCGTACGAATGAATTAGAATGGATCGTACGAATGAATTAGAATGAATCGTACGAATGAATTAGAATGGATACATTCGAACGAATGAATTAGAATAGATCGTAGGAATGAATTAGAATGGATCATACGAATAAATTAGAATTGATCGTGTGAATGAATTAGAATGGATTGTACGAATGAATTAGGATAGATCGTAGGAATGAATTAGAATGGATCATACGAATGAATTAGAATTGATCGTGTGAATGAATTAGAATGGATTGTACGAATGAATTAGAATGGATACATTCATGAGAATGAAGTAGAATGGATCGTACGAATGAATTAGAATGGATCGTACGAATGAATTAGAATGAATCATACGAATGAATTAGAATGGATACATTCGACAGAATGAATTAGAATAGATCGTACGAATGAATTAGAATGGATACATTCGAACGAATGAATTAGAATAGATCATAGGAATGAATTAGAATGGATCATACGAATGAATTAGAATGGATCATACGAATGAATTAGAATTGATCTTGCGAATGAATTAGAATGGATTGTACGATCTATTCTAATTCATTCGTTCGTACGATCCATTCTAATTCATTCGTACGATCCATTCTACTTCATTCGCACAAATATATCCATTCTAATTCATTCGTACGATTCATTCTAATTCATTCGTACGATCCATTCTAATTCATTCGTACGATCCATTCTACTTCATTCGTTCGAATGTATCCATTCTAATTCATTCGTATAATTCATTCTAATGAATTAGAATTAGAATGGATTCGTACGAATGAATAGATCGTACGAATGGATCGTACGAATGAATTGATCAATTCTAATGCGAATGAATTCGTACGATTGGATTAGAATGGATTGTACGAATGAATTAGAATGGATCGAACGAATGAAATAGAATGAATCGTACGTTCTATTCTGAATGGATCGTACGATTGGATTAGAATGGATCATACGAATGAATTAGAATGGATCGTACGAATGAATTAGAATGGATCATACGAATGAATTAGAATTGATTGTCCGAATGAATTAGAATGGATTGTACAAATGAATTAGAATGGATACATTCGTGCGAATGAAGTAGAATGGATCATAGGAATGAATCAGAATGGATCGTACGAATGAATCGTATGAATGAATTAGAATGGATCATTTCTAATTCATTCGTATGATCCATTCTAATTCATTCCTACGATCTATTCTAATTCATTCGTTATAATGTATCCATTCTAATTCATTCGTACGATTCATTCTAATTCATTCGTACGATCCATTCTAATTCATTCGTACGATCCATTCTACTTCATTCGTATGATCCATTCTAATTCATTCGTACGATCCATTCTAATTCATTCGTACGATCCATTCTACTTCATTCGCACGAATGTATCCATTCTAATTCATTCGTACAATCCATTCTAATTCATTCGTACGATCAATTCTAATTCATTCGTATGATCCATTCTAATTCATTCCTACGATCTATTCTAATTCATTCGTTCGAATGTATCCATTCTAATTTATTCGTACGATTCATTCTAATTCATTCGTACGATCCATTCTGATTCATTCGTACGATCCATTCTACTTCATTCGCACGAATGTATCCATTCTAATTCATTCGTACAATCCATTCTAATTCATTCGCACAATCAATTCTAATTCATTCGTATGATCCATTCTAATTCATTCCTACGATCTATTCTAATTCATTCGTTCGAATGTATCCTTTCTAATTCATTCGTACGATTCATTCTAATTCATTCGTACGATCCATTCTTTTTTTTTTTTACTCAAAGCTAGGGGATTTTATTTGGGACCCCGCCCAAGAATGTAAACAAACAATTACAAACTCTGGTCTTTAATAGAATCAAGACAACAGAGAAAGAAAAGAAAAACAAGTACAATGCTAGAAAGAAGGAATCACAATTCCAGGACTATCTTTAGAATCAACAGCATCTATCATCCAGTAACCTTTCTGAAATCCCAGCATCAGCACTTGCTATCAAACATCCAGCATACTGTTCTGATAACATCTCTGAAAAAACAGCTAACTCCCCTCAAAACAAATCCTGCTCAATCTCAGACCCATCTGAAAAAACCAGCAACTGCTCTGAAAAAACCCTCACTGAAAGACAGTCAACTCCCCTGCTCAATCACAGCATTACCAGCAACTGATCTGATAAAACAAAGCCTACTCACAGCTCATTTTGAAAACTAGAAAATCAGTAAATCTGCTCAATCACAGCCCTTTCTGAAATCCCAGCATCAGCCCTTGCTATCAAACATCCAGCATACTGTTCTGATAACATCTCTGAAAAAACAGCTAACTCCCCTCAAAACAAATCCTGCTCAATCTCAGACACATCTGAAAAAACCAGCAACTGCTCTGAAAAAACCCTCACTGAAAAACAGTCAACTCCCCAGCTCATTTTGAAAACTAGAAAATCAGTAAATCTGCTCAATCACAGCCCTGACAGAAAATACAGTAGACAAATCAGTTAGTCCTCCTTTCAAAATGAATCTTCCTCCTATCAGCTTCAATAGCAATTCTTAAATTTCCTTTAAGCTCATCAGGATACAGCTCAGTAACCTGATCAATATCATGGCCCATTTTTGATAGAATATCTGCAGGCTGATTCCCTTCTCTCCAAATATGAGTAATTTTATACTGCTTAAATCTTTTTAACTCCTTTTGAATATATTGAACTTGCTGACAGCAGTTCCAAGGAATAGGATAGATGTTTTTAATGTAATTCACTGCTAGTAAGGAATCAGATTCTATCCATAAATCTGAAATATTCATCTTCTCTGCATAAGACAGCCCATACTCTATAGCATCTAACTCCACAGCAATTATTTGTTTTTGTCTAGAAGGACCATAATAGCTCAAAATGTCCTGCCCTTCAGAATTTCTGAAAATCCCTCCAATTGAGGTGTTATGAACATTAGCAGCCCCATCTGTATTGAGCTTAATCCAATCCACTGTTGGTTTTTCCCAGAATACAAGAGTTGTATTCTTTTGATAAGAAGAGAAAGAAAGTCCCCATTTAGCTGCAGAAATTCTCGTTTCATAGCTGTCCTCTTCATACAATTTGATATTAAAAAGCCGAATATGAATATTTCTAGTAATAATGGCCAGCAGCATTCTTTTATGTCTAGTAACCTTATCAAATATTCTTCTGTTTCTTTCCTCCCACAACACATAAACTACACAGCCTAAAGCTATCTTAGCAATGGTAGCAATCAAACCTTCCCCTTTGAATTTATGCTGAAGCCGTTGAATTTCCTCTTTAAGAGACCCAATTCTCATTGCTTTGATCCCTAACCGAGCAAGAACTGATCTCCATATCCAATTAGCATAAGAACAGCTAAAGAAAATATGATCATGAGTCTCTCTATCCGACCAACAGAGAGTACACAAAGAATGAACATTAAGACCTCTTTTATGCAGTTTATCACAAGTAAGAAGATTCCGTTGAACAGATCTCCATAAACATAGGGCATGTCTTTCTATCCTATACTTATGCCAAATCCAGTTATGTTCAGCAAAGAGAGGCATATTAATTCTGATAGCATTCCAAGCTGAATTAAGAGAGTAAAGGCCATCACTAGAAGGTTTCCACACAATTAAGTCTGAACTATCTGGATATTGGATGATTAGAGATTTAATCTTCTTATACATAATTATAAGCTCTGCAGAATTTGGTGAAGGAAGAGACCAGCAATTGCCATTCCTGAATTTATTAATCATAAAATCAGTACCATACCCCATATCATAAGCTGCTCTTTTACCATATTTATCAATCAACCGGCCTTCAGAATGCCAATTATCCATCCAGAAATTAGTGCTACAACCATTGCCCACTATATTTTGAATAAGAGGTTTAACTTGATCCCTACATTTGAGAATACCTCTCCAAATGCCTGAAGCTCTTGGATTAGCTTTACAGTCCCAAATAGTATCCTTCTTCAAATACTTCATTCTAATCCATTTAGACCACAAAGACTGATCATTAGAGCAAATTTTCCAAATATATTTAGCCAAAGCTGCAATGTTCCAATCTCTAATATTTCTAAAGCCCAGACCTCCTTCTTTTTTTGGAAAGCAAAGCTTCTTCCAAGCAATAGGAATCATCCTTTTCGAAACACTGATACCTCCCCACAAAAATCTGGTGAATATCCTTTCAATCTCCTTGATAATAGACTTAGGGAATTCAAACACACCAGACCAATAGGCTTGGATAGAATTAAGAACTGATTTTATCAATTCTACTCTACCAGCAAAGGAGAGGAATTTCTTATTCCAAGAGCTGATTCTGACTCTGATTTTATCAATAAGAGTTTGGCAATCAGCTTGCTTAAGACACTTAGAAATAAGTGGAAGACCAAGATACTTAACTGGCAGCTTACCTTCTCCAAAATCAAGGATAGAAAGAAGTTCTTGTTTATCCATAACATTATGACTGAAGAAGATCTTAGACTTATTATGATTGATGTCTAACCCTGATTGAGCAGAAAAAGTTTTGAGAACTACATTTAATCCTTCAGCAGTCTTTCTATCAGCTTTGCAGAAAATAAGAAGATCATCAGCATAAGCTAGATGCGAGATAGCAATACTGCCCAGAGATGGAACTTCAATAAGCTGATTATCTACAGCTTCTTTAAGCATACAAGAAAGAACATTAATCACCATAGTAAAGAGGTACGGGGACAATGGATCCCCCTGCCTAATGCCTCTGTAACCTTGAAAGTAACCCGAAGCTGTCCCATTGATTAAAATAGAGAATCTGACTGTGGAAATACACCACTTTATCCAATTAAGCCATCTAGAAGGAAAGTTCATATTCTCCATGACATTTAAAACGAAAGTATGATTCACTGAATCAAAAGCTTTCTTTAAGTCTATCTTAAGGCACATACGAGGCACTCCTTCTGTCAAATGAAATCTATTCAGAAGTTCATGCGCTAGCATCACTGCATCCTGAATATACCTTCCACTGATAAAAGCAAACTGATTTTCAGCAATAAGAGGAGCAAGATATTGCTTAAGCCTATTAGCCAGAATAGAAGAAACAATCTTATAAGAGAAGTTGCACAAGGAAATTGGCCTGCAACAAGCAAAACTAGTAATCCTCTCCTCTTTAGGAATCAAAGCAATAAGAGTATGATTAAGAAAAGAAATTTTTTCAGGATGATCATAGAAGTAATGAAGCATATTAGAGATATCTTCTTTGACAATAGGCCAGCATTTCACATAGAAAGCAGCTGAAAACCCATCAGCACCTGGACTTTTATCCACTGCTGAATTATGCACTGCTGCAAAAATTTCTTCTGAAGTAAAAGGTTGACAAATACTTTCCTTATACTCATTAAGCAACTGAGCTAAACCAGTGCACCTGAAAGCCTCATAATTCTGCTCTAAAAACAAATTAGAAAAGTATCTAACACCTTCTTCTTTGATGCTATTTGAATCCTCCAGCAGTCTGCCATTATCAGAAAGAATACTGTAAATCTTATTAGCTGACCTCCTGCTCTGAATAGCATTATAAAAAAATTTGGAGTTAGTATCCCCTTTAGAAAGCCAATTAACTCTAGCTTTAAGTTTCAGCAATTCTGTATGCAGATCATTCTCTTGTTTCAAGAAGGAAAGAGCTGTCCTTTCCTCTAACACTAGACTGCAGTCCAAAGGATTAATGTTAATCCTGTTCTGAATATCTTCCAGATTTTTCCGAGCTTCAGCACATCTATTTGTAGTATGCCCAAAAATATTCTTATTCCAGAATTTAAAAACAGCTTTCATTCTCTTAAGTTTGGAACAAATTTTATTAATAGGATCTCCCCCAACATTCTGATTCCAAGAATCTGAGACTAACTTCATATATGAATCATGAGTTTCCCAAATCTGAAGATATCTAAACGGAGAAGAGCCAAAAGTCCATGAGGGGTTCATATTAATAATCATAGGCGTATGATCAGAAGATCCCTGATTATGAAAATTAGTAATGCTATCTGGAAAGCCAAAAGTCCAATGATGATTAATCAGAGTTCTATCAAGTTTAGCTGCAATCCTATTAGCATCAGCTCTATTATTCCACGTGAGATGAGCACCATGAGATTTCATATCATCAAGCTCACAATCCTCCAAGACTTCATTAAATTGTTTAAGAATAGAACAAGGTACTTGATTTCCTCCAATCTTCTCATTCTCGAAACGAACAATATTGAAATCTCCTCCAACTAACCAAGGACCTGAGATATTAGTGCTAATGGCAAGTAAACTAGACCACAATCCATTTCTGTCAGAAGCCAAATTGTGACCATAGACCATAGTAAAAGAAAACTCTTTATTCCCTGGAACCCATTTAACTTCACAGTGAATCACCTGATCAGATTCAACCTTACCATGAACCTGAAACATCCTTTGATCCCACATAAGAACTATTCTCCCTGCTTCATGTTTAGAATGATTGGAAATAATATTCCATTCAGGTTTAATGCAATGATGAATCTTAGGAAGATTGTGCATTCTAACTTTGGTCTCCATTAAGGCAATGACACCCAAATTATGCTTAGTAATAAGGGAGACAACATCTTGACATCTTTCAGGGCTATTTAAGCCTCTAGTATTCCAGATACCAATATTCATTGAACTGAATTCTGGGCATTTAGAGTGCCCCCATTTAATACATTGATTCCAGGGTCTATTTCTGAAATCTGCTCATTCCCTGTGTCTATATCCAGCTTATAATCAGAAGCCATATTAATGGACTGAGTTTGAGAGTTGATTGATTCAAGAGTCTGGATTCTTGCAGCCTTCCTATAAGCTTGAATTTCCGTATGAGGACCTGCCATATTAGCTTGTTTAATAGCCAAGATGTATTCAGTATTTGCCTTTGATCTCAATCTTTCTTCTGTGAGTTTGATATTCTCTAATTCTGAGCTCAGACTCTGTTTATGAGTATTGCTGCAATTGGCTCTCTTATTAATTCTAGAAGAATTTGGATTAAGATGTTCTTCTTCAACACCTGAATCAATACTCTTACTATTATCTCCAGTATGAACCTTCCCAGTTTCAGATCTCTGATCTTTATCCCATGACTGAGAATTATACAATTCAGTAAAACTGTGAATTCCATTCCCTATATCTGCCTCAAAATCGTTTGACTGAGAAAAAGCAGTACCTTCTGAAGATTGAATGACTTTCTCCTTCACTTCCTCACTTGTTCTTATATCAAATAAATCAGGAATTGCTTCCAGAACATCAAATTTATTTGATATCTTTATTTGCTGAACATTAGCTACAACTTTAGGCTTCCAGATCTTCTTTTTGAACACTGCCTTAGACTTTTCCGGAAATTCCTGACAGTCCTTAGTAGCATGGCCAAGAAAATGACATTTTGCACAAGAAGGGGGCTTCCATTCATACTGAACTGGTTGGTCAAAAACATGGACACCTTTGACAAATATAGGAATAGAATCCACCAAAGTAGAGGAAGCTGTAATCTCTACATTCAATCTAGCATAACTAGGCCTTTGCTTGTTTTTAGTGAGATCATCAATCTTAATTGGTTTACCCAAAACACTGCCAATTTTACAAAAACTTTTCCAAGCATAAAATTCAAATGGCAATTGAGGTAATCTTACCCATATAGGAAAAGAATCAAACACTTTGCGGTCAAGTTTCATTCCTGGTTTCCATTCCCATAGAAATAGAGGTCTTCCTTCATAATCCCAAGGTCCATTTTGCAAAATTCTATCAAAATCTGCATATTCTGAGAATTTGAAGACTAATAATCCATTTTCTAGAGAGGACATAGAGAATGTACCTTTGCATCTCCAGGTTTTCAGTAAAAATGCTTTAAAACCTCTGAAATATGGTTTTTTTCCCATCAAATTCCCAATAAGACTGTATCTCCATTGCTTGATGCCCTCTTCCAGGTCATCTTGAGATAAATCTACTCCCATTTTGTCATCTTCAAGGATCAAAGGCTGCAAATAATTGAGAGCAGCAGGAGAAGTAGTAGTCCGAAATAAGTCTTTCCAAGCTGTAGAGTTATGATTATCAGGATTTTTATTAACTTTATCTGGCCATGTAGAAGTAGTAGATGACCGTATCTGTTCTTTAAAATGAGATGGGGCAATTAGATTGGAAGATTCTTTTTCCCGCGAACCACCTCTTTCCCCAGAGTTAATCTGCCCCCCAACATCAACCATTGATGAGCTCCTCTTCTCCAAATCATCCTTGTAATTCTCATTTCCTTGAGCAGGAAAGGATTTAGACTGAGATATGCGATTCACAGAGGTCTCCTTAGAAAATTCAGAGATTGTTGGTAACAAAGTCGCAACGAGATCTTGATCCTCAGCCAAATGAACAAAACCAGACTGAGAGATGCGATTCACAGAGGTCTCCTTAGAAAATTCAGAGATTATTGGTAACGAAGTGGATGCATGGAGATCTTGGTTCTCAGCCAACTGAGCAAAACCAGAGCAATCTTGATGCTGAGCCGGAAAGAAATCAGAGATTGTTGGTATCGAAGTGGATACATCGAGATCTTGATTCTCAGCCAACTGAACAAAACCAGAGCAATCTTGATGCTGAGCCGGAAAAATTGATGAATCCCTATGCTCCAAATCCTCCTTATAGATGCTCTCTGCTGAAGATCTAGATGGAGACGCAGAAGGGAAGAATCTTGAAGGTGGAATCTGCCTTGTAGATCGAGATGAAGAAATTTGGTTTGAAGAATCTTTTTCCCGCGAATCGCCTAATTTCCCAAAAACTTGAGAACCTCTCTTCTCCGAACCATCAATGCACTTCTCTTCTGCTTTGGACAAAAGAGATCCAGACAGGGAATCACAATTCTCATAGCTCACCTTTGCATTTGCAGAGAGAGAACAGATAGAGGAAGATGAATTCGCTAGAGATTGATCCACGGCCAACTGATCAAGAACTGAGCAATCTTGATTTCGAGCAGGAGAATTGGACGATAATCGCAGCTCCGAATCAACCTTGTTAAAACTCTCAGCTGAAGAACGAATTGAAGAATCATCAGGGCCAGATTTTAAGAAAGAACCCCGCTCTCCAGATCCAGAAGAAAGAAATGCCTCCAAATTTCTAATAACCCGCGAATCGCCTATTTTCCCTGTAGCGCTCTCTCTCCTCTCTCCTCTCTCCATCGCATGCATCCACGCGATCTCTTTTGTCCAGATCAATCCATTCAAATTCATTCGCCAAGTACGATCCATTCTAATTCATTCGTACGATCCATTCTACTTCATTCGCACGAATGTATCCATTCTAATTCATTCGTACAATCCATTCTAATTTATTCGCACGATCAATTCTAATTCATTCGTATGATCCATTCTAATTCATTCCTACGATCTATTCTAATTAATTCGTTCGAATGTATCCATTCTAATTCATTCGTACGATTCATTCTAATTCATTCGTACGATCCATTCTGATTCATTCGTACGATCCATTCTACTTCATTCGCACGAATGTATCTATTCTAATTCATTCGTACAATCAATTCTAATTCATTCGCACGATTAATTCTAACTCATTCGTATGATCCTTTCTAATTCATTCCTACGATCTATTCTAATTCATTCGTTCGAATGTATCCATTCTAATTCATTCGTACGATTCATTCTAATTCATTCGTACGATCCATTCTAATTCATTCGTACGATACATTCTACTTCATTCACACGAATGTATCCATTCTAATTCATTCGTACAATCCATTCTAATTCATTCGCACGATCAATTCTAATTCATTCGTATGATCCATTCTAATTCATTCCTACGATCTATTCTAATTCATTCGTTCGAATGTATCCATTCTAATTCATTCGTACGATTCATTCTAATTCATTCGTACGATCCATTCTAATTCATTCGTACGATCCATTCTACTTCATCCGCACGAATGTATCCATTCTAATTCATTCGTACAATCCATTCTAATTCATTCGCACGATCAATTCTAATTCATTCGTATGATCCATTCTAATTCATTCCTACGATATATTCTAATTCATTCGTTCGAATGTTTCCATTCTAATTCATTCGTACGATTCATTCTAATTCATTCGTACGATCCATTCTGATTCATTCGTACGATCCATTTTAATTCATTCGTACGATCCATTCTACTTCATTCGCACGAATGTATCCATTCTAATTCATTCGTACAATCCATTCTAATTCATTCGCACGATCAATTCTAATTCATTCGTATGATCCATTCTAATTCATTCCTACGATCTATTCTAATTCATTCGTTCGAATGTATCCATTCTAATTCATTCGTACGATCCATTCTAATTCATTCGTACGATCCATTCTACTTTATTCGCACGAATGTATCCATTCTAATTCATTCGTACAATCCATTCTAATTCATTCGCACGATCAATTCTAATTCATTCGTGTGATCCATTCTAATTCATTCCTACGATCTATTCTACTTCATTCGCACGAATGTATCCATTTTAATTCATTCGCATGATCAATTCTAATTCATTCGTACGATCCATTGTAATTTATTCCTACGATCTATTCTAATTCATTCGTTCGAATGTATCCATTCTAATTCATTCGTACGATTCATTCTAATTCATTCGTATGATCCATTCTAATTCATTCGTACGATCCATTCTAATTCATTCGTCCGATCCATTCTAATTCATTCACATGAATGTATCCATTCTAATTCATTCGTACAATCTATTCTAATTCATTCGCACGATCCATTCTAATTCATTCGTATGATCCATTCTAATTTATTCGTACAATCCATTCTAATTCATTCGCACGATCAATTCTAATTCATTCCTACGATCTATTCTAATTCATTCGTTCGAATGTATTCATTCTTATTCATTCTAATTCATTCGTACGATCCATTCTGATTCATTCTACTTCATTCGCACGAATGTATCCATTTTAATTCATTCGTACAATCCATTCTAATTCATTCGCACGATCAATTCTAATTCATTCGTATGATCCATTCTAATTTATTCGTTCGAATGTATCCATTCTAATTCATTCGTATGATTCATTCTAATTCATTTGTACGATCCATTCTAATTCATTCGTACGATCCATTCTACTTCATTCGCACGAATGTATCCATTCTAATTCATTCGTACAATCCATTCTAATTCATTCGCACGATCAATTCTAATTCATTCGTATGATCCATTCTAATTCATTCCTACGATCTATTATAATTCATTCGTTCGAATGTTTCCATTCTAATTCATTCGTACGATTAGAATGGATTGTACGAATGAATTAGAATGGATACATTCGAACGAATGAATTAGAATAGATCGTAGGAATGAATTAGAATGGATCATACGAATGAATTAAAATTGATCATGCGAATGAATTAGAATGGATTGTACGAATGAATTAGAATCGATACATTCGTGCGAATGAAGTAGAATGGATCGTACGAATGAATTAGAATGGATCGTACGAATGAATTAGAATGAATCGTACGAATGAATTAGAATGGATACATTCGAACGAATGAATTAGAATAGATTGTACGAATGAATTAGAATGAATCATACGAATGAATTAGAATTGATCGTGCGAATGAATTAGAATGGATTGTACGAATGAATTAGAATGGATACATTCGTGCGAATGAAGTAGAATGAATCAGAATGGATCGTACGAATGAATTAGAATGAATCGTACGAATGAATTAGAATGGAAACATTCGAACGAATAAATTAGAATAGATCGTAGCAATGAATTAGAATGGATCATACAATGAATTAGAATTGATCGTGCGAATGAATTAGAATGGATTGTAGAATGAATTAGAATGGATACATTCGTGCGAATGAAGTAGAATGGATCGTACGAATGAATTAGAATGGATCGTACGAATGAATTAGAATTGATCGTGCGAATGAATTAGAATGGATTGTACGAATGAATTAGAATGGATACATTCGTGCGAATGAAGTAGAATGGATCGTACGAATGAATTAGAATGGATCGTACGAATGAATTAGAATGAATCATACGAATGAATTAGAATGGATACATTCGAACGAATAAATTAGAATGGATCGTAGGAATGAATTAGAATGGATCATACGAATGAATTAGAATTGATCGTGCGAATGAATTAGAATGGATTGTACGAATGAATTAGAATGGATACATTCGTGCGAATGAAGTAGAATGGATCGTACGAATGAATTAGAATGGATCGTACGAATGAATTAGAATGAATCGTACGAATGAATTAGAATGGATACATTCGAACGAATGAATTAGAATAGATCGTAGGAATGAATTAGAATGGATCATACGAATGAATTAGAATTGATCGTGCGAATGAATTAGAATGGATTGTACGAATGAATTAGAATGGATTGTACGATCCATTCTAATTCATTCGTATGATTCATTCTAATTCATTCGTACGATCCATTCTAATTCATTCGTACGATCCATTCTACTTCATTCGCACGAATGTATCCATTCTAATTAATTCGTACAATCCATTCTAATTCATTCGCACGATCAATTCTAATTCATTCGTATGATCCATTCTAATTCATTCCTACGATCGTATGAATGAATTAGAATGGATCGTACGAATGAATTAGAATGGATGGTGCTAATGAAGTAGAATGGATCGATCCTAATTCATTTGCACGATCCATTCTAATTCATTCGTACGATCCATTCTAATTCATTCGTACGATCCATTCTACTTCATTCGCACGAATATATCCATTCTAATTCATTCGTACAATCCATTCTAATTCATTCGTACGAATGTTTCCATTCTAATACATTCGTACGATTCATTCTAATTCATTCGTACGATCCATTCTGATTCATTCGTAAGATCCATTCTACTTCATTCGCACGAATGTATCCATTCTAATTCATTCGTGCAATCCATTCTAATTCATTCGCACGATCAATTCTAATTCATTCGTATGATCCATTCTAATTCATTCCTACGATCTATTCTAATTCATTCGTTCGAATGTATCCATTCTAATTCATTCGTACGATTCATTCTAATTCATTTGTACGATCCATTCTAATTCATTCGTACGATCCATTCTACTTCATTCGCACGAATGTATCCATTCTAATTCATTCGTATAATCCATTTTACTTCATTCGCACGAATGTATCCATTCTAATTCATTCGTACAATCCATTCTAATTCATTCGCACGATCAATTCTAATTCATTCGTATGATCCATTCTAATTCATTCCTACGATCTATTCTAATTCATTCATTCGAATGTATCCATTCTAATTCATTCGTACGATTCATTCTAATTCATTCGTACGATCCATTCTATTTCATTCGTACGATCCATTCTACTTCATTCGCACGAATGTATCCATTCTAATTCCGTGTGATCCATTCTAATTCATTCCTACGATCTATTCTAATTCATTCGTTCGAATGTATCAATTCTAATTCCTTCGTACGATTCATTCTAATTCATTCGTACGATCCATTCTAATTCATTCGTACGATCCATTCTACTTCATTCGCAAGAATGTATCCATTCTAATTCATTCGTACAATCTATTCTAATTCATTCGCACGATCAATTCTAATTCATTCGTATGATCTATTCTAATTCATTCCTACGATCCATTCTAATTTATTCGCTCGAATGTATCCATTCTAATTCATTCGTACGATCCATTCTTATTCATTCGTACGATCCATTCAAATTCATTCGCATGATCCATTCTAATTCATTCGTACGATCCATTATTATTCATTCCACGAATGTATCCATTCTAATTCATTCGTGCAATCCATTCTAATTCATTCGCACGATCAATTCTAATTCATTCGTATGATCCATTCTAATTCATTCCTATGATCTATTCTAATTCATTCGTTCGAATGTATCCATTCTAATTCATTCGTACTATTCATTCTAATTCATTCGTACGATCCATTCTAATTCATTCGTGCAATCTATTCTAATTCATTCGCACGATCAATTCTAATTCATTCGTATGATCCATTCTAATTCATTCCTACGATCTATTCTAATTCATTCGTATGATCCATTCTAATTCATTCCTATGATCTATTCTAATTCATTCGTTCGAATGTATCCATTCTAATTCATTCGTACGATCCATTCTACTTCATTCGCACGAATGTATCCATTCTAATTCATTCGAATGAATTAGAATTGATCGTGCGAATGAATTAGAATGGATACATTCGTGCGAATGAAGTAGAATGGATCATACGAATGAATTAGAATGGATCGTACGAATGAATTAGAATGAATCGTACGAATGAATTTGAATGGATACATTCGAACGAATAAATTAGAATAGATCGTAGGAATAAATTAGAATGGATCATACGAATGAATTAGAATTGATCGTGCGAATGAATTAGAATGGATTGTACGAATGAATTAGAATGAGGAATTAATTAGAATGGATCATACGAATGAATTAGAATTGATCGTGTGAATGAATTAGAATGGATTGCACGAATGAATTAGAATGGATACATTCGAGCGAATGAAGTAGAATGGATTGTACGAATGAATTAGAATGGATCGTACGAATGAATTAGAATGAATCGTACGAATGAATTAGAATGGATCGTACGAATGAATCACAATGGATCGTACGAATGAATTAGAATGAATCGTACGAATGAATTAGAATGGAAACATTCGAACGAATGAATTAGAATAGATCGTAGGAATGAATTAGAATGGAACGTACGAATGAATTAGAATGGATCGTACGAATGAATTAGAATGAATCATACGAATGAATTAGAATGGATACATTCGAACGAATGAATTAGAATAGATCGTAGGAATGAATTAGAATGGATCATACGAATGAATTAGAATTGATCGTGCGAATGAATTAGAATGGATACATTCGTGCGAATGAATTAGAATAGATCTGGATAGTGTGAATGAATTTGAAGGGATTGCACGAATGAATTAGAATGGATACATTCGTGCGAATGAAGTAGAATGGATCGTACGAATGAATTAGAATGGATCGTACGAATGAATCAGAATGGATCGTACGAATGAATTAGAATGGATCGTACGAATGAATTAGACTGAATCGTACGAATGAATTAGAATGGATACATTCGAACGAATGAATTAGAATAGATCATAGGAATGAATTAGAATGGATCATACGAATGAATTAGAATTGATCGTGCGAATGAATTAGAATGGATTGCACGTACGATCCATTCTACTTCATTCGCACGAATGTATCCATTCTAATTCCTTCGTACAATCCATTCTAATTCATTCGCACGATCAATTCTAATTCATTCGTATGATCCATTCTAATTCATTCGTACGATCCATTCTACTTCATTCGCACGAATGTATCCATTCTAATTCATTCGTACGATCCATTCTAATTCATTCGTACGATCCATTCTAATTCATTCGTACGATCCATTCTAATTCATTCGCTCGATCAATTCTAATTCATTCGCACGAATGTATCAATTCTAATTCATTCGTACGATCTATTCTAATTCATTTGCACGATCCATTCTAATTCATTCGTACGATCCATTCTACTTCATTCGCACGAATGTATCCATTCTAATTCATTCGTACAATCCATTCTAATTCATTCGCACGATTAATTCTAATTCATTCGTATGATCCATTCTAATTCATTCCTACGATCTATTCTAATTCATTTGTTCGAATGTATCCATTCTAATTCATTCGTACAATCCATTCTAATCGTACGAATGAATTAGAATGGAAACATTCGAACGAATGAATTAGAATAGATCGTAGGAATGAATTAGAATGGATCATACGAATGAATTAGAATTGATCGTGCGAATGAATTAGAATGGATTGTACGAATGAATTAGAATGGATACATTCGTGCGAATGAATTAGAATGGATCATACGAATGAATTAGAATTGATCATACGAATGAATTAGAATGGATACATTCGAACGAATGAATTAGAATAGATCGTAGGAATGAATTAGAATGGATCATACGAATGAATTAGAATTGATCGTGCGAATGAATTAGAATGGATTGTACGAATGAATTAGAATGGATACATTCGAGCGAATGAAGTAGAATGGATACATTCCATTCTAATTCATTCGTACGATCCATTCTAATTCATTCCTACGATCTATTCTAATTCATTCGTTCGAATGTATCCATTCTAATTCATTCGTACGATTCATTCTAATTCATTCCTACGATCTATTCTAATTCATTCGTTCGAATGTATCCATTCTAATTCATTCGTATGATCAATTCTAATACATTCGAACGAATGAATTAGAATAGATCGTAGGAATGAATTAGAATGGATCATACGAATGAATTAGAATTGATCGTGCGAATGAATTAGAATGGATAATACGAATGAATTAGAATGGATACATTCGTGCGAATGAAGTAGAATGGATACATTCCATTCTAATTCATTCGTACAATCCATTCTAATTCATTCGTACAATCCATTCTAATTCTTTCGCAGGATCCATTCTAATTCATTCGTGCAATCCATCTAATTCATTCGCACGATCCATTCTACTTCATTCGCACGAATGTATCAATTCTAATTCATTCGTACAATCCATTCTAATTCATTCGCACGATCAATTCTAATTCATTCGTATGATCCATTCTAATTCATTCCTACGATCTATTCTAATTCATTCAATTCATTCGTACGATCCATTCTAATTCATTCGTACGATCCATTCTAATTCATTCGTATGATCCATTCTAATTCATTAGTACGATCCATTCTAATTCATTCGTACGATCCATTCTAATTCATTCGTATGATCTTTTCTAATTCATTCGTACGATCCATTCTAATTTATTCACACGAATATATCCATTCTAATTCATTCGTACAATCCATTCTAATTCATTCGCACGATCAATTCTAATTCATTCGTATGATCCAATTCTAATTCATTCGTATGATCCATTCTAATTCATTGGATACATTCGAACGAATGAATTAGAATAGATCGTATGAATGAATTAGAATAGATCATACGAATGAATTAGAATGGATACATTCGAACGAATAAATTAGAATAGATCGTAGGAATGAATTAGAATGGATCGTACGAATGAATTAGAATGGATACATTCGAACTAATGAATTAGAATAGATCGTAGGAATGAATTAGAATGGATACATTCGTGCGAATGAAGTAGAATGGATCGTACGAATGAATTAGAATGGATCGTACGAATGAATTAGAATGGATCATACGAATGAATTAGAATTGATCGTGCGAATGAATTAGAATGGATTGTACGAATGAATTAGAATGGATACATTCTAATTCATTCGTACGATCCATTCTAATTCATTCGCACAATCTATTCTAAGTCATTCGTACGATCCATTCTAATTCATTAGCACGATCCATTCTAATTCATTCGTACGATCCATTCTATTTCATTCGTACGATCCATTCTTACTCATTCGTACGAGCCATTCTAATTAATTCGCATGAATGTATCCATTCTAATTCATTCGTACAATCCATTCTAATTCATTCGTACGATCCATTCTAATTCATTCGTACAATCCATTCTAATTCATTTGTACGATCCATTCTAATTCATTCGCACGATCAATTCTAGTTCATTCGTATGATCCATTCTAATTCATTCCTACGATCTATTCTAATTCATTAGTTCGAATGTATCCATTCTAATTCATTCGTATGATTCATTCTAATTCATTCGTATGATCCATTCTAATTCATTCGTACGATCCATTCTACTTCATTCTCACGAATGTATCCATTCTAATTTATTCGTACAATCCATTCTAATTCATTCGCACGATCAATTCTAATTCATTCGTTTGATCCATTCTAATTCATTCCTACGATCTATTCTAATTCATTCGTTCGAATGTTTCCATCATTCTAATTCATTCATACGATCCATTCTAATTCATTCGTACGATCCATTCTACTTCATTCGCACGAATGTATCCATTCTAATTCATTCGTACGATCCATTCTACTTCATTCGCACGAATGTATCCATTCTAATTCATTCATACAATCCATTCAAATTCATTCGCACGATCCATTCTAATTCATTCGTACGATCCATTCTACTTCATTCGCACGAAGGTATCCATTCTAATTCATTCGTGCAATCCATTCTAATTCATTCGCACGATCAATTCTAATTCATTCGTATGATCTATTCTAATTCATTCCTACGATCTATTCTAATTCATTCGTTCGATCCATTCTACTTCATTCGCACGAATGTATCCATTCTAATTCATTCGTACGATCCATTCTAATTCATTCGTACGATCCATTCTAATTAATTCGTACGATCCATTCTAATTCATTCGTACGATTCATTCGAATGTATCCATTCTAATTCATTCGTACGATCCATTCTACTTCATTCGCACGAATGGATCCATTCTAATTCATTCGTACAATCCATTCTAATTCATTCGTACGATTCATTCTAACTCATTCCTACGATCTATTCTAATTCAGTCGTTCGAATGTTTCCATTCTAATTCATTCGTACGATTCATTCTAATTCATTCGTACGATCCATTCTAATTCATTCGTACGATCCATTCTACTTCATTCGTATAATCCATTCTAATTCATTCCTACGATCTATTCTAATTCATTCGTTCGAATGTATCCATTCTAATTCATTCGTATGATCAATTCTAATACATTCGAACGAATGAATTAGAATAGATCGTAGGAATGAATTAGAATGGATCATACGAATGAATTAGAATTGATCGTGCGAATGAATTAGAATGGATTGTACGAATGAATTAGAATAGATACATTCGTGCGAATGAAGTAGAATGGATCGTACGAATGAATTAGAATAGATCGTACGAATGAATTAGAATGGATACATTCGAACGAATGAATTAGAATAGATCGTAGGAATGAATTAGAATGGATCATACGAATGAATTAGAATTGATCGTGCGAATGAATTAGAATGGATTGTACGAATGAATTAGAATGGATACATTCGAGCGAATGAAGTAGAATGGATACATTCCATTCTAATTCATTCGTACGATCCATTCTAATTCATTCCTACGATCTATTCTAATTCATTCGTTAATTCATTCGTTTGAATGTATCCATTCTAATTCATTCTAATTCATTCGTACGATCCATTCTGATTCATTCTACTTCATTCGCACGAATGTATCCATTCTAATTCATTCGTACGATCCATTCTAGGATCATAAGAATTGATCTATTCTAATTCGCACGAATGTATCCATTCTAATTCATTAGTACAATCCATTCTAATTCATTCGAATGAATGGATTGAACGAATGGATCCATTCTAATTCAATTAGAATGGATCGTACGTATGAATTCGTAGGATACATTCATTCATCAATCAATTCATTAGAATTAGAATGAATCAATTCATATGTAGAATGGATTCGGATTCTAATTAGAATGGATTCATTCTAATCCATTCGTATGATCGTATGATCATTCATTCGTACTAATGAATAGATCATTCTAATTCGTACGATCCATTCTATTCTATTTTAATTAGAATGGATTCTAATTAAAATGTATCCATTCTAATTCATTCGTACGATCCATTCTAATTTATTCGCATGATCAATACGAATGATCCATTCTAATGAATTAGATCGTACGAACGAATGAATCATACGAATTCATTCGCACGATCAATTCTAATTCATTCGTTCATTCGTAGAATGGATCGTACGAATGAATCATACGAATGAATTAGAATGGATCATTCGTTCGTACGATCCATTCTAATTCTAATTAATTCTAATTCATTCGTAACGATCAATTCTAATTCTAATTCTAATTCATTCTAATGAATTCGCACGATCCATTCGTTCGTACGATCGTATTCATTCGTTCGAATGTATCCATTCTAATTCATACGAATGGATTGTACGAATGAATTAGAATGAATTAGAATAGATCATTTCTAATTAGAATGGATCGTACGAATGAATTAGAATGGATCGTACGAATGAATTAGAATGAATCGTACGAATGAATTAGAATGGATCGTACGATGCAATCTAATTCATTCGTACGATCCATTCTAATTCATCCGTATGATCAATTCTCATTCATTCGCACGATCCATTCTAATTCATTCTCACGAATGTAACCATTCTAATTCATTTGTATGAATCGTACGAATGAATTAGAATGGATACATTCGTGCGAATGAAGTAGAATGGATCGTACAAATGAATTAGAATGGATACATTCGTGCGAATGAAATAGAATGGATCGTACAAATGAATTAGAATGGATCGTACGAATGAATTAGAATAAATCGTACGAATGAATTAGAATGGAAACATTCGAACGAATGAATTAGAATAGATCGTAGGAATGAATTAGAATGAATCGTACGAATGAATTAGAATGGGTTGTACGAATGAATTAGAATGGATCCATTCGTGCGAATGAAGTAGAATGGATCGTACGAATGAATTAGAATGGATCGTACGAATGAATCAGAATGGATCGTACAAATGAATTAGAATGAATCGTACGAATGAATTAGAATAGAAACATTCGAACGAATGAATTAGAATAGATCGTAGGAATGAATTAGAGTGGATCATACGAATGAATTAGAATTGATCGTGCGAATGAATTAGAATGGATTGTACGAATGAATTAGAATGGATACATTCGTGCGAATGAAGTAGAATGGATCGTACGAATGAATTAGAATGGATACATTCGTGCGAATGAAGTAGAATGGATCGTACGAATGAATTAGAATGGATCGTACGAATGAATTAGAATGAATCGTACGAATGAATTAGAATGGAAACATTCGAACGAATGAATTAGAATAGATCGTAGGAATGAATTAGAATGGATCATACGAATGAATTAGAATTGATCATGCGAATGAATTAGAATGGATTGTACGAATGAATTAGAATGGATACATTCATGCGAATGAAGTAGAATGGATCGTACGAATGAATTAGAATGGATCGTACGAATGAATTAGAATGGATACATTCGAACGAATGAATTAGAATAGATCGTAGGAATGAATTAGAATGGATCATACGAATGAATTAGAATTGATCGTGCGAATGAATTAGAATGGATTGTACGAATGAATTAGAATGGATATATTCGATTGAATCGTACGAATAAATTAGAATGGATCGTACGAATGAATTAGAATGGATCGTACGAATGAATTAGAATGGATCGTACGAATGAATTAGAATGGATACATTCATGCGAATGAAGTAGAATGGATCGAACGAATGAATTAGAATAGATCGTAGGAATGAATTAGAATGGGTCATACGAATGAATTAGAATTGATCGTGCGAATAAATTAGAATGGATTGCACGAATGAATTAGAATGGATACATTCGTGCGAATGAAGTAGAATGGATCATACGAATGAATTAGAATGAATCGTACGAATGAATTAGAATGAATCGTACGAATGAATTAGAATGGATACATTCGAACGAATAAATTAGAATAGATCGTAGGAATGAATTAGAATGGATCATACGAATGAATTAGAATGGATTGTACGAATGAATTAGAATGGATACATTCGTGCGAATGAAGTAGAATGGATCGTACGAATGAATTAGAATAGATCGTACGAATGAATTAGAATGGATACATTCGAACGAATGAATTAGAATAGATCGTAGGAATGAATTAGAATGGATCATACGAATGAATTAGAATTGATCATGCGAATGAATTAGAATGGATTGTACGAATGAATTAGAATGGATACATTCGAGCGAATGAAGTAGAATGGATACATTCCATTCTAATTCATTCGTACGATCCATTCTAATTCATTCCTACGATCTATTCTAATTCATTCGTTCGAATGTATCCATTCTAATTCATTCGTATGATTCATTCTAATTCATTCCTACGATCTATTCTAATTTATTCGTTCGAATGTATCCATTCTAATTCATTCGTATGATCAATTCTAATACATTCGAACGAATGAATTAGAATAGATCATAGGAATGAATTAGAATGAATAGTACGAATGAATTAGAATAGATCGTAGGAATGAATTAGAATGGATCGTACGAATGTATTAGAATTGATCATACGAATGAATTAGAATGAATTAGAATGGATTAGAATGGATTGTACGAAAGAATTAGAATGAATCGTGCGAATGAATTAGAATAGATCGTAGGAATGAATTAGAATGGATCGTACGAATGTTTCCATTCTAATTCATTTGTACGATTCATTCTAATTCATTCGTACAATCCATTCTGATTCATTCGTACGATCCATTCTACTTCTTTCGCACGAATGTATCCAATCTAATTCAATCGTGCAATCCATTCTAATTCATTCGCACGATCAATTCTAATTCATTCGTATGATCCATTCTAATTCATTCCTACGATCTATTCTAATTCATTCGTTCGAATGTATCCATTATAATTCATTCGTACGATTCATTCTAATTCATTCGTACGATCCATTCTAATTCATTCGTACGATCCATTCTACTTCATTCGCACGAATGTATCCATTCTAATTCATTCTAATTCATTCGTACGATCCATTCTAATTCATTCGTACGATCCATTCTACTTCATTCGCACGAATGTATCCATTCTAATTCATTCTAATTCATTCGTACGATCTATTCTAATTCATTCGTACGATCCATTCTACTTCATTCGCACAAATGTATCCATTCTAATTCATTCGTACAGTCCATTCTAATTCATTCGCACGATCAATTCTAATTCATTCGTATGATCCATTCTAATTCATTCCTACGATCTATTCTAATTAATTCGTTCGAATGTTTCCATTCTAATTCATTCGTACGATTCATTCTAATTCATTCGTACGATCCATTCTGATTCATTCGTACGATCCATTCTAATTCATTCGCACGATCCACTCTACTTCATTTGCACGAATGTATCCATTCTAATTCATTCGTACAATCCATTCTAATTCATTCGCACGATCAATTCTAATTCATTCGTATGATCCATTCTAATTCATTCCTACGATCTATTCTAATTCATTCGTTCGAATGTATCCATTCTAATTCATTCGTACGATCCATTCTAATTCATTCGTACGATCCATTCTACTTCATTCGCACGAATGTATCCATTCTAATTCATTCGTCCAATCCATTCTAATTCATTCCTACGATCAATTCTAATTCATTCGTATGTATCATTTCTAATTCATTCGTATGATCCATTCTAATTCATTCGTTCGAATGTATCCATTCTAATTCATTCGTACAATCCATTCTAATTCATTCATGCGAATGAAGTTGAATGGAAACATTCGAACGAATGAATTAGAATAGATCATGCTAATGAATTAGAATGGATCGTACGAATAAATTAGAATAGATTGTCCGAATGAATACATTCGTGCGAATGAATTAGAATGGATCGTATGAATGAATTAGAATGGATCGTATGAATGAATTCGAATGGATCGTACGAATGAATTACAATGGATACATTCGTCCGAATGAATTAGAATGGATCATATGAAGGAATTAGGGCGGATCGTACGAATGCATTAGAATGGATATATTCGTGCGAATGAATTAGAATGGATTGTATGAATGAATTAGAATGGATCGTATGAATGAATTAGAATGGATCGTATGAATGAATTAGAATGGATCGTACGAATGAATTAGAATTAATCGTACGAATGAATTAGAATGGATACATTCGAACGAATGAATTAGAATAGATCGTAGGAATGAATTAGAATGGATCATACGAATGAATTAGAATTGATCGTGCAAATGAATTAGAATGGATTGCACGAATGAATTAGAATGGATACATTCGTGCGAATGAAGTAGAATGGATCGTACGAATGAATTAGAATGGATCGTACGAATGAATTAGAATGAATCGTACGAATGAATTAGAATGGATACATTCGAACGAATAAATTAGAATAAATCGTACGAATGAATTAGAATGGATCATACGATTGAATTAGAATTGATCGTGCGAATGAATTAGAATGGATTGTACGAATGAATTAGAATGGATACATTCGTGCGAATGAAGTAGAATGGATCGTACGAATGAATTAGAATGGATCGTACGAATGAATTAGAATGGATACATTCGAACGAATGAATTAGAATAGATCGTAGGAATGAATTAGAATGGATCATACGAATGAATTAGAATTGATCGTGCGAATGAATTAGAATGGATTGTACGAATGAATTAGAATGGATACATTCGTGCGAATGAAGTAGAATGGATCGTACGAATGAATTAGAATGGATTGAATTAGAATGGATTGTACGAATGAATTATAATGGATCATACAAATGAATTAGAATGGATTGTACGAATGAATTAGAATGGATCATACGAATGAATTAGAATTGATCGTATGAATGAATTAGAATGGATACATTCATGCGAATGAAGTAGAATGGATCGTACGAATGAATTAGAATGGATCGTACGAATGAATTAGAATGGATCGTGCGAATGAATTAGAATGGATCGTACGAATGAATTAGAATGGATTGTACGAATGAATTAGAATGGAATGTATCCATTCTACTTCATTCGCACGAATGTATCCATTCTAATTCATTCGTACAATCCATTCTAATTCATTCGTACGATCCATTCTAATTCATTCATACGAATGAATTAGAATTGATCGTGCGAATGAATTAGAATGGATTGTACGAATAAATTAGAATGGATCGTACGAATGAATTAGAATTGATCGCACGAATGAATTAGAATGAATACATTCGTGCGAATGAATAGAATGGATCGTACGAATGAATTAGAATTGATCGTACGAATGAATTAGAATGGATCGTACGAATGAATTAGAATGGATCGTACGAATGAATCAGAATGGATCGTACGAATGAATTAGAATGAATCGTACGAATGAATTAGAATGGAAACATTCGAACGAATTAATTAGAATAGATCGTAGGAATGAATTAGAATAGATCGTACGAATGAATTAGAATGGATACATTCGTGCGAATAAAGTAGAATGGATCGTACGAATGAATTAGAATGGATCGTACGAATGAATTAGAATGAATCGTACGAATGAATTAGAATGGATACATTCGAACGAATGAATTAGAATAGATCATAGGAATGAATTAGAATGGATCATACGAATGAATTAGAATTGATCGTGCGAATGAATTAGAATGGATTGCACGAATGAATCAGAATGGATTATACGAATGAATTAGAATGGATACATTCGTGCGAATGAAGTAGAATGGATCGTACGAATGAATTAGAATGGATCGTACGAATGAATTAGAATGAATCGTACGAATGAATTAGAATGGATACATTCGAACGAATAAATTAGAAAATATCGTAGGAATGAATTAGAATAGATCATACGAATGAATTAGAATTGATCGTGCGAATGAATTAGAATGGATTGTACGAATGAATTAGAATGGATACATTCGTGCGAATGAAGTAGAATGGATCATACAAATGAATTAGAATGGATCGTACGAATGAATTAGAATGAATCGTACGAATGAATTAGAATGGATACATTCGAACGAATGAATTAGAATAGATCGTAGGAATGAATTAGAATGGATCATACGAATGAATTAGAATTGATCGTGCGAATGAATTAGAATGGATTGTACGAATGAATTAGAATGGATACATTCGTGCGAATGAAGTAGAATGGATTGTACGAATGAATTAGAATGGATCGTACGAATGAATTAGAATGGATCGTACGAATGAATTAGAATGGATCGTACGAATGAATTAGAATGGATCGTACGAATGAATTAGAATGAATCGTACGAATGAATTAGAATGGATCGTACGAATGAATTAGAATGGATACATTCGTGCGAATGAAGTAGAATGGATCGTACGAATGAATTAGAATGAATCGTACGAATGAATCAGAATAGATCGTACGAATGAATTAGAATGAATCGTACGAATGAATTAGAATGGAAACATTCGAACGAATGAATTAGAATAGATCGTAGGAATGAATTAGAATGGATCATACGAATGAATTAGAATTGATCGTGCAAATGAATTAGAATGGATTCTACGAATTAATTAGAATGGATACATTCGTGCGAATGAAGTAGAATGGATCGTACGAATGAATTAGAATGGATCGTACGAATGAATTAGAATGAATCGTACGAATGAATTAGAATGGATACATTCGAACGAATGAATTAGAATAGATCATAGGAATGAATTAGAATGGATCATACGAATGAATTAGAATTGATCGTGCGAATGAATTAGAATGGATTGCACGAATGAATTAGAATGGATTGTACGAATGAATTAGAATGGATACAGTCTAGAATGAATTAGAATAGATCGTAGGAATGTATTAGAATAGATCGTAGGAATGAATTAGAATGGATCGTACGAATGAATTAGAATGAATCGTACGAATGAATTAGAATGGATACATTCGAACGAATAAATTAGAATAGATCGTAGGAATGAATTAGAATGGATCATACGAATGAATTAGAATTGATCGTGCGAATGAATTAGAATGGATTGTACGAATGAATTAGAATGGATATATTCGTGCGAATGAAGTAGAATGGATCGTACAAATGAATTAGAATGGATACATTCGTGCGAATGAAGTAGAATGGATCGTACGAATGAATTAGAATGGATCGTACGAATGAATTAGAATGAATCGTACGAATGAATTAGAATGGAAACATTCGAACGAATGAATTAGAATAGATCGTAGGAATGAATTAGAATGGATACATTCGTGCGAATGAAGTAGAATGGATCGTACGAATGAATTAGAATGGATCGTACGAACGAATGAATTAGAATTGATCGTGCGAATGAATTAGAATGGATTGTACAAATGAATTAGAATGGATACATTCGTGCGAATGAAGTAGAATGGATCGTACGAATGAATTAGAATGGATCGTACGAATGAATTAGAATGAATTGTATGAATGAATTAGAATGGATACATTCGAACGAATAAATTAGAATAGATCGTAGGAATGAATTAGAATGGATCATACGAATGAATTAGAATTGATCGTGCGAATAAATTAGAATGGATTGTACGAATGAATTAGAATGGATACATTCGTGCGAATAAAGTAGAATGGATACATTCCATTCTAATTCATTCGTACAATCCATTCTAATTTATTCGTACAATCCATTCTAATTCATTCGCACGATCCATTCTAATTCATTCGTGCAATCCATTCTAATTCATTCGCACGATCCATTCTACTTCATTCGCACGAATGTATCCTTTCTAATTCATTCGTACAATCCATTCTTATTCATTCGTACGATCAATTCTAATTCATTCGTATGATCCATTCTAATTCATTCCTACGATCTATTCTAATTCATTCAATTCATTCGTACGATCCATTCTAATTCATTCGTACGATCCATTCTAATTCATTCGTACGATCCATTCTACTTCATTCGCACGAATGTATCCATTCTAATTCATTCGTACGATCCATTCTAATTCATTCGTACGATCAATTCTAATTCATTCGTATGATCCATTCTAATTCATTCGTACGATCCATTCTAATTCATTCGTACGATCCATTCTAATTCATTCGTATGATCCATTCTAATTTATTCGCACGAATGTATCCATTCTAATTCATTCGTACAATCCATTCTAATTCATTCGCACGATCAATTCTAATTCATTCGTATGATCCAATTCTAATTCATTAGTATGATCCATTCTAATTCATTGGATACATTCGAACGAATGAATTAGAATAGATCGTAGGAATGAATTAGAATGGATCATACGAATGAATTAGAATGGATACATTCGAACGAATAAATTAGAATAGATCGTAGGAATGAATTAGAATGGATCGTACGAATGAGTTAGAATGGATACATTCGAACTAATGAATTAGAATAGATCGTAGGAATGAATTCGAATGGATACATTCGTGCGAATGAAGTAGAATGGATCGTACGAATGAATTAGAATGGATCGTACGAATGAATTAGAATGGATCATACGAATGAATTAGAATTGATCGTGCGAATGAATTAGAATGGATCGTACGAATGAATTAGAATGGATACATTCTAATTCATTCGTACGATCCATTCTAATTCATTCGCACAATCTATTCTAAATCATTCGTACGATCCATTCTAATTCATTAGCACGATCCATTCTAATTCATTCGTATGATCCATTCTATTTCATTCGTACGATCCATTCTTACTCATTCGTATGATCCATTCTAATTCATTCGTACGATCCATTCTAATTCATTCGCACGATCAATTCTAATTCATTCGTATGATCCATTCTAATTCATTCCTACGATCTATTCTAATTCATTCGTTCGAATGTATCTATTCTAATTCATTCGTATGATTCATTCTAATTCATTCGTATGATCCATTCTAATTCATTCGTACGATCCATTCTACTTCATTCTCACGAATGTATCCATTCTAATTCATTCGTAAAATCCATTCTAATTCATTCGCACGATCAATTCTAATTCATTCGTATGATCCATTCTAATTCATTCCTACGATCTATTCTAATTCATTCGTTCGAATATTTCCATCATTCTAATTCATTCGTACGATCCATTCTAATTCATTCGTACGATCCATTCTACTTCATTCGCACGAATGTATCCATTCTAATTCATTCGTACGATCCATTCTACTTCATTCGCACGAATGTATCCATTCTAATTCATTCGTATAATCCATTCTAATTCGTTCGCACGATCCATTCTAATTCATTCGTACGATCCATTCTACTTCATTCGCACGAATGTATCCATTCTAATTCATTCGTACAATCCATTCTAATTCATTCGCACGATCAATTCTAATTCATTCGTATGATCCATTCTAATTCATTCCTATGATCTATTCTAATTCATTCGTACGAATGTATCCACATTCATACAATCCATTCTAATTCATTCGCACGAATATATCCATTCTAATGCATTCGTACGATCCACCCTAATTCCTTCGTATGATCCATTCTAATTCATTCCTACGATCTATTCTAATTCATTCGTTCGAATGTATCCATTCTAATTCATTCGTATGATCCATTCTAATTCATTCCTACGATCTATTCTAATTCATTCGTTCGAATGTTTCCATTCTAATTCATTCGTACGATTCATTCTAATTCATTCGTACGATCCATTCTAATTCATTCGTACGATCCATTCTACATCATTCGCACGAATGTATCCATTCTAATTCATTCGTACAATCCATTCTAATTCATTCGCACGATCCATTCTAATTCATTCGTATGATCCATTCTAATTCATTCCTACGATCTATTCTAATTTATTCGTTCGAATGTATCCATTCTAATTCATTCGTATGATCCATTCTAATTCATTCCTATGATCTATTCTAATTCATTCGTTCGAATGTATCCATTCTAATTCATTCATACGATTCATTCTAATTCATTCGTACGATCCATTCTAATTCATTCCTACGATCTATTCTAATTCATTCGTTCGAATGTATCCATTCTAATTCATTCGTATGATTCATTCTAATTCATTCGTACGATCCATTCTGATTCATTCGTACGATCCATTCTAATTCATTCGTATGATCCATTCTACTTCATTCGCACGAATGTATCCATTCTAATTCATTCGTACAATCCATTCTAATTCATTCGCACGATCAATTCTAATTCATTCGTATGATCCATTCTAATTCATTCCTACGATCTATTCTAATTCATTCGTTCGAATGTATCCATTCTAATTCATTCGTACGATTCATTCTAATTCATTCGTACGATCCATTCTGATTCATTCGTACGATCCATTCTACTTCATTCGCACGAATGTATCCATTCTAATTCATTCGTACAATCCATTCTAATTCATTCGCACGATCAATTCTAATTCATTCGTATGATCCATTCTAATTCATTCCTACGATCTATTCTAATTCATTCGTTCGAATGTATCCATTTTCTAATTCATTCGTCCGATCCATTCTAATTCATTCCTACGATCTATTCTAATTCATTCCTACGATCTATTCTAATTCATTCGTCCGATCCATTCTAATTCATTCGTCCGATCCATTTTCTAATTCATTCGTTAGAATGTATCCATTCTAATTCATTCCTACGATCTATTCTAATTCATTCGTTCGAATGTTTCCATTCTAATTCATTCGTACGATTCATTCTAATTCATTCGTACGATCTATTCTGATTCATTCGTACGATCCATTCTAATTCATTCGTACGATCCATTCTACTTCATTCACACGAATGGATCCATTCTAATTCATTCGTACAATCCATTCTAATTCATTCGTATGATTCATTCTAATTCATTCCTACGATCTATTCTAATTCATTCGTTCGAATGTTTCCATTCTAATTCATTCGTACGATTCATTCTAATTCATTCGTACGATCCATTCTAATTCATTCGTACGATCCATTCTACTTCATTTGCACGAATGTATCCATTCTAATTCATTCGTACGATCCATTCTACTTCATTCGCACGAATGTATCCATTCTAATTCATTCGTACAATCCATTCTAATTCATTTGCATTATCAATTCTAATTCATTCGTATGATCCATTCTAATTCATTCCTACGATCTATTCTAATTCATTCGTTCGAATGTATCCATTCTAATTCATTCGCACGATCAATTCTAATTCATTCGTACGATCCATTCTAATTCATTCGTACGATCCATTCTACTTCATTCGTACGAATGATCCATTCTAATTGATCATGCGAATGAATTAGAATGGATCCATTCTAATTCATTCCAATTCGAATGAAATAGAATGAATTAATTAGAATGGATCATACGAATGAATTAGAAATGATCATGCGATCATATTATTCATTCGCACGATCTATTCTAATTCATTCCATTTCTAATTCATACGTACGAATGAATTGATCCATTCGTACGAATGACTAATACATACTACATTCGCACGATCCATTTCTACGATTCATAGTACGATCATATGATCCATTCTAATTCATTCGTACAATCCATTCTAATTCATTCGCACGATCAATTCTAATTCATTCGTACGATCCATTCTAATTCATTCGTACGATCCATTCTACTTCATTCGCACGAATGTATCCATTCTAATTCATTCGTACAATCCATTCTAATTCATTCGCACGATCAATTCTAATTCATTCGTATGATCCATTCTACTTCATTCGTATGATCCATTCTAATTCATTCGTACAATCCATTCTAATTCATTCGCACGATCAATTCTAATTCATTTGTATGATCCATTCTAATTCATTCCTACGATCTATTCTAATTCATTCGTTCGAATGTATCCATTCTAATTCATTCGTACGATTCATTGATCCATTCTAATTCATTCGTACGATCCATTCTACTTCATTCGCACGAATGTATCCATTCTAATTCATTCGTACAATCCATTCTAATTCATTCGCACGATTAATTCAAATTCATTCGTATGATCCATTCTAATTCATTCCTACGATCTATTCTAATTCATTCGTTCGAATGTATCCATTCTAATTCATTCGTACGATCCATTCTAATTCATTCGTACGATCCATTCTACTTCATTCGCACGAACCGTCTATTTAAACTGTTAATTTAAATAACACATTTGACGCCCTTATAAGTTTCCGAATTTGCTGATCCATTCTAATTCATTCGTACGATCCATTCTAATTCATTCACACAAATGTATCCATTCTAATTCATTCGCTCGAATATATCCATTTTAATTCATTCGTACGATCCATTCTGATTCATTCGCACGATCAATTCTAATTCATTCGTATGATCCATTCTAATTCATTCCTACGATCTATTCTAATTCATTCGTTCGAATGTATCCATTCTAATTCATACGTACGATTCATTCTAATTCATTCGTACGATCCATTCTAATTCATTCGTACGATCTATTCTAATTCATTCGTTCGAATGTATCCATTCTAATTCATTCGTACGATCAATTCTAATTCATTCGTATGATCCATTCTAATTCATTCCTACGATCTATTCTAATTCATTCGTTCGAATGTATCCATTCATGCGAATGAAGTAGAATGGATCGTACGAATGAATTAGAATGGATCGTACGAATGAATTAGAAATGATCGTGCGAATGAATTAGAATGGATTGCACGAATGAATTAGAATGGATACATTCGTGCGAATGAAGTAGAATGGATCGTACGAATGAATTAGAATGGATCGTACGAATGAATTAGAATGAATCGTACGAATGAATTAGAATGGATACATTCGAACGAATGAATTAGAATAGATCGTAGGAATGAATTAGAATGGATCCATTCGTGTGAATAAATTAGAATGGATCATACGAATGAATTAGAATTGATCGTGCGAATGAATCAGAATGGATCGTACAAATGAATTAAAATGGATATATTCAAGCGAATGAATTAGAATGGATACATTTGTGCGAATGAATTAGAATGGATCGTACGAATGAATTAGAATGGATCAGCAAATTCGGAAACTTATAAGAGTGTCAAATGTGTTATTTAAATTAACGGTTCAAATAGACGGTTCGTGCGAATGAAGTAGAATGGATCGTACGAATGAATTAGAATGGATCGTACGAATGAATTAGAATTGATCGTGCGAATGAATTAGAATGGATTGTACGAATGAATTAGAATGGATACATTCGTGCGAATGAAGTAGAATGGATCGTACGAATGAATTAGAATGGATCAATGAATCGTACAAATGAATTAGAATGGATACATTCGAACAAATGAATTAGAATAGATCGTAGAATTGAATTAGAATGGATCATACGAATGAATTAGAATTGATCGTGCGAATGAATTAGAATGGATTGTACGAATGAATTAGAATGGATCATACGAATGAAGTAGAATGGATCATACGAATGAATTAGAATTGATCATGCGTATGAATTAGAATGGATTGTACGAATGAATTAGAATGGATACATTCGTGCGAATGAAGTAGAATGGATCGTACGAATGAATTAGAATGGATCGTTCGAATGAATTAGAATTGATCGTGCGAATGAATTATAATGGATTATACGAATGAATTAGAATGGATACATTCGTGCGAATGAAGTAGAATGGATCGTACGAATGAATTAGAATGGATCGTACGAATGAATTAGAATGAATCGTACGAATGAATTAGAATCGATACATTCGAACGAATAAATTAGAATAGATCGTAGGAATGAATTAGAATGGATCATACGAATGAATTAGAATTGATCGTGCGAATGAATTAGAATGGATTGTACGAATGAATTAGAATGGATACATTAGTGCGAATGAAGTAGAATGGATCATACGAATGAATTAGAATGGATCGTACGAATGAATTAGAATGGATACATTCGAACGAATGAATTAGAATAGATCGTAGGAATGAATTAGAATGGATCATACGAATGAATTAGAATTGATCGTACGAATGAATTAGAATGGATTGTACGAATGAATTAGAATGGATACATTCGTGCGAATTAAGTAGAATGGATCGTACGAATGAATTAGAATGGATCGTACGAATGAATCAGAATGGATCGTACGAATGAATTAGAATGGATCGTATAAATGAATTAGAATGGATCGTGCGAATGAATTAGAATGGATCGTATGACTGAATTAGAATGGATACATTCGTGCGAATGAATTAGAATGGATCGTACGAATGAGTAAGAATGGATCATACAAATGAAATAGAATGGATCGTATGAATGAATTAGAATGGATCATGCTAATGAATTAGAATGGATCGTACGAATAAATTAGAATAGATTGTCCGAATGAATACATTCGTGCGAATGAATTAGAATGGATCGTATGAATGAATTAGAATGGATCGTATAAATGAATTCGAATGAATCGTACGAATGAATTACAATGGATACATTCGTCCGAATGAATTAGAATGGATCATACGAAGGAATTAGGGTGCATCGTACGAATGCATTAGAATGGATATATTCGTGCGAATGAATTCGAATGGTCTGTACGAATGAATTAGAATGGATACATTCGTGCGAATGAAGTAGAATGGATCGTACGAATGAATTAGAATGGATCGTACGAATGAATTGGAATGAATCGTACGAATGAATTAGAATGGATACATTCGAACGAATGAATTAGAATAGATCGTAGGAATGAATTAGAATGGATCATACGAATGAATTAGAATTGATCGTGCGAATGAATTAGAATGGATTGTACGAATGAATTAGAATGGATACATTCGTGCGAATGAAGTAGAATGGATCGTACGAATGAATTAGAATGGATCATACGAATGAATTAGAATGAATCGTACGAATGAATTAGAATGGATACATTCGAACGAATGAATTAGAATAGATCGTAGGAATGAATTAGAATGGATCATATGAATGAATTAGAATTGATCGTGCGAATGAATTAGAATGGATTGTACGAATGAATTAGAATAGATCATAGGAATGAAATAGAATGGATCATACGAATGAATTAGAATCGATCGTGCGAATGAATTAGAATGGATTGTACGAATGAATTAGAATGGATACATTCGTGAGAATTAAGTAGAATGGATCGTACGTATGAATTAGAATGGATCGTACGAATGAATTAGAATGAATCATACGAATGAATTAGAATGGATACATTCGAACGAATGAATTAGAATAGATCTTAGGAATGAATTAGAATGGATCATACGAATGAATTAGAATGGATCATACGAATGAATTAGAATTGATTATAGGAAAGAATTAGAATGGATCATACGAACGAATTAGAATTGATCGTGCGAATGAATTAGAATGGATTGTACGATCTATTCTAATTCATTCGTTCGTACGATCCATTCTAATTCATTCGTACGATCCATTCTACTTCATTCGCACAAATGTATCCATTCTAATTCATTCGTCCGATTCATTCTAATTCATTCGTACGATCCATTCTAATTCATTCGTACGATCCATTCTACTTCATTCGTTCGAATGTATCCATTCTAATTCATTCGTATGATTCATTCTAATGAATTAGAATTAGAATGGATTCGTACGAATGAATAGGTCGTACGAATGGAGCGTACGAATGAATTGATCAATTCTAATGCGAATGAATTCGTACGATTGGATTAGAATGGATTGTACGAATGAATTAGGATGGATCGTACAAATGAATTAGAATGAATCGTACGATCTATTCTGAATGGATCGTACGATTGGATTAGAATGGATCATACGAATGAATTAGAATAGATCATACGAATGAATTAGAATGGATCATACGAATGAATTAGAATTGATCGTGCGAATGAATTAGAATGGATTGTACGAATGAATTAGAATGGATACATTCGTGCGAATGAAGTAGAATGGATCATACGAATGAATCAGAATGGATCGTACGAATGAATCGTATGAATGAATTAGAATGGATCATTTCAAATTCATTCGTATGATCCATTCTAATTCATTCCTACGATCTATTCTAATTCATTCATTCGAATGTATCCATTCTAATTCATTCGTACGATTCATTCTAATTCATTCGTACGATCCATTCTAATTCATTCGTACGATCCATTCTACTTTATTCGTATGATCCATTCTAATTCATTCGTACGATCCATTCTAATTCATTCGTACGATCCATTCTACTTCATTCGCACGAATGTATCCATTCTAATTCATTCATACAATCCATTCTAATTCATTCGCACGATCAATTCTAATTCATTCGTATGATCCATTCTGATTCATTCCTACGATCTATTCTAATTCATTCGTTCGAATTTATCCATTCTAATTCATTCTAATAGGATCCATTCTAATCCATTCTAACGAATGAATTAATTATATCCATTCTACGATCCATTCTACGATCCATTCTAATTCGTAGAATGGATCCTATTAATTCATACGATCTAATTAGGAATGAATTCATTCGTACGAATGAATTAGAATGAATTAGAATGGATCGTACGAATGAATTAGAATGAATCGTACGATCAATTCATTCGTACGATTCATTCTAATTAATTCATTCGTATTAGAATGGATCATACGATTCATTCTACTTCATTAGTATGAAGTAGATTCATCCTAATGAATTGAATTCGAATTCATTAGTACAATCCATTCGTAATTCATTATAATCCATTCGTTAGTACGATCAATTCGTTCATTCGTACGAATTCTACTTCATTCATTATAATTCATACGAATGATCCATTCATTCGTTTGATCCATTCATTCTAATCCATTCGAACGATTCATTCGTAGGATCCATTTATACGTATGAATAGATCATATGAATGGATCATACAATCCATTCTAATTCATTCGTATGATAGTACGAATGGATTAGAATGAATTAGATCCATTCTTCTAATTCATTAGAATGGATACATTTTAATTAGAATCCATTCTAATTCATGCGAATGAACGATCCATTCTGATTCATTCGAATGAATTAGAATCGTACGATCCATTCCAATTCGTACGATCCATTCTACTTCATTCGTATCATTCTATGATCATTCTAGGATTCATTCTAATTCATTCGTACGATCCATTCTAATTCATTCGTACGATTCATTCTAATCCATTCCTACGATCTATTTCATTCCTACGATCTATTCTAATTCATTCGAATATATCCATTTTAATTCATTCGTACGATCTATTCTAATTCATTCGTAGAATGGAATTCTAATTCATTCGTACGATCAATTCTAATTCATTCGCACGATCAATTCGTACATTAATTCGTGAATTAGAATAGATCGTAAGAATGAATTAGAATGGATCATACGAATGAAAGGATCGTTAGAATGAATTAGAATGGATCATACGAATGAATTGGAATAGATCATACGAATGAATTAGAATGGATCGTACGAATGGATTGTACGAACGAATGTATCGTACGAATGAATCGTACGATCCATTCTACTTCATTCGCACGATCAATTCTAATTCATTCGTATGATCCATTCTAATTCATTCCTACGATCTATTCTAATTCATTCGTTCGAATCTATCCATTCTAATTCATTCGTACGATTCATTCTAATTCATTTGTACGAATCCATTCTAATTCATTCGTATGATCGTACGATTTATTCCTATGAATTAGAATTGATCGTGCAATCCATTCTAATTCATTCTAATTAATTCAATCGTACGATCTATTCTAATTCATTCGTACGATTCATTTATTTGTATGATTCATTCTAATCCATTCTACTCCATTCTAATTCATTAGCACGATCCATTCTAATTCATTCGTACGATCCATTCTATTTCATTCGAACGATCCATTCTTACTCATTCGTACGATCCATTCTAATTCATTCGCATGAATGTATCCAATCTAATTCATTCGTACGATCCATTCTAATTCATTCGTACGATTCATTCTAATTCATTCGTACGATCCATTCTAATTCATTCGCACGAATGTATCCATTCTAATTCATTCGTGCAATCCATTCTAATTCATTCGCACGATCATTTCTAATTCATTCGTATGATCCATTCTAATTCATTCCTACGATCTATTCTAATTCATTCGTTCGAATGTATCCAATGAATTAGAATGGATCATACGAATGAATTAGAATTGATCGTGCGAATGAATTAGAATGGATTGTATGAATGAATTAGAATGGATACATTCGTGCGAATGAAGTAGAATGGATCGTACGAATGAATTAGAATGGATACATTCGTGCGAATGAAGTAGAATGGATCGTACGAATGAATTAGAATGGATCGTACGAATGAATTAGAATGAATCGTACGAATGAATTAGAATGGAAACATTCGAACGAATGAATTAGAATAGATCGTAGGAATGAATTAGAATGGATCATACGAATGAATTAGAATTGATCGTGCGAATGAATTAGAATGGATTGTACGAATGAATTAGAATGGATACATTCGTGCGAATGAAGTAGAATGGATCGTACGAATGAATTAGAATGGATCGTACGAATGAATTAGAATGAATCGTACGAATGAATTAGAATGGAAACATTCGAACGAATGAATTAGAATAGATAGTAGGAATGAATTAGAATGAATCATATGAATGAATTAGAATGGATTATACGAATGAATTAGAATGGATCCATTCGTGCGAATGAAGTAGAATGGATCGTACGAATGAATTAGAATGGATCGTACGAATGAATCAGAATGGATCGTACGAATGAATTAGAATGAATCGTACGAATGAATTAGAATGGAAATATTCAAACGAATGAATTAGAATAGATCGTAGGAATGAATATGGATTATACGAATGAATTAGAATTGATCGTGCGAATGAATTAGAATGGATTGTATGAATGAATTAGAATGGATACATTCGTGCGAATGAAGTAGAATGGATCATACGAATGAATTAGAATGGATACATTCGTGCGAATGAAGTAGAATGGATCGTACGAATGAATTAGAATGGATCGTACGAATGAATTAGAATGAATCGTACGAATGAATTAGAATGGAAATATTCGAACGAATGAATTAGAATAGATCGTAGGAATGAATTAGAATGGATCATACGAATGAATTAGAATTGATCGTGCGAATGAATTAGAATGGATTGTACGAATGAATTAGAATGGATACATTCGTGCGAACAAAGTAGAATGGATCGTACGAATGAATTAGAATGGATCGTACGAATGAATTAGAATGGATACATTCGAACGAATGAATTAGAATAGATCGTAGGAATGAATTAGAATGGATCATACGAATGAATTAGAATTGATCGTGCGAATGAATTAGAATGGTTTGTACGAATGAATTAGAATGGATACATTCGAATGAATCGTACGAATGAATTAGAATGGATCGTACGAATGAATTAGAATGGATCGTACGAATGAATTAGAATGGATACATTCGTGCGAATGAAGTAGAATGGATCGAACGAATAATTTAGAATAGATCGTAGGAATGAATTAGAATGGATCATACGAATGAATTTGAATTGATCGTGCGAATGAATTAGAATGGATTGCACGAATGAATTAGAATGGATACATTCGTGTGAATGAAGTAGAATGGATCATACGAATGAATTAGAATGGATCGTATGAATGAATTAGAATGAATCGTACGAATGAATTAGAATGGATACATTTGAACGAATAAATTAGAATAGATCGTAGGAATGAATTAGAATGGATCATACGAATGAATTAGAATTGATCGTGCGAATGAATTAGAATGGATTGTACGAATGAATTAGAATGGATACATTCATGCGAATAAAGTAGAATGGATCGTACGAATGAATTAGACTGAATCGTATGAATGAATTAGAATGGATCGTACGAATGAATCAGAATGGATCGTACGAATGAATTAGAATGAATCGTACGAATGAATTAGAATGGAAACATTCGAACGAATGAATTAGAATAGATCATAGGAATGAATTAGAATGGATCATACGAATGAATTAGAATTGATCGTGCGAATGAATTAGAATGGATTGTACGAATGAATTAGAATGGATACATTCGTGCGAATGAAGTAGAATTGATCGTACGAATGAATTAGAATGGATCGTACGAATGAATTAGAATGAATCGTACGAATGAATTAGAATGGATGCGTTCGAACGAATGAATTAGAATAGATCGTAGGAATGAATTAGAATGGATCATACGAATGAATTAGAATTGATCGTGCGAATGAATTAGAATGGATTGCACGAATGAATCAGAATGGATTGTACGAATGAATTAGAATGGATACATTCATGCGAATGAAGTAGAATGGATCGTACGAATGAATTAGAATGGATCGTATGAATGAATTAGAATGGATCGTACGAATGAATTAGAATGGATCGTACGAACGAATTAGAATGGATCATACGAATGAATTAGAATGGATCGTACGAATGAATTAGAATGAATCGTACGAATGAATTAGAATGGATCGTACGAATGAATTAGAATGAATACATTCGTGCGAATGAATTAGAATAGATCATAGGAATGAATTAGAATGGATCGTACGAATGAATTAGAATGGAATGTATCCATTCTACTTCATTCGCTCGAATGTATCCATTCTAATTCATTCGTACAATCCATTCTAATTCATTCGCACGATCAATTCTAATTCATTCGTATGATCCATTCTAATTCATTCCTACGATCTATTCTAATTCATTCGTTCGAATGTATCCATTCTAATTCATTCGTACGATTCATTCTAATTCATTCGTACGATCTATTCTGATTCATTCGTATGATCCATTCTAATTCATTCGTACGATTCATTCTAATTCATTCGTACGATCCATTCTACTTTATTCGCATGAATGTATCCATTCTAATTCATTCGCACAATCCATTCTAATTCATTCGTACGATCAATTCTAATTCATTCGTATGATCCATTCTAATTCATTCCTACGATCTATTCTATTTTATTCGTTCGATTGGATCGTACGAATGAATGAATCGTATGAATGAATTAGAATGGATCGTACAATCCATTTTAATTCATTCGTGAAGTAGAATGGACTAGAATGGATTAGAATTCATTCGTAGAATGGATCATAGGAATGAATTAGAATGGATTAGAATGAATTAGAATGGATCATACGAATGAATTAGAATGGATTAGAACGGTCATACGAATGAATCGTAGAATGATCATTCTAATTCATTCGTACGATCATAATTCGTTCGTACGATCCATACTAATTCATTCGTACGATCTATTCTACGAATCCATTCGTACGAATGAATTAGAATGGATCCATTCTAATTCATACAAATTAGAACGATCATACGAATGAATTAGAATTAAATGGATATATTCGTGCGATCCATTCTAATAGATCCATTCTAATTCATTCGAATTAGAATGAATCAATTCATACGTAGAATGGATCGTACGAATAAATTAGAATTCAATTCAAATAGATCGTACGAATGAATTAGAATGTATTGTACGAATGAATTAGAATGGATCAATTCGTACGTATGAATTAGAATGGATTGTACGAATGAATTAGAATGGATACATTCGTGCGAATGATGTAGAATGGATCCTATGAATGAATCAAAATGGATCGTACGAACGAATGAATTAGAATTGATCGTGCGAATGAATTAGAATGGATTGTACGAATGAATTAGAATGGATACATTCGTGCGAATGAAGTAGAATGGATCGTACGAACGAATTAGAATGGATCGTACGAATGAATTAGAATGAATCGTACGAATGAATTAGAATGGATACATTCGAACGAATAAATTAGAATAGATCGTAGGAATGAATTAGAATGGATCATACGAATGAATTAGAATTAATCGTGCGAATGAATTAGAATGGATTGTACGAATGAATTAGAATGGATACATTCGTGCGAATGAAGTAGAATGGATCATACGAATGAATTAGAATGGATACATTCGTGCGAATGAAGTAGAATGGATCATACGAATGAATTAGAATGGATCGTACGAATGAATTAGAATGGATACATTCGAACGAATGAATTAGAATAGATCGTAGGAATGAATTAGAATGGATCATACGAATGAATTAGAATTGATCGTGCGAATGAATTAGAATGGATTGTACGAATGAATTAGAATGGATACATTCGTGCAAATGAAGTAGAATGGATCGTACGAATGAATTAGAATGGATCGTATAAATGAATTAGAATGGATCGTGCGAATGAATTAGAATGGATCGTATGACTGAATTAGAATGGATACATTCGTGCGAATGAATTAGAATGGATCGTACGAATGATTAAGAATGGATCATACAAATGAAATAGAATGGATCGTACGAATGAATTAGAATGGATCGTGCTAATGACTTAGAATGGATCGTACGAATAAATTAGAATAGATTGTCCGAATGAATACATTCGTGCGAATGAATTAGAATGGATCGTACGATCCATTCTACTTCATTCGCACGAATGTATCCATTCTAATTAATTCGTACAGACCATTCTAATTCATTCGCACGAATATATCCATTCTAATGCATTCGTACGATCCACCCTAATTCTTTCGTATGATCCATTCTAATTCATTCGGACGAATGTATCCATTGTAATTCATTCGTACGATCCATTCGAATTCATTCATATGATTCTTTCTAATTCATTCATACGATCTATTCTAATTCATTCGCACGAATGTATTCATTCGGACAATCTATTCTAATTTATTCGTACGATCCATTCTAATTCATTAGCACGATCCATTCTAATTTGTTCGTACGATCCATTCTATTTCATTTGTATGATCCATTCTTACTCATTCGTACGATCCATTCTAATTCATTCGCACGAATGGATCAATTAGAATGAATCCATTCTAATTCATTATAATTCGTACGATCCATTCTAATTCATTTGTACGATTCATACGAATGAATTAGAATGGATCGTACTGATCCATTCTACTTCATCAGAATGGATCGTACGAATGAATTAGAATGAATTAGAATGGATACATTCGAACGAATGAATTAGAATAGATCGTAGGAATGAATTAGAATTGATCGTGCGAATGAATTAGAATGGATTGTACGAATGAATTAGAATGGATCATACGAATGAATTAGAATGGATCGTGCGAATGAATTAGAATAGATTGTACGAATGAATTAAAATTGATACATTCATGTGAATGAATTAGAATGGATCGGACGAATGAATTAGAATGGATCGTACGAATGAATTAGAATGGATCGTAAGAATGAATTAGAATGAATCATACGAATGAATTAGAATGGATACATTCAAACGAATGAATTAGAATAGATCGTAGGAATGAATTAGAATGGATCATACGAATGAATTAGAATGGATCGTACGAATGAATTAGAATGGATCGTACGAATGAATTAGAATGGATCGTACGAATGAATTAGAATGGATTGTACGAATGAATTAGAATGGATACATTCGTGCGAATGAAGTAGAATGGATCGTACGAATGTATTAGAATGGATACATTCGTACGAATGAAGTAGAATGGATCGTACGAATGAATTAGAATGGATCGTACGAATGAATTAGAATGAATTGTACGAATGAATTAGAATGGATACATTCGAATGAATGAATTAGAATAGATCATAGGAATGAATTAGAATGGATCATACGAATGAATTAGAATTGATCGTGCGAATGAATTAGAATGGATTGCACGTACGATCCATTCTACTTCATTCGCACGAATGTATCCATTCTAATTCCTTCGTACAATCCATTCTAATTCATTCGCACGATCAATTCTAATTCATTTGTATGATCCATTCTAATTCATTCGTACGATCCATTCTACTTCATTCGCACGAATGTATCCATTGTAATTCATTCGTACGATTCATTCCAATTCATTCGTACGACCCATTCTAATTCCTTCGTACGATCCATTCTTACTCATTCGTACGATCCATTCTAATTCATTCGCACGAATGTATCCATTCTATTCTAATTCATTCGTACGATCCATTCTATTTCATTCGCACGAATGGATCGTACGATCCATTCATTCGTACGATCCATTCTGATTCATTCGTACGATCCATTCTACATCATTCGCACGAATGTATCCATTCTAATTCATTCGTACAATCCATTCTAATTCATTCCCACGATCAATTCTAATTAATTCGTATGATCCATTCTAATTCATTCCTACGATCTATTCTAATTCATTCGTTCGAATGTATCCATTCTAATTCATTCGTACGATTCATTCTAATTCATTCGTATGATCCATTCTAATTCATTCGTACAATCCATTCTAATCCATTCTAATTCATTCGTACGAATGAAGTAGAATGGATCGTGCGAATGAATTAGAATTGATCGTGCGAATGAATTAGAATGGATTGTACGAATGAATTAGAATGGATACATTCGTGCGAATGAAGTAGAATGGATCGTACGAATGAATTAGGATGGATACATTCGTGCGAATGAATTAGAATGGATCGTACGAATGAATTAGAATGGATCGTACGAATGAATTAGAATGAATCGTACGAATGAATTAGAATGGATACATTCGAACTAATGAATTAGAATAGATCGTAGGAATGAATTAAAATGGATCATACGAATGAATTAGAATTGATCGTGCGAATGAATTAGAATGGATTGTACGAAGGAATTAGAATGGATACATTCATGCGAATGAAGTAGAATGGATCGTACCAATGAAATAGAATGGATCGTACAAATGAATTAGAATGAATCGTACGAATGAATTAGAATGGATACATTCGAACGATTGAATTAGAATAGATCGTAGGAATGAATTAGAATGGATCATACGAATGAATTAGAATTGATCGTGCGAATGAATTAGAATGGATTGTACGAATGAATTAGAATGGATGCATTCGAACTAATGAATTAGAATAGATCGTAGGAATGAATTACAATGGATCATACGAATGAATTTGAATTGATCGTGCGAATGAATTAGAATGGATTGTACGAAGGAATTAGAATGGATACATTCATGCGAATGAAGTAGAATGGATCGTACGAATGAAATAGAATGGATCGTACGAATGAATTAGAATGAATCGTACGAATGAATTAGAATGGATACATTCGAACGAATGAATTAGAATAGATCGTAGGAATGAATTAGAATGGATCATACGAATGAATTAGAATGGATCGTACGAATGAATTAGAATGAATCGTACGAATGAATTAGAATAGATCGTAGGAATGAATTAGAATGGATCATACGAATGAATTAGAATTGATCGTGCGAATGATTTAGAATGGATTGTACGAATGAATTAGAATGGATACATTCGTGCGAATGAAGTAGAATGGATCGTACGAATGAATTAGAATGGATCGTACAAATGAATTAGAATGAATCGTACGAATGAATTAGAATGGATACATTCGAACGAATGAATTAGAATAGATCGTAGGAATGAATTAGAATGGATCATACGAATGAATTAGAATTGATCGTGCGAATGAATTAGAATGGATTGTACGAATGAATTAGAATGGATACATTCGTGCGAATGAAGTAGAATGGATCGTACGAATGAATTAGAATGGATCGTACGAATGAATTAGAATGAATCGTACGAATGAATTAGAATGGATACATTCGAACGAATGAATTAGAATAGATCGTTGGAATGAATTAGAATGGATCTTACGAATGAATTAGAATTGATCGTGCGAATGAATTAGAATGGATTGCACGAATGAATTAGAATGGATACATTCGAGCGAATGAAGTAGAATGGATCGTACGAATGAATTAGAACGGATCGTACGAATGAATTAGAATGAATCGTACGAATGAATTAGAATGGATACATTCGAACGAATGAATTAGAATAGATCGTAGGAATGAATTAGAATGGATCATACGAATGAATTAGAATTGATCATGCGAATGAATTAGAATGGATTGTACGAATGAATTAGAATGGATACATTCGTGCGAATGATGTAGAATGGATCGTACGAATGAATCAGAATGGATCATACGAACGAATGAATTAGAATTGATCGTGCGAATGAATTAGAATGGATTGTACGAATGAATTAGAATGGATACATTCGTGCGAATGAAGTAGAATGGATCGTACGAATGAATTAGAATGGATCGTACGAATGAATTAGAATGAATCATACGAATGAATTAAAATGGATACATTCGAACGAATAAATTAGAATAGATCGTAGGAATGAATTAGAATGGATCATACGAATGAATTAGAATTGATCGTGAGAATAAATTAGAATGGATTGTACGAATGAATTAGAATGGATACATTCGTGCGAATGAAGTAGAATGAATCGTACGAATGAATTAGAATGGATACATTCGTGCGAATGAAGTAGAATGGATCGTACGAATGAATTAGAATGGATCGTACGAATGAATTAGAATGAATCGTACGAATGAATTAGAATGGAAACATTCAAACGAATGAATTAGAATAGATCGTAGGAATGAATTAGAATGGATACATTCGTGCGAATAAAGTAGAATGGATCGTATGAATGAATTAGAATGGATCGTACGAACGAATGAATTAGAATTGATCGTGCGAATGAATTAGAATGGATTGTACGAATGAATTAGAATGGATATATTCTTGCGAATGAAGTAGAATGGATCGTACGAATGAATTAGAATGGATTGTATGAATGAATTAGAATGGATACATTCGAACGAATGAATTAGAATAGATCGTAGGAATGAATTAGAATGGATCATACGAATGAATTAGAATTGATCGTGCGAATGAATTAGAATGGATTGTACGAATGAATTAGAATGGATACATTCGTGCGAATGAAGTAGAATGGATACATTCCATTCTAATTCATTCGTACAATCCATTCTAATTCATTCGTATAATCCATTCTAATTCATTCACACGATCCATTCTAATTCATTCGTACGATCCATTCTAATTCATTCGTACGATCCATTCTAATTCATTAGCACGATCCATTCTAATTCATTCGTACGATCCATTCTATTTCATTCGTACGATCCATTCTTACTCATTCGTACGATCCATTCTAATTCATTCGTATGAATGTATCCATTCTAATTCATTCGTATGATCCATTCTAATTCATTCGTACGATTCATTCTAATTCATTCGTATGATCCATTCTAATTCATTCACACGAATGTATCCATTCTAATTCATTCGTACAATCCATTCTAATTCATTCGCACGATCATTTCTAATTCATTCGTATGATCCATTCTAATTCATTCCTACGATCTATTCTAATTCATTCGTTCGAATGTATCCAATGAATTCGAATGGATCATACGAATGGATTATAATTGATCGTGCGAATGAATTAGAATGGATTGTACGAATGAATTAGAATGGATACATTCGTGCGAATGAAGTAGAATGGATCGTACGAATGAATTAGAATGGATACATTCGTGCGAATGAAGTAGAATGGATCGTACGAATGAATTAGAATGGATCGTACGAATGAATTAGAATGAATCGTACGAATGAATTAGAATGGAAACATTCGAATGAATGAATTAGAATAGATCGTAGGAATGAATTAGAATGGATCATACGAATGAATTAGAATTGATCGTGCGAATGAATTAGAATGGATTGTACGAATGAATTAGAATGGATACTGTTCGGGGGATTTTTCACTGATCCTTGCGAGCCACCTGCAAGACAAAGAAAAGAGAACGTGAGAACGGCTGGCTCCCTTAGGAGCGCAGACCCTCCGACGCTCAAGTCAGTCACGGGTGCACAACGGCGAGCTGTTGTATACCAAAGTGGTAGGGAAATGGGATTCGAACCTGTACTTTGGAGCCTGGGGGTGTGCATTTATAGACATTGGCGGCCTATGTTGGCCCGACACGTGGAGATTCTTCCGGCGCCTTCTAGACCCCCCACGATCTGGCTCGCATGGGCCTCTGACAGTCCTTGGTACTCGCACCCCTGACATTCTTTGTCATCGAGCCTGCCAGGCGGTTTTGAGTGGGAGAGCATCTTTCTTGTCACTGCCAGGTGGCTATTCTAGAATGTTCAAGTCTGGGAGGTCTCTGGGAGAAAGCAAAGGCAAGCTCGCCCTGTACTGCTCCGCCCCTTCGTCCGTATTTATCAAGAGTCGGACCTCGCGGGAGCAACCTCTTCGATAAACAGGGGTCTGGGCGAGCTCCTGAGCGAGCATGGGCGAGCTCCTGAGCGAGCATGGGCGAGCTCCTGCGAGCTAGACGAGCTCCTGAGCGAACAGGGGTGAGCTCCTACGCGAGCTAGGCGAGCTCATGCGAGAGCAGGGGCGAGCTCCTGAGCGAGCTATGCGAGCTCATGCGCGAGCTAGGCGAGCTCCTGAGCGAACATGGGCGAGCTCCTGCGCGAGCTAGGCGAGCTCATGCGCGAGCTAGGCGAGCTCCTGAGCGAACATGGGCGAGCTCCTGCGCGAGCTAGGCGAGCTCATGCGAGAGCATGGGCGAGCTCCTTAGCGAGCTCTTGGCCTTGGGCGAGCTCCTGTGCGAGCATGGGCGAGCTCCTTAGCGAGCTCTTGGCCTTGGGCCCCTTCAGCCCAATGTGGATCTTGCTCCACTGTCAAGATGATTTAGTGAGCACGGGGGCGCGAACTCCCGCGGGGTCTGGGAGGGGCGAGCTGCACTCAGATACAAGGTGTCCATCCAGCTCCCTGTGGGGGTGAGCTTTTTGCGGGCTGGGGGTGAGCTCCTTGCGGGCTGGAAAGGGGGCACGCTCGGCTTCCGAGGGTTCCAACTCCTGGACGGGCTCCCTTGAGAACTCTATCTCAGGTGTGCTTGCAATGCTATCCAAGATATGTGGTTTCTGACTACCCCCAACATTACCCCCTCCTGAGGGAGTGATCGAGGAAACTCGATGCTTGCTCAGGAGTCTTAGCGAGCTCCTATCCCTGGTAATGTGCCTGATATCAATGTCTGCTGCAACAGTTTTCTGGCGGGACGGAGATAGTAGCCATGGGCGGCCTGCGTCGAGAGCTTTGACTGCCAGTATTTCATAAACGCTGGGCGGGCCGGGAGCGTCAGCCACGAGCGATCTCCTTCCGGTGCGAGCTTGCCACACGGGTCAGGGTCTGCGTCGGGCGAGCTACGGGCTCCAGCCGGGAGCGATCTGCGTCGAGAGCTTTGACTCTCAGTACTTTTCAAACGCTGGGTGGGCCACGAGCATCAGCCACGAGCGATCTCCTTTCGATGCGAGCTTGTCACATACGGTCAGGGTCTGCGTCGGGCGAGCTGCGGCACCAGCTGGGAGCGATCTGCGTCGAGAGGTTTGACTCTCAGTACTTTTCAAATACTGGGCGGGCCACGAGCATCAGCCACGAGCGATCTCCTTCCGATGCGAGCTTGTCACATGCGGTCAGGGTCTGCGTCGGGCGAGCTGCGGCACCAACTGTGGGCGATCTCGTGACTTGGGTATCGCACCAAATCTCCAACGGTCGCTTCATCTTAAATGCAGCGCGAGGCTCGATGTTGATACAATGAATCTCATCATGAGATCCCGATCGGCACGAGACACGTGTCTCCTCCTTATTTGTCCCTTTTTTTGTCAATGAAGGACAGTGTCGGTGCCGGCACAGCTTTTTCCACGCGTGGTCCACGTGGTGCTCGACGATTGGAAAGAAGCGAGCGGTCGCTTCGATCGCCGTCACGTCACCTCGCCGCGCACGCTCGGGCATTAACTGCGGGTCGATTCACCTGTCTCTCACTTGCCTATAAATAGGGGATGGGGGACGATTTTTACCGTCGCGTGAAAAACAGCTCTCCCTTCTCCTTCTGCTTTTGCTTTCAGCTCGCAGCTCGCTCACACCCCCTTGCTCTTATGGCTTCTTCTGCTGCTGCTGCTTCCTCCTATGAGGAACCTCTCAACATCGCCCCAATTTCGGCGCTTGAACCTGGCAGCGAGGAGGTTCCCTCAAGGGAGCCCGCCGTTGTCTGGTTTAATGACATCGGCGGGGCGCCGATCCCTGCTAGCTTACGCTCCGCGGCGAACATTCCTCAGGAGCTCGCCATCCTTCCCTTCCCACACTCGGGGAGGCCGCTCTCCGGTACGGCGGTCTCCGTGGGGCAGATTTGGTCAGGGCTCCGGCTACCCCTGAACCACCTTGCCAGCGAGCTACTGGAACTGGCGGGCTTGTGCCCTGCTCAGCTTCCAGGAAACTCATGGGGGATCCTCTACGGGCTTTCTCGAATTGAGGAAGCCCTCAACGTGAGGATCCCCCTTGCCTACCTCCTGAAGAAGTGGTTCCTCAAGCCAGGGACCGCCTTCATCGAGGCGGGCTGCGGCCAGTTTTATCTCACTGGTCGCACTGGCGAGGTACTTCCGTTCACCGCCGTTGAGAACAAGGACCGGTACTGGAAACAGTATCCGTTTGTGATCGACGGTGACTGGCGAGGTCCTCAAGCCGGCGTCCCCTCTCTTCCCGGCAGACCGCCTCTCCCTGTCTTCAAGGAGATCACGGAATACCGGCCCAAGGGTAAGAAGTGCATCGCCGCAGCCCGCGAAAGATCGCTCGACGAGGCGATTCTGGACTTCCTCGGGGGTCGAACCTTTGATAAGGTCCTCCCACCGGACTTCTCCTTCCTCTGGAAGGATCTACGGACCGGAACCATCACCACCCGGCAGAAGGTGATGCGAAAGAAGGTCGCGGTCTCCCGGCCTGCTGCCGTGACCTCCGCTGCGGGGACCTCGGCGAAGAAAGGGAAGAAACGGGCTTCCCCCATCCAGGTCGCCGACAAGGACACCCTCGAGATGCTCCACGAGGAGGATGTCACGCCACCGCCGCCACCAACCCGCGAAGCAGCCACAGGTCAGGCGACCTCTCTTTCTCTCATTTCTCTGAGGGCCCCAGTCCTGGAGCCTCGGCGACGTCGCATTTCCTTCGTCGAGCCCGAGGATCCGCTCGTCGAGCTTCTTCTTAGCATGGCAGAAGTGGAGTCCCCAATAGCTGAAGTGCTGATGCGCGGATTCCCGGGCGACCTGACTAAAACTCTCTTTGTTACGGTGATGAACCCAGAGGAGGGCGCTTCACGGAAGAAGTCGAAGAAGAAAAAGACTCCTCCAGCCCGCCCGTCGGGAGAGGATACCATTGTTCGGGAGGCTCGTGAAGTCTTCCAGCGTGTCGTCGAGGAGCGGAGGAAGGCCACCCTCGCGGAGGCGGGCTTGGGATCAGCCGATGATCTCAGCACGACCTCCAGCTCCGATGACGAGGAGCGGGCTTCGGAAGATGAGCCCGCGACTGCAACTACGGGGCCTCCCCCGCCCTTCGAGGGACCAGCTCCGGCGGGCTCAACCCTTCCGCCTGCTCCGAGCGTGGCACGAACACCGGCCGTGCCTGTTCCCAGCATGCCCGCGCCTGCGCCTGCGCCCTCTGCTGCCAGCACGCCTGCGCCCGAGCTCGCACCTACGGCCCCCGAGCCCGTGCCCGAGCCCACGCCTGCGCCTGCGCCCGAGCCCGTGCCTGTGCCCGAGCTCGCGCCTGAGCCCACGCCTGCCAGCACGCCTGCACCCGAACCGGCGCTCGCGCCTGCGCCTGTCCTCAGCGCGCCCGCGCCCGAGCCCGCGCCTGCGCATGCTATCAGTGCGCCCGCGCCCGAGCCCGCGCTTGCCCTTCTTGAGGTTCCTCCTCTCCCGGAGCTGGGCGGGCTGGTCTACTGGTCTCCGGACCTGGGGGCCATCCTGGACGACTTTCCGAGCTCCAGCTCGGAGGCCTCAGAACCAGCCGTGCCTCCCCTTACCAAGGAAGGAGGCGCCGGTGCTCAAGGGGGCGAGCCCGCCGCTACTGCCGTCGATGCGCCTTCCCCGGCTGCCGCAACCGAGGTGAGCCAGGCGGGCTCATCCTCAGGCGACCCCGAGCGCGCCCCCTACTACACGCGAGAGATCCTAGGGCGCAACATTTTTGCCCGGACTCCCTACATCGCCCTTATCAACCGGCTTCTCGAGGTAAGATTACCTTCGTATTTCTCCGCTTCAAATCCTTCTCTGTTCTAAATTTCTCCTAAGACTTTCTCTAACTGTTTCACCTTGGCGCAGGTGGAGCGGGTCAGCCGGGCCCTCACCGATGAGGTCGCTGGTGTCGCGGGGGACACAATTGCTCTATACGATGACACTCTCCACAGCTCGAAGAGGAGAGTAGACGAGCACATCCACCAGCTTCGCCAGGCGGACCGATCCGGCGAGCTCCAAGCTGAGGTGGTCCGGCTGCGCCAGCAGGCCGCCTCTGTTGATACAGAGGTTGCCCAACTGCGCCAGCGGGCTTCCACTCTCACCACGGGGCTAGCCTCGGATAAGGACGCCCAAGCCCGCGCCCTCGCAGACCTAGAAGAGGCGACCAAAGCCAAAGAGGCTGCTCAGAAAGAGATCGTCGAGCTCCGCAGCCAGGTGGCGGCCTCCCGGGACGAGATCGCGATGCTGAAGGAGGCACATCTTCGCGACCTCAACTCCCAGCGGGAGCGCCTCCAGTCGCAGCTGGACGAGCTTCTCAAGAAGGGCGCGCTGGACGCCATCGAGAAATACAAGGCCGAAAGGTCGAAGAAGAGGAAGCGCGGCGGCGACGACGAGGGCGCTGGCGCGGGCCCAGCTTAGGCTGTATTTCCTTGTAATTTTTAAACAATGAATGAAATGAATACTTTTTGAGTCCGCTTGTTTCTATTCCTTTCTCTGTCTCGCTCATGAGTCCGCTTCAGGAGTTTCGCAGCGATCTCGAGAGCGATACCCCGGGCGAGGCAGCTAATTCGATTCAACCTTTTTATTTTAAAGTATATGCAAATGAAAAACTCGGTATGCTTGCAAAAACACAATTAGTCTCTGAGCCCGAAAAATGATAAGCAAACCAAACGATTTCAAAAACTTCCCTACACTCAGAGACTTAAACCATTTTTATTTTTAAAGGAAACTAATAAGTGCTAGCTGCCCCCTGCCCGGTTAATTTCTCTCGATGATCCTGTTTGGTGGGCTCGCCCTTCGAGGGGTACGCCAACGCCAGGATGCTTCCGTTCATGGCAGGTGAACGCGAAGGATCCTGGTTAGGTTTAGAGTCCACTTGGTAGCGGACTTCCCCGGGAAGCTCAAGGTCGCCCACTGGCTGCCTCTGAGGATCCCGGTCTTGCTTTAAGTCCGCACAACGGCGGACTGCCCCGGGAAGCTCAAGGTCGCCCACTGGCTGCCTCTGAGGATCCCGGTCTTGCTTTAAGTCTGCACAACGGCGGACTGCCCCGAGAAGCTCAAGGTCGCCCACTGGCTGCCTCTGAGGATCCCGGTCTTGCTTTAAGTCCGCACAATGGCGGACTGCCCCGGGAAGCTCAAGGTCGCCCACTGGCTGCCTCTGAGGATCCCGGTCTTGCTTTAAGTCCGCACAACGGCGGACTACCTTGTAGATCAAGCGAGCTCTTGCAACGCCGAGCTTCCGAGTTAAATTCTTCGTCGAAACCTCCATCGTTCATTCATAACTTCAGAAGATAATTTACAAAAATTTCCTTAGGCATAAAACTTGCGAAGGTGCAGAGCGTTCCAAGGTCGCTCTAACAGGTCGCCTCCAGCGGTCATCAACCGGTAAGCCCCCGAGCTTCCTGCTTCGTGTACTATGTAGGGGCCTTCCCAGTTCGCCGCGAGCTTTCCTGCATTAGGCTCTTGTGTGTTTGCGAACACCTTTCTCATCACCAGGTCGCCGGCCTTGAATGCCCGATGGCGGACTCTTTTGTCATAGGCGCGCTTCATTTCTTGCCTGTACCCGGCGAGGTGTAGATTGGCACGCTCTCGTCTCTCTTCGAGCTGATCGAGGGATTCGGCGAGAAGAGCGTTATTATCGACCTCATCTGCAGCGAGCTTTCTTTCGGTCGGCAGCTCGGCTTCGATGGGTAGCACCGCTTCACACCCGTAAGTTAGGCTGAAAGGCGATTCGTTGGTCGAGCGACGTGGAGTGGTACGATAAGCCCATAGCACGCCGTCAAGCTCCTGCTCCCACAGTCCTTTCTTTCCTTCCAACCTTTTCTTGAGGTTGCCTAGGATTACACGGTTCGTAGCTTCAGCTTGCCCGTTGCTTTGAGGGTACCTTGGGGACGAGAAACTTAGGTCGACCCCATATTCAATACAAAAGCTTCTGATCAAGCGATTGTCGAACTGGCGACCATTGTCGGTGATTAGCACTCGGGGCAGCCCAAAGCGGCAGAAGATATTCTTCCAAAGGAAGTCCTTTACTTGCTTCTCACCAATTTTAGCTAGCGGGACCGCTTCCACCCATTTGGTGAAGTAGTCCGTAGCTACTAAGATGAATTTCTTCTGCCGGGCTGACACAGGGAAAGGTCCCACAATGTCCAATCCCCATTGCTGGAAAGGCCAGGGGCTCGCCAGAGGGTGCAGTTCTTCTGCGGGCATATGATTCGTCGTGGCGTGCTTCTGACATTGGATGCACCTCTGGGCGACCTTCAAAGCGTCTTGCTCCAGAGTGGGCCACCAGTACCCTTGCCTTCGTACTTTCGCAGCTAGAGATCGCCCACCAGCGTGGTTTCCCAGCTCGCTAGAGTGGATGCAATCCAGTGCTTCTTCGGTCTCCGGGCTCTCGATGCAACAAAGATTCGGCCCGCCAAAAGATCTTCGAAAAAGGCGATCCCAGCGAATGAGATAGCGACCAGCGCATTTCTCCACTCGCCGGGCTTCCTCTCTTCCTTCTGGAAGCTCGCCCTTCTGAAGAAAACGAAGAATGGGAGCGATCCACCCGCCGGGTGATACGTCGGCAGAAACTTAGTTTACAGCGGGCTCCATCATTTGGAGCCGAGACTGATTTTGGACCTCGATTAGAATCAGGCGAGCTTCTGATGTTCCCAGCAGGGAGGCGGCGTTTGCCAAGGCATCAGCTCGCCTATTATCGGCTCGCGGAATTTGCTCGAAAGAGATCTTTTCGAACTCCGCGGCCTTGCCCTTTACTAGATCTACGTAGCCCGCCATTCGTGCATCCCGGGAGGCGTACTCCCCATTGATTTGGCAAATAATTAGCTGGGAATCACTAAAGACTTTCAAGTGTTTGGCGCCTACCTCTTGAGCGAGCTCCAAACCAGCTAGCAGCGCCTCATATTCCGCCTCATTGTTGGTAGCAGCGAAATCCAGCCGGACTGATTTCTCCAGAAGTACCGACTGGGCGATCAGTGCGACCCCGATCCCAGCCCCCAAAGCGTTGGAGGATCCATCAACGAATAATTCCCAGCCCGCCACCTCTGAATGCTCAGCTGGAGGAAGCTCGCCTTGGTTGTCCAAGAACCTCGCCTTCCTAGGTTGTGCCTCAGTTGGCTCATCCTCCTGGTACTGGACTGGCTCTTCTATGGGAAAGTCCGCCAAGAAATCGGCGAGAGCCTGCCCTTTGACAGCAACTCGAGGGACATACTCCAAACCATAGGCGGCGAGCTCGGCAGACCATCGATACAACCTGCCGGCTACCGAAGGCCTGGAGAGTGCGCTCTTCAGGGGGTGCTCTATGGTGACTTTGACGGTGTGCACCGAGAAGTAGGGGTGAAGCTTTCTCGCGGTAAGGACCAAGGCCAATGCGACCTTCTCGATTGGTCGATACCGGAGCTCGGCGGGAAGCATCGTGTGGCTCACAAAGTAGACATGCCGCTCTACCTTTGCTTCTTCCACTACAAGGACCCCGCTTACTGCATTCTCCGTCACCGCGAGATATACGCCAAGCTTGGCGCCGTCTTTTGGTGCTGCTAGGATCGGCGGGCTCACCAGATAGTCCTTTATCTTCTGAAAGGCGCGCTCGCATTTTTCATCCCAACAAATGCTCACTCCTTTTCGCAGCAGCTCGAAAAGAGGTCGGCAATTGTCTGAGGATTTGGATATAAACCGATTGAGCGCGGTGATTCGCCCGCTCAATCTCTGGACTTCCTGCCGGGTTCTTGGTGCGGGCATTTCGACAAGCGCTCGGATTTGCCCAGGGTCGGCCTCGATCCCCCTGTGGGTGACCAGGTACCCGAGGAATTTCCCCGAAGTCACCCCGAATACGCACTTCGTCGGGTTCAGCCTCATTCGGTACTTTCTCAATATTTCGAAGGTTTCGCGGAGGTCGGCGACGTGCCCTCCTCGCTCTCGACTCTTTACCAGAAGGTCGTCAACATAAACCTCGACATTTCTGCCGATCTGATTTTTAAACATCTACGTGACTAACCTTTGGTAGGTCGCTCCAGCATTCTTAAGTCCGAAAGGCATCACTCGATAGCAGTATAGCTTCTGGTAGCCCGCTCCAGAGTAGAAGGTGGTCTTCTCCCGATCTTCGGGGTGGAGGGGTATCTGGTTATACCCTAAGTATCCATCCATGAAAGATAGAGCCCGGAACCCGACAGCTGCGTCGACCAGTGCGCCTATCCGTGGAAGAGGAAAACCGTCTTTCGGGCATGCCTTATTGAGGTCGGAGAAGTCAATGCACACTCTGACCGCTCCGCTCTTCTTGGGCACCGCCACGATATTGGAGATCCACTCGGGGAAGTGCGCCTCGCGTATGAAGCCGGCTCGCTCTAGCTTGTCTATTTCTGCCGCCACTGCGATGGATTTCGCAGCAGGTATGTGCCGAGCTTTCTGATTGACCGGCGGGAACTCCTTCACGGTGTGCAGACGATGACAGGCGACCTCCGGGTCAATCCCTGGCATGTCCGCGAAGCTCCAGGCGAATACGTCACGGTATTCCCTGAGCAAGTTGGTTATGGCTAGGACCTCGCCCTCGGTTAACGAGGTCCCGAGACTAACAATTCTCGGCCCTTCTTTGCCGCCAATGTCGACCTCTTGAAGTGGTTCGGCAACTGGAAAACTTCCTCTCTTGGGGGTTGTTAGGCGACCTTCCTCCAACTTAAGATCCGCACCGCTCCCACCCGAGGATGGAGTAGGGGACTTAGGCGAGGAGGCCCCCAGCGGGCTCCCCAGGAGCTCGCTCGTATCGGGCAGTAATTGCTAGGAGGGTGCGGGCCTCTTGGCCTCGGCGACCTCCATGTCCATGAGGTGAGCAACATCCTGCTCACATCTGGTTGCGGTTACCTGATCCCCCCGAATAACTACGACCCCGCTCGTGGTTGGGAATTTGAGGGCCTGATGGTTGGGTGAAGATACCGCCTTCATCTGCCTTAGCCAAGGCCGCCCAAGGATGGCATTAAAGGCGGAATTCCCGTCCACTACCGCGACCTCACCGGTGAATCCACTGAGGGAGCTCGTCGAGGGAGACAGGTCGGCAAGTCTCAACCCCATTCGCAGGTAGGCCGACAGAAAAAGGATGTCAACGGCGCTCCCCGAATCAACCAGAGCTCGCCTCACCTCGATGTTAGCCATCATTAGGCGTATGACGAGGGGGTCATTGTGGGGCACGATGACCCCAGTCATGTCGTCTTCCGAAAACCAGAGGAAATCACGGGCTTCCACCCTTGGTGCTTGGAGTAAAGTAGGAGTTAGTGAGACGGAAAATACCTTCTGCGCCCGCTCCATCTCCCTGACTCGTCAGCGGGCTTCATTACTGGATCTCGGGCCGCTCAGCCGTCCGCTAATGGTGTGGCAGATCGTCGGTCCTCCCGGGGGAGGCGGAGGTAAGGCGGGCTCCGCGAGTCCTGGGCGATCTCCATCCCGAGGGGCTCGTTCTGGAATCACCTCGAACCTCCTCGGGGGCGAGATGAATTGGTTCAAGTGCCCCAAGGCGACCAAATCCTCCAGGTGGTTCTTCAGAGCCCGGTATCTGTTAGTGTGATGCCCAGGGCTTCGATGAAAAGCGCACCGCCGCGAGTTGTCGGTAGAGCCGGGCTTCCAGCGAGTTGTCGGTAGGGGTGGCGGGTACTGGAAGAAAGGCTCATTCCGAATCTGATGGAAGATTTGTCCCGGCGAGTGGGTCAGCACGGTGAAGTCACGCTCCCTAGGCCCCGGAGGCAGGCGCCAGTTCGCCGGCCTTCCAGCGACCGCCGCGGGGGCTTCAGCGGGCTGTACTGCAAGAGTTGCGGACGGTCCGGGCAAAGGTACCGTAAGTGGCACCTCCCTCCTCTCCACGGCCTTAACAACAAGAGGTCGCAGAACCGGAGGAGGTCGCTGCTCCACTGCCTTTCCTTTCCGATCTAGCACCACATCTTCGAGCTTGATGTGTTGCTGGACCAGGGCGAATAGTTCAACTATTGTGCGAGGGTCCTTGATCACTAAGGCGTCGTGAAGCTTGCCCCCCTCGGGGAGGGCGCTTCTGAAAGCACTCACCACGGTACGATCCTGGCCCGCCGCGTCTTCCAGAGCGAGGTAGGCGCTTCGGAATCGCATTGCGAAGCACCGGAGCATTTTGCGAGCTCCCATGGCTAAAGTAAACAGAGACTCGATACTCTTCGGGGGCTGCCTTTTGCAGCGATACTGCTCCAGGAATAGCCTAGAGAGAGTTGGAAAGTCGGGAATCACGCCGGACGGTAACTTGTGAAACCAATTCAACACCGATCCAGTCAGACTGCTCGAGAACGCTCGGCACAAGACGTGGTCCTGGTCCCGGAAAAATAGAAGCTTTCTGTAGGCCAAGAGGTGGTCAACAGGATCCTGCGACCCGTCGAACAAAACAAACTTCGGGGGGGTCCAATGGTGCGGAAAACCCCCTTGGTGGACCTCGCTGGTGAAGGGCGAGCTTCCTCCGTTGGCGGCGAGATCCTCCAGTAAATCCACTGGCGCACTAGATCGCTGCCAGTGCCCGGGGAGAAATCCCGAAAGCGGCTGCGCAGGTCCTAGGCAGCCGTGTGCACTCCCTCTAGGGAGGTTCAGATCCACCCCGCGGCGACCCTCGGGGGCCATCGATCGGCGGCCTCCTGGCTGCTCGCCCGCGGATCCCTTCAGCGTGGCGGTTGGCCTATGGGAGGCCGTCACCTCTCGAGGTTCGGAAGGTATAGCCACCGCGGGCTCTTTCCCTCGTCGCCGATGGCGCGGGTCGCGATCCCTCTCTTGAGACCTTGCCTCCGACCCGTCAGAGTCGACGCTCCGGCTACAGCGGTGAGGGATGGTCGCGCGCGAGGTCGCCTGGTTGCTAGACCGCTGGGTTACAAGCTTCTGTAACCTTGTGAGTGGGGTCTCCTTCGCTCCACGCATGGCCGTCCTCTCAACCGGGGGTTCCGGGCGGGAAGTTCACCGCGCTGGTACGGTCGTGGGCAGACGCGATGAGACAGGAGGTCGTGCGGGGGATACGGGCCTCGATGGTCCCGATCGCCGGCTCGCCGCCGGGGCCTGACGCAAGCGTGTCAACTCTTCCATCATTGCCCGCTGGGTGGCCAACATCTCCAACAGGAGCTGGTCACTGAGCGGGACAAGGGGCTGGGGAGTCTCAGCGGGGGGTTCGCTGTGCACAGACCCCATACGGGCCCTCGTCCGCATGCGTCCCCTTGTCACCGGAGCCATCTTTGGGTTTACGAGAGCCGACGGCGTTCAACCGTGCGGTCGTGGGCGTTCTCGCAGGAACCAGTCGGAATCCCACAGACGGCGCCAAATGTTCGGGGGATTTTTCACTGATCCTTGCGAGCCACCTGCAAGACAAAAAAAAGAGAACGTGAGAACGGCTGGCTCCCTTAGGAGCGCAGACCCTCCGACGCTCAAGTCAGTCACGGGTGCACAACGGCGAGCTGTTGTATACCAAAGTGGTAGGGAAATGGGATTCGAACCTGTACTTTGGAGCCTGGGGGTGTGCATTTATAGACATTGGCGGCCTATGTTGGCCTGACACGTGGAGATTCTTCTGGCGCCTTCTAGACCCCCCACGATCTGGCTCGCATGGGCCTCTGACAGTCCTTGGTACTCGCACCCCTGACATTCTTTGTCATCGAGCCTGCCAGGCGGTTTTGAGTGGGAGAGCATCTTTCTTGTCGCTGCCAGGTGGCTATTCTAGAATGTTCAAGTCTGGGAGGTCTCTGGGAGAAAGCAAAGGCAAGCTCGCCCTGCACTGCTCCGCCCCTTCGTCCGTATTTATCAAGAGTCGGACCTCGCGGGAGCAACCTCTTCGATAAATAGGGGTCTGGGCGAGCTCCTGAGCGAGCATGGGCGAGCTCCTGCGAGCTAGACGAGCTCCTGAGCGAATAGGGGCGAGCTCCTGCGCGAGCTAGGCGAGCTCATGCGAGAGCAGGGGCGAGCTCCTGAGCGAGCTCATGCGCGAGCTAGGCGAGCTCCTGAGCGAACATGGGCGAGCTCCTGCGCGAGCTAGACGAGTTCATGCGCGAGCTAGGCGAGCTCCTGAGTGAACATGGGCGAGCTCCTGTGCGAGCTAGGCGAGCTCATGCGAGAGCATGGGCGAGCTCCTGCGCGAGCTAGGCAAGCTCATGCGAGAGCATGGGCGAGCTCCTTAGCGAGCTCTTGGCCTTGGGCGAGCTCCTGTGCGAGCATGGGCGAGCTCCTTAGCGAGCTCTTGGCCTTGGGCCCCTTCAGCCCAATGTGGATCTTGCTCCACTGTCAAGATGATTTAGTGAGCACGGGGGCGCGAACTCCCGCGGGGTCTGGGAGGGGTGAGCTGCACTCAGATACAAGGTGTCCATCCAGCTCCCTGTGGGGGCGAGCTTTTTGCGGGCTGGGGGTGAGCTCCTTGCGGGCTGGAAAGGGGGCACGCTTGGCTTCCGAGGGTTCTAACTCCTGGACGGGCTCCCTCGAGAACTCTATCTCAGGTGTGCTTGCAATGCTATCCAAGATATGTGGTTTCTGACTACCCCCAACAGATACATTCGTGCGAATGAAGTAGAATGGATCGTACGAATGAATTAGAATGGATCGTACGAATGAATTAGAATGAATCGTACGAATGAATTAGAATAGATATAATTCCTAATTCATTCGTACGATTCATTCTAATTCATTCGTACGATCCATTCTAATTCATTCGTACGATCCATTCTACTTCATTCGCACGAATGTATCCATTCTAATTCATTCGTACATTCCATTCTAATTCATTCGCACGATCAATTCTAATTCATTCGTATGATCCATTCTAATTCATTCCTACGATCTATTCTAATTCATTCGTTCGAATGTTTCCATTCTAATTCATTCGTACGATTCATTCTAATTCATTCGTACGATCCATTCTAATTCATTCGTACGATCCATTCTACTTCATTCGCACGAATGTATCCATTCTAATTCATTCGTACGATCCATTCTACTTCATTCACACGAATGTATCCATTCTAATTCATTCGTACAATCCATTCTATTTCATTCGCACGATCAATTCTAATTCATTCGTATGATCCATTCTAATTCATTGGATACATTCGAACGAATGAATTAGAATAGATCGTAGGAATGAATTAGAATGGATCATACGAATGAATTAGAAATTATCGTGCGAATGAATTAGAATGGATTGTATGAATGAATTAGAATGGATACATTCGTGCGAATGAGTAGAATGGATCGTACGAATGAATTAGAATGGATCGTACGAATGAATTAGAATGAATCGTACGAATGAATTAGAATGGATACATTCGAACGAATGAATTAGAATAGATCGTAGGAATGAATTAGAATGGATCATACGAATGAATTAGAATTGATCGTACGAATGAATTAGAATGGATTGTACGAATGAATTAGAATGGATACATTCGTGCGAATGAAGTAGAATAGATCGTACGAATGAATTAGAATGGATCGTACGAATGTATTGTACGAATAAATTAGAATGAATCGTACGAATGAATTAGAATGGATACATTCGAACGAATGAATTAGAATAGATCGTAGGAATGAATTAGAATGGATCATACGAATGAATTAGAATTGATCGTGCGAATGAATTAGAATGGATTGTACGAATGAATTAGAATGGATACATTCGTGCGAATGAAGTAGAATGGATCGTACGAATGAATTAGAATGGATCGTACGAATGAATCAGAATGGATCGTACGAATGAATTAGAATGAATCGTACGAATGAATTAGAATGGAAACATTCGAACGAATGAATTAGAATGGAACGTACGAATGAATTAGAATGGATACATTCGTGCGAATGAAGTAGAATGGATCGTACGAATGAATTAGAATGGATCGTATGAATGAATTAGAATGGATACATTCGAACGAATGAATTAGAATAGATCGTAGGAATGAATTAGAATGGATCATACGAATGAATTAGATGGATTAGAATGGATTGTATGATCAATTCTAATTCATTCGTATGATCCATTCTAATTCATTCGCACGAATGTATCCATTCTAATTCATTCGTACAATCCATTCTAATTCATTCGCACGATCAATTCTAATTCATTCGTATGATCCATTCTAATTCATTCCTACGATCGTATGAATGAATTAGAATGGATCGTATGAATGAATTAGAATGGATCGTGCGAATGAATTAAACTGGATCGTACGAATGAATTAGAATGGATAGTATGAATGAATTAGAATGGATACATTCGAACGAATGAATTAGAATAGATCGTAGGAATGAATTATAATGGATCATACGAATGAATTAGAATTGATCGTGCGAATGAATTAGAATGGATTGTACGAATGAATTAGAATGGATACATTCGTGCGAATGAAGTAGAATGGATCGTAAGAATGAAGTAGAATGGATCGTACGAATGAATTAGAATGGATCATGCAAATGAATTAGAATCGATCCATTCTACTTCATTAGCACGATCCATTCTAATTCATTCGTACGATCCATTCTAATTCATTCATACGATCCATTGCATTCTAATTCATTCGTACAATCCATTCTAATTCATTCGCACGATCAATTCTAATTCATTCGTATGATCCATTCTAATTCATTCCTACGATCTATTCTAATTCATTCGTTCGAATGTATCCGATCCATTCTAATTCATTCCTATGATCTATTCTAATTCATTCGTTCGAATGTATCCATTCTAATTCATTCGTACGATTCATTCTAATTCATTCGTACGATCCATTCTAATTCATTCGTACGATCCATTCTACATTCGCACGAATGTATCCATTCTAATTCATTCGTACAATCCATTCTAATTCCTTCGCACGATCAATTCTAATTCATTCGTATGATCCATTATAATTCATTCCTACGATCTATTCTAATTCATTCGTTCGAATGTATCCATTCTAATTCATTCGTACGATTCATTCTAATTCATACGTACGATCCATTCTAATTCATTCGTACGATCCATTCTACTTCATTCGCACGAATGTATCCATTCTAATTCATTCGTGCAATCCATTCTAATTCATTCACACGATCAATTCTTATTCATTCGTATGATCCGTTCTAATTCATTCCTACGATCTATTCTAATTTAATCGTTCGAATGTATCCATTCTAATTCATTCGTATGATTCATTCTAATTCATTCGTACAATCCATTCTAATTCATTCGCAAGATCAATTCTAATTCATTCGTATGATCCATTCTAATTCATTCCTATGATCTATTCTAATTCATTTAATTCATTCGTACGATCCATTCTAATTCATTCGTACGATCCATTCTACTTCATTCGTACGATCTAATTCATACCTACGATCTATTCTAATTCATTCGTTCGAATGTATCTATTCTAATTCATTCGTACGATTCATTCTAATTCATTCGTACGATCCATTCTAATTCATTCGTACGATCCATTCTACTTCATTCGCACGAATGTATCCATTCTAATTCATTCGTACAATCCATTCTAATTCATTCGCACGATCAATTCTAATTCATTCGTATGATCCATTCTAATTCATTCCTACGATCTATTCTAATTCATTCGTTCGAATGTTTCCATTCTAATTTATTCGTACGATTCATTCTAATTCATTCGTACGATCCATTCTGATTCATTCGTACGATCCATTCTAATTCATTCGTACGATCCATTCTACTTCATTCGCACGAATGTATCCATTCTAATTCATTCGTACAATCCATTCTAATTCATTCGCACGATCAATTCTAATTCATTCGTATGATCCATTCTAATTCATTCCTACGATCTATTCTAATTCATTCGTTCGAATGTATCCATTCTAATTCATTCGTACGATCCATTCTAATTCATTCGTACGATCCATTCTACTTCATTCGCACGAATGTATCCATTCTAATTCATTCGTACAATCCATTCTAATTCATTCGCACGATCAATTCTAATTCATTCGTATGATCCATTCTAATTCATTCCTACGATCTATTCTAATTCATTCGTTCAAATGTATCCATTCTAATTCATTCGTATGATCCATTCTAATTCATTCGTACGATCCATTCTACTTCATTCGCATGAATATATCCATTCTAATTCATTCGTACAATCCATTCTAATTCATTCGCACGATCAATTCTAATTCATTCGTATGATCCATTCTAATTCATTCGTACATTCGTGCGAATGATGTAGAATGGATCGTACGAATGAATCAGAATGGATCGTACGAATGAATTAGAATGGATCGTATAAATGAATTAGAATGGATCGTGCGAATGAATTAGAATGGATCGTATGACTGAATTAGAATGGATACATTCGTGCGAATGAATTAGAATGGATCGTACGAATGAGTAAGAATGGATCATACAAATGAAATAGAATGGATCGTACGAATGAATTAGAATGGATCGTGCTAATGAATTAGAATGGATCGTACGAATAAATTAGAATAGATTGTCCGAATGAATACATTCGTGCGAATGAATTAGAATGGATCGTATGAATGAATTAGAATGGATCGTATGAATGAATTCGAATGGATCATACGAATGAATTACAATGGATACATTCGTCCGAATGAATTAGAATGGATCATACGAAGGAATTAGGGTGGATCGTACGAATGCATTAGAATGGATATATTCGTGCGAATGAATTAGAATGGTCTGTACGAATGAATTAGAATGGATACATTCGTGCGAATGAAGTAGAATGGATCGTACGAATGAATTAGAATAGATCGTACGAATGAATTGGAATGAATCGTACGAATGAATTAGAATGGATACATTCGAACGAATGAATTAGAATAGATCGTAGGAATGAATTAGAATGGAACATACGAATGAATTAGAATTGATCGTGCGAATGAATTAGAATGGATTGTATGAATGAATTAGAATGGATACATTCGTGCGAATGAAGTAGAATGGATCGTACGAATGAATTAGAATGGATCGTATGAATGAATTAGAATGAATCGTACGAATGAATTAGAATGGATACATTCGAACGAATGAATTAGAATAGATCGTAGGAATGAATTAGAATGGATCATACGAATGAATTAGAATTGATCGTGCGAATGAATTAGAATGGATTGTACGAATGAATTAGAATAGATCGTAGGAATGAATTAGAATGGATCATACGAATGAATTAGAATTGATCGTGCGAATGAATTAGAATGGATTGTACGAATGAATTAGAATGGATATATTCGTGAGAATGAAGTGGAATGGATCGTACGAATGAATTAGAATGGATCGTATGAATGAATTAGAATGAATCATACGAATGAATTAGAATGGATACATTCAAACGAATGAATTAGAATAGATCATAGGAATGAATTAGAATGGATCATACGAATGAATTAGAATGGATCATACGAATGAATTAGAATTGATCGTGCGAATGAATTAGAATGGATTGTATGAATGAATTAGAATGGATACATTCATGCGAATGAAGTAGAATGGATCGTACGAATGAATTAGAATGAATCGTACGAATGAATTAGAATGGATACATTCGAACGAATGAATTAGAATAGATTGTAGGAATGAATTAGAATGGATCATACGAATGAATTAGAATTGATCGTGCGAATGAATTAGAATGGATTGTACGAATGAATTAGAATGGATACATTCGTGCGAATGAATTAGAATGGATCGTACGAATGAATTAGAATGGATCGTACGAATGAATTAGAATGGATCGTACAAATGAATTAGAATGAATCGTACGAATGAATTAGAATGGATTGTACGAATGAATTAGAATGGATACATTCGTGCAAATGAAGTAGAATGGATCGTACGAATGAATTAGAATGGATCGTACGAATGAATCAGAATGGATCGTACGAATGAATTAGAATGAATCGTACGAATGAATTAGAATGGAAACATTCGAACGAATGAATTAGAATAGATCGTAGGAATGAATTAGAATGGATCACACGAATGAATTAGAATTGATCGTGCGAATGAATTAGAATGGATTGTACGAATGAATTAGAATGGATACATTCGTGCGAATGAAGTAGAATGGATCGTACGAATGAATTAGAATGGATCGTACGAATGAATTAGAATGAATCGTACGAATGAATTAGAATGGATACATTCGAACGAATGAATTAGAATAGATCATAGGAATGAATTAGAATGGATCATACGAATGAATTAGAATTGATCGTGCGAATGAATTAGAATGGATTGCACGAATGAATTAAAATGGATTGTACGAATGAATTAGAATGGATACATTCTAGAATGAATTAGAATAGATCGTAGGAATGTATTAGAATAGATCGTAGGAATGAATTAGAATAGATACATTCGTGCGAATGAAGTAGAATGGATCGTACGAATGGATTAGAATAGATCGTACGAATGAATTAGGAATTATATCCATTCTAATTCATTCGTACGATTCATTCTAATTCATTCGTATGATCCATTCTAATTCATTCCTAATTCATTCGCACGATCCATTCTAATTCATTCGTACGATCCATTCTAATGAATGAATTAGTACAATCCATTCTAATTAGAATGAATTAGAATTGATCGTATGAATGAATTAGAATGAATCGTACGAATGAATTAGAATGGATCGTAGGAATGAATCATGCGAATGAACGAATGAATTAGAGTAGATCGTACGAATGAATTAGAATGGATCGTACGAATGAATTAGAATGGATCGTACGAATGAATTAGAATGAATCGTACGAATGAATTAGAATGGATACATTCGTGCGAATGAAGTAGAATGGATCGTACGAATGAATTAGAATGGATCGTACGAACGAATGAATTAGAATCGTATGATCCATTCTAATTCATTCCTACGAATTAATTAGAATGGATTAAAATGGATATATTCTAATTCATTAGTATGATTCATTCGCACGATCGTAGAATGTATACATTCGTTCATTCGTACGATCCATTCTAACTCTAATTCATTCTAATTCATTAGTACGAATGAATTAGAATGATCGTACGAATGAATTAGAATGAATCGTACGAATGAATTAGAATGGAAACATTCGAACGAATGAATTAGAATAGATCATAGGAATGAATTAGAATGAATGAATTAGAATGGATACATTCATGCGAATGAAGTAGAGTGGATCGTACGAATGAATTAGAATGGATCGTACGAATGAATTAAATTGGATCGTGCGAATGAATTAGAATGGATTGTACGAATGAATTAGAATGGATTGTATGAATGAATTAGAATGGAATGTATCCATTCTACTTCATTCGCACGAATGTATCCATTCTAATTCATTCGTACAATCCATTTTAATTCATTCGTACGATCCATTCTAATTCATTCATACGAATGAATTAGAATTGATCGTGTGAATAAATTAGAATGGATTGTACGAATGAATTAGAATGGATACATTCGTGCGAATGAAGTAGAATGAATCAGAATGGATCGTACGAATGAATTAGAATGAATTAGAATGGATACATTCGAACGAATGAATTAGAATAGATCGTAGGAATGAATTGGAATTGATTGTGCGAATGAATTAGAATGGATTGTACGAATGAATTAGAATGGATCATACGAATGAATTAGAATGGATCGTGCGAATGAATTAGAATAGATTGTACGAATGAATTAGAATGGATACATTCATGTGAATGAATTAGAATGGATCGGACGAATGAATTAGAATGGATCGTACGAATGAATTAGAATGGATCGTACGAATGAATTAGAATGAATCGTACGAATGAATTAGAAGGGATACATTCGAACGAATGAATTAGAATAGATCGTAGGAATGAATTAGAATGGATCATACAAATGAATTAGAATGGATCGTACGAATGAATTAGAATGGATCGTATGAATGAATTAGAATGGATCGTACGAATGAATTAGAATGGATCGTACGAATGAATTAGAATGAATCGTACGAATGAATTAGAATGGATACATTCGAACAAATGAATTAGAATAGATCGTAGGAATGAATTAGAATGGATCATACGAATGAATTAGAATTGATCGTGCGAATGAATTAGAATGGATACATTTGAACGAATGAAGTAGAATGGATCGTACGAATGAATTAGAATGGATCGTACGAATGAATTAGAATGAATCGTACAAATGAATTAGAATGGATACATTCGTGCGAATGAAGTAGAATGGATCGTACGAATGAATTAGAATGGATCGTACGAACGAATGAATTAGAATAGATCGTACAATCCATTCTAATTCATTCGCACGAGCAATTCTAATTCATTCGTATGATCCATTCTAATTCATTCCTACGATCTATTCTAATTCATTCGTTCGAATGTATCATTCTAATTCATTCGTACGATTCATTCTAATTCATTCGTACGATCCATTCTAATTCATTCGTACGATCTATTCTAATTCATTCGTACGATCCATTCTACTTCATTCGCATGAATGGATCGTACGAATGAATTAGAATGGATCGTACGAATGAATCTATTCTAATTCATTCATACAATTCATTCTAACGATCCATTCTACTTCATTCGTGCGAATGAATTAGAATTAGAATAGATCGTAGGAATGAATTAGAATGGATCATACGAATGAATTAGAATTGATCGTGCGAATGAATTAGAATGGATTGTACGAATGAATTAGAATGGATACATTCGTGCGAATGAAGTAGAATGGATCGTACGAATGAATCAGAATGGATCGTACGAATGAATTAGAATGGAAACATTCGTATCTAATTCATTCGCACGATCAATTCTAATTCATTCGTATGATCCATTCTAATTCATTCCTACGATCTATTCTAATTTATTCGTTCGAATGTATCCATTCTAATTTATTCGTACGATTCATTCTAATTCATTCGTACGATCCATTCTAATTCATTCGTACGATCCATTCTACTTCATTCGCACGAATGTATCCATTCTAATTCATTCATACAATCCATTCTAATTCATTCGCACGATCAATTCTAATTCATTCGTTCGTACGATCCATTCTGATTCATTCGTACGATCCATTCTACATCATTCGCACGAATGTATCCATTCTAATTCATTCGTACAATCCATTCTAATTCATTCGCACGATCAATTCTAATTCATTCGTATGATCCATTCTAATTCATTCGTACGATCCATTCTAATTCATTCGTACGATCCATTCTACTTCATTCGCGAATGTATCCATTCTAATTCATTCGTACAATCCATTCTAATTCATTCGCACGATCCATTCTAATTCATTCGTATGATCCATTCTAATTCATTCATACAATCCATTCTAATTTATTCGTACGATCCATTCTACTTCATTCTAATTCATTCGTACGATCCATTCTAATTCATTTATACGATTCATTCTAATTTATTCGTACGAATGAATTAGATTAGAATAGATCGTAGGAATGAATTAGAATGAATCGTACGAATAAATTAGAATGGATTGTACGAATGAATTAGAATGGATCCATTTTTTATTCGTGAAGTAGAATGGATCGTACAAATGAATTAGAATGGATCGTATGAATGAATCAGAATGGATCGTACGAATGAATTAGAATGAATCGTACGAATGAATTAGAATGGAAACATTCGAACGAATGAATTAGAATAGATCGTAGGAATGAATTAGAATGAATCATACGAATGAATTAGAATTGATCGTGCGAATGAATTAGAATGGATTGTACGAATGAATTAGAATGGATACATTCGTGCGAATGAAGTAGAATGGATCGTACGAATGAATTAGAATGGATACATTCGTGCGAATGAAGTAGAATGGATCGTTCGAATGAATTAGAATGGATCGTACGAATGAATTAGAATGAATCGTACGAATGAATTAGAATAGATCGTAGGAATGAATTAGAATGGATCATACGAATGAATTAGAATTGATCGTGCGAATGAATTAGAATGGATTGTATGAATGAATTAGAATGAATACATTCGTGCGAATGAAGTAGAATGGATCGTACGATTGAATTAGAATGGATCGTACGAATATATTAGAATGGATACATTCGAACGAATGAATTAGAATAGATCGTAGGAATGAATTAGAATGGATCATACGAATGAATTAGAATTGATCGTGCGAATGAATTAGAATGGATTGTACTAATGAATTAGAATGGATACATTCGAATGAATCGTACGAATGAATTAGAATGGATCGTACGAATGAATTAGAATGGATCGTACGAATGAATTAGAATGGATACATTCGTGCGAATGAAGTAGAATGGATCGAACGAATGAATTAGAATAGATCGTAGGAATGAATTAGAATGGATCATACGAATGAATTAGAATTGATCGTGCGAATGAATTAGAATGGATTGCATGAATGAATTAGAATGGATACATTCGTGCGAATGAAGTAGAATGGATCATACGAATGAATTAGAATGGATCGTACGAATGAATTAGAATGAATCGTACGAATGAATTAGAATGGATACATTCGAACGAATAAATTAGAATAGGTCGTAGGAATGAATTAGAATGGATCATACGAATGAATTAGAATTGATCGTGCGAATGAATTAGAATGGATTGTACGAATGAATTAGAATGGATACATTCATGCGAATGAAGTAGAATGGATCGTACGAATGAATTAGAATGAATCATACGAATGAATTAGAATGGATCGTACGAATGAATCAGAATGGATCGTACGAATGAATTAGAATGAATCGTACGAATGAATTAGAATGGAAACATTCGAACGAATGAATTAGAATAGATCGTAGGAATGAATTAGAATGGATCATACGAATGAATTAGAATTGATCGTGCGAATGAATTAGAATGGATTGTACGAATGAATTAGAATGGATAAATTCGTGCGAATGAAGTAGAATGGATCGTACGAATGAATTAGAATGGATCGTACGAATGAATTAGAATGAATCGTACGAATGAATTAGAATGGATACATTCGAACGAATGAATTAGAATAGATCATAGGAATGAATTAGAATGGATCATACGAATGAATTAGAATTGATCGTGCGAATGAATTAGAATGGATTGCACGAATGAATCAGAATGGATTGTACAAATAAATTAGAATGGATACATTCGTGCGAATGAAGTAGAATGAATCGTATGAATGAATTAGAATGGATCGTACGAATGAATTAGAATGGATCGTACGAATGAATTAGAATGGATCGTACGAACGAATTAGAATGGATCGTACGAATGAATTAGAATGGATCGTACGAATGAATTAGAATGAATCGTACGAATGAATTAGAATGGATCGTACGAATGAATTAGAATGAATACATTCGTGCGAATGAATTAGAATAGATCGTAGGAATGAATTAGAATAGATCGTACGAATGAATTAGAATGGAATGTATCCATTCTACTTCATTCGCTCGAATGTATCCATTCTAATTCATTGAATGAATCGTACGAATGAATTAGAATGGATACATTCGAACGAATGAATTAGAATAGATCGTAGGAATGAATTAGAATGGATCATACGAATGAATTAGAATTGATCGTGCGAATGAATTGGAATGGATTGTACGAATGAATACGTACGATCCATTCTACGAATGAATTCTAATTCTTATTCATTCGTTCATTCGTACGATCCATTCTTACTCATTCTAATTAATTCAATTCGTGCGAATGAATGATCCATTCTAATTCATTCGTATGATCAATTCTAATTCATCCGTATAATCAATTAGATCGTACGAATGAATTAGAATGAATCGTACGAATGAATGGATCCATTCTAATTCATTCTAATTAGAATTAACGTACGATTCACTCTAATTCATTCGTTCATTCCTAATTATATCGTACGAATTCTAATTCATTCGTACGAATCCATTCTAATTCATTCGTACGATTCATTCTAATCCATTCTAATTCATTCGTATGAATGAATGTATCCATTCGTAGAATGGATATATTCGTACGATTCATTCTAATCCATTCTAATTCCTACGATCCATTCTAATTCATTCTAATACATTAGAATGGATCCATTCCAATTCTAATTCATTCGTACAATCCATTCTAATTCATTCGTACAATCCATTCTAATTCCTTCGTACGATTCATTCTAATTCATTCCTACGATCTATTCTAATTCATTCGTTCGAATGTTTCCATTCTAATTCATTCGTACGATTCATTCTAATTCATTCGTACGACCCATTCTAATTCATTCTAATTCATTCGTACGATCCATTCTACTTCGTTCGCACGAATGTATCCATTCTAATTCATTCGTACAATCCATTCTAATTCATTCGCACGATCAATTCTAATTCATTCGTATGATCCATTCTAATTCATTCCTACGATCTATTCTAATTCATTCGTTCGAATGTATTAGAATTGATCGTGCGAATGAATTAGAATGGATTGTACGAATGAATTAGAATGGATACATTCGTGCGAATAAATTAGAATGGATCGTACGAATGAATTAGAATGGATCATACGAATGAATTGGAATGGATCGTATGAATGAATTAGAATGGATCGTACGAATGAATTAGAATGGATCATACGAATGAATTAGAATTGATCATACGAATGAATTAGAATGGATCGTACGAATGAATTAGAATGGATACATTCGTGCGAATGAGGTAGAATGGATCGTACGAATGAATTAGAATGGATCGTACGAATGAATTGAATGAATTAGAATAGATCGTAGGAATGAATTAGAATGGATCATACGAATGAATTAGAATTGATCGTGCGAATGAATTAGAATGGATTGTACGAATGAATTAGAATGGATACATTCGTGCGAATGAAGTAGAATGGATCGCGCGAATGAATTAGAATGGATTGCACGAATGAATTAGAATGGATCGTGCGAATGAATTAGAATGGATTGTACGAATGAATTAGAATGGATTGTACGAATGAATTAGAATGGAATGTATCCATTCTACTTCATTCGCACTAATGTATCCATTCTAATTCATTCGTACAATCCATTCTAATTCATTCGCACGATCAATTCTAATTCATTCGTATGATCCATTCTAATTCATTCCTACGATCTATTCTAATTCATTCGTTCGAATGTATTAGAATTGATCATACGAATGAATTAGAATGGATACATTCGAACGAATGAATTAGAATAGATCGTAGGAATGAATTAGAATGAATCGTACGAATGAATTAGAATGGATACATTCGAACGAATGAATTAGAATAAATCGTAGGAATGAATTAGAATGGATCGTACGAATGAATTAGAATGGAATGTATCCATTCTACTTCATTCGCTCGAATGTATCCATTCTAATTCATTCGTACAATCCATTCTAATTCATTCGCACGATCAATTCTAATTCATTCGTATGATCCATTTTAATTCATTCCTACGATCTATTCTAATTCATTCGTTCGAATGTATCCATTCTAATTCATTCGTACGATCTATTCTAATTCATTCGTACGATCCATTCTACTTCATTCGCACGAATGTATCCATTCTAATTCATTTGTATGATCCATTCTAATTCATTCCTATGATCTATTCAAATTCATTCGTTCGAATGTATCCATTCTAATTCATTCGTACGATTCATTCTAATTCATTCCTACGATCTATTCTAATTCATTCGTTCGAATGTATCCATTCTAATTCATTCGTATGATCAATTCTAATTCATTCGTATGATCCATTCTAATTCATTCGCACGAATGTATCCATTCTAATTCATTCGTACAATCCATTCTAATTCATTCGCACGATCAATTCTAATTCATTCGTATGATCCATTCTAATTCATTCCTACGATCTATTCTAATTCATTCATTCGAATGTTTCCATTCTAATTCATTCGTACGATTAGAATGGATTGTACGAATGAATTAGAATGGATACATTCGAACGAATGAATTAGAATAGATCGTAGGAATGAATTAGAATGGATCATACGAATGAATTAGAATTGATCGTGCGAATGAATTAGAATGGATTGTACGAATGAATTAGAATGGATACATTCGTGCGAATGAAGTAGAATGGATCGTACAAATGAATTAGAATGGATCGTGGGAATGAATTAGAATAGATCGTATGAATGAATTAGAATTGATACATTCGTGCGAATGAATTAGAATTGATCGTGCGAATGAATTAGAATGGATCGTACGAATGAATTAGAATGGATCGTACGAATGAATTAGAATGGATACATTTGTGCGAATGAAGTAGAATGGATAGTACGAATGAATTAGAATGGATCATACGAATGAATTAGAATTGATCATGCGAATGAAGTAGAATGGATCGTATGAATGAATTAGAATGGATCATACTAATGAATTAGGAATAGATCGTACGAATGAATCATACAAATGAATTGATCGTACGAATGAATCGTAGGATACATTCATTCATACGATCTATTCATACGTATAAATAATCATTCAAATTAGAATAGATCGTACGAATGGATCTATTCTAATACATTCGAACAAATGAATGGATTAGAATGAATCGTAGAATGAATTATAATGAATCGTACGAGCGAATGAATTAGAATGGATTGTACGAATGAATTAGAATGGATTCTAATTCTAATTCATACTAATTCGAATGAATTGATTCGATCTATTCTAATTCATTCTAATTCATTCATACGATCCATTCTATTTCATTCGTACGATCCATTCTTACTCATTCGTACGATCCATTCTAATTCATTCGCATGAATGTATCCATTCTAATTCATTCGTACGATCCATTCTAATTCATTCGTACGATTCATTCTAATTCATTCGTACGATCCATTCTAATTCATTCGCACGAATGTATCCATTCTAATTCATTCGTACAATCCATTCTAATTCATTCGCACGATCATTTCTAATTCATTCGTATGATCCATTCTAATTCATTCCTACGATCTATTCTAATTCATTCGTTCGAATGTATCCAATGAATTAGAATGGATCATACGAATGAATTAGAATTGATCGTGCGAATGAATTAGAATGAATTGTACGAATGAATTAAAATGGATACATTCGTGCGAATGAAGTAGAATGGATCGTACGAATGAATTAGAATGGATACATTCGTGCGAATGAAGTAGAATGGATCGTACGAATGAATTAGAATGGATCGTACGAATGAATTAGAATGAATCGTACGAATGAATTAGAATGGAAACATTCGAACGAATGAATTAGAATAGATCATAGGAATGAATTAGAATAGATCATACGAATGAATTAGAATTGATCGTGCGAATGAATTAGAATGGATTGTACGAATGAATTAGAATGTATACATTCGTGCGAATGAAGTAGAATGGATCGTACGAATGAATTAGAATGGATCGTACGAATGAATTAGAATGAATCGTACGAATGAATTAGAATGGATAAGAATGAATTAGAATAGATCGTAGGAATGAATTAGAATGGATCCATTCGTGCGAATAAATTAGAATGAATCATACGAATGAATTAGAATTGATCGTGCGAATGAATCAGAAAGGATCGTATGAATTATAATGAATTCGAATCCATTCGTGCGAATGAATTAGAATGGATACATTCATGCGAATGAAGTAGAATGGATCGTACGAATGAATTAGAATGAATCGTACGAATGAATTAGAATGGATACATTCGAACGAATGAATTAGAATAGATCGTAGGAATGAATTAGAATGGATCATACGAATGAATTAGAATAGATCGTAGGAATGAATTAGAATGGATCATACGAATGAATTAGAAATGATCGTGCGAATGAATTAGAATGGATTGTACGAATGAATTAGAATGGATACATTCGTGCGAATGAAGTAGAATGGATCGTACGAATGAATTAGAATGGATAGTACGAATGAATTAGAATGGATCGTACGAATGAATTAGAATGGAAACATTCGAACGAATGAATTAGAATAGATCGTAGGAATGAATTAGAATGGATCATACGAATGAATTAGAATTGATCGTGCGAATGAATTAGAATTGATCGTGCGAATGAATTAGAATGAATTGTACGAATGAATTAGAATGGATAAATTCATGCGAATGAAGTAGAATGGATCGGACGAATGATCCATTCTAATTCATTCGTACGTTAATTCGTATGAATTCATTCGTACAATCCATTAGAATGAATTCGTTCGAATGGATTAGAATGGATCGTACGATTCATTCGTATGAATTAGAATGGATCCATTCTAATTCATTCGTACGATCCTAATTAGAATGAATTAATTAGTACGAATAGATCTATTCATTTGTATGAATGAATTAGAATGATCATTTGTACGAATGAATTAATACATTCGTACGATCTATTCTAATTCATTCTAATTCATTAGAATGAATCGTACGAATGGATCAATTCTAATTCATTAGCACGAATGAATCGCACGAATAGAAATACGTACTGATCAATTCATTAGTACAATCCATTCGTAATCCATCCGTACGAATGAATTTGAATTCTAATTCATTCTACTACATTTTAATGGATCTATTCTAATTCAATCCATTCTAATTCATTCGTACGATCCATTCTACTTCATTCGCACGAATGTATCCATTCTAATTCATTCGTACAATCCATTCTAATTCATTCGCACGATCAATTCTAATTCATTCGTATGTTCCATTCTAATTCATTCCTACGATCTATTCTAATTCATTCGTTCGAATGTATCCATTCTAATTCATTCGTACGATTCATTCTAATTCATTCGTATGATTCATTCTAATTCATTCGTACGATCCATTCTACTTCATTCGCACGAATGTATCCATTCTAATTCATTCGTACAATCCATTCTAATTCATTCGCACGATCATTTCAAATTCATTCGTATGATCCATTCTAATTCATTCCTACGATCTATTCTAATTCATTCGTATGATCCATTCTAATTCATTCCTACGATCTATTCTTATTCATTCGTTCGAATGTATCCATTCTAATTCATTCGTACGATTCATTCTAATTCATTCGTACGATCCATTCTAATTCATTCGTACGATCCATTCTACTTCATTCGCACGAATGTATCCATTCTAATTCATTTGTACAATCCATTCTAATTCATTCGCACGATCATTTCTAATTCATTCGTATGATCCATTCTAATTCATTCCTACGATCTATTCCAATTCATTCGTATGATCCATTCTAATTCATTCCTACGATCTATTCTAATTCATTCGTTCGAATGTATCCATTCTAATTCATTCGTACGATTCATTCTAATTCATTCGTACGATCCAATCTAATTCATTAGTACGATCCATTCTACTTCATTCGCACGAATGTATCCATTCTAATTCATTCGCACGAATGGATTCGAATTCATTATAATTCATACGATCCATTCTAATTCATTCGCACGATCAATTCTAATTCATTCGTATGATTCATTCTAATTTATTCGCTCTAATTCATTCGTACGATCCATTCTAATTCATTCTAATTCATTCTACTTCATTCGCACGAATGGATCCATTCTAATTCATTCGTACAATCCATTCTAATTCATTCGTACGATTCATTCTAATTCATTCCTACGATCTATTCTAATTCATTCGTTCGAATATTTCCATTCTAATTCATTCGTACGATTCATTCTACTTCATTCGTACGATCCATTCTAATTCATTCGTACGATCCATTCTACTTCATTCGCACGAATGTATCCAGTCTAATTCATTCGTACGATCCATTCTACTTCATTTGCACGAATGTATCCATTCTAATTCATTCGTACAATCCATTCTAATTCATTCGTATGATCCATTCTAATTCATTCGTACGATCTATTCTAATTCATTCGTACGATTTATTCTAATTCTAATACGAACGAATGAATTAGAATTTATCGTGCGAATGAATTAGAATGGATTGTACGAATGAATTAGAATGGATACATTCGTGCGAATGAAGTAAAATGGATCGTACGAATGAATTAGAATGGATCGTACGAATGAATTAGAATGAATCGTACGAATGAATTAGAATGGATACATTCGAACGAATAAATTAGAATAGATCGTAGGAATGAATTAGAATGGATCATACGAATGAATTAGAATTGATCGTGCGAATGAATTAGAATGGATTGTACGAATGAATTAGAATGGACACATTCGTGCGAATGAAGTAGAATGGATCGTACGAATGAATTAGAATGGATACATTCGTGCGAATGAAGTAGAATGGATCGTACGAATGAATTAGAATGGATCGTACGAATGAATTAGAATGAATCGTACGAATGAATTAGAATGGATACATTCGAACGAATGAATTAGAATAGATCGTAGGAATGAATTAGAATGGATCATACGAATGAATTAGAATTGATCGTGCGAATGAATTAGAATGGATTGTACGAATGAATTAGAATGGATACATTCGTGCGAATGAAGTAGAATGGATCGTACGAATGAATTAGAATGGATTGTACGAATGAATCAGAATGGATCGTACGAATGAATTAGAATGGATCGTATAAATGAATTAGAATGGATCGTGCGAATGAATTAGAATGGATCGTATGACTGAATTAGAATGGATACATTCGTGCGAATGAATTAGAATGGATCGTACGAATGTGTAAGAATGGATCATACAAATGAAATAGAATGGATCGTACGAATGATTTAGAATGGATCATGCTAATGAATTAGAATGGATCGTACGAATAAATTAGAATAGATTGTCGGAATGAATACATTCATGCGAATGAATTAGAATGGATCGTATGAATGAATTAGAATGGATCGTATGAATGAATTAGAATGGATCATACGAAGGAATTAGGGTGGATCGTACGAATGCATTAGAATGGATATATTCGTGCGAATGAATTAGAATGGTCTGTACGAATGAATTAGAATGGATACATTCGTGCGAATGAAGTAGAATGGATCGTACGAATGAATTAGAATGGATCGTAAGAATGAATTGGAATGAATCGTATGAATGAATTAGAATGGATAGATTCGAACGAATGAATTAGAATAGATCGTAGGAATGAATGAGAATGGATCATACGAATGAATTAGAATTGATCGTGCGAATGAATTAGAATGGATTGTATGAATGAATTAGAATGGATACATTCGTGCGAATGAAGTAGAATGGATCGTACAAATGAATTATAATGGATCGTACGAATGAATTAGAATGAATCGTACGAATGAATTAGAATGGATACATTCGAACGAATGAATTAGAATAGATCGTAGGAATGAATTAGAATGGATCATACGAATGAATTAGAATTGATCGTGCAAATGAATTAGAATGGATTGTACGAATGAATTAGAATAGATCGTAGGAATGAATTAGAATGGATCATACGAATGAATTAGAATTGATCGTGCGAATGAATTAGAATGGATTGTACGAATGAATTAGAATGGATACATTCGTGAGAATGAAGTAGAATGGATCGTACGAATGAATTAGAATGAATCGTACGAATGAATTAGAATGAATCATACGAATAAATTAGAATGGATACATTCGAACGAATGAATTAGAATAGATCGTAGGAATGAATTAGAATGGATCATACGAATGAATTAGAATTGATCGTGCGAATGAATTAGAATGGATTGAACGAATGAATTAGAATGGATACATTCGAGCGAATGAAGTAGAATGGATACATTCCTACGATCTATTCTAATTCATTCGTTAATTCATTCATTCGAATGTATCCATTCTAATTCATTCTAATTCATTCGTACGATCCATTCTAATTCATTCTACTTTATTCGCACGAATGTATCCATTCTAATTCATTCGTACAATCCATTCTAATTCATTCACACGATCAATTCTAATTCATTCGTATGATCCATTCTAATTTATTCGTTCGAATGTATCCATTCTAATTCATTCGTACGATTCATTCTAATTCATTCGTACGATCCATTCTAATTCATTCGTACGATCCATTCTACTTCATTCGCACGAATGTATCCATTCTAATTCATTCGTACAATCCATTCTAATTCATTCGCACGATCAATTCTAATTCATTCGTATGATCCATTCTAATTCATTTCTATGATCTATTCTAATTCATTCGTTCGAATGTTTCCATTCTAATTCATTCGTACGATTAGAATGGATTGTACAAATGAATTAGAATGGATACATTCGAACGAATGAATTAGAATAGATCGTAGGAATGAATTAGAATGGATCATACGAATGAATTAGAATTGATCGTGCGAATGAATTAGAATGGATTGTACGAATGAATTAGAATGGAAACATTCGTGCGAATGAAGTAGAATGGATCGTACGAATGTATTAGAATGGATCGTACGAATGAATTAGAATGAATCGTACGAATGAATTAGAATGGATACATTCGAACGAATGAATTAGAATAGATCGTAGGAATGAATTAGAATGGATCATATGAATGAATTAGAATTGATCGTGCGAATGAATTAGAATGGATTGTACGAATGAATTAGAATGGATACATTCGTGCGAATGAAGTAGAATGGATCGTACGAATGAATTAGAATGGAATGTATCCATTCTAATTCATTCGTACAATCCATTCTAATTCATTTGTACGATCCATTCTAATTCATTCGTACGATCCATTCTACTTCATTCGTATGATCCATTCTAATTCATTCCTACGATCTATTCTAATTCATTCAATTCATTCGTACGATCCATTCTAATTCATTCGTACGATCCATTCTACTTTATTCGCACGAATGTATCCATTCTAATTCATTCGTACGATCCATTCTAATTCATTCGTACGATCAATTCTAATTCATTCGTGTGATCCATTCTAATTCATTCGTACGATCCATTCTAATTCATTCGTACGATCCATTCTAATTCATTCGTATGATCCATTCTAATTCATTCGTACGATCCATTCTAATTTATTCGTTCGAATGTATCCATTCTAATTCATTCGTACGATTCATTCTAATTCATTCGTACGATCCATTCTAATTCATTCGTACGATCCATTCTACTTCATTCGCTCGAATGTATCCATTCTAATTCATTCGTGCAATCCATTCTAATTCATTCGCACGATCAATTCTAATTCATTCGTATGATCCATTCTAATTCATTCCTATGATCTATTCTAATTTATTCGTTCGAATGTATCCATTCTAATTCATTCGTACGATTCATTCTAATTCATTCGTACGATCCATTCTGATTCATTCGTACGATCCATTCTACTTCATTCGCATGAATGTATCCATTCTAATTCATTCGTACAATCCATTCTAATTCATTCGCACGATCAATTCTAATTCATTCGTATGATCTATTCTACTTCATTCGTACGATCAATTCTAATTCATTCGTATTATCCATTCTAATTCATTCCTACGATCTATTCTAATTTATTCGTTCGAATGTATCCATTCTAATATATTCCTGTGATCCATTCTAATTCATTCCTACGATCCACTCTAATTCATTCGTACGATCCATTCTACTTCATTCGCACGAATGTATCCATTCTAATTCATTCGTACGATCCATTCTACTTCATTTGCACGAATGTATCCATTCTAATTCATTCGTACAATCCATTCTAATTCATTCGCACGATCAATTCTAATTCATTCGTATGATCCATTCTAATTCATTGGATACATTCGAACGAATGAATTAGAATAGATCATAGGAATGAATTAGAATGGATCATACGAATGAATTAGAAATGATAGTACGAATGAATTAGAATGGATTGTACGAATGAATTAGAATGGATACATTCGTGCGAATGAATTAGAATGGATCGTACGAATGAATTAGAATGAATCGTACGAATGAATTAGAATGGATCGTATGAATGAATTAGAATGGATACATTCATGCGAATGAATTAGAATGGATTGTACGAATGAATTAGAATGGATACATTCGTGCGAATGAAGTAGAATGGATCGTACGAATGAATTAGAATGGATCGTAAGAATGAATTGGAATGAATCGTATGAATGAATTAGAATGGATAGATTCGAACGAATGAATTAGAATAGATCGTAGGAATGAATGAGAATGGATCATACGAATGAATTAGAATTGATCGTGCGAATGAATTAGAATGGATTGTATGAATGAATTAGAATGGATACATTCGTGCGAATGAAGTAGAATGGATCGTACAAATGAATTATAATGGATCGTATGAATGAATTAGAATGAATCGTACGAATGAATTAGAATGGATACATTCGAACGAATGAATTAGAATAGATCGTAGGAATGAATTAGAATGGATCATACGAATGAATTAGAATTGATCGTGCAAATGAATTAGAATGGATTGTACGAATGAATTAGAATAGATCGTAGGAATGAATTAGAATGGATCATACGAATGAATTAGAATTGATCGTGCGAATGAATTAGAATGGATTGTACGAATGAATTAGAATGGATACATTCGTGAGAATGAAGTAGAATGGATCGTACGAATAAATTAGAATGAATCGTACGAATGAATTAGAATGAATCATACGAATAAATTAGAATGGATACATTCGAACGAATGAGTTAGAATAGATCGTAGGAATGAATTAGAATGGATCATACGAATGAATTAGAATTGATCGTGCGAATGAATTAGAATGGATTGAACAAATGAATTAGAATGGATACATTCGAGCGAATGAAGTAGAATGGATACATTCCTACGATCTATTCTAATTCATTCGTTAATTCATTCGTTCGAATGTATCCATTCTAATTCATTCTAATTCATTCGTACGATCCATTCTAATTCATTCTACTTTATTCGCACGAATGTATCCATTCTAATTCATTCGTACAATCCATTCTAATTCATTCACACGATCAATTCTAATTCATTCGTATGATCCATTCTAATTTATTCGTTCGAATGTATCCATTCTAATTCATTCGTACGATTCATTCTAATTCATTCGTACGATCCATTCTAATTCATTCGTACGATCCATTCTACTTCATTCGCACGAATGTATCCATTCTAATTCATTCGTACAATCCATTCTAATTCATTCGCACGATCAATTCTAATTCATTCGTATGATCCATTCTAATTCATTCCTATGATCTATTCTAATTCATTCATTCGAATGTTTCCATTCTAATTCATTCGTACGATTAGAATGGATTGTACAAATGAATTAGAATGGATACATTCGAACGAATGAATTAGAATAGATCGTAGGAATGAATTAGAATGGATCATACGAATGAATTAGAATTGATCGTGCGAATGAATTAGAATGGATTGTACGAATGAATTAGAATGGAAACATTCGTGCGAATGAAGTAGAATGGATCGTACGAATGTATTAGAATGGATCGTACGAATGAATTAGAATGAATCGTACGAATGAATTAGAATGGATACATTCGAACGAATGAATTAGAATAGATCGTAGGAATGAATTAGAATGGATCATACGAATGAATTAGAATTGATCGTGCGAATGAATTAGAATGGATTGTACGAATGAATTAGAATGGATACATTCGTGCGAATGAAGTAGAATGGATCGTACGAATGAATTAGAATGGAATGTATCCATTCTAATTCATTCGTACAATCCATTCTAATTCATTTGTACGATCCATTCTAATTCATTCGTACGATCCATTCTACTTCATTCGTATGATCCATTCTAATTCATTCCTACGATCTATTCTAATTCATTCAATTCTTTCGTACGATCCATTCTAATTCATTCGTACGATCCATTCTACTTTATTCGCACGAATATATCCATTCTAATTCATTCGTACGATCCATTCAAATTCATTCGTACGATCAATTCTAATTCATTCGTGTGATCCATTCTAATTCATTCGTACGATCCATTCTAATTCATTCGTACGATCCATTCTAATTCATTCGTACGATCCATTCTAATTTATTCGTTCGAATGTATCCATTCTAATTCATTCGTACGATTCATTCTAATTCATTCGTACGATCCATTCTAATTCATTCGTACGATCCATTCTACTTCATTCGCTCGAATGTATCCATTCTAATTCATTCGTGCAATCCATTCTAATTCATTCGCACGATCAATTCTAATTCATTCGTATGATCCATTCTAATTCATTCCTATGATCTATTCTAATTCATTCGTTCGAATGTATCCATTCTAATTCATTCGTACGATTCATTCTAATTCATTCGTACGATCCATTCTGATTCATTCGTACGATCCATTCTACTTCATTCGCACGAATGTATCCATTCTAATTCATTCGTACAATCCATTCTAATTCATTCGCACGATCAATTCTAATTCATTCGTATGATCTATTCTACTTCATTCGTACGATCAATTCTAATTCATTCGTATGATCCATTCTAATTCATTCCTTCGATCTATTCTAATTTATTCGTTCGAATGTATCCATTCTAATATATTCTTGTGATCCATTCTAATTCATTCCTACGATCCACTCTAATTCATTCGTACGATCCATTCTACTTCATTCGCACGAATGTATCCATTCTAATTCATTCGTACGATCCATTCTACTTCATTTGCACGAATGTATCCATTCTAATTCATTCGTACAATCCATTCTAATTCATTCGCACGATCAATTCTAATTCATTCGTATGATCCATTCTAATTCATTGGATACATTCGAACGAATGAATTAGAATAGATCATAGGAATGAATTAGAATGGATCATACGAATGAATTAGAAATGATAGTACGAATGAATTAGAATGGATTGTACGAATGAATTAGAATGGATACATTCGTGCGAATGAATTAGAATGGATCGTACGAATGAATTAGAATGAATCGTACGAATGAATTAGAATGGATCGTATGAATGAATTAGAATGGATACATTCATGCGAATGAATTAGAATGGATCGTACGAATGAGTAAGAATGGATCGTACGAATGAAATAGAATGGATCGTACGAATGAATTAGAATGGATCGTGCTAATGAATTAGAATGGATCGTACGAATGAATTAGAATGGATCGTACGAATGAATTAGAATGGATCGTGCGAATGAATTAGAATGGAATGTACGAATGAATTAGAATGGATTATACGAATGAATTAGAATGGAATGTATCCATTCTACTTCATTCGCACGAATGTATCCATTCTAATTCATTCGTACAATCCATTCTAATTCATTCGCACGATCAATTCTAATTCATTCGTATGATCCATTCTAATTCATTCCTACGATCTATTCTAATTCATTCGTTCGAATGTATCCATTCTAATTCATTCGTACGATCCATTCTAATTCATTCGTACGATCCATTCTACTTCATTTGCACGAATGTATCCATTCTAATTCATTCGTACAATCCATTCTAATTCATTCGCACGATCAATTCTAATTCATTCGTATGATCCATTCTAATTCATTCCTATGATCTATTCTAATTTATTCGTTCGAATGTATCCATTCTAATTCATTCGTACGATTCATTCTAATTCATTCGTACGATCCATTCTAATTCATTCGTACGATCCATTCTACTTCATTCGCACGAATGTATCCATTCTAATTCATTCGTACAATCCATTCTAATTCATTCGCACAATCAATTCTAATTCATTCGTACGATCCATTCTAATTCATTCGTACGATCCATTCTACTTCATTCGCACGAATGTATCCATTCTAATTCAGTCGTACAATCCATTCTAATTCATTCGCACGAACAATTCTAATTCATTCGTATGATCCATTCTAATTCATTCCTACGATCTATTCTAATTCATTCGTTCGAATGTATCCATTCTAATTCATTCGTACGATTCATTGATCCATTCTAATTCATTCGTACGATCCATTCAACTTCATTCGCACGAATGTATCCATTCTAATTCATTCGTACAATCCATTCTAATTCATTCGCACGATCAATTCTAATTCATTCGTATGATCCATTCTAATTCATTCCTACGATCTATTCTAATTCATTCGTTCTAATGTATCCATTCTAATTCATTCGTACGATCCATTCTAATTCATTCGTACGATCCATTCTACTTCATTCGCACGAACCGTCTATTTGAACCGTTAATTTAAATAACACATTTGACGCCCTTATAAGTTTCCGAATTTGCTGATCCATTCTAATTCATTCGTATGATCCATTCTAATTCATTCGCACAAATGTATCCATTCTAATTCATTCGCTCGAATATATCCATTTTAATTCATTCGTACGATCCATTCTGATTCATTCGCACGATCAATTCTAATTCATTCGTATGATCCATTCTAATTCATTCCTACGATCCATTCTAATTCATTCGTACGATCCATTCTAATTCATTCGTACGATTCATTCTAATTCATTCGTACCATCCATTCTAATTCATTCGTACGATCCATTCTACTTCATTCGCACGAATGTATCCATTCTAATTCATTCGTACAATCCATTCTAATTCATTCGCACGATCAATTCTAATTTATTCGTTCGTACGACCCATTCTAATTCATTCGTATGATCGATTCTAATTCATTTGCACGATCCATTCTAATTCATTCGTACGATCCATTCGAATTCATTCCTATGATTCATTCTAATCCATTCGTACGATCCATTTAATTCATTCAAACGATCAATTCTAATTCATTCTCACAAATGTAACCTTTCTAATTCATTTGTACGATCCATTCAAATTCATTCGTACGATCCATTCTAATTCATTCCTACGATCTATTCTAATTTGTACGATCCATTCTACTTCATTCGCACGAATGTATCCATTCTAATTCATTCGTACAATCCATTCTAATTCATTCGCACGATCAATTCTAATTCATTCGTATGATCCATTCTAATTCATTCCTACGATCTATTCTAATTCATTCGTTCGAATGTATCCATTCTAATTTATTCGTACGATTCATTCTAATTCATTCGTACGATCCATTCTAATTCATTCGTACGATCCATTCTACTTCATTCGTATGATCCATTCTAATTCATTCCTACGATCTATTCTAATTCATTCGTTCGAATGTATCCATTCTAATTCATTCGTATGATCAATTCTAATACATTCGAACGAATGAATTAGAATAGATCGTAGGAATGAATTAGAATGGATCATACGAATGAATTAGAATTGATCGTGCGAATGAATTAGAATGGATTGTACGAATGAATTAGAATGGATACATTCGTGCGAATGAAGTAGAATGGATCGTAAGAATGAATTAGAATAGATCATACGAATGAATTAGAATGGATACATTCGAACGAATGAATTAGAATAGATCGTAGGAATGAATTAGAATGGATCATACGAATGAATTAGAATTGATCGTGCGAATGAATTAGAATGGATTGTACGAATGAATTAGAATGGATACATTCGAGCGAATGAAGTAGAATGGATACATTCCATTCTAATTCATTCGTACGATCCATTCTAATTCATTCCTACGATCTATTCTAATTCATTCGTTAATTCATTCGTTCGAATGTATCCATTCTAATTCATTCTAATTCATTCGTACGATCCATTCTGATTCATTCTACATCATTCGCACGAATGTATCCATTCTAATTCATTCGTATAATCCATTCTAATTCATTCGCACGATCAATTCTAATTCATTCGTATGATCCATTCTAATTTATTCGTTCGAATGTATCCATTCTAATTCATTCGTACGATTCATTCTAATTCATTCGTACGATCCATTCTAATTCATTCGTACGATCCATTCTACTTCATTCGCACGAATGTATCCATTCTAATTCATTCGTACAATCCATTCTAATTCATTCACACGATCAATTCTAATTCATTCGTATGATCCATTCTAATTCATTCCTACGATCTATTCTAATTCATTCGTTCGAATGTTTCCATTCTAATTCATTCGTACGATTAGAATGGATTGTAAGAATGAATTAGAATGGATACATTCGAACGAATGAATTAGAATAGATCGTAGGAATGAATTAGAATGGATCATACGAATGAATTAGAATTGATCGTGCGAATGAATTAGAATGGATTGTACGAATGAATTAGAATGGATACATTCGTGCGAATGAAGTAGAATGGATCGTACGAATGTATTAAAATGGATCGTACGAATGAATTAGAATGAATCGTACGAATGAATTAGAATGGATACATTCGAACGAATGAATTAGAATAGATCGTAGGAATGAATTAGAATGGATCATACGAATGAATTAGAATTGATCGTGCGAATGAATTAGAATGGATTGTACGAATGAATTAGAATGGATACATTCGTGCGAATGAAGTAGAATGGATCGTACGAATGAATTAGAATGGAATGTATACATTCTAATTCATTCGTACAATCCATTCTAATTCATTCGTACGATCCATTCTAGTTCATTCGTATGATCCATTCTACTTCATTCGTATGATCCATTCTAATTCATTCCTACGATCTATTCTAATTCATTCGTTCGAATATATCCATTCTAATTTATTCGTACGATTCATTCTAATTCATTCGTACGATCCATTCTAATTCATTCGTACGATCCATTCTAATTCATTCCTACGATCTATTCTAATTCATTCGTTCGAATGTTTCCATTCTAATTCATTCGTACGATTCATTCTAATTTATTCGTACGATCCATTCTGATTCATTCGTACGATCCATTCTAATTTATTCGTACGATTCATTCTAATTCATTCATACAATCCATTCTAATTCATTCGTACGATCCATTCTACTTCATTCGCTCGAATGTATCCATTCTAATTCATTCATACGAATGAATTAGAATGAATCGTACGAATGAATTATAATGGATCGTACGAATAAATTAGAATGGATACATTCATGCGAATGAATTAGAATGGATCGTACGAATGAGTAAGAATGGATCGTACGAATGAAATAGAATGGATCGTACGAATGAATTAGAATGGATCGTGCTAATGAATTAGAATGGATCGTACGAATGAATTAGAATGGATCGTACGAATGAATTAGAATGGATCGTGCGAATGAATTAGAATGGATTGTACGAATGAATTAGAATGGATTATACGAATGAATTAGAATGGAATGTATCCATTCTACTTCATTCGCACGAATGTATCCATTCTAATTCATTCGTACAATCCATTCTAATTCATTCGCACGATCAATTCTAATTCATTCGTATGATCCATTCTAATTCATTCCTACGATCTATTCTAATTCATTCATTCGAATGTATCCATTCTAATTCATTCGTACGATCCATTCTAATTCATTCGTACGATCCATTCTACCTCATTCGCACGAATGTATCCATTCTAATTCATTCGTGCAATCTATTCTAATTCATTCGCACGATCATTTCTAATTCATTCATACGATCTATTCTAATTCATTCGTACGATCCATTCTACTTCATTCGCATGAATGTATCCATTCTAATTCATTCGTACAATCCATTCTAATTCATTCGCACGATCAATTCTAATTCATTCGTATGATCCATTCTAATTCATTCCTACGATCTATTCTAATTTATTCGTTCGAATGTATCCATTCTAATTCATTCGTACGATTCATTCTAATTCATTCGTACGATCCATTCTAATTCATTCGTATGATCCATTCTACTTCATTCGCACGAATGTATCTATTCTAAATCATTCGTGCAATCCATTCTAATTCATTCGCACGATCAATTCTAATTCATTCGTATGATCCATTCTAATTCATTCCTATGATCTATTCTAATTCATTCGTTCGATCCATTCTACTTCATTCGCACGAATGTATCCATTCTAATTCATTCGTACGATCCATTCTAATTCATTCGTACGATCCATTCTAATTCATTCGTACGATTCATTCGAATGTATCCATTCTAATTCATTCATACAATCCATTCTAATTCATTCGCACGATCAATTCTATTTCATTCGTATGATCCATTCTAATTCATTCCTACGATCTATTCTAATTCATTCGTTCGAATGTATCCATTCTAATTCATTCGTACGATCCATTCTAATTCATTCGTACGATCCATTCTACTTTATTCGCACGAATGTATCCATTCTAATTCATTCGTACAATCCATTCTAATTCATTCGCACGATCAATTCTAATTCATTCGTATGATCCATTATAATTCATTCCTACGATCTATTCTAATTCATTCGTTCGAATGTTTCCATTCTAATTCATTCGTACGATCCATTCTAATTTATTCGTACGATCCATTCTACTTCATTCGCACGAATGTATCCATTCTAATTCATTCGTACGATCCATTCTACTTCATTCGCACGAATGTATCCATTCTAATTCATTCGTACAATCCATTCTAATTCATTTGCACGATCAATTCTAATTCATTCGTATGATCCATTCTAATTCATTCCTACGATCTATTCTAATTCATTCGTTCGAATGTTTCCATTCTAATTCATTCGTACGATTCATTCTAATTCATTCGTACGATCCATTCTGATTCATTCGTATAATCCATTCTAATTCATTCGCACGAATGGATCCATTCTAATTCATTCGTACAATCCATTCTAATTCATTCGTACGATTCATTCTAATTCATTCCTACGATCTATTCTAATTCATTCGTTCGAATGTTTCCATTCTAATTCATTCGTACGATTCATTATAATTCATTCGTACGATCCATTCTAATTCATTCGTACGATCGATTCTACTTCATTCGCACGAATGTATCCATTCTAATTCATTCGTACGATCCATTCTACTTCATTCGCACAAATGTATCCATTCTAATTCATTCGTACAATCCATTCTAATTCATTCGCACGATCAATTCTAATTCATTCGTATGATCCATTCTAATTCATTCCTACGATCTATTCTAATTCATTCGTTCGAATGTATCCATTCTAATTCATTCGCACGATCAATTCTAATTCATTCGTACGATCCATTCTAATTCATTCGTATGATCCATTCTACTTCATTCGCACGAATGTATCCATTCTAATTCCTTCGTACAATCCATTCTAATTCATTCGCACGATCAATTCTAATTCATTCGTATGATCCATTCCCATTCTAATTCATTCGTACGATTCATTCTAATTCATTCGTACGATCTATTCTAATTCATTCGTACGATCCATTCTACTTCATTCGCACGAATGTATCCATTCTAATTCATTCGTACAATCCATTCTAATTCATTCGCACGATCAATTCTAAGTACGAATGAATTAGAATGGATATATTCGTGCGAATGAAGTAGAATGGATCGTACGAATGAATTAGAATGGATTGTACGAATGAATTAGAATGGATACATTCGTGCGAATGAAGTAGAATGGATCGTACGAATGAATTAGAATGGATCGTACGAATGAATCAGAATGTATCGTACGAATGAATTAGAATGAATCATACGAATGAATTAGAATGGAAACATTCGAACGAATGAATTAGAATAGATCGTAGGAATGAATTAGAATGGATCATACGAATGAATTAGAATTGATCGTGCGAATGAATTAGAATGGATTGTACGAATGAATTAGAATGGATACATTCGTGCGAATGAAGTAGAATGGATCGTACGAATAAATTAGAATGAATCGTACGAATGAATTAGAATGGATACATTCGAACGAATGAATTAGAATAGATCGTAGGAATGAATTAGAATGGATCATACGAATGAATTAGAATTGATCGTGCGAATGAATTAGAATGGATTGTACGAATGAATTAGAATGGATACATTCGTGCGAATGAAGTAGAATGGATCGTACGAATGAATTAGAATGGATCGTGCGAATGAATTAGAATTGATCGTGCGAATGAATTAGAATGGATACATTCGAACGAATGAATTAGAATAGATCGTAGGAATGAATTAGAATGGATCATACGAATGAATTAGAATTGATCGTGCGAATGAATTAGAATGGATTGTACAATCCATTCTAATCCATCTAATTATGAATTAGAATGGATCATACGAATGAATTAGAATTGATCGTACGAATGAATTAAAATGGATACATTCGTGTGAATGAAGTAGAATGGATCGTACGAATGAATTAGAACGGATACATTCGTGCGAATGAAGTAGAATGGATCGTACGAATGAATTAGAATGGATCGTACGAATGAATTAGAATGAATGATACGAATGAATTAGAATTGATCGTGCGAATGAATTAGAATGGATCGTACGAATGAATTAGAATGAATCGTACGAATGAATTAGAATGGATACATTCGAACGAATGAATTAGAATAGATCGTAGGAATGAATTAGAATGGATCATACGAATGAATTAGAATTGATCGTGCGAATGAATTAGAATGGATTGTACGAATGAATTAGAATGGATACATTCGTGCGAATGAAGTAGAATGGATCGTACGAGTGAATTAGAATGGATCGTACGAATGAATTAGAATGAATCGTACGAATGAATTAGAATGGATACATTCGTGCGAATGAAGTAGAATGGATCGTAGGAATGAATTAGAATGGATCATACGAATGAATTAGAAGTGATCGTGCGAATGAATTAGAATGGATTGCACGTTTGAATTAGAATGGATACATTCGTGCGAATGAATTAGAATTGATCGTACGAATGAATTAGAATGGATCGTACGAATGAATTAGAATGGATACATTCGTGCGAATGAAGTAGAATGGATCGTACGAATGAATTAGAATGGATCGTACGAATGAATTGAATGAATTAGAATAGATCGTAGGAATGAATTAGAATGGATCATACGAATGAATTAGAATTGATCGTGCGAATGAATTAGAATGGATTGTACGAATGAATTAGAATGGATACATTCGTGCGAATGAAGTAGAATGGATCGTGCGAATGAATTAGAATGGATTGTACGAATGAATTAGAATGGATACATTCGTGCGAATGAAGTAGAATAGATCGTACGAATGAATTAGAATGGATACATTCGTGCGAATGAAGTAGAATGGATCGTACGAATGAATTAGAATGGATCGTACGAATGAATTAGAATGAATCGTACAAATGAATTAGAATGGAAACATTCGAACGAATGAATTAGAATAGATCGTAGGAATGAATTAGAATGAATCGTACGAATGAATTAGAATGGATTGTATGAATGAATTAGAATGGATCCATTCGTGCGAATGAAGTAGAATGGATCGTACGAATGAATTAGAATGGATCGTACGAATGAATCAGAATGGATCGTACGAATGAATTAGAATGAATTGTACGAATGAATTAGAATGGAAACATTCGAACGAATGAATTAGAATAGATCGTAGGAATGAATTAGAATGGATCATACGAATGAATTAGAATTGATCGTGCGAATGAATTAGAATGGATTGTACGAATGAATTAGAATGGAGACATTCGTGTGAATGAAGTAGAATGGATCGTACGAATGAATTAGAATGGATACATTCATACGAATGAAGTAGAATGGATCGTATGAATGAATTAGAATGGATCGTAAGAATGAATTAGAATGAATCGTACGAATGAGTTAGAATGGATACATTCGAACGAATAAATTAGAATAGATCGTAGGAATGAATTAGAATGGATCATACGAATGAATTAGAATTGATCGTACGAATGAATCGATCCATTCTACTTCATTCGCACGAATGTATCCATTCTAATTCATTCGTAAAATCCATTCTAATTCATTCGCACGATCCATTCTAATTCATTCGTACGATCCATTCTAAGTCATTCGTACGATCCATTCTAATTCATTCGCACGATCCATTCTAATTCATTTGTACAATCCATTCTAATTCATTTGCACGAATGTATCCATTCTAATTCAGTCGTACAATCCATTCTAATTCATTCGTACGATCCATTTAATTCATTCATACGATCCATTCTAATTCATTCGTACGAATGTGCCCATTCTAATTCATTCGTACGATCCATTCTAATTCATTCCCATGATCTATTCTATTTCATTCGTATGATCCATTCTAATTCATTTGTACGATCAATTCTAATTCATTCGTATGATCCATTATAATTCATTCCTACGATCTATTCTAATTCATTCGTTCGAATGTTTCCATTCTAATTCATTCGTACGATTCATTCTAATTCATTCGTACGATCCATTCTAATTCTTTCGCACAATCCATTCTAATTCATTCGTACAATCAATTCTAATTCATTCGTATGATCATTATGGCAATTTGAATTGAATGAATTAGAATAGATCGTACGAATGAATTAGAATGGATCGTACGAATGAATTAGAATTGATCGTACGAATGAATTAGAATGGAAACATTCGAACGAATGAATTAGAATAGATCGTAGGAATGAATTAGAATGGATCATACGAATGAATTAGAATTGATCGTGCGAATGAAGTAGAATGTCTCGTACAAATGAATTAGAATGGATCATACGAATGAATTAGAATGAATCGTACAAATGAATTAGAATGGATACATTCGAACGAATGAATTAGAATAGATCGTAGGAATAAATTAGAATGGATCATACGAATGAATTAGAATGGATCATATGAATGAATTACAATGGATCGTATGAATGAATTAGAATGGATCGTGCGAATGAATGAGAATGGATCGTACGAATGAATTAGAATGGATACATTCGTGCGAATGAAGTAGAATGTATCGTACGAATGAATTAGAATGGATCGTATGAATGAATTAGAATGAATCGTACGAATGAATTAGAATGGATACATTCGAATGAATGAATTAGAATAGATCATAGGAATGAAATAGAATGGATCATAAGAATGAATTAGAATTGATCGTGCGAATGAATTAGAATGGATTGTACGAATGAATTAGAATGGATACATTCGTGCGAATGAAGTAGAATGGATCGTACGATTGAATTAGAATAGATCGTACGAATGAATTAGAATGAATCGTACGAATGAATTAGAATGGATACATTCGAACGAATGAATTAGAATAGATCGTAGGAATGAATTAGAATGGATCATACGAATGAATTAGAATTGATCATGCGAATGAATTAGAATGGATTGTACGAATGAATTAGAATGGATACATTCGTGCGAATGAAGTAGAATGGATCGTACGAATGAATTAGAATGGATCGTACGAATGAATTAGAATGAATCGTACGAATGAATTAGAATGGATACATTCGAACGAATGAATTAGAATAGATCGTAGAAATGAATTAGAATGGATCATACGAATGAATTAGAATTGATCGTGCGAATGAATTAGAATGGATTGTACGAATGAATTAGAATGGATACATTCGTGCGAATGAAGTAGAATGGATCGTACGAATGAATCGTACGAATGAATTAGAATGTATACATTCGAACGAATGAATTAGAATAGATCGTAGGAATGAATTAGAATGGATCATACGAATGAATTAGAATTGATCATGCGAATGAATTTGAATGGATTGTACGATCTATTCTAATTCATTCGTTCGTACGATCAATTCTAATTCATTTGTACGATCCATTCTAATTCATTCGCACGATCTATTCTAATTCATTCGTTCGAATGTATCCATTCTAATTCATTCATACGATCCATTCTAATTCATTCGTACGATCCATTCTACTTCATTCGCACGAATGTATCCATTCTAATTCATTCGTATAATCCATTCTAATTCATTCCTACGATTCATTCTAATTCATTCGTACGATCCATTCTAATTCATTCGTACGATCCATTCTACATCATTCGCACGAATGTATCCATTCTAATTCATTCGTACGATCCATTCTAATTCATTCGCACGATCCATTCTAATTCATTCTCACAAATTTAACCTTTCTAATTCATTTGCACGATCGATTCAAATTCATTCGCACTATCCAGATCTATTCTAATTCATTCGTTCGAATGTATCCATTCTAATTCAATCGTACGATCCATTCTAATTCATTCGTACGATCCATTCTACTTCATTCGCACTCTAATTCATTCGTTCGAATGTTTCCATTCTAATTCATTCGTACGATTCATTCTAATTCATTCGTACGATCCATTCGAATGGATTCATTCGTACGATCCATTCTACATCATTCGCACGATCAATTCTAATTCATTTGTATGATCCATTCTAATTCATTCCTACGATCTATTATAATTCATTCGTTCGAATGTTTCCATTCTAATTCATTCGTACGATTTATTCTAATTCATTCGTACGATCCATTCTGATTCATTCGTACGATCCATTCTACATCATTCGCACGATCAATTCTAATTCATTCGTATGATCCATTCTAATTCATTCCTACGATCTATTCTAATTTATTCGTTCGAATGTATCCATTCTAATTCATTCGTACGATTCATTCTAATTCATTCGTACGATCCATTCTGATTCATTCGTACGATCCATTCTACATCATTCGCACGATCAATTCTAATTCATTCGTATATACGAATGAATTAGAATGAATCGTACGAATGAATTAGAATGGAAACATTTAAACGAATGAATTAGAATAGATCGTAGGAATGAATTAGAATGGATCATACGAATGAATTAGAATTGATCGTGCGAATGAATTAGAATGGATTGTACGAATGAATTAGAATGGATACATTCGTGCGAATGAAGTAGAATGGATCGTACGAATGAATTAGAATGAATCATACGAATGAATTAGAATTGATCGTGCGAATGAATTAGAATGGATTGTACGAATGAATTAGAATGGATACATTCGTGCGAATGAAGTAGAATGGATCGTACGAATGAATTAGAATGGATCGTACGAATGAATTAGAATGGTTCATAAGAATGAATTAGAATTGATCGTGCGAATGAATTAGAATGGATCATACGAATGAATTAGAATGGATCGTACGAATGAATTAGAATGGATTGTACGAATGAATTAGAATGAATCGTACGAATGAATTAGAATGGATACATTCGAACTAATGAATTAGAATAGATCGTAGGAATGAATTAGAATGGATCATACGAATGAATTAGAATTTATCGTGCGAATGAATTAGAATGGATTATACGAATGAATTAGAATGGATACATTCGTGCGAATGAAGTAGAATGGATCGGACGAATGAACTAGAATGGATCGTACGAATGAATTAGAATGAATCGTACGAATAAATTAGAATGGATACATTCAAACGAATGAATTAGAATAGATCGTAGGAATGAATTAGAATGGATCATACGAATGAATTAGAATTGATCGTGCGAATGAATTAGAATGGATTGTACGAATGAATTAGAATGGATACATTCGTGCGAATGAAGTAGAATGGATCGTACGAATGAATCAGAATGGATCGTACGAATGAATTAGAATGGATCTATTCTAATTCATTCGTACGATCCATTCTAATTCATTCGTACGATTCATTCTATTCATTCGTACGTTCCATTCTAATTCATTCGTACGATCAATTCTACTTCATTCGCACGAATGTATCCATTCTAATTCATTCGTACAATCCATTCTAATTCATTCGCACGATCAATTCTAATTCATTCATATGATCCATTCTAATTTATTCGTTCGATCCATTCTAATTCATTCGTACGATCCATTTTAATTCATTCGCATGAATGTATTCATTCTAATTCATTCGTACGATCCATTCTAATTCATTCATACGATTCATTCTAATTCATTCGTACGATCCATTCTAATACATTCGTACGATCCGTTCTACTTCATTCGCACGAATGTATCCATTCTAATTCATTCGTACAATCCATTCTAATTCATTCGCACGATCAATTCTAATTCATTTGTATGATCCATTCTAATTCATTCCTACGATCTATTCTAATTCATTCGATCGAATGTATCCATTCTAATTCATTCGTACGATTCATTCTAATTCATTCGTACGATCCATTCTAATTCATTCGTACGATCCATTCTAATTCATTCGCACGAATGTATCCATTCTAATTCATTCATACAATCCATTCAAATTCATTCGCACGATCAATTCTAATTCATTCGTATGATCCATTTTAATTCATTCCTACGATCTATTCTAATTCATTCGTTCAAATGTATCCATTCTAATTCATTCGTACGATCCATTCTAATTCATTTGTACGATCCATTCTACTTCATTCGTTCGAATGTATCCATTCTAATTCATTCGTACAATCCATTCTAATTCATTCGTACGATCCATTCTAATTCATTCGTACGATCCATTCTACTTCATTCGCACGAATGTATCCATTCTAATTCATTCGTACAATCCATTCTAATTCATTCGCACGATCAATTCTAATTCATTCGTATGATCCATTCTAATTCATTCCTACGATCTATTCTAAGTCATTTGTTCGAATGTTTCCATTCTAATTCATTCGTACGATTCATTCTAATTCATTCGTACGATCCATTCTGATTCATTCGTACGATCCATTCTAATTCATTCGTACGATCCATTCTACTTCATTCGCACGAATGTATCCATTCTAATTCATTCGTACAATACATTCTAATTCATTCGCACGATCAATTCTAATTCATTCGTATGATCCATTCTAATTCATTCCTACGATCTATTCTAATTCTTTCGTTCGAATGTATCCATTCTAATTCATTCGTACGATCCATTCTAATTCATTCGTACGATCCATTCTACTTCATTCGCACGAATGTATCTATTCTAATTCATTCGTACAATCCATTCTAATTCATTCGCACGATTAATTCTAATTCATTCGTGCGAATGAAGTAGAATGGATCGTACGAATGAATTAGAATGGATCATACCTACGATCTATTCTAATTCATTCGTTCGAATATATCCATTCTAATTCATTCGTACCCATTCTACTTCATTCGCACGAATGTATCCATTCTAATTCATTCGTACAATCCATTCTAATTCATTCGCACGATCAATTCTAATTCATTCGTATGATCCATTCTAATTCATTCCTACGATCTATTCTAATTCATTCGTACGATCCATTTTAATTCATTCGTATGATCCATTCTAATTCATTCCTACGATCTATTCTAATTCATTCGTTCGAATGTATCCATACGATCCATTCTACTTCATTCGCACGAATGTATCCATTCTAATTCATTCGTACAATCCATTCTAATTCATTCGTACGATCCATTCTAATTCATTCGTACGATTCATTCTAATTCATTCGTACGATCCATTCTAATTCATTCGTACGATCCATTCTAATTCATTCGTACGATCCATTCTACTTCATTCGCACGAATGTATCCATTCTAATTCATTCGTACAATCCATTCTAATTCATTCGCACGATCACGTACGATCCATTCTACCTCATTCGCACGAATGTATCCATTCTAATTCATTCATTCAATCCATTCTAATTCATTCGCACGATCAATTCTAATTCATTCGTTTGATCCATTCTAATTCATTCCTACGATCTATTCTAATTCATTCGTTCGAATGTATCCATTCTAATTCATTCGTACGATTCATTCTAATTCATTCGTACGATCCATTCTAATTCAGTCGTACGATCCATTCTACTTCATTCGCTCGAATGTATCCTTTCTAATTCATTCGTGCAATCCATTCTAATTCATTCGCACGATCAATTCTAATTCATTCGTATGATCCATTCTAATTCATTCCTACGATCTATTCTAATTCATTTGTTCGAATGTATCCATTCTAATTCATTCGTACGATCCATTCTAATTCATTCGTACGATCGATTCTACTTCATTCGCACGAATGTATTCATTCTAATTCATTCGTACAATCCATTCTAATTCATTCGCACGATCAATTCTAATTCATTCGTATGATCCATTCTAATTCATTCCTACGATCTATTCTAATTCATTCGTTCGAATGTATCAATTCTAATTCATTCATACGATTCATTCTAATTCATTCGTACGATCCATTCTACTTCATTCGCACGAATGTATCCATTCTAATTCATTCGTACAATCCATTCTAATTCGTTCGCACGATCAATTCTAATTCATTCGTATGATCCATTCTAATTCATTCCTACGATCTATTCTAATTCATTCGTTCGAATGTATCCATTTTCTAATTAATTCGTCCGATCCATTCTAATTCATTCGTACGATGCAATCTAATTCATTCGCACGAATGAATTAGAATGGATCACAGGAATAGATTAGAATGGATCGTACATAGGAATGAATTAGAATGGATCGTACGAATGAATTAGAATGGATCGTAGGAATGAATTAGAATAGATCATACGAATGACTTAGAATTGATCGTGCGAATGAATTAGAATGGATTGTACGAATGAATTAGAATGGATACATTCGTGCGAATGAAGTAGAACGGATCGTACGAATGAATTAGAATGGATCGTACGAATGGATTAGAATGAATCATACGAATGAATTAGAATGGATACATTCGAACGAATGAATTAGAATAGATCGTAGGAATGAATTAGAATGGATCATACGAATGAATTAGAATGGATCGTACGAATGAATTAGAATGGATTATACGAATGAATTAGAATGAATCGTACGAATGAATTAGAATGGATACATTCGAACTAATGAATTAGAATAGATCGTAGGAATGAATTAGAATGGATCATACAAATGAATTAGAATTGATCGTGCGAATGAATTAGAATGGATTGTACGAATGAATTAGAATGGATACATTCATGCGAATGAAGTAGAAGGGATCGTACGAATGAATTAGAATGGATCGTACGAATGAATTAGAATGGATCCATTCTAATTCATTCGTACGATCCATTCTAATTCATTCGTACGATTCATTCAAATTCATTCGTACGATCCATTCTAATTCATTCGTACGATCCATTCTACTTCATTCGCACGAATGTATCCATTCTAATTCATTCGTACAATCCATTCTAATTCATTCGCACGATCAATTCTAATTCATTCGTATGATCCATTCTAATTTATTTGTTCGATCCATTCTAATTCATTCGTACGATCCATTCTAATTCATTCGAATGAATGTATCCATTCTAATTCATTCGTACGATCCATTCTAATTCATTCGTACGATTCATTCTAATTCATTTGTACGATCCATTCTAATTCATTCGTACGATCCGTTCTACTTCATTCGCACGAATGTATCCATTCTAATTCATTCGTATAATCCATTCTAATTCATTCGCACGATCAATTCTAATTCATTCGTATGATCCATTCTAATTCTTTCCTACGATCTATTCTAATTCATTCGTTCGAATGTATCCATTCTAATTCATTCGTACGATTCATTCTAATTCATTCGTACGATCCATTCTAATTCATTCGCACGAATGCATCCATTCTAATTCATTCGTACAATCTATTCTAATTCATTCGCACGATCAATTCTAATTCATTCGTATGATCCATTCTAATTCATTCCTACGTTCTATTCTAATTCATTCGTTCGAATGTATCCATTCTAATTCATTCATACGATCCATTCTAATTCATTCGTACGATCCATTCTACTTCATTCGTTCGAATGTATCCATTCTAATTCATTCGTACAATCCATTCTAATTCATTCGTACGATCCATTCTACTTCATTCGCACGAATGTATCCATTCTAATTCATTCGTACAATCCATTCTAATTCATTCGCACGATCAATTCTAATTCATTCGTACGATCCATTCTAATTCATTCCTACGATCTATTCTAATTCATTCGTTCGAATGTTTCCATTCTAATTCATTCGTACGATTCATTCTAATTCATTCGTACGATCCATTCTGATTCATTCGTACGATCTATTCTAATTCATTCGTACGATCCATTCTACTTCATTCGCACGAATGTATCCATTCTAATTCATTCGTACAATCCATTCTAATTCATTCGCACGATCAATTCTAATTCATTCGTATGATCCATTCTAATTTATTCCTACGATCTATTCTAATTCATTCGTTCGAATGTATCCATTCTAATTCATTCGTACGATCCATTCTAATTCATTCGTACGATCCATTCTACTTCATTCGCACGAATGTATCCATTCTAATTCATTCGTACAATCCATTCTAATTCATTCGCACGATCCGTACGATCCATTCTAATTCATTCGTACGATCCATTCTACTTCATTCGCACGAATGTATCCATTCTAATTCATTCGTACAATCCATTCTAATTCATTCGCACGATCAATTCTAATTCATTCGTGCGAATGAAGTAGAATGGATCGTACGAATGAATTAGAATGGATCATACCTACGATCTATTCTAATTCATTCGTTCGAATGTATCCATTCTAATTCATTCGTACCCATTCTACTTCATTCGCACGAATGTATCCATTGTAATTCATTCGTACAATCCTTTCTAATTCATTCGCACGATCAATTCTAATTCATTCGTATGATCCATTCTAATTCATTCCTACGATCTATTTTAATTCATTCGTTCGAATGTATCCATTCTAATTCATTCGTACGATTCATTCTAATTCATTCGCACGATCCATTCTGATTCATTCGTACGATCCATTCTTAGAATTGATCGTGCGAATGAATTAGAATGGATTGTACGAATGAATTAGAATGGATACATTCGTGCGAATGAAGTAGAATGGATCGTACGAATGAATTAGAATGGATCGTACGAATGAATTAGAATAGAATGTATCCATTCTAATTAATTCGTGCAATCCATTCTAATTCATTCGCTTAGAATAGATCGTAGGAATGAATTAGAATGGATCATACGAATGAATTAGAATTGATCGTGCGAATGAATTAGAATGGATTGTACGAATGAATTAGAATGGATACATTCGTGCGAATGAAGTAGAATGGATCATACGAATGAATTAGAATGGATCGTACGAATGAATTAGAATGGATCGTACGAATGAATTAGAATGGATCGTACGAATGAATTAGAATGATCATACGAATGAATTAGAATTGATCGTGCGAATGAATTAGAATGGATTGTACGAATGAATTAGAATGGATACATTCGTGCGAATGAAGTAGAATGGATCGTACGAATAAATTAGAATGGATCGTACGAATGAATTAGAATGGATCATACGAATGAAGTAGAATGGATCGTACGAATGAATTAGAATGGATCGTACGAATGAATTAGAATGAATCGTACGAATGAATTATAATGGATACATTCGAACGAATGAATTAGAATAGATCGTAGGAATGAATTAGAATGGATCATACGAATGAATTAGAAATGATCGTGCGAATGAATTAGAATGGATTGCACGAATGAATTAGAATGGATACATTCGTGCGAAAGAAGTAGAATGGATCGTATGAATGAATTAGAATGGATCGTACGAATGAATTAGAATGAATCATACGAATGAATTAGAATGGATACATTCGAACGAGTGAATTAGAATAGATCGTAGGAATGAATTAGAATGGATCATACGAATGAATTAGAATTGATCGTGCGAATGAATTAGAATTGATCGTGCGAATGAATTAGAATGGATTGTACGAATGAATTAGAATGGATACATTCGTGCGAATGAATTAGAATGGATCGTACGAATGAATTAGAATGGATCGTACGAATGAATTAGAATGAATCGTACGAATGAATTAGAATGGATACATTCGAACGAATGAATTAGAATTGATCGTAGGAATGAATTAGAATGGATCATACGAATGAATTAGAATTGATCGTGCGAATGAATTAGAATGGATTGTACGAATGAATTAGAATGGATACATTCGTGAGAATAAATTAGAATGGATCGTACGAATGAATTAGAATGGATCGTACGAATGAATTAGAATGAATCGTACGAATGAATTAGAATGGATACATTCGAACGAATGAATTAGAATAGATCGTAGGAATAAATTAGAATGGATCATACGAATGAATTAGAATTGATCGTGCGAATGAATTAGAATGGATTGTACGAATGAATTAGAATGGATACATTCGTGTGAATGATGTAGAATGGATCGTACGAATGAATCAGAATGGATCGTACGAATGAATTAGAATGAATCGTACGAATGAATTAGAATGGAAACATTCGAACGAATGAATTAGAATAGATCGTAGGAATGAATTAGAATGGATCATACGAAAGAATTAGAATTGATCGTGCGAATGAATTAGAGTGGATTGTACGAATGAATTAGAATGGATACATTAGTGCGAATGAATTAGAATGGATCGTACGAATAAATTAGAATAGATTGTCCGAATGAATACATTCGTGCGAATGAATTAGAATGGATCGTATGAATGAATTAGAATGGATCGTATGAATGAATTCGAATGGATCGTACGAATGAATTACAATGGATATATTCGTCCGAATGAATTAGAATGGATCATACGAAGGAATTAGGGTGGATCGTACAAATGCATTAGAATGGATATATTCGTGCGAATGAATTAGAATGGATTGTACGAATGAATTAGAATGGATCGTACGAATGAATCAGAATGGATCGTACGAATGAATTAGAATGAATCGTACGAATGAATTAGAATGGATACATTCATACGAATGAATTAGAATAGATCGTAGGAATGAATTAGAATGGATCATACGAATGAATTAGAATTGATCGTGCGAATGAATTAGAATGGATTGTACGAATGAATTAGAATGGATACATTCGTGAGAATGAAGTAGAATGGATCGTACGAATGAATTAGAATGGATCGTACGAATGAATTAGAATGAATCGTACGAATGAATTAGAATGGATACATTCGAACGAATGAATTAGAATAGATCGTAGGAATGAATTAGAATGGATCATACGAATGAATTAGAATTGATCGTGCGAATGAATTAGAATGGATTGTACGAATGAATTAGAATGGATACATTCGTGCGAATGAATTAGAATGGATCGTACGAATGAATTAGAATGGATCGTACGAATGAATTAGAATGGATCGTATGAATAAATTAGAATGGATCGTACGAATGAATTAGAATGAATCGTACGAATGAATTAGAATGGATCGTACGAATGAATTAGAATGGATACATTCATGCGAATGAATTAGAATTGATCCTGCGAATGAATTAGAATGGATCGTACGAATGAATTGGAATGAATCGTACGAATGAATTAGAATGGATACATTCGAACGAATGAATTAGAATAGATCGTAGGAATGAATTAGAATGGATCATACGAATGAATTAGAATTGATCGTGCGAATGAATTAGAATGGATTGTACGATCTATTCTAATTCATTCGTACGATCCATTTTCATTCATTCGCACGATCCATTCTAATTCATTCATACGATCCATTGTAATTCATTCATATGATCCATTCTAATTCATTCGAACGAATTTATCAATTCTAATTCATTCGTACGATCCATTCTAATTCAATCGCACAACCTATTCTAATTCATTCGTACGAATGTATCCATTCTATTCTAATTCATTCGTACGATCCATTCTAATTCATTCGCACGATCCATTCTAATTCATTCATACGATCCATTCTAATTCATTCGTACGATCCAGTTTAATTCATTCATACGATCCATTCTAATTCATTCATACAATCCAATCTAATTCATTCGCACGAATATATCCATTCTAATGCATTCGTACGATCCACCCTAATTCCTTCGTATGATCCATTCTAATTCATTCGGACGAATGTATCCATTGTAATTCATTCGTACGATCCATTCGAATTCATTCATACGATCCATTCTAATTCATTCATACGATCCATTCTAATTCATTCGCACGAATGTATTCATTCGGACAATCTATTCTAATTTATTGTACGATCCATTCTAATTCTTAGCACGATCCATTCTAATTCATTCGTACGATCCATTCTATTTCATTTGTATGATCCATTCATACTCATTCGTACGATCCATTCTAATTCATTCGCACGAATGTATCCATTCTAATTCAGTCATACGATCCATTCTAATTCATTCGCACGATCCATTCTAATTCATTTATACGATCCATTCTAATTCATTCATATGATCCATTCTAATTCATTCGCACAATCTATTCTAAGTCATTCGTACGACCCATTCTAATTCATTAGCACGATCCATTCTAATTCATTCGTACGATCCATTCTATTTCATTCGTACGATCCATTCTTACTCATTCGTACGATCCATTCTAATTCATTCGCATGAATGTATCCATTCTAATTCATTCGTACGATCCATTCTAATTCATTAGCACGATCCATTCTAATTCATTCGTACGATCCATTCTATTTCATTCGTACGATCCATTCTTACTCATTCGTACGATCCATTCTAATTCATTCGCATGAATGTATCCATTCTAATTCATTCGTACGATCCTTTCTAATTCATTCGTACGATTCATTCTAATTCATTCGTACGATCCATTCTAATTCATTCGTACGATCCGTTCTACTTCATTCGCACGAATGTATCCATTCTAATTCATTCGTACAATCCATTCTAATTCATTCGTACGATCCATTCTAATTCATTCCTACGATCTATTCTAATTCATTCGTTCGAATGTTTCCATTCTAATTCATTCGTACGATCAATTCTAATTCATTCGTACGATTCATTCTAATTCATTCGTACGATCCATTATAATTCATTCGTACGATCCATTCTACTTCATTCGCACGAATGTATCCATTCTAATTCATTCGTACGATCCATTTTACTTCATTCGCACGAATGTATCCATTCTAATTCATTCGTACAATCCATTCTAATTCATTCGTACGATCAATTCTAATTCATTTGTATGATCCATTCTAATTCATTGGATACATTCGAACGAATGAATTAGAATAGATCACAGGAATGAATTAGAATGGATCGTACGAATGAATTAGAATGGATACATTCGAACGAATAAATTAGAATAGATCGTAGGAATGAATTAGAATGGATCATACGAATGAATTAGAATTGATCGTGCGAATGAATTAGAATGGATTGTACGAATGAATTAGAATGGATACATTCGTGCGAATGAAGTAGAATGGATCGTACGAATGAATTAGAATGGATCGTATGAATGAATTAGAATGAATCGTACGAATGAATTAGAAAGGATACATTCGAACGATTGAATTAGAATAGATCGTAGGAATGAATTAGAATGGATCATACGAATGAATTAGAATTGATCGTGCGAATGAATTAGAATGGATTGTACGAATGAATTAGAATGGATAGTATGATCCATTCTAATTCATTCGTATGATTCATTCTAATTCATTCGTACGATCCATTCTAATTCATTCGTATGATCCATTCTACTTCATTCGTACGATCCATTCTAATTCATTCGTACGATCCATTCTACTTCATTCGCACGAATGTATCCATTCTTATTCATTCGTACAATCCATTCTAATTCATTCGCACGATCAATTCTAATTTATTCGTATGATCCATTCTAATTCATTTCTACGATCTATTCTAATTCATTCGTTCGAATGTATCCATTCTAATTCATTCGTACGATCCATTCTAATTCATTCGTACGATCCATTTTCATTCGTACGATCCATTCTACTTCATTCGCACGAATGTATCCATTCTAATTCATTCGTACAATCCATTCTAATTCATTCGCACGATCAATTCTATTTTATTCGTATGATCCATTCTAATTCATTCGTACGATTCATTCTACTTCATTCTCACGAATGTATCCATTCTAATTCATTCGTACAATCCATTCTAATTCATTCACACGATCAATTCTTATTCATTCGTATGATCCATTCTAATTCATTCCTACGATCTATTCTAATTCATTCGTTCGAATGTATCCATTCTAATTCATTCGTACGATTCATTCTAATTCATTCGTACGATCCATTCTAATTCATTCGTACGATCCATTCTACTTCATTCTCACGAATGTATCCATTCTAATTCATTCGTACAATCCATTCTAATTCATTCGCACGATCAATTCTAATTCATTCGTATGATCCATTCTAATTCATTCCTACGATCTATTCTAATTCATTCGTTCGAATGTATCCATTCTAATTCATTCGTACGATTCATTCTAATTCATTCGCACGATCAATTCTAATCCATTCGTATGATCCATTCTAATTCATTCCTACGATCTATTCTACTTCATTCGCACGAATGTATCCATTCTAATTCATTCGTACGATCCATTCTACTTCATTCGCACGAATGTATCCATTCTAATTCATTCGTACAATCCATTCTAATTCATTCGCACGATTAATTCTAATTCATTCGTATGATTCATTCTAATTCATTCGTACGATCCATTCTACTTCATTCGCACGAATGTATCCATTCTAATTCATTCGTACAATCCATTCTAATTCATTAGCACGATCTATTCAAATTCATTCGTATGATCCATTCTAATTCATTCCTACGATCTATTCTAATTCATTCATTCGAATGTATCCATTCTAATTCATTCGTACGATTCATTCTAATTCATTCGTACGATCCATTCTGATTCATTCGTACGATCCATTCTACATCATTCGCACGAATGTATCCATTCTAATTCATTCGTACAATCCATTCTAATTCATTCGTACGATCCATTCTACTTCATTCGCACGAATGTGTTTCCGAATTTGCTGATCCATTCTAATTTATTCGTACAATCCATTCTAATTCATTCATACGATCCATTCTAATTCATTCGCACGATCAATTCTAATTCATTCGTACGATCCATTCTAATTCATTCATACGATCCATTCTAATTCATTCATACAATCCATTCTAATTCATTCGCACGAATATATCCATTCTAATGCATTCGTACGATCCCCCCTAATTCCTTCGTACGATCCATTCTAATTCATTCGGACGAATGTATCCATTGTAATTCATTCGTACGATCCATTCGAATTCATTCATACGATCCATTCTAATTCATTCATACGATCCATTCTAATTCATTCGCACGAATGTATTCATTCGGACAATCTATTCTAATTTATTCGTACGATCCATTCTAATTCATTAGCACGATCCATTCTAATTCATTCGTACGATTCATTCTAATTCATTCGTACGATCTATTCTAATTCATTCGTACGATCCATTCTACTTCATTCGCACGAATGTATCCATTCTAATTCATTCGTACAATCCATTCTAATTCATTCGCACGATCAATTCTAATTCATTCGTATGATCCATTCTAATTCATTCCTACGATCTATTCTAATTCATTCATACGATCCATTCTAATTCATTCATACAATCCATTCTAATTCATTCATACAATCCATTCTAATTCATTCGCACGATCCATTCTACTTCATTCGCACGAATGTATCCATTCTAATTCATTCGTACAATCCATTCTAATTCATTCGCATGATCAATTCTAATTCATTCGTATGATCCATTCTAATTCATTCCTACGATCTATTCTAATTCATTCGTTCGAATGTATCCATTCTAATTTATTCGTACGATTCATTCTAATTCATTCGTACGATTCATTCAAATTCATTCGTACGATCCATTCTAATTCATTCGCACGAATGTATCCATTCTAATTCATTCGTATGATCCATTCTAATTCATTCGTACAATCTATTCTAATTCATTCGCACGATCAATTCTAATTCATTCGTATGATCCATTCTAATTCATTCCTACGATCTATTCTAATTCATTCGTTCGAATGTATCCATTCTAATTCATTCGTACGATTCATTCTAATTCATTCGTACGATCCATTCTAATTCATTTGTACGATCCATTCTACTTCATTCGCACAAATGTATCCATTCTAATTCATTCGTACAATCCATTCTAATTCATTTGCACGATCAATTCTAATTCATTCGTATGATCCATTCTAATTCATTCCTACGATCTATTCTAATTTATTCGTTCGAATGTATCCATTCTAATTCATTCGTACGATTCATTCTAATTCATTCGTACGATCCATTCTAATTCATTCATACGATCCATTTTACTTCATTCGCACGAATGTATCCATTCTAATTCATTCGTACAATCCATTCTAATTCATTCGCACGATCAATTCTAATTCATTCGTATGATCCATTCTAATTCATTCCTACGATCTATTCTAATTCATTCGTTCGAATGTTTCCATTCTAATTCATTCGTACGATTCATTCTAATTCATTCGTACGATCCATTCTGATTCATTCGTACGATCCATTCTAATTCATTCGTACGATCCATTCTACTTCATTCGCACGAATGTATCCATTCTAATTCATTCGTACAATCCATTCTAATTCATTCGCACGATCAATTCTAATTCATTCGTATGATCCATTCTAATTCATTCCTACGATCTATTCTAATTCATTCGTTCGAATGTATCCATTCTAATTCATTCGTACGATCCATTCTAATTCATTCGTACGATCCATTCTACTTCATTCGCACGAATGTATTCATTCTAATTCATTCGTACAATCCATTCTAATTCATTCGCACGATCAATTCTAATTCATTCGTATGATCCATTCTAATTCATTCCTACGATCTATTCTAATTCATTCGTTCGAATGTATCCATTCTAATTCATTCGTACGATCCATTCTAATTCATTCGTACGATCCATTCTACTTCATTCGCACGAATGTATCCATTCTAATTCATTCGCACGATCAATTCTAATTCATTCATATGATCCATTCTAATTCATTCGTACATTCGTGCGAATGATGTAGAATGGATCGTACGAATGAATCAGAATGGATCGTACGAATGAATTAGAATGGATCATATAAATGAATTAGAATGGATCGTGCGAATGAATTAGAATGGATCGTATGACTGAATTAGAATGGATACATTCGTGCGAATGAATTAGAATGGATCGTACGAATGAGTAAGAATGGATCATACAAATGAAATAGAATGGATCGTACGAATAAAATTAGAATGGATCGTGCTAATGAATTAGAATGGATCGTACGAATAAATTAGAATAGATTGTCCGAATGAATACATTCGTGCGAATGAATTAGAATGGATCGTATGAATGAATTAGAATGGATCGTATGAATGAATTCGAATGGATCGTACGAATGAATTAGAATGGATACATTCGTGCGAATGAAGTAGAATGGATCGTACGAATGAATTAGAATGGATCGTACGAATGAATTAGAATGAATCGTACGAATGAATTAGAATGGATACATTCGAACGAATGAATTAGAATAGATCGTAGGAATGAATTAGAATGGATCATACGAATGAATTAGAATTGATCGTGCGAATGAATTAGAATGGATTGTACGAATGAATTAGAGTGGATACATTCATGCAAATGAAGTAGAATGGATCGTACGAATGAATTAGAATGGATCATACGAATGAAGTAGAATGGATTGTACGAATGAATTAGAATGGATACATTCGTGCGAATAAAGTAGAATGGATCGTACGAATGAATTAGAATGGATCGTACGAATGAATTAGAATGAATCGTACGAATGAATTTGAATGAATCGTACGAATGAATTAGAATGGATACATTCGAACGAATGAATTAGAATAGATTGTAAGAATGAATTAGAATGGATCATACGAATGAATTAGAATTGATCGTGCGAATGAATTAGAATGGATCATACGAATGAATTAGAATTGATCGTGCGAATGAATTAGAATGGATTGTACGAATGAATTAGAATGGATACATTCGTGCGAATGAAGTAGAATGGATCGTACGAATGAATTAGAATGGATCGTACGAATGAATTAGAATGGATCATACAAATGAATTAGAATTGATCGTGCGAATGAATTAGAATGGATTGTACGAATGAATTAGAATGGATACATTCGTGCGAATGAAGTAGAATGAATCGTGCGAATGAATTAGAATGGATCGTAAGAATGAATTAGAATGAATCGTACGAATGAATTAGAATGGATACATTCGAACGAATAAATTAGAATAGATCGTAGGAATGAATTAGAATGGATCATACGAATGAATTAGAATTGATCGTGCGAATGAATCAGAATGGATCGTACGAATGAATTAGAATGGATACATTCGTGCGAATGAAGTAGATTGGATCGTACGAATGAATCAGAATGGATCGTACGAATGAATTAGAATGAATCGTACGAATGAATTAGAATGGATACATTCGAACGAATGAATTAGAATAGATCGTAGGAATGAATTAGAATGGATCATACGAATGAATTAGAATTGATCGTGCGAATGAATTAGAATGGATTGCACGAATGAATTAGAATGGATACATTCGAGTGAATGAAGTAGAATGGATCGTACGAATGAATTAGAATGGATCGTACGAATGAATTAGAATGGATACATTCGAACGAATGAATTAGAATAGATCGTAATAATGAATTAGAATGGATCATACGAATGAATTAGAATTGATCATGCGAATTAATTAGAATGGATTGTACGAATGAATTAGAATGGATACATTCGTACGAATGAGTAAAAATGGATCGTATGAATGAAATAGGAATGAATTAGAATGGATCGTACGAATGAATTAGAATGGATCGTACGAATGAATTAGAATGGATCGTACGAATGAATCAGAATGGATCGTACGAATGAATTAGAATTGATACATTCGTGCGAATGAAGTGGAATGGATCGTACGAATGAATTAGAATGGATTGTACGAATGAATTAGAATAGATCGTAGGAATGAATTAGAATGGATCATACGAATGAATTAGAATTGATCGTGCGAATGAATTAGAATGGATTGCACGAATGAATTAGAATGGATACATTCGTGCGAATGAAGTAGAATGGATCGTACGAATGAATTAGAATGGATCGTACGAATGAATTAGAATGACTCGTACGAATGAATTAGAATGGATACATTCGAACGAATGAATTAGAATAGATCGTAGGAATGAATTAGAATGGATCATACGAATGAATTAGAATTCATCGTGCGAATGAATTAGAATGGATTGTACGAATGAATTAGAATGGATACATTCGTGCGAATGAAGTAGAATGGATCGTACGAATGAATTAGAATGGATCGTACGAATGAATTAGAATGAATCGTACGAATGAATCAGAATGGATAAATTCGAAGGAATGAATTAGAATAGATCGTAGAAATGAATTAGAATGGATACATTCGAACGTATGAATTAGAATGGATCGTACGAATGAATTAGAATTGATTGTATGAATGAATTAGAATGGATACATTCGTGCGAATGAAGTAGAATGGATCGTACGAATGAATTGTACGAATGAATTAGAATGTATACATTCGAACGAATGAATTAGAATAGATCGTAGGAATGAATTAGAATGGATCATACGAATGAATTAGAATTGATCGTGCGAATGAATTAGAATGGATTGTACGATCTATTCTAATTCATTCGTTCGTACGATCCATTCTAATTCATTCGTACGATCCATTCTAATTCATTCGCACGATCTATTCTAATTCATTCGTTCGAATGTATCCATTCTCGTACGAATGAAATAGAATGGATCGTACGAATGAATTAGAATGGATCGTGCTAATGAATTAGAATGGATTGTACGAATGACTTAGAATAGATTGTGCGAATGAATTAGAATGGATCATATGAATAAATTAGAATGGATACATTCGTGCGAATGAAGTAGAATGGATCGTACGAATGAATTAGAATGGATCGTACGAACGAATCAGAATGGATCGTATGAATGAATTAGAATGAATCGTACGAATGAATTAGAATGGAAACATTCGAACAAATAAATTAGAGATCCATTCTACTTCATTCGCACGAATGTATCCATTGTAATTCATTCGTACAATCCATTCTAATTGATTCGCATGATCAATTCTAATTCATTCGTATGATCCATTCTAATTCATTCCTACGATCTATTCTAATTCATTCGTTCGAATGTTTCCATTCTAATTCATTCGTATGATTCATTCTAATTCATTCGTACGATCCTTTCTGATTCATTCGTACGATCCATTCTAATTCATTCATACGATCCATTCTACTTCATTCGCACGAATGTATCCATTCTAATTCATTCGTACAATCCATTCTAATTCATTCGCACGATCAATTCTAATACATTCGTATGATCCATTCTAATTCATTCCTACGATCTATTCTAATTCATTCGTTCGAATGTATCCATTCTAATTCATTCGTACGATCCATTCTAATTCATTCGTACGATCCATTCTACTTCATTCGCACGAATGTATCCATTCTAATTCATTCGTACGATCAATTCTAATTCATTCGTATGATCCATTCTAATTCATTCGTACATTCGTGCGAATACTGTAGAATGGATCGTACGAATGAATCAGAATGGATCGTACGAATGAATTAGAATGGATCATATAAATGAATTAGAATGGATCGTGCGAATGAATTAGAATGGATCGTATGACTGAATTAGAATGGATACATTCGGGCGAATGAATTAGAATGGATCGTACGAATGAGTAAGAATGGATCATACAAATGAAATAGAATGGATCGTACGAATGAATTAGAATGGATCGTGCTAATGAATTAGAATGGATCGTACGAATAAATTAGAATAGATTGTCCGAATGAATATATTCGTGCGAATGAATTAGAATGGATCGTATGAATGAATTAGAATGGATCGTATGAATGAATTCGAATGGATCGTACGAATGAATTAGAATGGATACATTCGTGCGAATGAAGTAGAATGGATCGTACGAATGAATTAGAATGGATCGTACGAATGAATTAGAATGAATCGTACGAATGAATTAGAATGGATACATTCGAACGAATGAATTAGAATAGATCGTAGGAATGAATTAGAATGGATCATACGAATAAATTAGAATTGATCGTGCGAATGAATTAGAATGGATTGTACGAATGAATTAGAGTGGATACATTCGTGCAAATGAAGTAGAATGGATCGTACGAATGAATTAGAATGGATCGTTCAAATGAAGTAGAATGGATTGTACGAATGAATTAGAATGGATACATTCGTGCGAATGAAGTAGAATGGATCGTACGAATGAATTAGAATGGATCGTACGAATGAATTAGAATGAATCGTACGAATGAATTTGAATAAATCGTACGAATGAATTAGAATGGATACATTCGAACGAATGAATTAGAATAGATCGTAGGAATAAATTAGAATGGATCATACGAATGAGTTAGAATTGATCGTGCAAATGAATTAGAATGGATCATACGAATGAATTAGAATTGATCGTGCGAATGAATTAGAATGGATTGTACGAATGAATTAGAATGGATACATTCGTGCGAATGAAGTAGAATGGATCGTACGAATGAATTAGAATGGATCGTACGAATGAATTAGAATGGATCATACAAATGAATTAGAATTGATCGTGCGAATGAATTAGAATGGATTGTACGAATGAATTAGAATGGATACATTCGTGCGAATGAAGTAGAATGAATCGTGCGAATGAATTAGAATGGATCGTAAGAATAAATTAGAATGAATCGTACGAATAAATTAGAATGGATACATTCGAACGAATAAATTAGAATAGACCGTAGGAATGAATTAGAATGGATCATATGAATGAATTAGAATTGATCGTGCGAATGAATTAGAATGGATTGTACGAATGAATTAGAATGGATACATTCGTGCGAATGAAGTAAAATGGATCGTACGAATGAATCAGAATGGATCGTACGAATGAATTAGAATGAATCGTACGAATGAATTAGAATGGATACATTCGAACGAATGAATTAGAATAGATCGTAGGAATGAATTAGAATGGATCATACGAATGAATTAGAATTGATCGTGCGAATGAATTAGAATGGATTGTACGAATGAATTAGAATGGATACATTCGTGCGAATGAAGTAGAATGGAACGTACGAATGAATTAGAATGGATCGTACGAATGAATTAGAATGAATCGTACGAATGAATTAGAATGGATACATTCGAACGAATGAATTAGAATAGATCGTAGGAATGAATTAGAATGGATCATACGAATGAATTAGAATTGATCGTGCGAATGAATTAGAATGGATTGCACGAATGAATTAGAATGGATACATTCGAACGAATGAAGTAGAATGGATCGTACGAATGAATTAGAATGGATCGTACGAATGAATTAGAATGAATCGTACGAATGAATTAGAATGGATACATTCGAACGAATGAATTAGAATAGATCGTAATAATGAATTAGAATGGATCATACGAATGAATTAGAATTAATCGTGCGAATGAATTAGAATGGATTGTACGAATGAATTAGAATGGATACATTCGTACGAATGAGTAAAAATGGATCGTACGAATGAAATAGGAATGAATTAGAATGGATCGTACGAATGAATTAGAATGGATCGTACGAAAGAATTAGAATGGATCGTACGAATGAATCAGAATGGATCGTACGAATGAATTAGAATTGATACATTCGTGCGAATGAAGTAGAATGGATCGTACGAATGAATTAGAATGGATTGTACGAATGAATTAGAATAGATCGTAGGAATGAATTAGAATGGATCATACGAATGAATTAGAATTGATCGTGCGAATGAATTAGAATGGATTGTACGAATTAATTAGAATGGATACATTCGTGCGAATGAAGTAGAATGGATCGTACGAATGAATTAGAATGGATCGTACGAATGAATTAGAATGAGTCGTACGAATGAATTAGAATGGATACATTCGAACGAATGAATTAGAATAGATCGTAGGAATGAATTAGAATGGATCAAACGAATGAATTAGAATTGATCGTGCGAATGAATTAGAATGGATTGTACGAATGAATTAGAACGGATACATTCGTGCGAATGAAGTAGAATGGATCGTACGAATGAATTAGAATGGATCGTACGAATGAATTAGAATGAATCGTATGAATGAATTAGAATGGATACATTCGAAGAAATGAATTAGAATAGATCGTAGAAATGAATTAGAATGGATACATTCGAACGAATGAATTAGAATGGATCGTACGAATGAATTAGAATTGATTGTACGAATGAATTAGAATGGATACATTCGTGCGAATGAAGTAGAATGGATCGTACGAATGAATTGTACGAATGAATTAGAATGTATACATTCGAACGAATGAATTAGAATAGATCGTAGGAATGAATTAGAATGGATCATACGAATGAATTAGAATTGATCGTGCGAATGAATTAGAATGGATTGTATGATCTATTCTAATTCATTCGTTCGTACGATCCATTCTAATTCATTCGTACGATCCATTCTAATTCATTCGCACGATCTATTGTAATTCATTCGTTCGAATGTATCCATTCTCGTACGAATGAAATAGAATGGATCGTACGAATGAATTAGAATGGATCATGCTAATGAATTAGAATGGATCGTACGAATGACTTAGAATAGATTGTGCGAATGAATTAGAATGGATCGTACGAATAAATTAGAATGGATACATTCGTGCGAATGAAGTAGAATGGATCGTACGAATGAATTAGAATGGATCGTACGAATGAATCAGAATGGATCGTACGAATGAATTAGAATGAATCGTACGAATGAATTAGAATGGAAACATTCGAACGAATGAATTAGAGATCCATTCTACTTCATTCGCATGAATGTATCCAGTCTAATTCATTCGTACAATCCATTCTAATTCATTCGCACGATCAATTCTAATTCATTCGTATGATCCATTCTAATTCATTCCTACGATCTATTCTAATTCATTCGTTCGAATGTTTCCATTCTAATTCATTCGTATGATTCATTCTAATTCATTCGTACGATCCATTCTGATTCATTCGTACGATCCATTCTAATTCATTCGTACGATCCATTCTACTTCATTCGCACGAATGTATCCATTCTAATTCATTCGTACAATCCATTCTAATTCATTCGCACGATCAATTCTAATTCATTCGTCGATTCATTCCTACGATCTATTCTAATTCATTCGTTCGAATGTATCCATTCTAATTCATTCATACGATTCATTCCAATTCATTCGTACGATCCATTCTAATTCATTCGTACGATCCATTCTACTTCATTCGCACAAATGTATTCATTCTAATTCATTCGTACAATCCATTCTAATTCATTCGCACGATCAATTCTAATTCATTCGTATGATTCATTCTAATTCATTCCTACGATCTATTCTAATTCATTCGTTCGAATGTATCCATTCTAATTCATTCGTACGATTCATTCTAATTCATTCGTACGATCCATTCTAATTCATTCGTACGTGGATACATTCATGCGAATGAATTAGAATGGATCGTACGAATGAATTATAATGTATACATTCATGCGAATGAATTAGAAAGGATCGTACGAATGAATTAGAATGGATCATACGAGTGAATTAGAATGGATCATACAAATGAATTAGAATGGATACATTCGAACGAATGAATTACAATAGATCGTAGGAATGAATTAGAATGGATCATACGAATGAATTAGAATTGATCGTGCGAATGAATTAGAATGGATTGCACGAATGAATTAGAATGGATACATTCGTGCGAATGAAGTAGAATGGATCGTACGAATGAATTAGAATGGATCGTACGAATGAATTAGAATGGATCGTACGAATGAATTAGAATGGATATATTCATGCGAATGAATTAGAATTGATCGTGCGAATGAATTAGAATGGATCGTGCGAATGAATTAGAATGAATCGTGCGAATGAATTAGAATGGATACATTCGAACGAATAAATTAGAATAGATCGTAGGAATGAATTAGAATGGATCATACGAATGAATTAGAATTGATCGTGCGAATGAATTAGAATGGATTGTACGAATGAATTAGAATGGATATGCGAATGAAGTAGAATGGATCGTACGAATGAATTAGAATGTATTCATTCCAATTCATTCTAATTCATTCGTTCGAATGTATTCATTCCAATTCATTCGTATGATTCATTCTAATTCATTCGTACGATCCATTCTAATTCATTCGTACGATCCATTCTACTTCATTCGCACGAATGTATCCATTCTAATTCATTCGTACAATCCATTCTAATTCATTCGCACGATCAATTCTAATTCATTCGTATGATCCATTCTAATTCATTCCTACGATCTTTTCTAATTCATTCGTTCGAATGTATCCATTCTAATTCATTCGTATGATTCATTCTAATTCATTCGTACGATCCATTCTAATTCATTCGTACGATCCATTCTACTTCATTCTCACGAATGTATCCATTCTAATTCATTCGTACAATCCATTCTAATTCATTCGCACGATCCATTCTAATTCATTCGTACGATCCATTCTACTTCATTCGCACGAATGTATCCATTCTAATTCATTCGTACAATCCATTCTAATTCATTCGCACGATCAATTCTAATTCATTCGTATGATCCATTCCAATTCATTCCTACGATCTATTCTAATTCATTCGTTCGAATGTATCCATTCCAATTCATTCGTACGATTCATTCTAATTCATTCGTACGATCCATTATAATTCATTCGTACGATCCATTCTACTTCATTCGCACCAATGTATCCATTCTAATTCATTCGTACAATCCATTCTAATTCATTCGCACGATCAATTCTAATTCATTCGTATGATCTATTCTAATTCATTCCTTCGATCTATTCTAATTCATTCGTTCGAATGTATCCATTCTAATTCATTCGTACGATTCATTCTAATTCATTCGTACGATCCATTCTAATTCATTCGTACGATCCATTCTAATTCATTCGCACGAATGTATCCATTCTAATTCATTCGTACGATCCATTCTAATTCTTCATACGATCCATTCTAATTCATTCGCACGATCCATTCTAATTCATTCGTACAATCCATTCTAATTCTATTCTAATTCATTCGTACAATCCATTCTAATTCATTCGCACGATCCATTCTAATTCATTCGTATGATCCATTCTAATTCATTCGTACGATCCATTCTAATTCATTCGCACAAATGTATCCATTCTAATTCATTTGCTCGAATATATCCATTTTAATTCATTCGTACGATCCATTCTAATTCATTCGTACGATCCATTCTACTTCATTCGCACGAATGTATCCATTCTAATTCATTCGCACAATCCATTCTAATTCATTCGCACGATCATTTCTAATTCATTCGTACGATCCATTCTTATTCATTCGTACGATCCATTCTAATTCATTCGTATGATCCATTCTAATTCATTCGTACGATCCATTCTAATTTATTCGTTCGAATGTTTCCATTCTAATTCATTCGTACGATTCATTCTAATTCATTCGTACGATCCATTCTGATTCATTCGTACATTCGTGCGAATGAAGTAGAATGGATCGTACGAATGAATTAGAATGGATCGTACGAATGAATTAGAATGAATCGTACGAATGAATTAGAATGGATACATTCGAACGAATGAATTAGAATAGATCGTAGGAATGAATTAGAATGGATCATACGAATGAATTAGAATTGATCGTGCGAATGAATTAGAATGGATCGTACGAATGAATTAGAATAGAATGGATACATTCGTGCGAATGAATTAGAATGGATACATTCGAACGAATGAAGTAGAATGGATCGTACGAATGAATTAGAATGTATCGTACGAATGAATTAGAATGAATCGTACGAATGAATTAGAATGGATCGTACGAATGAATTAGAATGGATACATTCGAACGAATGAATTAGAATAGATCGTAGGAATGAATTAGAATGCATCATACGAATGAATTAGAATTGATCGTACGAATGAATTAGAATGGATTGTACGAATGAATTAGAATGGATACATTCGTGCGAATGAACTAGAACGGATCGTACGAATGAATTAGAATGGATCGTACGAATGAATTAGAATGAATCGTACGAATGAATTAGAATGGATCATACGAATGAATTAAAATGGATACATTCATGCGAATGAATTAGAATAGATCGTACGAATGAGTAAGAATGGATCGTACGAATGAAATAGAATGGATCGTATGAATGAATTAGAATGGATCGTGCTAATGAATTAGAATGGATCGTACGAATGAATTAGAATAGATACATTCATGCGAATGAATTAGAATGGATCGTAGGAATGAATTAGAATGGATCATACGAATGAATTAGAATTGATCGTGCGAATGAATTAGAATGGATTGTACAAATGAATTAGAATGGATACATTCATATGAATGAATTAGAATGGATCGGACGAATGAATTAGAATGGATCGTACGAATGAATTAGAATGGATCGTACGAATGAATTAGAATGAATCGTACGAATGAATTAGAATGGATACATTCGAACGAATGAATTAGAATAGATCGTAGGAATGAATTAGAATGGATCATACGAATGAATTAGAATTGATTGTGTGAATGAATTAGAATGGATTGTACGAATGAATTAGAATGGATACATTCGTGCGAATGAAGTAGAATGGATCGTACGAATGAATTAGAATGGATCGTACGAATGAATTAGAATGAATCGTATGAATGAATTAGAATGGATACATTCAAACGAATGAATTAGAATAGATCGTAGGAATGAATTAGAATGGATCGTACGAATGAATTAGAATTGATCGTGCGAATGAATTAGAATGGATTGTACGAATGAATTAGAATGGATACATTCGTGCGAATGAAGTTGAATTAATCGTGCGAATGAATTAGAATGGATTGCACGAATGAATTAGAATGGATACATTCGTGCGAATGAAGTAGAACGGATCGTACGAATGAATTAGAATGGATCGTACGAATGAATTAGAATGAATCCTACGAATGAATTAGAATGGATCATACGAATGAATTAGAATGGATACATTCATGCGAATGAATTAGAATGGATCGTACGAATGAGTAAGAATGGATCGTATGAATGAAATAGAATGGATCGTACGAATGAATTAGAATGGATCGTGCTAATGAATTAGAATGGATCGTACGAATGAATTAGAATGGATACATTCATGCGAATGAATTAGAATGGATCGTACGAATGAATAAGAATGGATCATACGAATGAATTAGAAATGATCGTGCGAATGAATTAGAATGGATTGCACGAATGAATTAGAATGGATACATTCGTGCGAATGAAGTAGAATGGATCGTACGAATGAATTAGAATGGATCGTACGAATGAATTAGAAAGGATACATTCGAACAAATGAATTAGAATAGATCGTAGGAATGAATTAGAATGGATCATACGAATGAATTAGAATTGATCGTGCGAATGAATTAGAATGGATTGTACGAATGAAATAGAATGGATACATTCATGCGAATGAAGTAGAATGGATCGTACGAATGAATTAGAATGGATCGTACGAATGAATTAGAATGGATACATTCGAACTAATGAATTAGAATAGATCGTAGGAATGAATTAGAATGGATCGTACGAATGAATTAGAATGGATTGTACGAATGAATTAGAATGGATTGTACGAATGAATTAGAATGGATACATTCGTGCGAATGAAGTAGAATGGATCGTACGAATGAATTAGAATGGATACATTCGAACGAATGAATTAGAATAGATTGTAGGAATGAATTAGAATGGATCATACGAATGAATTAGAATTGATCGTGCGAATGAATTAGAATGGATTGTACGAATGAATTAGAATGGATACATTCGAATGAATTAGAATGGATCGTACGAATGAATTAGAATAGATCGTAGGAATGAATTAGAATGGATCATACGAATGAATTAGAATTGATCGTGCGAATGAATTAGAATGGATAGTACGAATGAATTAGAATGGATACATTCGTGTGAATGAAGTAGAATGGATCGTACGAATGAATTAGAATGGATCATACGAATGAAATAGAATGGATCGTACGAATGGATACATTCGTGCGAATGAAGTAGAATGGATCGTACGAATGAATTAGAATGGATCGTACGAATGAATTAGAATGGATCGTACGAATGAATTAGAATGAATCATACGAATGAATTAGAATTGATCGTACGAATGAATTAGAATGGATACATTCATGCAAATGAATTAGAATGGATCGTACGAATGAGTAAGAATGGATCGTACGAATGAAATAGAATGGATCGTACGAATGAATTAGAATGGATCGTGCTAATGAATTAGAATGGATCGTACGAATGAATTAGAATGGATACATTCATGCGAATGAATTAGAATGGATCGTACGAATGAGTAAGAATGGATCATACGAATGAAATAGAATGGATCGTACGAATGAATTAGAATGGATCGTGCTAATGAATTAGAATGGATCGTACGAATGACTTAGAATAGATTGTGCGATTGAATTAGAATGGATCGTACGAATGAATTAGAATGGATCGTATAAATGAATTAGAATGGATCGTGCGAATGAATTAGAATGGATCGTATGATTGAATTAGAATGGATACATTCGTGCGAATGAATTAGAATGGATCGTACGAATGAGTAAGAATGGATCATACAAATGAAATAGAATGGATCATATGAATGAATTAGAATGGATCGTGCTAATGAATTAGAATGGATCGTACGAATAAATTAGAATAGATTGTCCGAATGAATACATTCGTGCGAATGAATTATAATGGATCGTATGAATGAATTAGAATGGATCTTATGAATGAATTCGAATGGATCGTACGAATGAATTACAATGGATACATTCGTCGGAATGAATTAGAATGGATAATACAAAGGAATTAGGGTGGATCGTATGAATGCATTAGAATGGATATATTCGTGCGAATGAATTAGAATGGATTGTATGAATGAATTAGAATGGATCGTATGAATGAATTAGAATGGACCGTGCGAACGATTTAAACTGGATCTTACGAATGAATTAGAATGGATCGTATGAATGAATTAGAAAGAATCGTAGGAATGAATTAGAATGGATACATTCGTGCGAATGAAGTAGAATGGATCGTACGAATGAATTAGAATGAATACATTCGTGCGAATGAAGTAGAATGGATCGTACGATTGAATTAGAATGGATCGTACGAATGAATTAGAATGAATCGTACGAATGAATTAGAATGGAAACATTCGAACGAATGAATTAGAATAGATCGTAGGAATGAATTAGAATGGATCATACGAATGAATTAGAATTGATCGTGCGAATGAATTTGAATGGATTGTACGAATGAATTAGAATGGATACATTCGTGCGAATGAAGTAGAATGGATCGTACGAATGAATTAGAATGAATCGTACGAATGAATTAGAATGGATACATTCGAACGAATAAATTAGAATAGATCGTAGGAATGAATTAGAATGGATCATACGAATGAATTAGAATTGATCGTGCGAATGAATTAGAATGGATTGTACGAATGAATTAGAATGGATACATTCGTGCGAATAAAGTAGAATGGATCGTACGAATGAATTAGAATGGATCGTACGAATGAATTAGAATGAATCGTACGAATGAATTAGAATGGATACATTCGAACGAATGAATTAGAATAGATCGTAGGAATGAATTAGAATGGATCATACGAATGAATTAGAATTGATCGTGCGAATGAATTAGAATGGATTGCACGAATGAATTAGAATGGATATGCGAATGAAGTAGAATGGATCGTACGAAAGAATTAGAATGGATCGTACGAATGAATTAGAATGGATACATTCGTGCGAATGAAGTAGAATGAATCAGAATGGATCGTACGAATGAATTAGAATGAATCGTACGAATGAATTAGAATGGAAACATTCGAACGAATGAATCAGAATGGATAGTAGGATTGAATTAGAATGGATCATACGAATGAATTAGAATTGATCGTGCGAATGAATTAGAATGGATTGTACGAATGAATTAGAATGGATATTTTCGTGCGAATGAAGTAGAATGGATCGTACGAATGAATTAGAATGGATCGTACGAATGAATTAGAATGGATACATTCGAACGAATGAATTAAAATAGATCGTAGGAATGAATTAGAATGGATCATACGAATGAATTAGAATTGATCGTGCGAATGAATTAGAATGGATTGTACGAATGAATTAGAATGGATACATTCGTGCGAATGAAGTAGAATGGATCGTACGAATGAAGTAGAATGGATCGTATGAATGAATTAGAATGGATCGTACGAATGAATTAGAATGAATCGTACGAATGAATTAGAATGGATACATTCGAACGAATGAATTAGAATAGATCGTAGGAATGAATTAGAATTGATCGTGCGAATGAATTAGAATGGATTGTACGAATGAATTAGAATGGATACATTCGTGCAAATGAAGTAGAATGGATCGTACGAATGAATTAGAATGGATCGTACGAATGAATTAGAATGAATCGTACGAATGAATTGGAATGGATACATTCGAACGAATGAATTAGAATAGATCGTAGGAATGAATTAGAATGGATCATACGAATGAATTAGAATTAATCGTGCGAATGAATTAGAATGGATTGTACGAATGAATTAGAATGGATACATTCGTGCGAATGAAGTAGAATGGATCGTACGAATGAATTAGAATGGATCGTACGAATGAATTAGAATGAATCGTACGAATGAATTAGAATAGATACATTCGAACGAATGAAATAGAATAGATCGTAGGAATGAATTAGAATGGATCATACGAATGAATTAGAATTGATCGTGCGAATGAATTAGAATGGATTGTACGAATGAATTAGAATGGATACATTCGTGCGAATGAAGTAGAATGGATCGTACGAATGAATTAGAATGGATCGTATGAATGAATTAGAATGAATCGTACGAATGAATTAGAATGGATACATTCGAACGAATGAATTAGAATAGATCGTACGAATGAATTAGAATGGATGATACGAATGAATTAGAATTGATCGTGCGAATGAATTAGAATGGATTGTACGAATGAATTAGAATGGATACATTCGTGCGAATGAAGTAGAATGGATCGTACGAATGAATTAGAATGGATCGTACGAATGAATTAGAATGAATCGTACGAATGAATTAGAATGGATACATTCGAACGAATGAATTAGAATAGATCGTAGGAATGAATTAGAATGGATCATACGAATGAATTAGAATTGATCGTGCGAATAAATTAGAATGGATTGCACGAATGAATTAGAATGGATACATTCGAGCGAATGAAGTAGAATGGATCGTACGAATGAATTAGAATGGATCGTACGAATGAATTAGAATGAATCGTACGAATGAATTAGAATGGATACATTCAAACGAATGAATTAGAAGAGATCATAGGAATGAATTAGAATGGATCATACGAATGAATTAGAATTGATCGTGCGAATGAATTAGAATGGATTGTACGAATGAATTAGAATGGATACATTCGTGCGAATGATGTAGAATGGAGCGTACGAATGAATCAGAATGGATCGTTCGAATGAATTAGAATGAATCATACGAATGAATTAGAATGGATACATTCGAACGAATGAATTAGAATAGATCGTAGGAATGAATTAGAATGGATCATACGAATGAATTAGAATTGATCGTGCGAATGAATTAGAATGGATTGTACGAATGAATTAGAATGGATACATTCGTGCGAATGAAGTAGAATGGATCGTACGAATGAATTAGAATGGATCGTACGAATAAATTAGAATGAATCGTACGAATGAATTAGAATGGATACATTCGAACTAATGAATTAGAATAAATCGTAGGAATGAATTAGAATGGATCATACGAATGAATTAGAATTGATCGTGCGAATGAATTAGAATGGATTGTACGAAGGAATTAGAATGGATACATTCGTGCGAATGAAGTAGAATGGATCGTACGAATGAATTAGAATGGATCGTACGAATGAATTAGAATGGATCATACGAATGAATTAGAATGAATCGTACGAATGAATTAGAATGGATACATTCGATCGAATAAATTAGAATAGATCGTAGGAATGAATTAGAATGGATCATACGAATGAATTAGAATTGATCGTGCGAATGAATTAGAATGGATTATACGAATGAATTAGAATGGATACATTCGTGCGAATAAATTAGAATAGATCGTAGGAATGAATTAGAATAGATCATACGAATGAATTAGAATTGATCGTGCGAATGAATTAGAATGGATTGTACGAATGAATTAGAATGGATACATTCGTGCGAATGAAGTAGAATGGATCGTACGAATGAATTAGAATGGATCGTACGAATGAATTAGAATGAATCGTACGAATGAATTAGAATGGATACATTCGAACGAATAAATTAGAATAGATCGTAGGAATGAATTAGAATGGATCATACTAATGAATTAGAATTGATCGTGCTAATGAATTAGAATGGATTGTACGAATGAATTAGAATGGATACATTCGTGCGAATGATGTAGAATGGATCATACGAATGAATCAGAATGGATCGTACGAATGAATTAGAATGAATCGTACGAATGAATTAGAATGGAAACATTCGAACAAATGAATTAGAATAGATCGTAGGAATGAATTAGAATGGATCATACAAATGAATTAGAATTGATCGTGCGAATGAATTAGAATGGATTGTACGAATGAATTAGAATGGATACATTCGTGCGAATGAAGTAGAATGGATCGTACGAATGAATTAGAATGGATCGTACGAATGAATTAGAATGAATCGTACGAATAAATTAGAATGGATACATTCGAACGAATGAATTAGAATAGATCGTAGGAATGAATTAGAATGGATCATACGAATGAATTAGAATTGATCGTACGAATGAATTAGAATGGATACATTCGAACGAATGAATTAGAATAGATCATAGGAATGAATTAGAATGGATCATATGAATGAATTAGAATTGATCGTGCGAATGAATTAGAATGGATACATTCGTGCGAATGAAGTAGAATGGATTGTACGAATGAATTAGAATGGATACATTTGTGCGAATGAAGTAGAATGGATCGTACGAATGAATTAGAATGAATTGTACGAATGAATTAGAATGGATACATTCGTGCGAATGAAGTAGAATGGATCGTACGAATGAATTAGAATGGATCATACGAATGAATCAGAATGGATCGAACGAATGAATTAGAATAAATCGTACGAATGAATTAGAATGGATACATTCGAATGAATGAATTAGAATAGATCATAGGAATGAATTAGAATGGATCATACGAATGAATTAGAATTGATCATACGAATGAATTAGAATGAATCGTACGAATGAATTAGAATGGATACATTCGAACGAATGAATTAGAATAGATCGTAGGAATGAATTAGAATGGATCATACGAATGAATTAGAATTGATCGTGCGAATGAATTAGAATGGATTGTACGAATGAATTAGAATGGATACATTCGTGCGAATGAAGTAGAATGGATCGTACGAATGAATTAGAATGGATCGTACGATCCATTCTACTTCATTCGCACGAATGTATCCATTCTAATTCATTCGTACAATCCATTCTAATTCATTCGTACGATTCATTCCAATTCATTCGTACGATCCATTCTAATTCATTCGTACGATCCATTCTACTTCATTCGCACGAATGTATCCATTCTAATTCATTCGTGCAATCCATTCTAATTCATTCGTATGATCAATTCTAATTCATCGTGCAAAAGAATTCGAATGGATTGTATGAATGAATTAGAATTGATCGTGCGAATGAATTAGAATGGATTGTACGAATGAATTAGAATGGATACATTCGTGCGAATGAAGTAGAATGGATCGTACGAATGAATTAGAATGGATCGTACGAATGAATTAGAATGGATACATTCGAACGAATGAATTAGAATAGATCGTAGGAATGAATTAGAATGGATCATACGAATGAATTAGAATTGATCGTGCGAATGAATTAGAATGTATTGTACGAATGAATTAGAATGGATACATTCGTGCGAATGAAGTAGAATGGATCGTACGAATGAATTAGAATGGATCGTACGAATGAATTAGAATGGATACATTCGAACGAATGAATTAGAATAGATCGTAGGAATGAATTAGAATGGATCATACGAATGAATTAGAATTGATCGTGCGAATGAATTAGAATGGATTGTACGAATGAATTAGAATGGATACATTCGTGCGAATGAAGTAGAATGGATCGTACGAATGAATTAGAATGGATCGTACGAATGAATCAGAATGGATCGTACGAATGAATTAGAATGAATCGTACGAATGAATTAGAATGGAAACATTCGAACGAATGAATTAGAATAGATCATAGGAATGAATTAGAATGGATCATACGAATGAATTAGAATTGATCGTGCGAATGAATTAGAATGGATTGTATGAATGAATTAGAATAGATACATTCGTGCGAATGAAGTAGAATGGATCGTACGAATGAATTAGAATGGATCGTACGAATGAATTAGAATGAATCGTACGAATGAATTAGAATGGATACATTCGAACGAATGAATTAGAATATATCGTAGGAATGAATTAGAATTGATCATACGAATGAATTAGAATTGATCATGCGAATGAATTAGAATGGATTGCACGAATGAATTAGAATGGATACATTCGCACGAATGAAGTAGAATGGATCGTACGAATGAATTAGAATGGATCGTACGAATGAATTAGAATGAATCGTACGAATGAATTAGAATGGATACATTCGAACGAATGAATTAGAATAGATCGTAGGAATGAATTAGAATGGATCATACGAATGAATTAGAATTGATCGTGCGAATGAATTAGAATGGATTTTACGAATGAATAGAATGGATACATTCGTGCGAATGAAGTAGAATGGATCGTACGAATGAATTAGAATGGATCGTACGAATGGGATACATTCGAACGAATAAATTAGAATAGACCGTAGGAATGAATTATAATGGATCATACGAATGAATTAGAATTGATCGAGCGAATGAATTAGAATGGATTGTACGAATGAATTAGAATGGATAAATTCATGCGAATGAAGTAGAATGGATCGTACGAATGAATTAGAATGGATCGTATGAATGAATTAGAATGAATCGTACGAATGAATTAGAATGGATACATTCGAACGAATGAATTAGAATAGATCATAGGAATGAATTAGAATAGATCATACGAATGAATTAGAATTGATCGTGCGAATGAATTAAAATGGATTGTACGAATGAATTAGAATGGATTGTACGATCCATTCTAATTCATTCGTATAATTCATTCTAATTCATTCGTACGATCCATTCTAATTCATTCGTACGATCCATTCTACTTCATTCGCACGAATGTATCCATTCTAATTCATTCGTACAATCCATTCTAATTCATTCGCACGATCAATTCTAATTCATTCGTATGATCCATTCTAATTCATTCCTACGATCTATTCTAATTTATTCGTTCGAATGTATCCATTCTAATTCATTCGTACGATTCATTCTAATTCATTCGTACGATCAATACTAATTCATTCTTATGATCCATTCTACTTCATTCGCACGAATGTATCCATTCTAATTCATTCATACAATCCATTCTAATTCATTCGCACGATCAATTCTAATTCATTCGTATGATCCATTCTAATTCATTCCTACGATCTATTCTAATTCATTCGCTTGAATGTATCCATTCTAATTCATTCATACGATTCATTCTAATTCATTCGTACGATCCATTCTAATTCCTTCGTACGATCCATTCTACTTCATTCGCACGAATGTATCCATTCTAATTCATTCGTTCAATCCATTCTAATTTATTCGCACGATAAATTCTAATTCATTCGTATGATCCATTCTAATTCATTCTTACGATCTATTCTAATTCATTCGTTCGAATGTATCTATTCTAATTCATTCGTATGATTCATTCTAATTCATTCGTATGATCCATTCTAATTCATTCGTACGATCCATTCTACTTCATTCGCACGGATGTATCCATTCTAATTCATTCGTACAATCCATTCTAATTTATTCGCACGATCAATTCTAATTCATTCGTATGATCCATTCTAATTCATTCGTACGATCCATTCTAATTCATTCGTACGATCCATTCTACTTCATTCGCATGAATGTATCCATTCTAATTCATTCGTACAATCCATTCTAATTCATTCGCACGATCAATTCTAATTCATTCGTATGATCCATTCTAATTCATTCCTACGATCTATTCTAATTTATTCGTTCGAATGTATCCATTCTAATTCATTCGTACGATCCATTCTAATTCATTCGTATGATCCATTCTACTTCATTCGTACGATCCATTCTACTTCATTCGCACGAATGTATACATTCTAATTCATTCGTACAATCCATTCTAATTCATGCGCACGAATGTATCCATTCTAATTCATTCGTACAATCCATTCTAATTCATTCGCACGATCAATTATAATTCATTCGTATGATTCATTCTAATTCATTCGTACGATCCATTCTACTTCATTCGCACGAATGTATCCATTCTAATTCATTCGTACAATCCATTCTAATTCATTCGCACGATCAATTCTAATTCATTCGTATGATCCATTCTAATTCATTCCTACGATCTATTCTAATTCATTCGTTCGAATGTATCCATTCCAATTCATTCGTACGATTCATTCTAATTCATTCGTACGATCCATTCTAATTCATTCGTACGATCCATTCTACTTCATTCGGACGAATGTATCCATTCTAATTCATTCGTACAATCCATTCTAATTCATTCGTACGATTCATTCTAATTCATTCGTACGATCCATTCTACTTCATTTGCACGAATGTATCCATTCTAATTCATTCGTACAATCCATTCTAATTCATTCGTACGATTCATTCTAATTCATTCGTACGATCCATTCTAATTCATTCGCACGAATGAATTAGAATGGATACATTCGAACGAATGAATTAGAATAGATCGTACGAATGAATTAGAATAGATCGTAGGAATAAATTAGAATGGATCATACGAATGAATTAGAATTGATCGTGCGAATGAATTAGAATGGATTGTACGAATGAATTAGAATGGATCGTGCAAATGAATTAGAATCGATCATACGAATGAATTAGAATGGATCGTATGAATGAATTAGATCGTACGAATGAATTAGAATGGATCGTATGAATGAATTAAAATGGATATATTCGAGCGAATGAATTAGAATGGATACATTTGCGCGAATGAATTAGAATGGATCGTACGAATGAATTAGAATTGATCGTACGAATGAATTAGAATGAATCATACGAATGAATTAGAATGGATACATTCGAACGAATGAATTAGAATAGATCGTAGGAATGAATTAGAATGGATCATACGAATGAATTAGAATTGATCGTGCGAATGAAGTAGAATGGATTGTACGAATGAATTAGAATGGATACATTCGTGCGAATGAAGTAGAATGGATCGTACGAATGAATTAGAATGGATCGTACGAATGAATTAGAATGAATCGTACGAATGAATTAGAATGGATACATTAGAACGAATGAATTAGAATGGAAACATTCGAACGAATGAATTAGAATAGATCATAGGAATGAATTAGAATGGATCATACGAATGAATTAGAATTGATCGTGCGAATGAATTAGAATGGATTGTACGAATGAATTAGAATGGATACATTCGTGCGAATGAAGTAGAATGGATCGTACGAATGAATTAGAATGGATCGTACGAATGAATTAGAATGGATCGTACGAATGAATTAGAATGGATACATTCGAACGAATGAATTAGAATAGATCGTAGGAATGAATTAGAATGGATCATACGAATGAATTAGAATTGATCGTGCGAATGAATTAGAATGGATTGTACGAATGAATTAGAATGGATACATTCGTGCGAATGAAGTAGAATGGATCGTACGAATGAATTAGAATGGATCGTACGAATGAATTAGAATGGATCGTACGAATGAATTAGAATGAATCGTACGAATGAATTAGAATGGATACATTCGAACGAATGAATTAGAATAGATCGTAGGAATGAATTAGAATGGATCATACGAATGAATTACAATTGGTCGTGCGAATGAATTAGAATGGATTGTACGAATGAATTAGAATGGATACATTCGTGCGAATGAAGTAGAATGGATCGTACGAATGAATTAGAATGGATCGTACGAATGAATTAGAATGAATCGTACGAATGAATTAGAATGGATACATTCGAACGAATGAATTAGAATAGATCATAGGAATGAATTAGAATGGATCATACGAATGAATTAGAATTGATCGTGCGAATGAATTGGAATGGATTGCACGAATGAATTAGAATGGATACATTCATGCGAATGAAGTAGAATGGATCGTACGAATGAATTAGAAAGGATCGTACGAATGAATTAGAATGAATCGTACGAATGAATTAGAATGGATACATTCGAACGAATGAATTAGAATAGATCGTAGGAATGAATTAGAATGGATCATATGAATGAATTAGAATTGATCGTGCAAATGAATTAGAATGGATTGTACGAATGAATTAGAATGGATACATTCGTGCGAATGAAGTAGAATGGATCGTACGAATGAATTAGAATGGATCGTACGAATGAATTGGAATGAATCGTACGAATGAATTAGAATGGATACATTCGAACGAATGAATTAGAATAGATCGTAGGAATGAATTAGAATGGATCATACGAATGAATTAGAATTGATCGTTCGAATGAATTAGAATGGATTGTACGAATGAATTAGAATGGATACATTCGTGCGAATGAAGTAGAATGGATCGTACGAATGAATTAGAATGGATCGTACGAATGAATTAGAATGAATCGTACGAATGAATTAGAAGAATTAGACTGGATCGTACGAATAAATTAGAATGGATACATTCGTGCGAATGAATTAGAATGGATTGTGTGAATAAATTAGAATGGATACATTCGTGCGAATGAATTAGAATGGATCGTACGAATGAATTAGACTGGATCGTACGAATAAATTAGAATGGATACATTCGTACGAATGAATTAGTATGGATACATTCGTGCGAATGAATTAGAATGGATCGTACTAATGAATTAGAATGGATCGTGCGAATGAATTAGAATGGATCGTACGATGCAATCTAATTCATTCATACGATCCATTCTAATTCATCCGTATGATCAATTCTCATTCATTCGCACGATCCATTCTAATTCATTCTCACGAATGTAACCTTTCTAATTCATTTGTATGATCTATTCAAATTCATTCGTACGATCCATTCGTACGATCCATTCTAATTCATTCGCACGATCCATTCTAATTCATTCGTACGATCCATTCTACTTCATTCGCACGAATGTATCCATTCTAATTCATTCGTACAATCCATTCTAATTCATTCGCACGATCATTTCTAATTCATTCGTATGATCCATTCTAATTCATTCCTACGATCTATTCTAATTCATTCGTTCGAATGTATCCAATGAATTAGAATGGATCATACGAATGAATTAGAATTGATCGTGCGAATGAATTAGAATGGATTGTACGAATGAATTAGAATGGATACATTCGTGCGAATGAAGTAGAATGGATCGTACGAATGAATTAGAATGGATACATTCGTGCGAATGAAGTTGAATGGATCGTACGAATGAATTAGAATGGATCGTACGAATGAATTAGAATGAATCGTACGAATGAATTAGAATGGAAACATTCGAACGAATGAATTAGAATAGATCGTAGGAATGAATTAGAATAGATCATACGAATGAATTAGAATTGATCGTGCGAATGAATTAGAATGGATTGTACGAATGAATTAGAATGGATACATTCGTGCGAATGAAGTAGAATGGATTGTACGAATGAATTAGAATGGATCGTACGAATGAATTAGAATGAATCGTACGAATGAATTAGAATGGATACATTCGAACGAATAAATTAGAATAGATCGTAGGAATGAATTAGAATGGATCATACGAATGAATTAGAATTGATCGTGCGAATGAATTAGAATGGATTGTACGAATGAATTGGAATGGATACATTCGTGCGAATGTATCCATTCTAATTCATTCGTATTCGTATGATCCATTCTAATTCATTCCTACGATCAAGATCCATTCTATTTCATTAGTACGATCCATTCTAATTCATTCGTACAATCCATTCTTGTTCATTCGCTCAAATGTATCCATACTAATTCATTTGTATGATCCATTCTAATTCAATCGTACGATCCATTCTAATTCAATCATACAATCCATTCTAATTCATTCCTACGATCTATTCTAATTCATTCGTTCGAATGTATCCATTCTAATTCATTCGTACGATTCATTCTAATTCATTCGTATGATCCATTCTAATTCATTCGTACGATCCATTCTACTTCATTCGCACGATCAATTCTAATTCATTCGTATGATCCATTCTAATTCATTCGTACGATCTATTCTAATTCATTCGTACGATCCATTCTAATTCATTCGTACGATCCATTCTACTTCATTCGCACGAATGTATCCATTCTAATTCATTCGTACGATCCATTCTAATTCATTCGTACGATCCATTCTAATTCATTCGTACGATTCATTCTAATTCATTCGTACGATCCATTCTAATTCATTCGTACGATCAATTCTACTTCATTCTTACGAATGTATCCATTCTAATTCCTTCGTACAATCCATTCTAATTCATTCGTACGATCAATTCTAATTCATTCGTATGATCCATTCTAATTCATTCCTACGATCTATTCTAATTCATTCGTTCGAATGTATCCATTCTAATTCATTCATACGATTCATTCTAATTCATTCGTACGATCCATTCTAATTCATTCGTACGATCCATTCTACTTCATTCGCACGAATGTATCCATTCTAATTCATTCGTACAATCCATTCTAATTCATTCGCACGATCAATTCTAATTCATTCGTATGATCCATTCTAATTCATTCCTACGATCTATTCTAATTCATTCGTTCGAATGTATCCATTCTAATTCATTCGTACGATTCATTCTAATTCATTCGTACGATCCATTCTACTTCATTCGCACGAATGTATCCATTCTAATTCATTCGTACAATCCATTCTAATTCATTCGCATGATCAATTCTAATTTATTCGTATGATCCATTCTAATTCATTTCTACGATCTATTCTAATTCATTCGTTCGAATGTATCCATTCCAATTTATTCGTACGATTCATTCTAATTCATTCATACGATCCATTCTAATTCATTCGTACGATCCATTCTACTTCATTCGCACGAATGTATCCATTCTAATTCATTCGTACAATCCATTCTAATTCATTCGCACGATCAATTCTAATTCATTCGTATGATCCATTCTAATTCATTCCTACGATCTATTCTAATTTATTCGTTCGAATGTACCCATTCTAATTCATTCGTATGATTCATTCTAATTCATTCGTACGATCCATTCTAATTCATTCGTACGATCCATTCTACTTCATTCTCAAATGGATTGTACGAATGAATTAGAATGGATACATTCGTGCGAATGAAGTAGAATGGATCGTACGAATGAATTAGAATGGATCGTACGAATGAATTAGAATGAATCATACGAATGAATTAGAATGGATACATTCGAACGAATAAATTAGAATAGATCGTAGGAATGAATTAGAATGGATCATACGAATGAATTAGAATTGATCGTGCGAATGAATTAGAATGGATTGTACGAATGAATTAGAATGGATTTATTCATGTTAATGAAGTAGAATGGATCGTACGAATGATGTAGAATGGATCGTACGAATGAATCAGAATGGATCGTACGAATGAATTAGAATGAATCGTACGAATGAATTATAATGGAAACATTCGAACGAATGAATTAGAATAGATCGTAGGAATGAATTAGAATGGATCGTGCTAATGAATTAGAATGGATCGTATGAATTAGAATGGATCGTGCTAATGAATTACAATGGATCGTATGATTGAATTAGAATGGATCGTACGAATGAATTAGAATGGATCGTGCTAATGAAGTAGAATGGATCGATTCTAATTCATTTGCACGATCCATTCTAATTCATTAGTACGATCCATTCTACTTCATTACATTCGTGCGAATGAAGTAGAACGGATCGTACGAATGAATTAGATTGGATCGTACGAATGAATTAGAATGAATCGTACGAATGAATTAGAATGGATCGTACGAATGAATTAGAATGGATACATTCATGCGAATGAATTAGAATGGATCGTACGACTGAGTAAGAATGGATCGTACGAATGAAATAGAATGGATCGTACGAATGAATTAGAATGGATCATGCTAATGAATTAGAATGGATCGTACTAATGAATTAGAATGGATACATTCATGCGAATGGATTAGAATGGATCGTACGAATGAGTTAGAATGGATCGTACGAATGAAATAGAATGGATCGTACGAATGAATTAGAATGGATCGTATGAATGACTTAGAATAGATTGTGCGAATGAATTAGAATAGATCGTACGAATGAATTAGAATGGATCGTATAAATGAATTAGAATGGATCGTGCGAATGAATTAGAATGGATCGTATGACTAAATTAGAATGGATACATTCGTGCGAATGAATTAGAATGGATCGTACGAATGAGTAAGAATGGATCATACAAATGAAATAGAATGGATCGTACGAATGAATTAGAATGGATCGTGCTAATGAATTAGAATGGATCGTACGAATAAATTAGAATAGATTGTCCGAATGAATACATTCGTGCGAATGAATTAGAATGGATCGTATGAATGAATTAGAATGGATCGTATGAATGAATTCAAATGTATCGTACGAATGAATTACAATGGATACATTCGTCCGAATGAATTAGAATGGATCATACGAAGGAATTAGGGTGGATCGTACGAATGCATTAGAATGGATATATTCGTGCGAATGAATTAGAATGGATTGTATGAATGAATTAGAATGGATCGTATGAATGGATTAGAATGGATCATGCGAATGAATTAAACTGGATCGTACGAATGAATTAGAATGGATCGTATGAATGAATTAGAATGGATCGTGCGAATGAATTAGAATGGATCGTAGGAATGAATTAGAATAGAATGGATACATTCGTGCGAATGAATTGGAATGGATCGTACGAATGAGTAAGAATGGATCGTACGAATGAAATAGAATGGATCGTACGAATAAATTAGAATGGATCGTGCTAATGAATTAGAATGGATCGTACGAATGAATTTGAATAGGTTGTGCGTTTGAATTAGAATGGATCGTACGAATGAATTAGAATTGATACATTCGTGCGAATAAATTAGAATGGATCATATGAATGAATTACAATGGATCGTATGAATGAATTAGAATGGATCGTGCGAATGAATAAGAATGGATCGTACGAATGAATTAGAATGGATACATTCGTGCGAACGAATTAGAATGGATCGTACGAATCAGTAAGAATGGATCGTACGAATGAAATAGAATGGATTGTACGAATGAGTAAGAATGGATCGTACGAATGAAATAGAATGGATCGTACGAACGAATTAGAATGGATCGTGCGAATGAATTAGATTGGATCATGCGAATGAATTAGAATGGATCATACGAATGAATTAGAATGGATACATTCGTGCGAATGAATTAGTATGGATCGTATGAAAGAATTAGACTGGATCGTATGAATGAATTCGAATGGATCGTACGTATGAATTAGAATGGATCGTACGAAGGAATTAGAATGGATCGTATGAATGAATTAGAATGGATCGTGTGAATGAATTAGAATGGATCGTACGAATGAATTAGAATGGATATATTCGTGCAAAAGAATTAGAATGGATTGTATGAATGAATTAGAATGGATCGTACGAATGAATTAGAATGGATCGTATGAATGAATTAGAAAGGATCATGCGAAGGAATTAGATTGGATCGTACGAATGAATTAGAATGGATACATTCGTGCGAATGAATTAGAATGGATCGTACGAATGAGTAAGAATGGATCGTATGAATGAAATAGAATGGATCGCACGAATGAATTAGAATGGATCGTACGAATGAATATGATTGGATCGTGCGAATGAATTAGATTGAATCGTACGAATGAATTAGAATGGATACATTCGTGCTAATGAAGTAGAATGGATCGTAAGAATGAAGTAGAATGGATCGTACGAATGAATTAGAATGGATCGTGCAAATGAATTAGAATCGATCCATTCTACTTCATTAGCACGATCCATTCTAATTCATTCGTACGATCCACGATCAATTCTAATTCATTCGTATGATCCATTCTAATTCATTCCTACGATCTATTCTAATTCATTCGTTCGAATGTTTCCATTCTAATTCATTCGTACGATTCATTCTAATTCATTCGTACGATCCATTCTGATTCATTCGTACGATCCATTCTAATTCATTCGTACGATCCATTCTACTTCTTTCGCACGAATGTATCCATTCTAATTCATTCGTACAATCCATTCTAATTCATTCGCACGATCAATTCTAATTCATTCGTATGATCCATTCTAATTCATTCCTACGATTTATTCTAATTCATTCGTTCGAATGTATCCATTCTAATTCATTCGTACGATCCATTCTAATTCATTCGTACGATCCATTCTACTTCATTCGCACGAATGTATCCATTCTAATTCATTCGTACAATCCATTCTAATTCATTCGCACGATCAATTCTAATTCATTCGTATGATCCATTCTAATTCATTCCTATGATCTATTCTAATTCATTCGTTCGAATGTATCCATTCTAATTCATTCGTACGATCCATTCTAATTCATTCGTACGATCCATTCTACTTCATTCGCATGAATGTATCCATTCTAATTCATTCGTACAATCCATTCTAATTCATTCGCACGATCAATTCTAATTCATTCGTATGATCCATTCTAATTCATTCGTACATTCGTGCGAATGATGTAGAATGGATCGTACGAATGAATCAGAATGGATCGTACGAATGAATTAGAATGGATCGTATAAATGAATTAGAATGGATCGTGCAAATGAATTAGAACGGTTAAATTTGTGAGAATGAATTAGAATGGATCGTGCGAATGAATTAGAATGGATCGTACGAATGAATTAGAATGGATACATTCGTGCGAATGATGTAGAATGGATGGTATGAATGAATTAGAATGGATCGTACGAATGAATTAGAATGAATCATAGGAATGAATTAGAATGGATTGTACGAATGAATTAGAATGGATACATTCGTGCGAATGAAGTAGAATGGATCGTACGAATGAATTAGAATGGATCGTACGAATGAATTAGAATGAATCGTACGAATGAATTAGAATGGATCGTACGAATGAATTAGAATGGATACATTCATGCAAATGAATTAGAATGGATCATGCGAATGAATGAGAATGGATCGTACGAATGAATTAGAATGGATCGTATAATCCATTCTAATTCATTCGCACGATCAATTCTAATTCATTCGTATGATCCATTCTAATTTATTCCTACGATCTATTCTAATTCTTTCGTTCGAATGTATCCATTCTAATTCATTCGTACGATTCATTCTAATTCATTCGTACGATCCATCCTAATTCATTCGTACGATCCATTCTACTTCATTCGCACGAATGTATCCATTCTAATTCATTCGTACAATCCATTCTAATTCATTCGCACGATCAATTCTAATTCATTCATATGATCCATTCTAATTCATTCCTACGATCTATTCTAATTCATTCGTTCGAATATATCCATTCTAATTTTTTCGTACGATTCATTCTAATTCATTCGTACGATCCATTCTGATTTATTCGTACGATCCATTCTACTTCATTCGCACGAATGTATCCATTCTAATTCATTCATACAATCCATTCTAACTCATTCACACGATCAATTCTAATTCATTCGTATGATCCATTCTAATTCATTCCTACGATCTATTCTAATTCATTCGTTCGAATGTATCCATTCTAATTCATTCGTACGATTCATTCTAATTCATTCGTACGATCCATTCTAATTCATTCGTATGATCCATTCTACTTCATTCGCACGAATGTATCTCATACGAATGAATTAGAATTGATCGTGCGAATGAATTAGAATGGATTGTACGAATGAATTAGAATGGATACATTCGTGCGAATGATGTAGAATGGATCGTACGAATGAATCAGAATGGATCGTACGAATGAATTAGAATGACTCGTACGAATGAATTAGAATGGAAACATTCGAACGAATGAATTAGAATAGATCGTAGGAATGAATTAGAATGGATCATACGAATGAATTAGAATTGATCGTGCGAATGAATTAGAATGGATTATACGAATGAATTAGAATGGATACATTCGTGCGAATGAAGTAGAATGGATCGTACGAATGAATTAGAATGGATCGTACGAATGAAATAAAATGAATCGTACGAATGAATTAGAATGGATACATTCGAAGGAATGAATTAGAATAGATCGTAGGAATGAATTAGAATGGATCATACGAATGAATTAGAATTGATCGTGCGAATGAATTAGAATGGATTGTACGAATGAATTAGAATGGACACATTCGTGCGAATGAAGTAGAATGGATCGTACGAATGAATTAGAATGGATCGTACGAATGAATTAGAATGAATCGTACGAAAGAATTAGAATGGATACATTCGAACGAATGAATTAGAATAGATCATAGGAATGAATTAGAATGGATCATACGAATGAATTAGAATTGATCGTGCGAATGAATTAGAATGGATCGTATGAATGAATTCAAATTCATTCGTACGAATGAATTAGAATGGATACATTCGAACGAATGAATTAGAATAGATCGTAGGAATGAATTAGAATGGATCATACGAATGAATTAGAATTGATCGTGCGAATGAATTAGAATGGATTGTACGAATGAATTAGAATGGATACATTCGTGCGAATGAAGTAGAATGGATCGTACGAATGAATTAGAATGGATCGTACGAATGAATTGGAATGAATCGTATGAATGAATTAGAATTGATCGTGCGAATGAATTAGAATGGATTGTACGAATGAATTAGAATGGATACATTCATGCGAATGAAGTAGAATGGATCGTAGGAATGAATTAGAATGGATCGTACGAATGAATTACCATGGATCGTACGAATGGATTAGAATGGATCGTACGAATGAATTAGAATGGATCATACAAATGAATTAGAATGGATAGTGCGAATGAATTTGAGTAGATCGTGCAAATGAATTAGAAAGGTTAAATTTGTGAGAATGAATTAGAATGGATCGTGCGAATGAATTAGAATGGATCGTACGAATGAATTAGAATGGACACATTCGTGCGAATGATGTAGAATGGATCGTACGAACGAATTAGAATGGATCGTACGAATGAATTAGAATGAATCGTAGGAATGAATTAGAATGGATTGTACGAATGAATTAGAATGGATACATTCGTGCGAATGAAGTAGAATGGATCGTACGAATGAATTAGAATGGATCGTACGAATGAATAAGAATGAATCGTACGAATGAATTAGAATGGATACATTCGAACGAATAAATTAGAATGGATTGTAGGAATGAATAAGAATGGATCATACGAATGAATTAGAATTGATCGTGCGAATGAAGTAGAATGGATTGTACGAATGAATTAGAATGGATACATTCGTGCGAATGAAGTAGAATGGATCGTACGAATGAATTAGAATGGATCATACGAATGAATTAGAATGAATCGTACGAATGAATTAGAATGGATAAATTCGAACGAATGAATTAGAATAGATCATAGGAATGAATTAGAATGGATCATACGAATGAATTAGAATTGATCGTGCGAATGAATTAGAATGGATTGTACGAATGAATTAGAATGGATACATTCGTGCGAATGAAGTAGAATGAATCGTACGAATGAATTAGAATGGATCGTACGAATGAATTAGAATGGATCGTACGAATGAATTAGAATGGATCGTACGAATGAATTAGAATGGATCGTACGAATGAATTAGAATGGATACATTCATGCGAATGAATTAGAATTGATCGTGCGAATGAATTAGAATGGATCGTACAAATGAATTGGAATGAATCGTACAAATGAATTAGAATGGATACATTCGAACGAATGAATTAGAATAGATCGTAGGAATGAATTAGAATGGATCATACAAATGAATTAGAATTGATCGTGCGAATGAATTAGAATGGATTGTACGATCCATTCTAATTCATTCGTACGATCCATTCTCATTCATTCGCACGATCCATTCTAATTCATTCTCATGAATGTATCCATTCTAATTCATTCGTACGATCCATTCTAATTCATTCGTACGATTCATTCTAATTCATTCGTACGATTCATTCTAATTCATTCCTACAATCTATTCTAATTCATTCGTATGATCCATTCTAATTCATTCGTACGATTCATTCTAATTCATTCGTACGATCCATTCTAATTCATTCGTACGATCCATTCTACTTCATTCGCACGAATGTATCCATTCTAATTCATTCGTACAATCCATTCTAATTCATTCGCACGATCAATTCTAATTCATTCGTATGATCCATTCTAATTCATTCCTACGATCTATTCTAATTCATTCGTTCGAATGTATCCATTCTAATTCATTCGTACGATTCAATCTAATTCATTCGCACGATCAATTCTAATTCATTCGTATGATCCATTCTAATTCATTCCTACGATCTATTCTAATTCATTCGTTCGAATGTATCCATTCTAATTCATTCGTGCGAACAATTCTAATTCATTCGTATGATCCATTCTAATTAATTCCTACGATCTATTCTAATTTATTCGTTCGAATGTATCCATTCTAATTCATTCGTACGATTCATTCTAATTCATTCGTACGATCCATTCTAATTCATTCGTACGATCCATTCTAATTCATTCGTACGATCCATTCTACTTCATTCGCACGAATGTATCCATTCTAATTCATTCGTACAATCCATTCTAATTCATTCGCACGATCAATTCTAATTCATTCGTATGATCCATTCTAATTCATTCCTACGATCTATTCTAATTCATTCGTTCGAATGTATCCATTCTAATTCATTCGTACGATTCAATCTAATTCATTCGCACGATCAATTCTAATTCATTCGTATGATCCATTCTAATTCATTCCTACGATCTATTCTAATTCATTCGTTCGAATGTATCCATTCTAATTCATTCGTGCGAACAATTCTAATTCATTCGTATGATCCATTCTAATTAATTCCTACGATCTATTCTAATTTATTCGTTCGAATGTATCCATTCTAATTCATTCGTACGATTCATTCTAATTCATTCGTACGATCCATTCTAATTCATTCGTATGATCCATTATACTTCATTAGCACGAATGTATCCATTCTAATTCATTCGTGCAATCCATTATAATTCATTCGCACGATCAATTCTAATTCATTCGTATGATCCATTCTAATTCATTCCTACGATCTATTCTAATTCATTCGTTCGATCCATTCTACTTCATTCGCACGAATGTATCCATTCTAATTCATTCGTACGATCCATTCTAATTCATTCGTACGATCCATTCTACATCATTCCTACGATCCATTCTAATTCATTCGTACGATCCATTCTACTTCATTCGCACGAATGTATCCATTCTAATTCATTCGTACAATCCATTCTAATTCATTCGCACGATCAATTCTAATTCATTCGTATGATCCATTCTAATTCATTCCTACGATCTATTCTAATTCATTCGTTCGAATGTATCCATTCTAATTCATTCGTACGATTCATTCTAATTCATTCGTACGATCCATTCTGATTCATACGTACGATCCATTCTTTGAATTGATCGTGCGAATGAATTAGAATGGATTGTACGAATGAATTAGAATGGATACATTCGTGCGAATGAATTAGAATAGATCGTAGGAATGAATTAGAATGGATCATACGAATGAATTAGAATTGATCGTGCGAATGAATTAGAATGGATTGTACGAATGAATTAGAATGGATACATTCGTGCGAATGAAGTAGAATGGATCGAACGAATGAATTAGAATAGATCGTAGGAATGAATAAGAATGGATCATACGAATGAATTAGAATTGATCGTGCGAATGAATTAGAATGGATTGCACGAATGAATTAGAATGGATACATTCGTGCGAATGAAGTAGAATGGATCATACGAATGAATTAGAATTGATCGTGGGAATGAATTAGAATGGATTGTACGAATGAATTAGAATGGATACATTCGTGCGAATGAAGTAGAACAGATCGTACGAATGAATTAGAATGGATCGTACGAATGAATTAGAATGAATCGTACGAATGAATTAGAATGGATACATTCGAACGAATGAATTAGAATAGATCGTAGGAATGAATTAGAATGGATCATACGAATGAATTAGAATTGATCGTGCGAATGAATTAGAATGGATTGTACGAATGAATTAGAATAGATCGTAGGAATGAATTAGAATGGATCATACGAATGAATTAGAAATGATCGTGCGAATGAATTAGAATGGATACATTCGTGCGAATGAATTAGAATGGATACATTCGTGCGAATGAATTAGAATGAATTAGAAATGATCGTACGAATGAATTAGAATGGATACATTCATGCGAATGAAGTAGAATTGATCGTGCGAATGAATTAGAATGGATTGTAAGAATGAATTAGAATGGATACATTCGTGAGAATGAAGTAGAATGGATCGTACGAATGAATTAGAATGGATCGTACGAATGAATTAGAATGAATCGTACGAATGAATTAGAATGGATATATTCGAACGAATGAATTAGAATAGATCGTAGGAATGAATTAGAATGGATCATACGAATGAATTAGAATTGATCGTGCGAATGAATTAGAATGGATTGTACGAATGAATTAGAATGGATACATTCGTGCGAATGAAGTAGAATGGATCGTACGAATGAATTAGAATGGATCGTAGGAATAATGTAAAATGGATCGTACGAATGAATTAGAATGGATCGTACGAATGAATTAGAATGGATCGTACGAATGAATTAGAATGGATACATTTGTGCGTATGAAGTAGAATGGATCGAACGAATGAATTAGAATAGATCGTAGGAATGAATTAGAATGGATCATACGAATGAATTAGAATTGATCGTACGAATGAATTAGAATGGATCGTACGAATGAATTAGAATGGATTGTACGAATGAATTAGAATGGATACATTCGTGCGAATGAAGTAGAATGGATCGTAGGAATGAATTAGAATGGATCGTACGAATGAATTACCATGGATCGTACGAATGGATTAGAATGGATCGTACGAATGAATTAGAATGGATTGTACGAATAAATTAGAATGGATACATTCGTACGAATGAATTAGTATGGATTCATTCGTGCGAATGAATTAGAATGGATCGTACTAATGAATTAGATTGGATCGTGCGAATGAACTAGAATGGATCGTATGATGCAATCTAATTCATTCGTACGATCCATTCTAATTCATCCGTATGATCAATTCTCATTCATTCGCACGATCCATTCTAATTCATTCTCACGAATGTAACCTTTCTAATTCATTTGTATGATCTATTCAAATTCATTCGTACGATCCATTCTAATTTATTCGTTCAAATGTATCCATTCTAATTCATTCGTACGATTCATTCTTCATTCGCACGAATGTATCCATTCTAATTCATTTGTACAATCCATTCTAATTCCTTCACACGATCAATTCTAATTCATTCGTATGATCCATTCTAATTCATTCCTACGATCTATTCTAATTCATTCGTTCGAATGTATCCATTCTAATTCATTCGTACGATTCATTCTAATTCATTCATACGATCCATTCTAATTCTTTCGTACGATCCATTCTACTTCATTCGCACGAATGTATCCATTCTAATTCATTCGTGCAATCTATTCTAATTCATTCACACGATCATTTCTAATTCATTCGTATGATCCATTCTAATTCATTCCTACGATCTATTCTAATTCATTCGTTCGAATGTGTCCATTCTAATTCATTCGTACGATCCATTCTAATTCATTCATACAATCCATTCTAATTCATTCGTACGATCCATTCTAATTCATTCGAATTCATTCCTACGATCTATTCTAATTCATTCGTTCGAATGTATCCGTTCTAATTCATTCGTATGATTCATTCTAATTCATTCATACGATCCATTCTAATTCATTCGTACGATCCATTCTACTTCATTCACACGAATGTATCCATTCTAATTCATTCGTACAATCCATTCTAATTCATTCGCACGATCAATTCTAATTCATTCGTATGATCCATCCTAATTCATTCCTACGATCTATTCTAATTCATTCGTTCGAATGTTTCCATTCTAATTCATTCGTATGATTCATTCTAATTCATTCGTACGATCCATTCTGATTCATTCGTATCACCATTCTAATTCATTCGTACGATCCATTCTACTTCATTCGCACGAATGTATCCATTCTAATTCATTCGTACAATCCATTCTAATTCATTCGCACGATCAATTCTAATTCATTCGTATGGTCCATTCTAATTTATTCCTACGATCTATTCTAATTCATTCATTCGAATGTATCCATTCTAATTCATTCGTACGATCCATTCTAATTCATTCGTATGATCCATTCTACTTCATTCGCACGAATGTATCCATTCTAATTCATTCGTACAATCCATTCTAATTCATTCGCACGATCAATTCTAATTCATTCGTGCGAATGAAGTAGAATGGATCGTACGAATGAATTAGAATGGATCATACCTACGATCTATTCTAATTCATTCGTTCGAATGTTTCCATTCTAATTCATTCGTACGATCCATTCTAATTCATTCGTACGATCCATTCTACTTCATTCGCACGAATGTGTTTCCGAATTTGCTGATCCATTCTAATTCATTCGTACGATCCATTCTAATTCATTCGCACAAATGTATCCATTCTAATTCATTCGCTCGAATATATCCATTTTAATTCATTCGTACGATCCATTCTAATTCATTCGTACGATCCATTCTACTTCATTCGCACGAATGTATCCATTCTAATTCATTCGTACAATCCATTCTAATTCATTCACACGATCATTTCTTATTCATTCGTATGATCCTTTCTAATTCATTCGTGCTAATTCATTCGCACGATCAATTCTAATTCATTCGAATGATCCATTCTAATTCATTCCTACGATCTATTCTAATTCATTCGTTCGAATGTATCCATTCTAATTCATTCGTACGATTCATTCTAATTCATTCGTACGATCCATTCTAATTCATTCGTACGATCCATTCTACTTCATTCGCACGAATGTATCCATTCTAATTCATTTGTACAATCCATTCTAATTCATTCGCACGATCAATTATAATTCATTCGTATGATCCATTCTAATTCATTCCTACGATCTATTCTAATTCATTCGTTCGAATGTTTCCATTCTAATTCATTCGTACGATCCATTCTGATTCATTCGTACGAACCATTCTAATTCATTCGTACGATCCATTCTACTTCATTCGCACGAATGTATCCATTCTAATTCATTCGTACAATCCATTCTAATTCATTCGCACGATCAATTCTAATTCATTCGTATGATCCATTCTAATTCATTCCTACGATCTATTCTAATTCATTCGTTCGAATGTATCCATTCTAATTCATTCGTACGATCCATTCTAATTCATTCGTACGATCCATTCTACTTCATTCGTACGAATGTATCCATTCTAATTCATTCGTACAATCCATTCTAATTCATTCGCACGATCAATTCTAATTCATTCGTATGATCCATTCTAATTCATTCGTACGATCCATTCTGATTCATTCGTACGATCCATTTTACATCATTCGCACGAATGTATCCATTCGAACGAATGAATTAGAATAGATCGTAGGAATGAATTAGAATGGATCATACGAATGAATTAGAATTGATCGTGCGAATGAATTAGAATGGATTGTACGAATGAATTAGAATGCATACATTCGTGCGAATGAAGTAGAATGGATCGTACGAATGAATTAGAATGGATCGTACGAATGAATTAGAATGAATTGTACGAATGAATTAGAATGGATACATTCGTGCGAATGAATCAGAATGGATACATTCGTGCGAATGAATTAGAATGGATCGTACGAATGAGTAAGAATGGATCGTATGAATAAAATAGAATGGATACATTCGTGCGAATGAATTAGAATAAATCGTACGAATGAATTAGAATGGATACATTCGAACGAATGAATTAGAATAGATCGTAGGAATGAATTAGAATGGATCATACGAATGAATTAGAATTGATCGTGCGAATGAATTAGAATGGATTGTACGAATGAATTAGAATGGATATATTCGTGCGAATGAAGTAGAATGAATCAGAATGGATCGTACGAATGAATTAGAATGAATCGTACGAATGAATTAGAATGGAAACATTCGAACGAATGAATCAGAATGGATCGTTGGAATGAATTAGATTGGATCATACGAATGAATTAGAATTGATCGTGCGAATGAATTAGAATGGATTGTACGAATGAATTAGAATGGATACATTTGTGCGAATGAAGTAGAATGGATCGTACGAATGAATTAGAATGGATCGTACGAATGAATTAGAATGGATACATTCGAACGAATGAATTAGAATAGATCGTAGGAATGAATTAGAATGGATCATACGAATGAATTAGAATTGATCGTGCGAATGAATTAGAATGGATTGTACGAATGAATTAGAATGGATACATTCGTGCGAATGAAGTAGAATGGATCGTACGAATGAAGTAGAATGGATCGTACGAATGAATTAGAATGGATCGTACGAATAAATTAGAATGAATCGTACGAATGAATTAGAATGGATACATTCGAACGAATGAATTAGAATAGATCGTAGGAATGAATTAGAATGGATCATACGAATGAATTAGAATTGATCGTGCGAATGAATTAGAATGGATTGTACGAATGAGTTAGAATGGATACATTCGTGAGAATGAAGTAGAATGGATCGTACGAATGAATTAGAATGAATCGTACGAATGAATTAGAATGAATCGTACGAATGAATTAGAATGGATACATTCGAACGAATGAATTAGAATAGATCGTAAGAATGAATTAGAATGGATCATACGAATGAATTAGAATTGATCGTGCGAATTAATTCGAATGGATTGTACGAATGAATTAGAATGGATACATTCGTGCGAATGAAGTAGAATGGATCGTTCGAATGATTTAGAATGGATCGGATCGTACGAATGAATTAGAATGGATCGTACGAATACGAATGAATTAGAATGGATACATTCGTGCGAATGAAGTAGAATGGATCGTACGAATGAATTAGAATGGATCGTACGAATGAATTGGAATGAATCGTACGAATGAATTAGAATGGATACATTCGAACGAATGAATTAGAATAGATCGTAGGAATGAATTAGAATGGATCATACGAATGAATTAGAATTGATCATGCGAATGAATTAGAATGGATTGTACGAATGAATTAGAATGGATACATTCGTGCGAATGAAGTAGAATGGATCGTACGAATGAATTAGAATGAATCGTACGAATGAATTAGAATGGATACATTCGAACGAATGAATTAGAATAGATCGTAGGAATGAATTAGAATGGATCATACGAATGAATTAGAATTGATCGTGTGAATGAATTAGAATGGATTGTACGAATGAATTAGAATGGATACATTCGTGCGAATGAAGTAGAATGGATCGTACGAATGAATTAGAATGGATCGTACGAATGAATTAGAGTGAATCGTACGAATGAATTAGAATGGATACATTCGAACGAATGAATTAGAATAGATCATAGGAATGAATTAGAATGGATCATACGAATGAATTAGAATTGATCGTGCGAATGAATTAGAATGGATTGCACGAATGAATTAGAATGGATACATTCATGCGAATGAAGTAGAATGGATCGTACGAATGAATTAGAATGGATCGTACGAATGAATTAGAATGAATCGTACGAATGAATTTGAATGGATACATTCGAACGAATGAATTAGAATAGATCGTAGGAATGAATTAGAATGGATCATACGAATGAATTAGAATTGATCGTGCGAATGAATTAGAATGGATTGTACGAATGAATTAGAATGGATACATTCGTGCGAATAAAGTAGAATGGATCGTTCGAATGAATTAGAATGGATCGGATCGTACGAATGAATTAGAATGGATCGTACGAGTATGAATGAATTAGAATGGATACATTCGTGCGAATGAAGTAGAATGGATCGTACGAATGAATTAGAATGGATCGGATCGTACGAATGAATTAGAATAGATCGTAGGAATGAATTAGAATGGATCATACGAATGAATTAGAATTGATCGTGCGAATGAATTAGAATGGATTGCACGAATGAATTAGAATGGATACATTCGTGCGAATGAAGTAGAATGGATCGTACGAATGAATCAGAATGGATCGTACGAATGAATTAGAATGAATCGTACGAATGAATTAGAATGGAAACATTCGTACGAATGAATTAGAATGGATTGTATGAATGAATTAGAATGGATACATTCGTGCGAATGAAGTAGAATGGATCGTACGAATGAATTAGAACGGATCGTTCGAATGAATTAGAATGAATCGTACGAATGAATTAGAATGGATACATTCGAACGAATGAATTAGAATAGATCGTAGGAATGAATTAGAATGGATCATACGAATGAATTAGAATTGATCGTGCGAATGAATTAGAATGGATTGTACGAATGAATTAGAATGGATACATTCGTGCGAATGAAGTAGAATGGATCGTACGAATGAATTAGAATGGATCGTACGAATGAATTAGAATGAATCATACGAATGAATTAGAATGGATCGTACAATCCATTCTAATTCATTCATACAATCCATTCTAATTCATTCGCACGATCAATTCTAATTCATTCGTATGATCCATTCTAATTCATTCCTACGATCTATTCTAATTCATTCGTTCGAATGTATCCATTCTAATTCATTCGTACGATTCATTCTAATTCATTCGTACGATCCATTCTAATTCATTCGTACGATCCATTCTACTTCATTCGCACGAATGTATCCATTCTAATTCATTCGTACAATCCATTCTAATTCATTCGCACGATCAATTCTAATTCATTCGTATGATCCATTCTAATTCATTCCTACGATCTATTCTAATTTATTCGTTCGAATGTATCCATTCTAATTCATTCGTACGATTCATTCTAATTCATTCGTACGATCCATTCTAATTCATTCGTACGATCCATTCTACTTCATTCGCACGAATGTATCCATTCTAATTCATTCGTACTCGTACGATCCATTCTAATTCATTCGTACGATCCGATCCATTCTAATTCATTCGTACGATCCATTCTACTTCATTCGCACGAATGTATCCATTCTAATTCATTCGTACAATCCATTCTAATTCATTCGCACGATCAATTCTAATTCATTCGTATGATCCATTATAATTCATTCGTACGATCCATTCTAATTCATTCTAATTCATTCGTACGATCCATTCTAATTCATTCGTACGATCCATTCTGATTCATTCGTATGATCCATTCTAATTCATTCGTACGATCCATTCTAATTCATTCGCACGATCCATTCTAATTCGTTGTATCCATTCTAATTCATTCTAATTCATTCGTTCTAATGTATCCATTCTAATTCATTCGTACGATCCATTCTACTTCATTCGCACGAATGGATCCATTCTAATTCATTCGTACTCAGAATGGATCGTACGAATGAATTAGAATGAATCGTACGAATGAATTAGAATGGATACATTCGAACGAATGAATTAGAATAGATCGTAGGAATGAATTAGAATGGATCATACGATTGAATTAGAATTGATCATACGAATGAATTAGAATAGATTGCACGAATTAATTAGAATGGATACATTCGTGCGAATGAAGTAGAATGGATATATTCGAACGAATGAATTAGAATAGATCGTAGGAATGAATTAGAATGGATCATACGAATGAATTAGAATTGATCGTTCGAATGAATTAGAATGGATTGTACGAATGAATTAGAATGGATCGTGCGAATGAATTAGAATGGATCATACGAATGAATTAGAATGAATCGTACGAATGAATTAGAATGGATACATTCGAACGAATGAATTAGAATAGACCGTAGAAATGAATTAGAATGGATCATACGAATGAATTAGAATTGATCATGCGAATGAATTAGAATGGATTGTACGAATGAATTAGAATGGATACATTCGTGCGAATGAAGTAGAATGGATCATAGGAATGAATTAGAATGGATCGTACGAATGAATTAGAATGAATCGTACGAATGAATTAGAATGGATACATTCGAACAAATGAATTAGAATAGATCGTAGGAATGAATTAGAATGGATCATACGAATGAATTAGAATTGATCGTGCGAATGAATTAGAATGGATTATACGAATGAATTAGAATGGATACATTCGTGCGAATGAAGTAGAATTGATCGTACGAATGAATCTGAATGGATCGTACGAATGAATTAGAATGAATCGTACGAATAAATTAGAATGGATACATTCGAACGAATGAATTAGGATAGATCGTAGGAATGAATTAGAATGGATCATACGAATGAATTAGAATTGATCGTACGAATGAATTAGAATGGATTGTACGAATGAATTAGAATGGATACATTCGTGCGAATGAAGTAGAATGGATCGTACGAATGAGTAAGAATGGATCGTACGAATGAAATAGAATAGATCGTACGAATGAATTAGAATGGATCGTGCTAATGAATTAGAATGGATCGTACGAATGAATTAGAATGGATACATTCGAACGAATGAATTAGAATAGATCGTAGGAATGAATTAGAATGGATCATACAAATGAATTAGAATTGATCGTGCGAATGAATTAGAATGGATTGTACGAATGAATTAGAATGGATACATTCGTGCGAATGAAGTAGAATGGATCGTACAAATGAATTAGAATGGATCGTACGAATGAATCCGAATGGATACATTCGAACGAATAAATTAGAATAGATCGTAGGAATGAATTAGAATGGATCATACGAATGAATTAGAATTGATCGTGCGAATGAATTAGAATGGATTGTACGAATGAATTAGAATGGATACATTCGTGTAAATGAAGTAGAATGGATCGTACGAATGAATTAGAATGGATCATACGAATGAATTAGAATGAATCGTACGAATGAATTAGAATGGATACATTCGAACGAATGAATTAGAATAGATCGTAGGAATGAATTAGAATGGATCATACAAATGAATTAGAATTGATCGTGCGAATGAATTAGAATGGATTGTACGAATGAATTAGAATGGATACATTCGTGCGAATAAAGTAGAATGGATCGTACGAATGAATTAGAATGCATCGTACGAATGAATTAGAATGTATCGTAATAATGAATTAAAATGGATACATTCGAACGAATAAATTAGAATAGATCATAGGAATGAATTAGAATGGATCATACGAATGAATTAGAATTGATCGTGCGAATGAATTAGAATGGATTGTACGAATAAATTAGAATGGATACATTCATGCGAATGAAGTAGAATGGATCGTACGAATGAATTAGAATGGATCGTACGAATGAATTAAAATGAATCGTACGAATGAATTAGAATGGATACATTCGAACGAATAAATTAGAATAGATCGTAGGAATGAATTAGAATGGATCATACGAATGAATTAGAATTGATCGTGCGAATGAATTAGAATGGATTGTACGAATGAATTAGAATGGTACGATCCATTCTAATTCATTAGCACGATCCATTCTAATTCATTCATACGATCCATTCTATTTCATTTGTATGATCCATTCTTACTCATTCGTACGATCCATTCTAATTCATTCGCACGAATGTATCCATTCTAATTCAGTCATACGATCCATTCTAATTCATTCGCACGATCCATTCTAATTCATTTATACGATCCATTCTAATTCATTCGTACGATTCATTCTAATTCATTCGTACGATCCATTCTAATTCATTCGTACGATCCATTCTACTTCATTCGCACGAATGTATCCATTCTAATTCATTCGTGCAATCCATTCTAATTCATTCGCACGATCATTTCTAATTCATTCGTATGATCCATTCTAATTCATTCCTACAATCTATTCTAATTCATTCGTTCAAATGTATCCATTCTAATTCATTCGTACGATTCATTCTAATTCATTCGTACGATCCATTCTAATTCATTTGTATGATCCATTCTACTTCATTTGTATGATCCATTCTAATTCATTCGTACGATCCATTCTGATTCATTCGTACGATCCATTCTACTTCATTTGCACGAATGTATCCATTCTAATTCATTCGTACAATCCATTCTAATTCATTCGCACGATCAATTCTAATTCATTCGTATGATCCATTCTAATTCATTCCTACGATCTATTCTAATTCATTCGTTCGAATGTATCCATTCTAATTCATTCGTACGATTCATTCTAATTCATTCGTACGATCCATTCTAATTCATTCGTACGATCCATTCTACTTCATTCTCACGAATGTATCCATTCTAATTCATTCGTACAATCCATTCTAATTTATTCGCACGATCAATTCTAATTCATTCGTATGATCCATTCTAATTCATTCCTACGATCTATTCTAATTCATTCGTTCGAATGTATCCATTCTAATTCATTCATACGATTCATTCTAATTCATTCGTACGATCCATTCTAATTCATTCGTACGATCCATTTTACTTCATTCGCACGAATGTATCCATTCTAATTCATTCGTACAATCCATTCTAATTCATTCGCACTATCAATTCTAATTCATTCGTATGATCCATTCTAATTCATTCCTACGATCTATTCTAATTAATTCGTTCGAATGTTTCCATTCTAATTCATTCGTACGATCCATTCTATTTCATTCGTACGATCCATTCTACTTCATTCGCACGGCACGAATGTATCCATTCTAATTCATTCGTACAATCCATTCTAATTCATTCGTACAATCGTGCGAATGATTGTACGATCCATTCTAATTCATTCGTACGATCCATTCGTGCGAATGAAGTAGAATGGATTAGAATAGATCGTACGAATGAATTAGAATGGATCGTGCGAATGAATTAGAATGGATACATTCGTGCGAATGAAGTAGAATGGATCGTACGAATGAATTAGAATTGATCGTGCGAATGAATTAGAATGGATTGTACGATTGAATTAGAATGGATACATTCGTGCGAATGAAGTAGAATGGATCGTACGAATGAATTAGAATGGATCGTACGAATGAATCAGAATGGATCGTACGAATGAATTAGAATGAATCGTACGAATGAATTAGAATGGATACATTCGAACGAATGAATTAGAATAGATCATAGGAATGAATTAGAATGGATCATACGAATGAATTATAATTGATCGTGCGAATGAATTAGAATGGATTGTACGAATGAATAAGAATGAATACATTCGTGCGAATGAAGTAGAATGGATCGTACGAATGAATTAGAATGGATCGTACGAATGAATTAGAATGAATCGTACGAATGAATTGGAATGGATACATTCGAACGAATGAATTAGAATAGATCGTAGGAATGAATAAGAATGGATCATACGAATGAATTAGAATTGATCGTGCGAATGAATTTGAATGGATTGTACGAATGAATTAGAATGGATACATTCGTGCGAATGAAGTAGAATGGATCGTACGAATGAATTAGAATGGATCATATGAATGAATTAGAATGAATCGTACGAATGAATTAGAATGGATACATACGAACTAATGAATTAGAATAGATCGTAGGAATGAATTAGAATGGATCATACGAATGAATTAGAATTGATCGTGCGAATGAATTAGAATGGATTGTACGAATGAATTCGAATGGATACATTCGTGTGAATGAAGTAGAATGGATCGTACGAATGAATTAGAATGGATCGTACGAATGAATTAGAATGAATCGTACGAATGAATTAGAATGGATACATTCGAACGAATGAATTAGAATAGATCGTAGAAATGAATTAGAATGGATCATACGAATGAATTAGAATTGATCGTGCGAATGAATTAGAATGGATTGTACGAATGAATTAGAATGGATACATTCGTGCGAATGAAGTAGAATGGATCGTACGAATGAATTAGAATGGATCGTACGAATGAATTAGAATGAATCGTACGAATGAATTAGAATGGATACATTCGAACGAATGAATTAGAATAGATCGTAGGAATGAATTAGAATGGATCATACGAATGAATTAGAATTGATCGTGCGAATGAATTAGAATGGATTGCACGAATGAATTAGAATGGATACATTCGAGCGAATGAAGTAGAATGGATCGTACGAATGAATTAGAATGGATCGTACGAATGAATTAGAATGAATCGTACGAATGAATTAGAATGGATACATTCGAACGAATGAATTAGAATAGATCGTAGGAATGAATTTGAATGGATCATACGAATGAATTAGAATTGATCGTGCGAATGAATTAGAATGGATTGTACGAATGAATTAGAATGGATACATTCGTGCGAATGATGTAGAATGGATCGTACGAATGAATCAGAATGGATCGGACGAATGAATTAGAACGAATCATACGAATGAATTAGAATGGAAACATTCGAACGAATGAATTAGAATAGATCGTAGGAATGAATTAGAATGGATCATACGAATGAATTAGAATTGATCGTGCAAATGAATTAGAATGGATTGTACGAATGAATTAGAATGGATACATTCATGCGAATGAAGTAGAATGGATCGTACGAATGAATTAGATTGGATCGTACGAATGAATTAGAAAGAATCGTACGAATGAAGTAGAATTGATCGTACAAATGAATTAGAATGGATCGTACGAATAAATTAGAATGAATAGTACGAATGATTTAGAATGGATTGTACGAATGAATTAGAATAGATACATTCATGCGAATGAATTAGAATGGATCGTGCGAATGAATGAGAATGGATCGTACGAATGAATTAGAATGGATCGTACAATCCATTCTAATTCATTCGCACGATCAATTCTAATTCATTCGTATGATCCATTCAAATTCATTCCTATGATCTATTCTAATTCATTCGTTCGAATGTATCCATTCTAATTCATTCGTACGATTCATTCTAATTCATTCGTACGATCCATTCTAATTCATTCGCACGATCAATTCTAATTCATTCGAATGAATGTATCCATTCTAATTCATTCGTACAATCCATTCTAATTCATTCGCACGATCAATTCTAATTCATTCGTATGATCCATTCTAATTCATTCCTACGATCTATTCTAATTCATTCGTTCGAATGTATCCATTCCTATTCATTCGTACGATTCATTCTAATTCATTCGTACGATCCATTCTAATTCATTCGTACGATCCATTCTATTTTATTCGCACGAATGTATCCATTCTAATTCATTCGTACAATCCATTCTAATTCATTCGCACGATCAATTCTAATTCATTCGTATGATCCATTCTAATTCATTCCTACGATCTATTCTAATTCATTCGTTCGAATGTATCCATTCTAATTCATTCGTACGATTCATTCTAATTCATTCGTACGATCCATTCTGATTCATTCGTATGATCCATTCTAATTCATTCGTATGATCCATTCTACTTCATTCGCACGAATGTATCCATTCTAATTCATTCGTACAATCCATTCTAATTCATTCGCACGATCAATTCTAATTCATTCGTACGATCCATTCTACTTCATTCGCACGAATGTATCCATTCTAATTCATTCGCACGATCCATTCTAATTCATTCGTACGATCTATTCTAATCCATTCTACTTCATTCGCACGAATGGATCGTACGAATTAATTAGAATGGATCGTACAATCATTCGCACGAATGTACGAATGAATTAGAATGGATTGTACGAATGAATTAAAATGGATAAATTCGTGCCGTGCGAATGAAGTAGAATGGATCGTACGAATGAAATAGAATGGATTGTACGAATGAATTAGAATGTAAACATTCGAACGAATTAATTAGAATAGATCGTAGGAATGAATTAGAATGGATCATACGAATGAATTGGAATTGATCGTGCGAATGAATTAGAATGGATTGTACGAATGAATTAGAATGGATACATTCGTGCGAATGAAGTAGAATGGATCGTACGAATGAATTAGAATGGATCGTACGAATGAATTAGAATGAATCGTATGAATGAATTAGAATGGATACATTCGAACTAAAGAATTAGAATAGATCATAGGAATGAATTAGAATGGATCATACGAATGAATTAGAATTGATCGTGCGAATGAATTAGAATGGATTATACGAATGAATTAGAATGGATACATTCGTGAGAATGAAGTAGAATAGATCGTACGAATGAATTAGAATGGATCGTACGAATGAATTAGAATGAATCGTACGAATGAATTAGAATGGATACATTCGAACGAATGAATTAGAATAGATCATAGGAATAAATTAGAATGGGTCATACGAATGAATTAGAATTGATCGTGCGAATGAAATAGAATGGATTGTACAAATGAATTAGAATGGATCGTACGAATGAATTAGAATGGATACATTCATGCGAATGAAGTAGAATGGATCGTACGAATGAATTAGAATTGATCGTGCGAATGAATTAGAATGGATTGTACGAATGAATTAAAATGGATACATTCGTGCGAATGAAGTAGAATGGATCGTACGAATGAATTAGAATGGATCATACGAATGAATCAGAATGGATCGTACGAATGAAGTAGAATGGATCGTACGAATGAATTAGAATGGATCGTACGAATGAATTAGAATGGATACATTCGAACGAATGAATTAGAATAGATCATAGGAATGAATTAGAATGGATTATACAAATGAATTAGAAATGATCGTGCGAATGAATTAGAATGGATTGCACGAATGAATTAGAATGGATACATTCGTGCGAATGAAGTAGAATGGATCGTACGAATGAATTAGAATAAATCGTACGAATGAATTAGAATGGATCGTAAAAATGAATTAGAATGGATCGTGCGAATGAATTAGAATGGATCGTATGACTGAATTAGAATGGATACATTCGTGCGAATGAATTAGAATGGATCGTACGAATGAGTAAGAATGGATCATACAAATGAAATAGAATGGATCGTACGAATGAATTAGAATGGATCGTGCTAATAAATTAAAATGGATCGTACCATTCTAATTCATTCGTACAATCCATTCTAATTCATTCGCACGATCAATTCTAATTCATTCGTATGATCCATTCTAATTCATTCCTACGATCTATTCTAATTCATTCGTTCGAATGTATCCATTCTAATTCATTCGTACGATTCATTCAAATTCATTCGTATGATCTATTCTAATTCATTCATACGATCCATTCTACTTCATTCGCATGAATGTATCCATTCTAATTTATTCGTACAATCCATTCTAATTTATTCGCACGATCAATTCTAATTCATTCGTATGATCCATTCTAATTCCATCCTACGATCTATTCTAATTTATTCGTTCGAATGTATCCATTCTAATTCATTCGTACGATTCATTCTAATTCATTCGTACGATCCATTCTAATTCATTTGTACGATCCATTCTACTTCATTCGCTCGAATGTATCCATTCAAATTCATTCGTACAATCCATTCTAATTCATTCGCACGATCAATTCTAATTCATTCGTATGATCCATTCTAATTCATTCCTACGATCTATTCTAATTCATTCGTTCGAATGAATCCATTCTAATTCATTCATACGATTCATTCTAATTCATTCGTACGATCCATTCTAATTCATTCGTACGATCCATTCTACTTCATTCGCACGAATGTATCCATTCTAATTCATTCGTATAATCCATTCTAATTCATTCACACGATCAATTCTAGTTCATTCGTATGATCCATTCTAATTCATTCCTACGATCTATTCTAATTCATTCGTTCGAATGTATCCATTCTAATTCATTCGTACGATCCATTCTAATTCATTAGCACGATCCATTCTAATTCATTCGTACGATCCATTCTATTTTATTCGTACGATCCATTCTTACTCATTCGTACGATCCATTCTACTTCATTCGCACGAATGTATCCATTCTAATTCATTCGTACAATCCATTCTAATTCATTCACACAATCAATTCTAATTCATTCGTATGATCCATTCTAATTCATTCCTACGATCTATTCTAATTCATTCGTTCAAATGTATCCATTCTAATTCATTCGTACGATTTATTCTAATTCATTCATACGATCCATTCTAATTCATTCGTACGATCCATTCTACTTCATTCGCACGAATGTATCCATTCTAATTCATTCGTACAATCCATTCTAATATTCGTGCGAATGAAGTAGAATAGATTGTAGGAATGAATTAGAATGGATCATACGAATGAATTAGGATTGATCGTGCGAATGAATTAGAATGGATTGCACGAATGAATTAGAATGGATACATTCGTGCGAATGAAGTAGAATGGATCGTAGGAATGAATTAGTATGGATCGTACGAATGAATTAGAATGAATCGTACTAAAGAATTAGAATGGATACATTCGAACGAATAAATTAGAATAGATCGTAGGAATGAATTAGAATGGATCATACGAATGAATTAGAATTGATCGTGCGAATGAATTAGAATAGATTGTACGAATGAATTAGAATGGATACATTCGAACGAATGAATTAGAATAGATCGTAGGAATGAATTAGAATGGATCATACGAATGAATTAGAATTGATCGTGCGAATTAATTAGAATGAATCATACGAATGAATTAGAATGGATACATTCGTGCGAATGAAGTAGAATGGATCGTACGAATGAATTAGAATGGATCGTACGAATGAATTAGAATGAATCGTATGAATGAATTAGAATGGATACATTCGAACGAATGAATTAGAATAGATCGTAGGAATGAATTAGAATGGATCATACGAATGAATTAGAATTGATCGTGCGAATGAATTAGAATGGATTGTACGATCTATTCTAATTCATTCGTTCGTACGATCCATTCTAATTCATTCGTACGATCCATTCTACTTCATTCGCACGAATGTATCCATTCTAATTCATTCGTACAATCCATTCTAATTCATTCGCACGATCAATTCTAATTCATTCGTATGATCCATTTAATTCATTCCTATGATCTATTCTAATTCATTCGTTCGAATGTATCCATTCTAATTCATTCGTACAATCCATTCTAATTCATTCGCACGATCAATTCTAATTCATTCGTATGATCCATTCTAATTCATTCCTACGATCTATTCTAATTTATTCGTTCGAATGTATCCATTCTAATTCATTCGTACGATTCATTCTAATTCATTCGTACGATCCATTCTAATTCATTCCTACGATCTATTCTAATCCATTCATTCGAATGTTTCCATTCTAATTCATTCGTACGATTCATTCTAATTCATTCGTACGATCCATTCTGATTCATTCGTACGATCCATTCTAATTCATTCCTACGATCTATTCTAATTCATTCGTTCGAATGTATCCATTCTAATTCATTCGTACGAATTATTCTAATTCATTCGTACGATCCATTCTAATTCATTTGTACGATCCATTCTACTTCATTTGTATGATCCATTCTAATTCATTCCTACGATCTATTCTAATTCATTCGTTCGAATGTATCCATTCTAATTCATTCGTACGATTCATTCTAATTCATTCGTACGATCCATTCTAATTCATTCGTACGATCCATTCTACTTCTAATTCATTCGAACGATCCATTCTAATTCATTCGTACAATCATACGAATGATCTATTCAAATTCATTCAGACAATCCATTCTAATTCATTCGCACGATCAATTCTAATTCATTCGTATGATCCATTCTAATTCATTCCTACGATCTATTCTAATTCATTCGTTCGAATGTTTCCATTCTAATTCATTCGTACAATTCATTCTAATTCATTCGTACGATCCATTCTAATTCATTCGTACGATCCATTCTACTTCATTCGCACGAATGTATCCATTCTAATTCATTCGTACAATCCATTCTAATTCATTCGCACGATCAATTCTAATTCATTCGTATGATCCATTCTAATTCATTCCTACGATATATTCTAATTCATTCGTTCGAATGTATCCATTCTAATTCATTCGTACGATTCATTCTAATTCATTCGTACGATCCATTCTAATTCATTCGTACGATCCATTCTACTTCATTCGCACGAATGTATCCATTCTAATTCATTCGTACAATCCATTCTAATTCATTCGCACGATCAATTCTAATTCATTCGTATGATCCATTCTAATTCATTCCTACGATCTATTCTAATTTATTCGTTCGAATGTTTCCATTCTAATTCATTCGTACGATTCATTCTAATTCATTCGTACGATCCATTCTGATTCATTCGTACGATCCATTCTAATTCATTCGTACGATCCATTCTACTTCATTCGCACGAATGTATCCATTCTAATTCATTCGTACAATACATTCTAATTCATTCGCACGATCAATTCTAATTCATTCGTATGATCCATTCTAATTTATTCCTACGATCTATTCTAATTCATTCGTTCGAATGTATCCATTCTAATTCATTCGTACGATCCATTCTAATTCATTCGTACAATCCATTCTAATTCATTCGCACGATCAATTCTAATTCATTCGTATGATCCATTCTAATTCATTCCTACGATCTATTCTAATTCATTCGTTCGAATTTATCCATTCTAATTCATTCGTACGATTCATTCTAATTCATTCGTACGATCCATTCTAATTCATTCGTACGATCCATTCTACATCATTCGCACGAATGTATCCATTCTAATTCATTCGTGCAATCCATTCTAATTCATTCGCACGATCAATTCTAATTCATTCGTATGATCCATTCTAATTCATTCCTACGATCTATTCTAATTCATTCATTCGAATGTATCCATTCTAATTCATTCGTACGATTCATTCTAATTCATTCGTACGATCCATTCTAATTCATTCGTACGATCCATTCTAATTCATTCGTACGATCCATTCTACTTCATTCGCACGAATGTATCCATTCTAATTCATTCGTACGATCAATTCTAATTCATTCGTTCGAATGTTTCCATTCTAATTCATTCGTACGATTCATTCTAATTCATTCGTACGATCCATTCTAATTCATTCGCACGATCCATTCTAATTCATTCGCACGATCAATTCTAATTCATTCGTATGATCCATTCTAATTCATTCCTATGATCTATTCTAATTCATTCGTTCGAATGTATCCATTCTAATTCATTTGTACGATTCATTCTAATTCATTCGTATGATCCATTCTAATTCTTTCGTACGATCCATTCTACTTCATTCGCACGAATGTATCCATTCTAATTCATTCGTACAATCCATTCTAATTCATTCGCACGATCAATTCTAATTCATTCGTATGATCCATTCTAATTCATTCCTACGATCTATTCTAATTCATTCGTTCGAATGTATCCATTCTAATTTATTCGTACGATTCATTCTAATTCATTCGTACGATCCATTCTGATTCATTCGTACGATCCATTCTACTTCATTCGCACGAATGTATCCATTCTAATTCATTCGTACAATCCATTCAATTAGAATGGATCGTACGAATGAATTAGAATGAATCGTACGAATGAATTAGAATGGATACATTCGAACTAATGAATTAGAATAGATCGTAGGAATGAATTAGAATGGATCATACGAATGAATTAGAATTGATCGTGCGAATGAATTAGAATGGATTGTACGAAGGAATTAGAATGGATACATTCGTGCGAATGAATAGAATGGATCGTACGAATGAAATAGAATGGATCGTACGAATGAATTAGAATGAATCGTACGAATGAATTAGAATGGATACATTCGAACGAATGAATTAGAATAGATCGTAGGAATGAATTAGAATGGATCATACGAATGAATTAGAATTGATCGTGCGAATGAATTAGAATGGATTGTACGAATGAATTAGAATGGATACATTCGTGCGAATGAAGTAGAATGGATCGTACGAATGAATTAGAATGGATCGTACGAATGAATTAGAATGGATACATTCGAACGAATGAATAAGAATATATCGTAGGAATGAATTAGAATGGATCGTACGAATGAATTTGAATAGATCGTACAAATGAATTAGAAAGGTTACATTTGTGATAATGAATTAGAATTGATCGTACGAATGAATTAAATGGATCGTACGAATGGATTAGAATGAATCATACGAATGAATTAGAATGGATCGTACGAATGAATTAGAATGGATCGTGCAAATGAATTAGAATCGATCATACGAATGAATTAGAATGGATCGTATGAATGAATTAGATCGTACGAATGAATTAGAATGAATCGTACGAATGAATTAAAATGGATATATTCGAGCGAATGAATTAGAATGGATACATTTGTGCGAATGAATTAGAATGGATCGTACGAATGAATTAGAATGGATCAGCAAATTCGGAAACTTATAAGGGCGTCAAATGTGTTATTTAAATTAACGGTTCAAATAGACGGTTCAGAAACGTTTGATTCAATCGGCGCCCTTAGAAGTTTCTGATTTTGTTAATTTTTTGTGAGGATGATCAAATTGCCATAATGATCATACGAATGAATTAGAATGGATCGTACGAATGAATTAGAATGAATCGTACGAATGAATTAGAATGGATACATTCGAACGAATAAATTAGAATAGATCGTAGGAATGAATTAGAATGGATCTTACGAATGAATTAGAATTGATCGTGCGAATGAATTAGAATGGATTGTACGAATGAATTAGAATGGATCGTACGAATGAATTAGAATAGAATGGATACATTCGTGCGAATGAATTAGAATGGATCGTACGAATGAGTAAGAATGGATCGTACGAATGAAATAGAATGGATCGTACGAATAAATTAGAATGGATCGTGCTAATGAATTAGAATGGATATATTCAAGCGAATGAATTAGAATAGATCGTACGAATGAATAAGAATGGATCATGTGAATGAATTTGAATGGATCGTACGAATGAATAAGAATGGATCGTACGAATGAATTAGAATGGATCATGCGAATGAATTTGAATGGATCGTACGAATGAATAAGAATGGATCGTATGAATGAATTAGAATGGATACATTCGAGCGAATAAATTAGAATAGATCGTAGGAATGAATTAGAATGGATCATACGAATGAAATAGAATGGATCGTGCGAATGAATTAGAATAGATTGTACGAATGAATTAGAATGGATACATTCATGTGAATGAATTAGAATGGATCGGACGAATGAATTAGAATGGATCGTACGAATGAATTAGAATGGATCGTACGAATGAATTAGAATGGATATATTTATGCGAATGAATTAGAATGGATCGAACGAATGAATTAGAATGGATACATTTGTGCGAATGAATTAGAATGGATCGTACGAATGAATTAGAATGGTTACATTCGTGCGAATGAATTAGAATGGATCGTACGAATGGATTAGAATGGATCGTACGAATGGATTAGAATGGATCGTACAAATGAATTAGAAAGGTTACATTTATGAGAATGAATTAGAATGGATCGTACGAATGGATTAGAATGGATCGTACGAATGGATTAGAATGAATCGTACGAATGAATTAGAATGGATACATTCGAACGAATGAATTAGAATAGATCGTAGGAATGAATTAGAATGGATCATACGAATGAATTAGAATTAATCGTGCGAATGAATTAGAATGGATTGTACGAATGAATTAGAATGGATACATTCGTGCGAATGAAGTAGAACGGATCGTACGAATGAATTAGAATGGATCGTACGAATGAATCAGAATGGATCGTACGAATGAATTAGAATTGAATCGTACGAATGAATTAGAATGGAAACATTCGAACGAATGAATTAGAATAGATCGTAGGAATGAATTAGAATGGATCATACGAATGAATTAGAATTGATCGTGCGAATGAAATAGAATGGATTGTACGAATGAATTAGAATGGATACATTCGTGCGAATGAAGTAGAATGGATCGTACGAATGAATTAGAATGGATCGTACGAATGAAACAGAATGGATCGTACGAATGAATTAGAATGAATCGTACGAATGAATTAGAATGGAAACATTCGAACGAATGAATTAGAATAGATCGTAGGAATGAATTAGAATGGATCATACGAATGAATTAGAAATGATCGTGCGAATGAATTAGAATGGATACATTCGTACGAATGAAGTAGAATGGATCGTACGAATGAATTAGAATGAATCGTACGAATGAATTAGAATGGATACATTTGAACGAATGAATTAGAATAGATCGTAGGAATGAATTAGAATGGATCATACGAATGAATTAGAATTGATCGTGCGAATGAATTAGAATGGATTGTACGAATGAATTAGAATGGATTGTACGAATGAATTAGAATGGATACATTCGTGCGAATGAAGTAGAACGGATCGTACGAATGAATTAGAATGGATCGTACGAATGAGTAAGAATGAATTGTACGAATGAATTAGAATGGATCGTACGAATGAATTAGAATGGATACATTCATGCGAATGAATTAGAATGGATCGTACGAATGAGTAAGAATGGATCGTACGAATGAAATAGAATGGATCGTACGAATGAATTAGAATGGATCGTGCTAATGAATTAGAATGGATCGTACGAATGAATTAGAATGGATACATTCATGCGAATGAATTAGAATGGATCGTACGAATGAGTAAGAATGGATCGTACGAATGAAATAGAATGGATCGTACGAATGAATTAGAATGGATCGTGCAAATAAATTAGAATGGATCGTACGAATGACTTAGAATAGATTGTGCGAATGAATTAGAATGGATCGTACGAATGAATTAGAATGGATCGTATAAATGAATTAGAATGGATCGTGCGAATGAATTAGAATGGATCGTATGACTGAATTAGAATGGATACATTCGTGCGAATGAATTAGAATGGATCGTACGAATAAGTAAGAATGGATCATACAAATGAAATAGAATGGATCGTACGAATGAATTAGAATGGATCGTGCTAATGAATTAGAATGGATCGTACGAATAAATTAGAATAGATTGTCCGAATGAATACATTCGTGCGAATGAATTAGAATGGATCGTATGAATGAATTAGAATGGATCGTATGAATGAATTCGAATGGATCGTACGAAGGAATTAGGGTTGATCGTACGAATGCCTTAGAATGGATATATTCGTGCGAATGAATTAGAATGGATTGTATGAATGAATTAGAATGGATCGTATGAATGAATTAGAATGGATCGTGCGAATGAATTAAACTGGATCGTACGAATGAATTAGAATGGATCGTATGAATGAATTAGAATGGATCGTGCGAATGAATTAGAATGGATCGTACGAATGAATTAGAATAGAATGGATACATTCGTGCGAATGAATTAGAATGGATCGTACGAATGAGTAAGAATGGATCGTACGAATGAAATAGAATGGATCATACGAATAAATTATAGAATGGATCGTACGATTGAATCAGAATGGATCGTACGAATGAATTAGAATGGATACATTCGAACGAATGAATTAGAATAGATCGTAGGAATGAGTTAGAATGGATCATACGAATGAATTAGAATTGATCGTGCGAATGAATTAGAATGGATTGTACGAATGAATTAGAATGGATACATTCGTGCGAATGAAGTAGAATGGATTAGAATTGATCGTACGAATGAATTAGAATGGATACATTCGTGCGAATGAAGTAGAATGGATCGTACGAATGAATTAGAATGGATCGTACGAATGAATTAGAATGGATACATTCGAACGAATGAATTAGAATAGATCGTAGGAATGAATTAGAATGGATCATACGAATGAATTAGAATTGATCGTGCGAATGAATTAGAATGGATTGTACGAATGAATTAGAATGGATACATTCGTGCGAATAAAGTAGAATGGATCGTTCGAATGAATTAGAATGGATCGGATCGTACGAATGAATTAGAATGGATCGTACGAGTACGAATGAATTAGAATGGATACATTCGTGCGAATGAAGTAGAATGGATCGTACGAATGAATTAGAATGGATCGTACGAATGAATTAGAATGGATACATTCGAACGAATGAATTAGAATAGATCGTAGGAATGAATTAGAATGGATCATACGAATGAATTAGAATTGATCGTGCGAATGAATTAGAATGGATTGTACGAATGAATTAAAATGGATACATTCGTGCGAATGAAGTAGAATGGATCGTACGAATGAATTAGAATGGATCGTACGAATGAATCAGAATGGATCATACGAATGAATTAGAATGAATCGTACGAATGAATTAGAATGGAAACATTCGAACGAATGAATTAGAATAGATCGTAGGAATGAATTAGAATGGATCATACGAATGAATTAGAATTGATCGTGCGAATGAATTAGAATGGATTGTACGAATGAATTAGAATGCAATGGATCGTATGAATGAATTAGAATGGATCGTACGAATGAATTAGAATGGATCGTGCTAATGAAGTAGAATAGATCGATTCTAATTCATTTGCACGATCCATTCTAATTCATTCGTATGATCCATTCTACTTCATTCGTACGATCCATTCTAATCCATTCTAATCCATTCTAATTCATTCGCACAATCCATTCTAATTCATTCGTACGATCCATTCTAATTCATTCATACAATCTATTCTAATTCATTCGTACGATCCATTCTAATCCATTCGTACAATCCATTCTATTTCATTCGTACGATCCATTCTACATCATTCTCACGAATGTATCCATTCTAATTCATTCGTACAATCCATTCTAATTCATTCGCATGATCAATTCTAATTCATTCGTATGATCCATTCTAATTCATTCCTACGATCTATTCTAATTCATTCGTTCGAATGTATCCATTCTAATTCTTTCATACGATTCATTCTAATTCATTCGTACGATCCATTCTGATTCATTCGTACGATCCATTCTACACCATTCGCACGAATGTATCCTTTCTAATTCATTCGTACAATCCATTCTAATTCATTCACACGATCAATTCTAATTCATTCGTATGATCAATTCTAATTCATTCCTACGATCTATTCTAATTCATTCGTTCGAATGTATCCATTCATTCGCACGAATGTATCCATTCTAATTCATTCGTACAATCCATTCTAATTCATTCGCACGATCAATTCTAATTCATTCGTATGATCCATTCTAATTCATTTCTACGATCTATTCTAATTCATTCGTTCGAATGTTTCCATTCTAATTCATTCGTACGATTCATTCTAATTCATTCGTACGATCCATTCTGATTCATTCGTACGATCCATTCTAATTCATTCGTACGATCCATTCTACTTCATTCGCACGAATGTATCCATTCTAATTCATTCGTACAATCCATTCTAATTCATTCGCACGATCAATTCTAATTCATTCGTATGATCCATTCTAATTCATTCCTACGATCTATTCTAATTCATTCGTTCGAATGTATCCATTCTAATTCATTCGTACGATCCATTCTAATTCATTCGTACGATCCGTTCTAATTCATTCGTGCAATCCATTCTAATTCATTCGCATGATCAATTCTAATTCATTCGTATGATCCATTCTAATTCATTCCTACGATCTATTCTAATTCATTCGTTCGAATGTATCCATTCTAATTCATTCGTACAATTCATTCTAATTCATTCGTACGATCCATTCTACTTCATTCGCACGAATGTATCCATTCTAATTCATTCGTATAATTCATTCTAATTCATTCGTACGATCCATTCTGATTCATTCGTACGATCCATTCTAATTCATTCGTACAATCCATTCTAATTAATTCGCACGAATGTATCCATTCTAATTCATTCGTACAATCCATTCTAATTCATTCGCACGATCAATTCTAATTCATTCGTATGATCCATTCTAATTCATTCCTACGATCTATTCTAATTCATTCGTTCGAATGTATCCATTCTAATTTATTCGTACGATTCATTCTAATTCATCCGTACGATCCATTCTGATTCATTCGTACGATCCATTCTACATCATTCGCACGAATGTATCCATTCTAATTCATTCGTACAATCCATTCTAATTCATTCGCACGATCAATTCTAATTCATTCGTATGATCCATTCTAATTCATTCCTACGATCTATTCTAATTCATTCGTTCGAATGTATCCATTCTAATTCATTCGACGAATGAATTAGAATTGATCGTGCGAATTAATTAGAATGGATTGTACGAATGAATTAGAATGGATACATTCGTGCGAATGAAGTAGAATGGATCGTACGAATGAATTAGAATGGATCGTACGAATGAATCAGAATGGATCGTACGAATGAATTAGAATGAATCGTACGAATGAATTAGAATGGAAACATTCGAACGAATGAATTAGAATAGATCATAGGAATGAATTAGAATGGATCATACGAATGAATTAGAATTGATCGTGCGAATAAATTAGAATGGATTGTACGAATGAATTAGAATGGATACATTCGTGCGAATGAAGTAGAATGGATCGTACGAATGAATTAGAAAGGATCGTACGAATAAATTAGAATAAATCGTACGAATGAATTAGAATGGATACATTCGAATGAATGAATTAGAATGGATCATAGGAATGAATTAGAATTGATCGTACGATTTATTCTAATTCATTCGTACGATCCATTCTAATTCATTCGTATGATCCATTCTACTTCATTCGCACGAATGTATCCATTCTAATTCATTCATGCAATCCATTCTAATTCATTCGCACGATCAATTCTAATTCATTCGTATGATCCATTCTAATTCATTCGTACGATCTATTCTAATTCATTCGTTCGAATGTATCCATTCTAATTCATTCGTACGATTCATTCTAATTCATTCGTATGATCCATTCTAATTCATTCGAAATGATCCATTCTACTTCATTTGCACGAATATATCCATTCTAATTCTTTCGTACAATCCATTCTAATTCATTCGCACGATCAATTCTAATTCATTCGTATGATCCATTCTAATTCATTCCTACGATCTATTTTAATTCATTCGTTCGAATGTTTCCATTCTAATTCATTCGTACGATTTATTCTAATTCATTCGTACGATCCATTCTGATTCATTCGTACGATCCATTCTAATTCATTCGTACGATCCATTCTACTTCATTCGCACGAATGTATCCATTCAAATTCATTCGTACAATCCATTCTAATTCATTCGCACGATCAATTCTAATTTATTCGTCGATACATTCCTACGATCTATTCTAATTCATTCGTTCGAATGTATCCATTCTAATTCATTCGTACGATTCATTCCAATTCATTCGTACGATCCATTCTAATTCATTCGTACGATCCATTCTACTTCATTCGCACGAATGCATCCATTCTAATTCATTCATACAATCCATTCTAACTCATTCGCACGATCAATTCTAATTCATTCGCATGATCCATTCTAATTCATTCCTACGATCTATTCTAATTCATTCGTTCGAATGTATCCATTCTAATTCATTCGTACGATTCATTCTAATTCATTCGTACGATCTATTCTAATTCATTCGTACGATCCATTCTACTTCATTCGCATGAATGTATCCATTCTAATTCATTCGTGCAATCCATTCCAATTCATTCGCACGATCAATTCTAATTCATTCGTATGATCCATTCTAATTCATTCCTATGATCTATTCTAATTCATTCGTTCGAATGTATCCATTCTAATTCATTCGTACGATTCATTCTAATTCATTCGTACGATCCATTCTAATTCATTCGTACGATCCATTCTACTTCATTCGCACGAATGTATCCATTCTAATTCATTCGTACAATCCATTCTAATTCTTTCGCACGATCAATTCTAATTCATTCGTATGATCCATTCTAATTCATTCCTACGATCTATTCTAATTCATTCGTTCAAATGTATCCATTCTAATTCATTCGTACGATTCATTCTAATTCATTCGTACGATCCATTGTACTTCATTCGCACGAATGTATCCATTCTAATTCATTCGTACAATCCATTCTAATTCATTTGCACGAATGTATCCATTCTAATTCATTCGTACGATTCATTCTAATTCATTCATACGATCCATTCTAATTCATTCGTACGATCCATTCTACTTCATTCGCACGAATGTATCCATTCTAATTCATTCGTACAATCCATTCTAATTCATTCGCACAATCAATTCTAATTCATTCGTATGATCCATTCTAATTCATTCCTACGATCTATTCTAATTCATTCGTTCGAATGTTTCCATTCTAATTCATTCGTACGATTCATTCTAATTCATTCGTACGATCCATTCTGATTCATTCGTACGATCCATTCTAATACATTCGTACGATCCTTTCTACTTCATTCACACGAATGTATCCATTCTAATTCATTCGTACAATCTATTCTAATTCATTCGCACGATCAATTCTAATTCATTCGTCGAATGAATTAGAATGGATACATTCGAACGAATGAATTAGAATAGATCGTAGGAATGAATTAGAATGGATCATACGAATGAATTAGAATTAATCGTGCGAATAAATTAGAATGAATCGTACGAATGAATCAGAATGGATCGTACGAATGAATTAGAATGGATCGTACGAATGAATTAGAATGAATCGTACGAATGAATTAGAATGGATCGTACGAATGAATTAGAATGGATACATTCATGGGAATGAATTAGAATGGATCGTACGAATGAGTAAGAATGGATCGTACGAATGAAATAGAATGGATCGTTCGAATGTATCCATTCCAATTCATTCGTACGTTTCATTCTAATTCATTCGTACGATCCATTTTAATTCATTCGTACGATCCATTCTACTTCATTCGCACGAATGTATCCATTCTAATTCATTCGTACAATCCATTCTAATTCATTCGCACGATCAATTCTAATTCATTCGTATGATCCATTCTAATTCATTCCTATGATCTATTCTAATTCATTCGTTCGAATGTATCCATTCTAATTCATTCGTACGATCCATTCTGATTCATTCATACGATCCATTCTAATTCATTCGTACGATCCATTCTACTTCATTCGGACGAATGTATCCATTCTAATTCATTCGTACAATCCATTCTAATTCATTCGTACGATCAATTCTAATTCATTCGTATGATCCATTCTAATTCATTCCTACGATCTATTCTAATTCATTCGTTCGAATGTTTTCATTCTAATTCATTCGTACGATTCATTCTAATTCATTCGTACGATCAATTCTAATTCATTGGTACAATCCATTCTAATTCATTCCTACGATCAATTCTAATTCATTCGTACGATCCATTCTGATTCATTCATACGATCCATTCTAATTCATTCGTACGATCCATTCTACTTCATTCGCACGAATGTATCCATTCTAATTCATTCGTACAATCCATTCTAATTCATTCGTACGATCAATTCTAATTCATTCGTATGATCCATTCTAATTCATTCCTACGATATATTCTAATTCATTCGTTCGAATGTATCCATTCTAATTCATTCGTACGATTCATTCTAATTCATTCGTACGATCCATTCTAATTCATTCGTACGATCCATTCTACTTCATTCGCACGAATGTATCCATTCTAATTCATTCGTATAATCCATTCTAATTCATTTGCACGATCAATTCTAATTCATTCGTCGAATAAATTAGAATGGATACATTCGAACGAATGAATTAGAATAGATCGTAGGAATGAATTAGAATGGATCGTACGAATGAATTAGAATGGATCGTACGAATGAATTAGAATGGATACATTCATGTGAATGAATTAGAATGGATCGTACGAATGAGTAAGAATGGATCGTACGAATGAAATAGAATGGATCGTTCGAATGTATCCATTCCAATTCATTCGTACGATTCATTCTAATTCATTCGTACGATCCATTCTAATTCATTCGTACGATCCATTCTACTTCATTCGCACAAATGTATCCATTCTAATTCATTCGTACAATCCATTCTAATTCATTCGCACGATCAATTCTAATTCATTCGTATGATCCATTCTAATTCATTCCTAAGATCTATTCTAATTCATTCGTTCGAATGTATCCATTCTAATTCATTCGTACGATCCATTCTGATTCATTCGTACGATCCATTCTAATTCATTCGTACGATCCATTCTACTTCATTCGCACGAAAGTATCTATTCTAATTCATTCGTACAATCCATTCTAATTCATTCGTACGATCAATTCTAATTCATTCGTATGATCCATTCTAATTCATTCCTACGATCTATTCTAATTCATTCGTTCGAATGTTTCCATTCTAATTCATTCGTACGATTTATTCAAATTCATTCGTACGATCCATTCTAATTCATTCGTACAATCCATTCTAATTCATTCCTACGATCAATTCTAATTCATTCGTATGATCCATTCTAATTCATTCCTACGATCTATTCTAATTTATTCGTTCGAATGTATCCATTCTAATTCATTCGTACGATTCATTCTAATTCATTCGTACGATCCATTCTAATTCATTCGTACGATCCATTCTACTTCATTCGCACGAATGTATCCATTCTAATTCATTCGTGCAATCCATTCTAATTCATTCGGACGATCCTTTCTAATTCATTCGTATGATCCATTCTAATTCATTCCTACGATCTATTCTAATTCATTCGTTGAATGTATCCATTCTAATTCATTCGTACGATTCATTCTAATTCATTCGTATGATCCATTCTAATTCATTCGTGCAATCCATTCTAATTCATTCGCACGATCAATTCTAATTCATTCGTATGATCCATTCTAATTCATTCCTACGATCTATTCTAATTCATTCGTTCGAATGTATCCATTCTAATTCATTCGTATGATTCATTCTAATTCATTCGTACGATCCATTCTAATTCATTCATACGATCCATTCTACTTCATTCGCACGAATGTATCCATTCTAATTCATTCGTACAATCCATTCTAATTCATTCGCACGATCAATTCTAATTCATTCGTATGATCCATTCTAATTCATTCCTATGATCTATTCTAATTCATTCGTTCGAATATTTCCATTCTAATTCATTCGTATGATTCATTCTAATTCATTCGTACGATCCATTCTAATTCATTCGTACGATCCATTCTAATTCATTCGTACGATCCATTCTACTTCATTCGCACGAATGTATCCATTCTAATTCATTCGTACAATCCATTCTAATTCATTCGCACGATCAATTCTAATTCATTCGTCGATTCATTCCTACGATCTATTCTAATTCATTCGTTCGAATGTATCCATTCTAATTCATTCGTACGATTCATTCCTATTCATTTGTACGATCCATTCTAATTCATTCGTACGATCCATTCTACTTCATTCGCACGAATGTATCCATTCTAATTCATTCGTACAATCCATTCTAATTCATTCGCACGATCAATTCTAATTCATTCGCATGATCCATTCTAATTCATTCCTACGATCTATTCTAATTCATTTGTTCGAATGTATCCATTCTAATTCATTCGTACGATTCATTCTAATTCATTCGTACGATCCATTCTAATTCATTCGTACGATCCATTCTACTTCATTCGCATGAATGTATCCATTCTAATTCATTCGTACAATCCATTCTAATTCATTCGCATGATCAATTCTAATTCATTCGCATGATCCATTCTAATTCATTCCTATGATCTATTCTAATTCATTCGTTCGAATGTATCCATTCTAATTCATTCGTACGATTCATTCTAATTCATTCGTACGATCCATTCTAATTCATTCGTACGATCCATTATACTTCATTCGCATAAATGTATCCATTCTAATTCATTCGTGCAATCCATTCTAATTCATTCGCACGATCAATTCTAATTCATTCGTATGATCCATTCTAATTCATTCCTATGATCTATTCAAATTCATTCGTTCAAATGTATCCATTCTAATTCATTCGTACGATTCATTCTAATTCATTCGTACGATCTATTCTAATTCATTCGTACGATCCATTCTACTTCATTCGCACGAATGTATCCATTCTAATTCATTTGTACAATCCATTCTAATTCATTCGCACGATCAATTCTAATTCATTCGTATGATCCATTCTAATTCATTCCTACCATCTATTCTAATTCATTCGTTCGAATGTATCCATTCTAATTCATTCGTACGATTCATTCTAATTCATTCGTACGATCCATTCTACTTCATTCGCACGAATGTATCCATTCTAATTCATTCGTACAATCCATTCTAATTCATTTGCATGAATGTATCCATTCTAATTCATTCGTACGATCCATTCTAATTCATTCGTACGATCCATTCTACTTCATTCGCACGAATGTATCCATTCTAATTACTTCGTACGATCCAATCTACTTCATTCGCACGAATGTATCCATTCTAATTCATTCGTACAATCCATTCTAATTCATTTGCACGATCAATTCTAATTCATTCGTATGATCCATTCTAATTCATTCCTACGATCTATTCTAATTCATTCGTTCGAATATATCCATTCTAATTCATTCGTACGATCCATTCTAATTCATTCGTACGATCCATTCTACTTCATTCGCACGAATGTATCCATTCTAATTCATTCGTACGATTCATTCTAATTTATTCGTACGATCCATTCTAATTCATTCGTACGATCCATTCTACTTCATTCGCACGAATGTATCCATTCTAATTCATTCGTGCAATCCATTCTAATTCATTCGCACGATCAATTCTAATTCATTCGTATGATCCATTCTAATTCATTCCTATGATCTATTCTAATTCATTCGTTCGAATGTATCCATTCTAATTCATTCGTACGATTCATTCTAATTCATTCGTACGATCCATTCTAATTCATTCGTACGATCCATTCTACTTCATTCGCACGAATGTATCCATTCTAATTCATTCGTACAATCCATTCTAATTCATTCGCACGATCAATTCTAATTCATTCGTATGATCCATTCTAATTCTTTCCTACGATCTATTCTAATTCATTCGTTCGAATGTATCCATTCTAATTCATTCGTACGATTCATTCTAATTCATTCGTACGATCCATTCTAATTCATTCGTACGATCCATTTTAATTCATTCGCACGATCAATTCTAATTCATTCGCACGATCAATTCTAATTCATTCCTATGATCCATTCTAATTCATTCGTTCGAATGTATCCATTCTAATTCATTCGTACGATTTATTCTAATTTATTCGTACGATCCTTTCTAATTCATTCGTACGATCCATTATACTTCATTCGCACGAATGTATCCATTCTAATTCATTCGTACAATCCATTCTAATTTATTCGCACGATCAATTCTAATTCATTCGTATGATCCATTCTAATTCATTCCTACGATCTATTCTAATTCATTCGTTCGAATGTTTCCATTCTAATTCATTCGTACGATTCATTCTAATTTATTCGTACGATCTATTCTGATTCATTCGTATGATCCATTCTAATTCATTCGTACGATCCATTCTACTTCATTCGCACGAATGTATCCATTCTAATTCATTCGTACAATCCATTCTAATTAATTCGCACGATCAATTCTAATTCATTCGTCGAATGAATTAGAATGGATACATTCGAACGAATGAATTAGAATAGATCGTAGGAATGAATTAGAATGGATCATACGAATGAATTAGAATTGATCGTGCGAATGAATTAGAATGGATCGTACGAATGAATTAGAATGGATCGTACGAATGAATTAAAATGGATACATTCATGCGAATGAATTAGAATGGATCGTACGAATGAGTAAGAATGGATCGTACGAATGAAATAGAATGGATCGTTCGAATGTATCCATTCCAATTCATTCTTACGATTCATTCTAATTCATTCGTACGATCCATTCTAATTCATTCGTACGATCCATTCTACTTCATTCGCACGAATGTATCCATTCTAATTCATTCGTACAATCCATTCTAATTCATTCGCACGATCAATTCTAATTCATTCGTATGATCCATTCTAATTCTTTCCTACGATCTATTCTAATTCATTCGTTCGAATATATCCATTCTAATTCATTCGTACGATCCATTCTGATTCATTCGTACGATCCATTCTAATTCATTCGTACGATTCATTCTACTTCATTCGCACGAATGTATCCATTCTAATTCATTCGTACAATCCATTATAATTCATACGTACGATCAATTTTAATTCATTCGTCTGATCCATTCTACTTCATTCCTACGATCTATTCTAATTCATTCGTTCGAATGTTTCCATTCTAATTCATTAGTACGATTCATTCTAATTCACTTGTACGATCCATTCTAATTCATTCGTACAATCCATTCTAATTCATTCCTACGATCAATTCTAATTCATTCGTATGATCCATTCTAATTCATTCCTACGATCTATTCTAATTTATTCGTTCGAATGTATCCATTCTAATTCATTCGTACAATTCATTCTAAATCATTCGTACGATCCATTCTAATTCATTGGTACGATCCATTCTACTTCATTCGCATGAATGTATCCATTCTAATTCATTCGTGCAATCCATTCTAATTCATTCGCACGATCATTTCTAATTCGTTCATATGATCCATTCTAATTCATTCCTACGATCTATTCTAATTCATTCATTCGAATGTATCCATTCTAATTCATTCGTACGATTCATTCTAATTCATTCGTACGATCCATTCTAATTCATTCGTGCAATCCATTCTAATTTATTCGCACGATCAATTCTAATTCATTCGTATGATCCATTCTAATTCATTCCTACGATCTATTCTAATTCATTCGTTCGAATGTATCCATTCTAATTCATTCGTACGATTCATTCTAATTCATTCGTACGATCCATTCTAATTCATTCATACGATCCATTCTACTTCATTCGCACGAATGTATCCATTCTAATTCATTCGTACAATCCATTCTAATTCATTCGCACGATCAATTCTAATTCATTCGTATGATCCATTCTAATTCATTCCTACGATCTATTCTAATTCATTCGTTCGAATGTTTCCATTCTAATTCATTCGTACGATTTATTCTAATTCATTCGTACGATCCATTCTGATTCATTCGTACGATCCATTCTAATTCATTCGTACGATCCATTCTACTTCATTCGCACGAATGTATCCATTCAAATTCATTCGTACAATCCATTCTAATTCATTCGCACGATCAATTCTAATTCATTCGTCGATACATTCCTACGATCTATTCTAATTCATTCGTTCGAATGTATCCATTCTAATTCATTCGTACAATTCATTCCAATTCATTCGTACGATCCATTCTAATTCATTCGTACGATCCATTCTACTTCATTCGCACGAATGCATCCATTCTAATTCATTCATACAATCCATTCTAACTCATTCGCACGATCAATTCTAATTCATTCGCATGATCCATTCTAATTCATTCCTACGATCTATTCTAATTCATTCGTTCGAATGTATCCATTCTAATTCATTCGTACGATTCATTCTAATTCATTCGTACGATCTATTCTAATTCATTCGTACGATCCATTCTACTTCATTCGCATGAATGTATCCATTCTAATTCATTCGTACAATCCATTCCAATTCATTCGCACGATCAATTCTAATTCATTCGTATGATCCATTCTAATTCATTCCTATGATCTATTCTAATTCATTCGTTCGAATATATCCATTCTAATTCATTCGTACGATTCATTCTAATTTATTCGTACGATCCATTCTAATTCATTCGTACGATCCATTCTACTTCATTCGCACGAATGTATCCATTCTAATTCATTCGTACAATCCATTCTAATTCTTTCGCATGATCAATTCTAATTCATTCGTATGATCCATTCTAATTCATTCCTACGATCTATTCTAATTCATTCGTTCAAATGTATCCATTCTAATTCATTCGTACGATTCATTCTAATTCATTCGTACGATCCATTGTACTTCATTCGCACGAATGTATCCATTCTAATTCATTCGTACAATCCATTCTAATTCATTTGCACGAATGTATCCATTCTAATTCATTCGTACGATTCATTCTAATTCATTCATACGATCCATTCTAATTCATTCGTACGATCCATTCTACTTCATTCGCACGAATGTATCCATTCTAATTCATTCGTACAATCCATTCTAATTCATTCGCACAATCAATTCTAATTCATTCGTATGATCCATTCTAATTCATTCCTACGATCTATTCTAATTCATTCGTTCGAATGTTTCCATTCTAATTCATACGTACGATTCATTCTAATTCATTCGTACGATCCATTCTGATTCATTCGTACGATCCATTCTAATACATTCGTACGATCCTTTCTACTTCATTCACACGAATGTATCCATTCTAATTCATTCGTACAATCTATTCTAATTCATTCGCACGATCAATTCTAATTCATTCGTCGAATGAATTAGAATGGATACATTCGAACGAATGAATTAGAATAGATCGTAGGAATGAATTAGAATGGATCATACGAATGAATTAGAATTAATCGTGCGAATAAATTAGAATGAATCGTACGAATGAATCAGAATGGATCGTACGAATGAATTAGAATGGATCGTACGAATGAATTAGAATGGATACATTCATGGGAATGAATTAGAATGGATCGTACGAATGAGTAAGAATGGATCGTACGAATGAAATAGAATGGATCGTTCGAATGTATCCATTCCAATTCATTCGTACGTTTCATTCTAATTCATTCGTACGATCCATTTTAATTCATTCGTACGATCCATTCTACTTCATTCGCACGAATGTATCCATTCTAATTCATTCGTACAATCCATTCTAATTCATTCGCACGATCAATTCTAATTCATTCGTATGATCCATTCTAATTCATTCCTATGATCTATTCTAATTCATTCGTTCGAATGTATCCATTCTAATTCATTCGTACGATCCATTCTGATTCATTCATACGATCCATTCTAATTCATTCGTACGATCCATTCTACTTCATTCGCACGAATGTATCCATTCTAATTCATTCGTATAATCCATTCTAATTCATTCGTACGATCAATTCTAATTCATTCGTATGATCCATTCTAATTCATTCCTACGATCTATTCTAATTCATTCGTTCGAATGTTTTCATTCTAATTCATTCGTACGATTCATTCTAATTCATTCGTACGATCAATTCTAATTCATTGGTACAATCCATTCTAATTCATTCCTACGATCAATTCTAATTCATTCGTATGATCCATTCTAATTCATTCCTACGATCTATTCTAATTTATTCGTTCGAATGTATCCATTCTAATTCATTCGTACGATTCATTCTAATTCATTCGTACGATCCATTCTAATTCATTCGTACGATCCATTCTACTTCATTCGCACGAATGTATCCATTCTAATTCATTCGTGCAATCCATTCTAATTCATTCGCACGATCATTTCTAATTCATTCGTATGATCCATTCTAATTCATTCCTACGATCTATTCTAATTCATTCGTTCGAATGTATCCATTCTAATTCATTCGTATGATTCATTCTAATTCATTCGTACGATCCATTCTAATTCATTCGTGCAATCCATTCTAATTCATTCGCACGATCAATTCTAATTCATTCGTATGATCCATTCTAATTCATTCCTACGATCTATTCTAATTCGTTCGTTCGAATGTATCCATTCTAATTCATTCATACGATTAATTCTAATTCATTCGTACGATCCATTCTAATTCATTCGTACGATCCATTCTACTTCATTCGCACGAATGTATCCATTCTAATTCATTCGTACAATCCATTCTAATTCATTCGCACGATCAATTCTAATTCATTCGTATGATCCATTCTAATTCATTCCTACGATCTATTCTAATTCATTCGTTCGAATGTTTCCATTCTAATTCATTCGTACGATTCATTCTAATTCATTCGTACGATCCATTCTGATTCATTCGTACGATCCATTCTAATTCATTCGTACGATCCATTCTACTTCATTCGCACGAATGTATCCATTCTAATTCATTCGTACAATCCATTCTAATTCATTCGCACGATCAATTCTAATTCATTCGTCGATTCATTCCTACGATCTATTCTAATTCATTCGTTCGAATGTATCCATTCTAATTCATTCGTACGATTCATTCCAATTCATTCGTACGATCCATTCTAATTAATTCGTACGATCCATTCTACTTCATTCGCACGAATGTATCTATTCTAATTCATTCGTACAATCCATTCTAATTCATTCGCACGATCAATTCTAATTCATTTGCATGATCCATTCTAATTCATTCCTACGATCTATTCTAATTCATTCGTTCGAATGTATCCATTCTAATTCATTCGTACGATTCATTCTAATTCATTCGTACGATCCATTCTAATTCATTCGTACGATCCATTCTACTTCATTCGCATGAATGTATCCATTCTAATTCATTCGTGCAATCCATTCTAATTCATTCGCACGATCAATTCTAATTCATTCGTATGATCCATTCAAATTCATTCCTATGATCTATTCTAATTCATTCGTTCGAATGTATCCATTCTAATTCATTCGTACGATTCATTCTAATTCATTCGTACGATCCATTCTAATTCATTCGTACGATCCATTCTACTTCATTCGCACGAATGTATCCATTCTAATTCATTCGTACAATCCATTCTAATTCATTCGCACGATCAATTCTAATTCATTCGTATGATCCATTCTAATTCATTCCTACGATCTATTCTAATTCATTCGTTCGAATGTATCCATTCTAATTCATTCGTACGATTCATTCTAATTCATTCGTACGATCCATTCTACTTCATTTGCACGAATGTATCCATTCTAATTCATTCATACAATCCATTCTAATTCATTTGCACGAATGTATCCATTCTAATTCATTCGTACGATCCATTCTAATTCATTCGTACGATCCATTCTACTTCATTCGCACGAATGTATCCATTCTAATTCATTCGTACGATCCATTCTACTTCATTCGCACGAATGTATCCATTCTAATTAGAATGGATTCATTCTACTTCATTCGCACGAATGTATCCATTCTAATTCATTCGTACAATCCATTCTAATTCATTCGCACGATCAATTCTAATCCATTCTAATTCATTCCTACGATCTATTCTAACTCATTCGTTCGAATATATCCATTCTAATTCATTCGTACGATCCATTCTAATTCATTCGTACGATCCATTCTACTTCATTCGAACAAATGTATCCATTCTAATTCATTCGTACGATTCATTCTAATTCATTCGTACGATCCATTCTAATTCATTCGTACGATCCATTCTACTTCATTCGCACGAATGTATCCATTCTAATTCATTCGTGCAATCCATTCTAATTCATTCGCACGATCAATTCTAATTCATTCATATGATCCATTCTAATTCATTCCTACGATCTATTCTAATTCATTCGTTCGAATGTATCCATTCTAATTCATTCGTACGATTCATTCTAATTCATTCGTACGATCCATTCTAATTCATTCGTACAATCCATTCTACTTCATTCGCACGAATGTATCCATTCTAATTCATTCGTACAATCCATTCTAATTCATTCGCACGATCAATTCTAATTCATTCGTATGATCCATTCTAATTCATTCCTACGATCTATTCTAATTCATTCGTTCGAATGTATCCATTCTAATTCATTCGTACGATTCATTCTAATTCATTCGTACGATCCATTCTAATTCATTCGTACGATCCATTCTACTTCATTCTCTCGAATGTATCCATTCTAATTCATTCGTGCAATCCATTCTAATTCATTCACACGATCAATTCTAATTCATTCGTATGATCCATTCTAATTCATTCCTAAGATCTATTCTAATTCATTCGTTCGAATGTATCTATTCTAATTCATTCGTACGATTCATTCTAATTCATTCGTACGATCCATTCTAATTCATTCGTACGATCCATTCTACTTCATTCGCACGAATCTATCCATTCTAATTCATTCGTACAATCCATTCTAATTCATTCGCACGATCAATTCTAATTCATTCGTATGATCCATTCTAATTCAATCCTACGATCTATTCTAATTCATTCATTCGAATGTATCCATTCTAATTCATTCGTACGATTCATTCTAATTCATTCGTACGATCCATTCTAATTCATTAGTACGATCCATTCTACTTGATTCGCACGAATGTATCCATTCTAATTCATTCGTACAATCCATTCTAATTCATTCGCACGATCAATTCTAATTTATTCGTATGATCCATTCTAATTCATTCCTACGATCTATTCTAATTCATTCGTTCGAATGTTTCCATTCTAATTCATTCGTACGATTCATTCTAATTCATTTGTACGATCCATTCTGATTCATTCGTACGATCCATTCTACATCATTTGCACGAATGTATCCATTCTAATTCATTCGTACAATCCATTCTAATTCATTCGCACGATCAATTCTAATTCATTCGTATGATCCATTCTAATTCATTCCTACGATCTATTCTAATTCATTCGTTCGAATGTATCCATTCTAATTCATTCGTACGATTCATTCTAATTCATTCGTACGATCCATTCTAATTCATTCGTACGATCCATTCTACTTCATTCGCACGAATGTATCCATTCTAATTCATTCGTACAATCCATTCTAATTCATTCGCACGATCAATTCTAATTCATTCGTATTATCCATTCTAATTCATTCCTACGATCTATTCTAATTTATTCGTTCGAATGTATCCATTCTAATTCATTCGTACGATTCATTCTAATTCATTCGTACGATCCATTCTAATTCATTCGTACGATCCATTCTACTTCATTCGCACGAATGTATCCGTACGATCCATTCTACTTCATTCGCACGAATGTATCCATTCTAATTCATTCATACGATCCATTCTAATTCATTTGTATGATCCATTCTAATTCATTCGTACGATCCATTCTAATCCATTCGTACGATCCATGGTAATTCATTCGTACGATCCATTCTAATTCATTCCCACGATCCATTCTACTTCATTCGCACGAATGTATCCATTCTAATTCATTCATACAATCCATTCTAATTCATTCGCACGATCAATTCTAATTCATTCGTATGATCCATTCTAATTCATTACTACGATCTATACTAATTCATTCGTTCGAATGTATCAATTCTAATTCATTCGTACGATTCATTCTAATTCATTCGTACGATCCATTCTAATTCATTCGTACGATCCATTCTACTTCATTCGCACGAATGTATCCATTCTAATTCATTCGTACAATCCATTCTAATTCATTCGCACGATCAATTCTAATTCATTCGTATGATCCATTCTAATTCATTCCTATGATCTATTCTAATTCATTCGTTCGAATGTATCCATTCTAATTCATTCGTACGATTTATTCTAATTCATTCGTACGATCCATTCTAATTCATTCGTATGATCCATTCTAATTCATTCCTACGATCTATTCTAATTCATTCGTTCGAATGTATCCATTCTAATTCATTCGTACGATTCATTCTAATTCATTCGTACGATCCATTCTAATTCATTCATACGATCCATTCTACTTCATTCGCATGAATGTATCCATTCTAATTCATTCGTGCAATCCATTCTAATTCATTCGCACGATCAATTCTAATTCAATCGTATGATCCATTCTAATTCATTCGTACGATCCATTCTAATTCATTCGCACAAATGTATCCATTCTAATTCATTCGCTCGAATATATCCATTTTAATTCATTCGTACGATCCATTCTAATTCATTCGTACGATCTAATTCATTCATACGATCCATTCTAATTCATTCGTATGATCGATTCTAATTTATTTGCACGATCTGATCCATTCTAATTCATTCCTACGATCCATTCTGATTCATTCGTTCGAATGTTTCCATTCTAATTCATTCGTACGATTCATTCTAATTCATTCGTACGATCCATTCTGATTCATTCTACTTCATTCGCACGAATGTATCCATTCTAATTCATTCGAACAATCCATTCTAATTCATTCGCACGATCAATTCTAATTCATTCGTATGATCCATTCTAATTCATTCCTACGATCTATTCTAATTCATTCGTTCGAATGTATCCATTCTAATTCATTCGTACGATCCATTCTGATTCATTCGTACGATCCATTCTAATTCATTCGTACGATCCATTCTACTTCATTCGCACGAATGTATCCATTCTAATTCATTCGTACAATCCATTCTAATTCATTCGCACGATCAATTCTAATTCATTCGTATGATCCATTCTAATTCATTCCTACGATCCATTCTGATTCATTCGTTCGAATGTTTCCATTCTAATTCATTCGTACGATTCATTCTAATTCATTCGTACGATCCATTCTGATTCATTCGCACGATCAATTCTAATTCATTCGTATGATCCATTCTAATTCATTCCTACGATCTATTCTAATTCATTCGTTCGAATGTATCCATTCTAATTCATTCGTACGATTCATTCAAATTCATTCGCACGATCCATTCTAATTCATTCGTACGATCCATTCTACTTCATTCGCATGAATGTATCCATTCTAATTCATTCGTGCAATCCATTCTAATTCATTCGCACGATCAATTCTAATTCATTCGTATGATCCATTCTAATTCATTCCTATGATCTATTCTAATTCATTCGTTCGAATGTATCCATTCTAATTCATTCGTACGATTCATTCTAATTCATTCGTACGATCCATTCTAATTCATTTGTACGATCCATTCTACTTCATTCGCACGAATGTATCCATTCTAATTCATTCGTTCAATCCATTCGAATTCATTCGTACGATCAATTCTAATTCATTCGTATGATCCATTCTAATTCATTCCTACGATCTATTCTAATTCATTCGTTCGAATGTATCCATTCTAATTCATTCGTACAATTCATTCTAATTCATTCGTATGATCCATTCTAATTCATTCGTACAATTCATTCTAATTCATTCGCACGATCAATTCTAATTCATTCGTATGATCCATTCTAATTCATTCCTACGATCTATTCTAATTCATTCGTTCGAATGTATCCATTCTAATTCATTCGTGCGAATGAATTAGAATGGATCGTACGAATGAATTAGAATGAATCGTACGAATGAATTAGAATGAATCGTATGAATGAATTAGAATGGAAACATTCGAACGAATGAATTAGAATAGATCGTAGGAATGAATTAGAATGGATCATACGAATGAATTAGAATTGATCGTGCGAATGAATTAGAATGGATTGTACGAATGAATTAGAATGGATACATTCGTGCGAATGAAGTAGAATGGATCGTACGAATGAATTAGAATGGGATCGTACGAATGAATTTGAATGGATCGTACAATCCATTCTAATTCATTCGCACGATCAATTCTAATTCATTCGTATGATCCATTCTAATTCATTCCTACGATCTATTCTAATTCATTCGTTCGAATGTATCCAATGAATTAGAATGGATCATACGAATGAATTAGAATTGATCGTGCGAATGAATTAGAATGGATTGTACGAATGAATTAGAATGGATACATTTGTGAGAATGAAGTAGAATGGATCGTACGATTGAATTAGAATGGATCGTACGAATGAATTAGAATGAATCGTACGAATGAATTAGAATGGATACATTGGAACGAATGAATTAGAATAGATCGTAGGAATGAATTAGAATGGATCATACGAATGAATTAGAAATGATCGTGCGAATGAATTAGAATGGATTGCACGAATGAATTAGAATGGATACATTCGTGCGAATGAAGTAGAATGGATCGTACGAATGAATTAGAATGGATCGTACGAATGAATTAGAATGAATCGTACGAATGAATTAGAATGGTTACATTCGAACGAATGAATTAGAATAGATCGTAGGAATGAATTAGAATGGATCATACGAATGAATTAGAATTGATCGTGTGAATGAATTAGAATGGATTGTACGAATGAATTAGAATGGATACATTCGTGCGAATGAAGTAGAATGGATCGTACGATGAATTAGAATTGATCGTGCGAATGAATTAGAATGGATTGTACGAATGAATTAGAATGGATACAATCGTGCGAATGAAGTAGAATGGATCGTACGAATGAATTAGAATGGATCGTACGAATGAATTAGGAATGGATGCATTCGAACGAATGAATTAGAATAGATCGTAGGAATGAATTAGAATGGATCATACGAATCAATTAGAATTGATCGTGCGAATGAATTAGAATGGATTGTATGAATGAATTAGAATGGATACATTCGTGCGAATGATGTAGAATGGATCGTACGAATGAATCAGAATGGATCGTACGAATGAATTAGAATGAATCGTACGAATGAATTAGAATGGAAACATTCAAACGAATGAATTAGAATAGATCGTAGGAATGAATGAGAATGGATCATACGAATAAATTAGAATTGATCGTGCGAATGAATTAGAATGGATTGTACGAATGAATTAGAATGGATACATTCGTGCGAATGAAGTAGAATGGATCGTACGAATGAATTAGAATGGATCGTACGAATGAATTAGAATGAATCGTACGAATGAATTAGAATGGATACATTCGAACGAATGAATTAGAATAGATCTTAGGAATGAATTAGAATGGATCATACGAATGAATTAGAATTGATCATGCGAATGAATTAGAATGGATTGTACGAATGAATTAGAATGGATACATTCGTGCGAATGATGTAGAATGGATCGTACGAATGAATTAGAATGGATCGTACGAATGAATTAGAATGAATCGTACGAATGAATTAGAATGGAAACATTCGAACGAATGAATTAGAATAGATCGTAGGAATGAATTAGAATGGATCATACGAATGAATTAGAATTGATCGTGTGAATGAATTAGAATGGATTGTACGAATGAATTAGAATGGATACATTCGTGCGAATGAAGTAGAATGGATCGTACGAATGAATTAGAATGGATCGTACGAATGAATTAGAATGAATCGTACGAATGAATTAGAATGGAAACATTCGAACGAATGAATTAGAATAGATCGTAGGAATGAATTAGAATGGATCATACGAATGAATTAGAATTGATCGTGCGAATGAATTAGAATGGATTGTACGAATGAATTAGAATGGATACATTCGTGTGAATGATGTAGAATGTATCGTACGAATGAATTAGAATGGATCGTACGAATGAATTAGAATGAATCGTATGAATGAATTAGAATGGATACATTCGAACGAATGAATTAGAATAGATCGTAGGAATGAATTAGAATGGATCATACGAATGAATTAGAATTCATCGTGCGAATGAATTAGAATTGATTGTACGAATGAATTAGAATGGATACATTCGTGCGAATGAAGTAGAATGGATCGTACGAATGAATTAGAATGGATCCTACGAATGAATTAGTATGAATCGTACGGAGGAATTAGAATGGATACATTCGAACTAATGAATTAGAATAGATCGTAGGAATGAATTAGAATGGATCATACGAATGAATTAGAATTGATCGTGCGAATGAATTAGAATGGATTGCACGAATGAATTAGAATGGATACATTCGTGCGTACGAATGAATTAGAATGGATACATTCGAACGAATGAATTAGAATAGATCGTAGGAATGAATTAGAATGGATCATACGAATGAATTAGAATTGATCGTGCGAATGAATTAGAATGGATTGTACGAATGAATTAGAATGGATCGTATGAATGAATTAGAATGAATCGTACGAATGAATTAGAATGGATACATTCGAACGAATGAATTAGAATAGATCGTAGGAATGAATTAGAATGGATCATACGAATGAATTAGAATTGATCGTGTGAATGAATTAGAATGGATTGTACGAATGAATTAGAATGGATACATTCGTGCGAATGAAGTAGAATGGATCGTACGAATGAATCAGAATGGATCGTACGAATGAATTAGAATGAATCGCATGAATGAATTAGAATGGATACATTCGAACGAATGAATTAGAATAGATCGTAGGAATGAATTAGAATGGATCATACGAATGAATTAGAATTGATCGTGCGAATGAATTAGAATGGATTGTACGAATGAATTAGAATGTATACATTCGTGCGAATGAACTAGAATGGATCGTACGAATGAATTAGAATGGATCATACGAATGAATTAGAATGAATCGTACGAATGAATTAGAATGGATACATTCGAACGAATGAATTAGAATAGATCGTAGGAATGAATTAGAATGGATCGGACGAATGAATTAGAATTGATCGTGCGAATGAATTAGAATGGATTGCACGAATGAATTAGAATGGATACATTCGAGCGAATGAAGTAGAATGGATCGTACGAATGAATTAGAATGGATCGTACGAATGAATTAGAATGAATCATACGAATGAATTAGAATGGATACATTCGAACGAATGAATTAGAATAGATCGTAGGAATGAATTAGAATGGATCATACGAATGAAATAGAATTGATCGTGCGAATGAATTAGAATGGATTGTACGAATGAATTAGAATGGATACATTCGTGCGAATGAAGTAGAATGGATTGTACGAATGAATTAGAATGGATCGTACGAATGAATTAGAATGAATCGTATGAATGAATTAGAATGGATACATTCGAACGAATAAATTAGAATAGATCGTAGGAATGAATTAGAATGGATCATACGAATGAATTAGAATTGATCGTGCGAATGAATTAGAATGGATTGTACGAATGAATTAGAATGGATACATTCGTGCGAATGAAGTAGAATGGATCGTACGAATGAATTAGAATGAATCGTACGAATTAATTAGAATGGATACATTCGAACGAATGAATTAGAATAGATCGTAGGAATGAATTAGAATGGATCATACGAATGAATTAGAATTGATCGTGCGAATGAATTAGAATGGATTGTACGAATAAATTAGAATGGATACATTCGTGCGAATGATGTAGAATGGATCATACGAATGAATCAGAATGGATCGTACGAATGAATTAGAATGAATAGTACGAATGAATTAGAAAGGAAACATTCGAACGAATGAATTAGAATAGATCGTAGGAATGAATTAGAATGGATCATACGAATGAATTAGAATTGATCGTGCGAATGAATTAGAATGGATTGCACGAATGAATTAGAATAGATACATTCGTGCGAATGAAGTAGAATGGATCGTACGAATGAATTAGAATGGATCGTACGAATGAATTAGAATGAATCGTACGAATGAATTAGAATGGATACATTCGAACGAATGAATTATAATAGATCGTAGGAATGAATTAGAATGGATCATACGAATGAAATAGAATTGATCGTGCGAATGAATTAGAATGGATTGTACGAATGAATTAGAATGGATACATTCGTGTGAATGAAGTAGAATGGATCGTACGAATGAATTAGAATGGATCGTACGAATGAATTAGAATGGATACATTCGAACGAATGAATTAGAATAGATCGTAGGAATGAATTAGAATGGATCATACGAATGAATTAGAATTGATCGTGCGAATGAATTAGAATGGATTGTACGAATGAATTAGAATGGATACATTCGTGCGAATGAAGTAGAATGGATCGTACGAATGAATTAGAATGGATCGTACGAATAAATTTGACAGGATCTGAGTAAGAATGGATCGTACGAATGAAATAGAATGGATCGTACGAATAAATTAGAATGGATCGTGCTAATGAATTAGAATGGATATATTCGAGCGAATGAATTAGATTAGATCGTACGAATGAATTAGAATTAGAATGGATTGTACGAATGAATTAGAATGAATCGTACGAATGTTTCCATTCTAATTCATTAGTACGATTCATTCTAATTCATTCGTACGATCCATTCTAATTCATTCGTACGATCCATTCTACTTCATTCGCACGAATGTATCCATTCTAATTCATTCGTACAATCCATTCTAATTCATTCGCACGATCAATTCTAATTCATTCGTATGATCCATTCTAATTCATTCCTACGATCTATTCTAATCCATTCGTTCGAATGGATACATTCGTGCGAATGATGTAGAATGGATCGTACGAATGAATGGATTGTACGAATGAATTAGAATGGATACATTCGTGCAAATGAAGTAGAATGGATCGTACGAATGAATTAGAATGGATCGTACGAATGAATTAGAATGAATCGTACGAATGAATTAGAATGGATACATTCGAACGAATGAATTAGAATAGATCGTAGGAATGAATTAGAATGGATCATACGAATGAATTAGAATTGATCGTGCGAATGAATTAGAATGGATTGCACGAATGAATTAGATTGGATACATTCGTGCGAATGTAGTAGAATGGATCGTACGAATGAATTAGAATGGATCGTACGAACGAATTAGAATGAATCGTACGAATGAATTAGAATGGATACATTCGAACGAATGTATTAGAATAGATCGTAGGAATGAATTAGAATGGATCATACGAATGAATTAGAATTGATCGTGCGAATGAATTAGAATGGATCGTACGAATGAATTAGAATGAATCGTACGAATGAATTAGAATGAATCGTATGAATGAATTAGAATGGAAACATTCGAACGAATGAATTAGAATAGATCGTAGGAATGAATTAGAATGGATCATACGAATGAATTAAAATTGATCGTGCGAATGAATTAGAATGGATTGTACGAATGAATTAGAATGGATACATTCGTGCGAATGAAGTAGAATGGATCGTACGAATGAATTAGAATGGGATCGTACGAATGAATTTGAATGGATCGTACAATCCATTCTAATTCATTCGCACGATCAATTCTAATTCATTCGTATGATCCATTCTAATTCATTCCTACGATCTATTCTAATTCATTCGTTCGAATGTATCCAATGAATTAGAATGGATCATACGAATGAATTAGAATTGATCGTGCGAATGAATTAGAATGGATTGTACGAATGAATTAGAATGGATACATTTGTGAGAATGAAGTAGAATGGATCGTACGATTGAATTAGAATGGATCGTACGAATGAATTAGAATGAATCGTACGAATGAATTAGAATGGATACATTGGAACGAATGAATTAGAATAGATCGTAGGAATGAATTAGAATGGATCATACGAATGAATTAGAAATGATCGTGCGAATGAATTAGAATGGATTGCACGAATGAATTAGAATGGATACATTCGTGCGAATGAAGTAGAATGGATCGTACGAATGAATTAGAATGGATCGTACGAATGAATTAGAATGAATCGTACGAATGAATTAGAATGGTTACATTCGAACGAATGAATTAGAATAGATCGTAGGAATGAATTAGAATGGATCATACGAATGAATTAGAATTGATCGTGTGAATGAATTAGAATAGATTGTACGAATGAATTAGAATGGATACATTCGTGCGAATGAAGTAGAATGGATCGTACGATGAATTAGAATTGATCGTGCGAATGAATTAGAATGGATTATACGAATGAATTAGAATGGATACAATCGTGCGAATGAAGTAGAATGGATCGTACGAATGAATTAGAATGGATCGTACGAATGAATTAGAATGGATGCATTCGAACGAATGAATTAGAATAGATCGTAGGAATGAATTAGAATGGATCATACGAATCAATTAGAATTGATCGTGCGAATGAATTAGAATGGATTGTATGAATGAATTAGAATGGATACATTCGTGCGAATGATGTAGAATGGATCGTACGAATGAATCAGAATGGATCGTACGAATGAATTAGAATGAATCGTACGAATGAATTAGAATGGAAACATTCAAACGAATGAATTAGAATAGATCGTAGGAATGAATGAGAATGGATCATACGAATGAATTAGAATTGATCGTGCGAATGAATTAGAATGGATTGTACGAATGAATTAGAATGGATACATTCGTGCGAATGAAGTAGAATGGATCGTACGAATGAATTAGAATGGATCGTACGAATGAATTAGAATGAATCGTACGAATGAATTAGAATGGATACATTCGAACGAATGAATTAGAATAGATCTTAGGAATGAATTAGAATGGATCATACGAATGAATTAGAATTGATCATGCGAATGAATTAGAATGGATTGTACGAATGAATTAGAATGGATACATTCGTGCGAATGATGTAGAATGGATCGTACGAATGAATTAGAATGGATCGTACGAATGAATTAGAATGAATCGTACGAATGAATTAGAATGGAAACATTCGAACGAATGAATTAGAATAGATCGTAGGAATGAATTAGAATGGATCATACGAATGAATTAGAATTGATCGTGTGAATGAATTAGAATGGATTGTACGAATGAATTAGAATGGATACATTCGTGCGAATGAAGTAGAATGGATCGTACGAATGAATTAGAATGGATCGTACGAATGAATTAGAATGAATCGTACGAATGAATTAGAATGGAAACATTCGAACGAATGAATTAGAATAGATCGTAGGAATGAATTAGAATGGATCATACGAATGAATTAGAATTGATCGTGCGAATGAATTAGAATGGATTGTACGAATGAATTAGAATGGATACATTCGTGTGAATGATGTAGAATGTATCGTACGAATGAATTAGAATGGATCGTACGAATGAATTAGAATGAATCGTATGAATGAATTAGAATGGATACATTCGAACGAATGAATTAGAATAGATCGTAGGAATGAATTAGAATGGATCATACGAATGAATTAGAATTCATCGTGCGAATGAATTAGAATTGATTGTACGAATGAATTAGAATGGATACATTCGTGCGAATGAAGTAGAATGGATCGTACGAATGAATTAGAATGGATCCTACGAATGAATTAGTATGAATCGTACGGAGGAATTAGAATGGATACATTCGAACTAATGAATTAGAATAGATCGTAGGAATGAATTAGAATGGATCATACGAATGAATTAGAATTGATCGTGCGAATGAATTAGAATGGATTGCACGAATGAATTAGAATGGATACATTCGTGCGTACGAATGAATTAGAATGGATACATTCGAACGAATGAATTAGAATAGATCGTAGGAATGAATTAGAATGGATCATACGAATGAATTAGAATTGATCGTGCGAATGAATTAGAATGGATTGTACGAATGAATTAGAATGGATCGTATGAATGAATTAGAATGAATCGTACGAATGAATTAGAATGGATACATTCGAACGAATGAATTAGAATAGATCGTAGGAATGAATTAGAATGGATCATACGAATGAATTAGAATTGATCGTGTGAATGAATTAGAATGGATTGTACGAATGAATTAGAATGGATACATTCGTGCGAATGAAGTAGAATGGATCGTACGAATGAATCAGAATGGATCGTACGAATGAATTAGAATGAATCGCATGAATGAATTAGAATGGATACATTCGAACGAATGAATTAGAATAGATCGTAGGAATGAATTAGAATGGATCATACGAATGAATTAGAATTGATCGTGCGAATGAATTAGAATGGATTGTACGAATGAATTAGAATGTATACATTCGTGCGAATGAACTAGAATGGATCGTACGAATGAATTAGAATGGATCATACGAATGAATTAGAATGAATCGTACGAATGAATTAGAATGGATACATTCGAACGAATGAATTAGAATAGATCGTAGGAATGAATTAGAATGGATCGGACGAATGAATTAGAATTGATCGTGCGAATGAATTAGAATGGATTGCACGAATGAATTAGAATGGATACATTCGAGCGAATGAAGTAGAATGGATCGTACGAATGAATTAGAATGGATCGTACGAATGAATTAGAATGAATCATACGAATGAATTAGAATGGATACATTCGAACGAATGAATTAGAATAGATCGTAGGAATGAATTAGAATGGATCATACGAATGAAATAGAATTGATCGTGCGAATGAATTAGAATGGATTGTACGAATGAATTAGAATGGATACATTCGTGCGAATGAAGTAGAATGGATTGTACGAATGAATTAGAATGGATCGTACGAATGAATTAGAATGAATCGTATGAATGAATTAGAATGGATACATTCGAACGAATAAATTAGAATAGATCGTAGGAATGAATTAGAATGGATCATACGAATGAATTAGAATTGATCGTGCGAATGAATTAGAATGGATTGTACGAATGAATTAGAATGGATACATTCGTGCGAATGAAGTAGAATGGATCGTACGAATGAATTAGAATGAATCGTACGAATTAATTAGAATGGATACATTCGAACGAATGAATTAGAATAGATCGTAGGAATGAATTAGAATGGATCATACGAATGAATTAGAATTGATCGTGCGAATGAATTAGAATGGATTGTACGAATAAATTAGAATGGATACATTCGTGCGAATGATGTAGAATGGATCATACGAATGAATCAGAATGGATCGTACGAATGAATTAGAATGAATAGTACGAATGAATTAGAAAGGAAACATTCGAACGAATGAATTAGAATAGATCGTAGGAATGAATTAGAATGGATCATACGAATGAATTAGAATTGATCGTGCGAATGAATTAGAATGGATTGCACGAATGAATTAGAATAGATACATTCGTGCGAATGAAGTAGAATGGATCGTACGAATGAATTAGAATGGATCGTACGAATGAATTAGAATGAATCGTACGAATGAATTAGAATGGATACATTCGAACGAATGAATTATAATAGATCGTAGGAATGAATTAGAATGGATCATACGAATGAAATAGAATTGATCGTGCGAATGAATTAGAATGGATTGTACGAATGAATTAGAATGGATACATTCGTGTGAATGAAGTAGAATGGATCGTACGAATGAATTAGAATGGATCGTACGAATGAATTAGAATGGATACATTCGAACGAATGAATTAGAATAGATCGTAGGAATGAATTAGAATGGATCATACGAATGAATTAGAATTGATCGTGCGAATGAATTAGAATGGATTGTACGAATGAATTAGAATGGATACATTCGTGCGAATGAAGTAGAATGGATCGTACGAATGAATTAGAATGGATCGTACGAATGAATTTGACAGGATCTGAGTAAGAATGGATCGTACGAATGAAATAGAATGGATCGTACGAATAAATTAGAATGGATCGTGCTAATGAATTAGAATGGATATATTCGAGCGAATGAATTAGATTAGATCGTACGAATGAATTAGAATTAGAATGGATTGTACGAATGAATTAGAATGAATCGTACGAATGTTTCCATTCTAATTCATTAGTACGATTCATTCTAATTCATTCGTACGATCCATTCTAATTCATTCGTACGATCCATTCTACTTCATTCGCACGAATGTATCCATTCTAATTCATTCGTACAATCCATTCTAATTCATTCGCACGATCAATTCTAATTCATTCGTATGATCCATTCTAATTCATTCCTACGATCTATTCTAATCCATTCGTTCGAATGGATACATTCGTGCGAATGATGTAGAATGGATCGTACGAATGAATGGATTGTACGAATGAATTAGAATGGATACATTCGTGCAAATGAAGTAGAATGGATCGTACGAATGAATTAGAATGGATCGTACGAATGAATTAGAATGAATCGTACGAATGAATTAGAATGGATACATTCGAACGAATGAATTAGAATAGATCGTAGGAATGAATTAGAATGGATCATACGAATGAATTAGAATTGATCGTGCGAATGAATTAGAATGGATTGCACGAATGAATTAGATTGGATACATTCGTGCGAATGTAGTAGAATGGATCGTACGAATGAATTAGAATGGATCGTACGAACGAATTAGAATGAATCGTACGAATGAATTAGAATGGATACATTCGAACGAATGTATTAGAATAGATCGTAGGAATGAATTAGAATGGATCATACGAATGAATTAGAATTGATCGTGCGAATGAATTAGAATGGATTGTACGAATGAATTAGAATGGATACATTCGTGCGAATGATGTAGAATGGATCGTACGAATGAGTCAGAATGGATCGTACGAATGAATTAGAATGAATCGTACGAATGAATTAGAATGGATACATTCGAACGAATGAATTAGAATAGATCGTAGGAATGAATTAGAATGGATCATACGAATGAATTAGAATTGATCGTGCGAATGAATTAGAATGGATTGCACGAATGAATTAGAATGGATACATTCGTGCGAATGAAGTAGAATGGATCGTACGAATGAATTAGAATGGATCGTATGAATGAATTAGAATGAATCGTACGAATGAATTAGAATGGATACATTCGAACGAATGAATTAGAATAGATCATAGGAATGAATTAGAATGGATCATACGAATGGATTATAATTGATCGTGTGAATGAATTAGAATGGATTGTACGAATGAATTAGAATGGATACATTCGTGCGAATGATGTAGAATGGATCGTACGAATGAATCAGAATGGATCGTACGAATGAATTAGAATGAATCGTACGAATGAATTAGAATGGAAACATTCGAACGAATGAATTAGAATAGATCATAGGAATGAATTAGAATGGATCATACGAATGAATTAGAATTGATCGTGCGAATGAATTAGAATGGATTGTACGAATGAATTAGAATGGATACATTCGTGCAAATGAAGTAGAATGGATCGTACGAATGAATTAGAATGGATCATACGAATGAATTAGAATGAATGTACGAATGAATTAGAATGGATCGTACGAATGAATTAGAATGGATCCATTCTTATTCATTCGTACAATCCATTCTAATTCATTATACTTCATTCTACTTCATTCGCACGAATGTATCCATTCTAATTCATTCGTACAATCCATTCTAATTCATTCGCACGATCAATTCTAATTCATTCGTATGATCCATTCTAATTCATTCCTACGATCTATTCTAATTCATTCAATCGAATGTATCCATTCCAATTCATTCGTACGATTCATTCTAATTCATTCGTACGATCCATTCTAATTCATTCGTATGATCCATTCTACTTCATTCGCACGAATGTATCCATTCTAATTCATTCGTACAATCCATTCTAATTCATTCGCACGATCAATTCTAATTCATTCGTATGATCCATTCTAATTTATTCCTACGATCTATTCTAATTTATTCGTTCGAATGTATCCATTCTAATTCATTCGTACGATTCATTCTAATTCATTCGTACGATCCATTCTGATTCATTCGTACGATCCATTCTAATTAATTCGTACAATCCATTCTAATTCATTCGCACGAATGTATCCATTCCAATTCATTCGTACAATCCATTCTAATTCATTCACACGATCAATTCTAATTCATTCGTATGATTCATTCTAATTCATTCGTACGATCCATTCTAATTCATTCGTTCGAATGTATCCATTCTAATTCATTCGTTCAATCCATTCTAATTCATTCGCACGATTAATTCTAATTCATTCATACGATCCATTCTAATTGATAACCGTTCCCCACGCCACGCTGGAGGAGCCCTCACCTTCGAAGTCGACGAACCAAGTAAGACCTACAACATGCGAAAATATTTAAAATTAGAATGGATCATACGAATGAATTAGAATTGATCGTGCGAATGAATTAGAATGGATTGTACGAATGAATTAGAATGGATACATTCGTGCGAATGAAGTAGAATGGATCGTACGAATGAATTAGAATGGATCGTACGAATGAATTAGAATGAATCGTACGAATGAATTAGAATGGATACATTCGAACGAATAAATTAGAATAGATCGTAGGAATGAATTAGAATGGATCATACGAATGAATTAGAATTGATCCTGCGAATGAATTAGAATGGATTGTATGAATGAATTAGAATGGATACATTCATGCGAATGAAGTAGAATGGATCGTACGAATGAATTAGAATGGATCGTACGAATGAATTAGAATTGATCGTGCGAATGAATTAGAATGGATTGTATGAATGAATTAGAATGGATACATTCGTGCGAATGAAGTAGAATGGATCGTACGAATGAATTAGAATGGATCGTACGAATGAATTAGAATAAATCATAAGAATGAATTAGAATGGATACATTCGAACGAATGAATTAGAATAGATCGTAGGAATGAATTAGAATGGATCATACGAATGAATTAGAATTGATCGTGCGAATGAATTAGAATGGATTGTACGAATGAATTAGAATGGATACATTCGTGCGAATGAAGTAGAATGGATCATACGAATGAATTAGAATGGATCGTACGAATGAATCAGAATGGATCGTACGAATGAATTAGAATGAATCGTACGAATGAATTAGAATGGATACATTCGAACAAATGAATTAGAATAGATCGTAGGAATGAATTAGAATGGATCATACGAATGAATTAGAATTGATCATACGAATGAATTAGAATGGATTGCACAAATGAATTAGAATGGATACATTCGTGCGAATGAAGTAGAATGGATACATTCGAACGAATGAATTAGAATAGATCGTAGGAATGAATTAGAATGGATCATACGAATGAATTAGAATTGATCGTGCGAATGAATTAGAATGGATTGTACGAATGAATTACAATGGATCGTGCGAATGAATTAGAATGGATTGTACGAATGAATTAGAATGGATACATTCGTGCGAATGAAGTAGAATGGATCGTACGAATGAATTAGAATGGATCGTACGAATGAATCAGAATGGATCGTACGAATGAATTAGAATGAATCGTACGAATGAATTAGAATGGAAATATTCGAACGAATGAATTAGAATAGATCGTAGGAATGAATTAGAATGGATCATACGAATGAATTAGAATTGATCGTGCGAATGAATTAGAATGGATTGTACGAATGAATTAGAATGGATACATTCGTGCGAATGAAGTAGAATGGATCGTACGAATGAATTAGAATGGATCGTACGAATGAATTAGAATGGATCGTACGAATTAATTAGAATGAATCGTACGAATGAATTAGAATGGATACATTCGAACGAATAAATTAGAATAGATCGTAGGAATGAATTAGAATGGATCATACGAATGAATTAGAATTGATCGTGCGAATGAATTAGAATGGATTATACGAATGAATTAGAATGGATACATTCGTGCGAATGAAGTAGAATGGATCGTATGAATGAATTAGAATGGATCGTACGAATGAATTAGAATGAATCGTACGAATGAATTAGAATGGATACATTCGAACGAATGAATTAGAATAGATCGTAGGAATGAATTAGAATGGATCAAACGAATGAATTAGAATTGATCGTTCGAATGAATTAGAATGGATTGTATGAATGAATTAGAATGGATTGTACGATCAATTCTAATTCATTCGTATGATTCATTCTAATTCATTCGTATGATTCATTCTAATTCATTCGTACGATCCGTTCTACTTCATTCGTACAATCCATTCTAATTCATTCGTACGATCCATTCTACTTCATTCGCACGAATGTATCCATTCTAATTCATTCGTACAATCCATTCTAATTCATTCGCACGATCAATTCTAATTCATTCGTATGATCCATTCTAATTCATTCCTACGATCTATTCTAATTCATTCGTTCGAATGTATCCATTCTAATTCATCCGTACGATCCATTCTAATTCATTCGAACGATCCATTTTCATTCGTACGATCCATTCTACTTCATTCGCACGAATGTATCCATTCTAATTAATTCGTACAATCCATTCTAATTCATTCGCACGATCAATTCTATTTCATTCGTATGATCCATTCTAATTCATTCGTACGATCCATTCTACTTTATTCTCACGAATGTATCCATTCTAATTCATTCGTACAATCCATTCTAATTCATTCGCACGATCAATTCTAATTCATTCGTATGATCAATTCTAATTCATTCCTACGATCTATTCTAATTCATTCGTTCGAATGTATCCATTCTAATTCATTCGTACGATTCATTCTAATTCATTCGTACAATCCATTCTAATTCATTCGTACGATCCATTCTACTTCATTCTCACGAATGTATCCATTCTAATTCATTCGTACAATCCATTCTAATTCATTCGCACGATCAATTCTAATTCATTCGTATGATCCATTCTAATTCATTCCTACGATCTATTCTAATTCATTCGTTCGAATGTATCCATTCTAATTCATTCATACGATTCATTCTAATTCATTCGTACGATCCATTCTAATTCATTCGTACGATCCATTCTACTTCATTCGCACGAATGTATCCATTCTAATTCATTCGTACAATCCATTCTAATTCATTCACACGAATGTATCCATTTTAATTCATTCGTACAATTCATTCTAATTCATTCGCACGATCAATTCTAATTCATTCGTATGATCCATTCTAATTCATTCGTACATTCGTGCGAATGATGTAGAATGGATCGTATGAATGAATCAGAATGGATCGTATGAATGAATTTGAATGGATCGTATAAATGAATTAGAATGGATCGTGCGAATGAATTAGAATGGATCGTATGACTGAATTAGAATGGATACATTCGTGCGAATGAATTAGAATGGACCGTAGGAATGAGTAAGAATGGATCATACAAATGAAATAGAATGGATCGTACGAATGAATTAGAATGGATCGTGCTAATGAATTAGAATGGATCGCACGATCAATTCTAATTCATTCGTATGATCCATTCTAATTCATTCCTACGATCTATTCTAATTCATTCGTTCGAATGTATCCATTCTAATTCATTCGTACGATCTATTCTAATTCATTCGTATGATCCATTCTACTTCATTCGCACGAATGTATCCATTCTAATTCATTCGTACAATACATTCTAATTCATTCGCACGATCAATTCTAATTCATTCGTATGATCCATTCTAATTCATTCCTACGATCTATTCTAGTTTATTCGTTCGAATGTATCCATTCTAATTCATTCGTACGATTCATTCTAATTCATTCGTACGATCCATTCTAATTCATTCGTACGATCCATTCTACTTTATTTCTAATTCATTCGTACGATCCATTCTACTTCATTAGCACGAATGTGTTTCCGAATTTGCTGATCCATTCTAATTCATTCGTACGATCCATTCTAATTCATTTGCACAAATGTATCTATTCTAATTCATTCGCTCGAATATATCCATTTTAATTCATTCGTACGATCCATTCTAATTCATTCGTACGATCTATTCTAATTTATTCGTTCGAATGTATCCATTCTAATTCATTCGTACGATTCATTCTAATTCATTCGTACGATCCATTCTACTTCATTCGCACGAATGTATCCTTTCTAATTCATTCGTACAATCCATTCTAATTCATTCGCACGATCAATTCTAATTCATTCGTACAATCCATTCTAATTCATTCGCACGATCAATTCTAATTCATTCGTATGATCCATTCTAATTCATTCCTACGATCTATTCTGATTCATTCGTTCGAATGTATCCATTCTACTTCATTCGTACGAATGTATCCATTCTAATTCATTCGTGCAATCCATTCTAATTCATTCGTATGATCAATTCTAATTCATTCGTATGATCCATTCTAATTCATTCCTACGATCTATTCTAATTCATTCGCACGATCCATTCTAATTCATTCATACGATCCATTCTAATTCATTCGTACGATCCAGTTTAATTCATTCGCACGATCCATTCTAATCTATTCTAATTCATTCCTACGATCTATTCTAATTTATTCGTTCGAATGTATCCATTCTAATTCATTCGTACGATTCATTCTAATTCATTCGTACGATCAATTCTAATTCATTCGTACGATCCATTCTAATTCATTCGTACGATCCGATCCATTCTAATTCATTCGTACGAATGAATTAGAATGAATCGTACGAATGAATTAGAATGGATACATTCGAACGAATGAATTAGAATAGATCGTAGGAATGAATTAGAATGGATCATACGAATGAATTAGAATTGATTGTGCGAATGAATTAGAATGGATTGTACGAATGAATTAGAATGGATACATTCGTGCGAATGAAGTAGAATGGATCGTACGAATGAATTAGAATTGATCATGCGAATGAATTAGAATGGATTGTACGAATGAATTAGAATGGAAACATTCGAACGAATGAATTAGAATAGATCGTAGGAATGAATTAGAATGGATCATACGAATGAATTAGAATTGATCGTGCGAATGAATTAGAATGGATTGTACGAATGAATTAGAATGGATACATTCGTGCGAATGAAGTAGAATGGATCGTACGAATGAATTAGAATGGGATCGTACGAATGAATTTGAATGGATCGTACAATCCATTCTAATTCATTCGCACGATCAATTCTAATTCATTCGTATGATCCATTCTAATTCATTCGTACGATCCATTCTACTTCATTCGCACGAATGTATCCATTCTAATTCATTCGTACAATCCATTCTAATTCATTCGCACGATCAATTCTAATTCATTCGTATGATCCATTCATTCATTCGTTCGAATGTATCCATTCTAATTCATTCGTACGATCCATTCTAGTTCATTCGTACGATCCATTCTACTTCATTCGCACGAATATATCCATTCTAATTCATTCGTACAATCTATTCTAATTCATTCGCACGATCAATTCTAATTCATTCGTATGATCCATTCTAATTCATTCCTACGATCTATTCTAATTCATTCGTTCGAATGGATACATTCGTGCGAATGATGTAGAATGGATCGTACGAATGAATCAGAATGGATCATACGAATGAATTAGAATGAATCGTACGAATGAATTAGAATGGATACATTCGAACGAATAAATTAGAATAGATCGTAGGAATGAATTAGAATGGATCATACGAATGAATTCTAATTGATCGTGCGAATGAATTAGAATGGATTGTACGAATGAATTAGAATGGATACATTCGTGCGAATGAAGTAGAACGGATCGTACGAATGAATTAGAATGGATCGTACGAATGAATTAGAATGAATCGTACGAATGAATTAGAATGGATCGTACGAATGAATTAGAATGGATACATTCATGCGAATGAATTAGAATGGATAGTACGAATGAGTAAGAATGGATCGTACGAATGAATTAGAATGGATCGTACGAATGAATTAGAACGAATCGTACGAATGAATTAGAATGGATACATTCGAACGAATAAATTAGAATAGATCGTAGGAATGAATTAGAATGGATCATACGAATGAATTAGAATTGATCGTGCGAATGAATTAGAATGGATTGTACGAATGAATTAGAATGGATACATTCGTGCGAATGAAGTAGAATGGATCGTACGAATGAATTAGAATGGATCGTACGAATGAATTAGAATGAATCATACGAATGAATTAGAATGGATCGTACAATCCATTCTAATTCATTCGTACAATCCATTCTAATTCATTCGCACGATCAATTCTAATTCATTCGTATGATCCATTCTAATTCATTCCTACGATCTATTCTAATTCATTCATTCGAATGTATCCATTCTAATTCATTCGTACGATCCATTCTAATTCATTCGTACGATTCATTCTAATTCATTCGTACGATCCATTCTAATGCATTCGTACGATCCACCCTAATTCCTTCGTATGATCCATTCTAATTCATTCGGACGAATGTATCCATTGTAATTCATTCGTACGATCCATTCGAATTCATTCATACGATCCATTCTAATTCATTCATACGATCCATGAATTAGAATGGATACATTCGAACGAATGAATTAGAATAGATCGTAGGCATGAATTAGAATGGATCATACGAATGAATTAAAATTGATCGTGCGAATGAATTAGAAAGGATTGTACGAATGAATTAGAATGGATACATTCGTGCGAATGAAGTAGAATGAATCAGAATGGATCGTACGAATGAATTAGAATGGATACATTCGTGCGAATGAAGTAGAATGGATTGTACGAATGAATTAGAATGGATCGTACGAATGAATCAGAATGGATCGTACGAATGAGTAAGAATGGATCATACAAATGAAATAGAATGGATCGTGCGAATGAATTAGAATGGATTGTACGAATGAATTAGAATGGATACATTCGTGCGAATGATGTAGAATGGATCGTACGAATGAATCAGAATGGATTGTACGAATGAATTAGAATGAATCGTACGAATGAATTAGAATGGAAATATTCGAACGAATGAATTAAAATAGATCGTAGGAATGAATTAGAATGGATCATACGAATGAATTAGAATTGATCGTGCGAATGAATTAGAATGGATTGTACGAATGAATTAGAATGGATACATTCGTGCGAATGAATTAGAATGGATCGTACGAATGAATTAGAATGGATCGTACGAATGAATTAGAATGGATACATTCGTGCGAATGAAGTAGAATGGATCGAACGAATGAATTAGAATAGATCGTAGGAATGAATTAGAATGGATCATACGAATGAATTAGAATTGATCGTGCGAATGAATTAGAATGGATTGCACGAATGAATTAGAATGGATACATTCGTGCGAATGAAGTAGAATGGATCATACGAATGAATTAGAATGGATCGTACGAATGAATTAGAATGAATCGTACGAATGAATTATAATGGATACATTCGAACGAAGGAATTAGAATAGATCGTAGGAATGAATTAGAATGGATCATACGAATGAATTAGAATTGATCGTGCGAATGAATTAGAATGGATTGTACGAATGAATTAGAATGGATACATTCATGCGAATGAAGTAGAATGGATCGTACGAATGAATTAGAATGGATCGTACGAATGAATTAGAATGAATCGTACGAATGAATTAGAATGGATACATTCGAACGAATGAATTAGAATAGATCGTAGGAATGAATTAGAATGGATCATACGAATGAATTAGAATTGATCGTGCGAATGAATTAGAATGGATTGTACGAATGAATTAGAATGGATACATTCGTGAGAATGAAGTAGAATGGATCGTACGAATGAATTAGAATGGATCATACGAATGAAATAGAATTGATCGTGCGAATGAATTAGAATGGATTGTACGAATGAATTAGAATGGATACATTCGTGCGAATGAAGTAGAGTGGATCGTACGAATGAAGTAGAATGGATCATACGAATGAATTAGAATTGATCGTGCGAATGAATTAGAATGGATTGTACGAATGAATTAGAATTGATCGTTCGATCGTAGGAATTAATTAGAATGGATCATACGAATGAATTAGAATTGATCATGCGAATGAATTAGAATGGATTGTACGAATGAATTAGAATGGATACATTCATGAGAATGAAGTAGAATGGATCGTATGAATGAATTAGAATGGATCGTACGAATGAATTAGAATGAATCGTACGAATGAATTAGAATCGATACATTCGAACGAATGAATTAGAATAGATCATAGGAATGAATTAGAATAGATCATACGAATGAATTAGAATTGATCGTGCGAATGAATTAGAATGGATTGTACGAATGAATTAGAATAGATACATTCGTGCGAATGAAGTAGAATGGATCGTACGAATGAATTAGAATGGATCGTACGAATGAATTAGAATGAATCGTACGAATGAATTGGAATGGATACATTCGAATGAATGAATTAGAATAGATCGTAGGAATGAATTAGAATGGATCATACGAATGAATTAGAATTGATCATGCGTATGAATTAGAATGGATTGTACGAATGAATTAGAATGGATACATTCGTGCGAATGAAGTAGAATGGATCGTACGAATGAATTAGAATGGATACATTCGAACGAATGAATTAGAATAGATCGTAGGAATGAATTAGAATGGATCATACGAATGAATTAGAATTGATCGTGCGAATGAATTAGAATGGATTGTACGAATGAATTAGAATGGATACATTCATGTGAATGAATTAGAATGGATCGGACGAATGAATTAGAATGGATTGTACGAATGAATTAGAATGGATCGTACGAATGAATTAGAATGGATATATTTATGCGAATGAATTAGAATGGATCGAACGAATGAATTAGAATGGATACATTTGTGCGAATGAATTAGAATGGATCGTACGAATGAATTAGAATGGTTACATTCGTGCGAATGAATTAGAATGGATCGTACGAATGGATTAGAATGGATCGTACGAATGGATTAGAATGGATCGTACGAATGAATTAGAATGGATCGTACAAATGAATTAGAAAGGTTACATTTATGAGAATGAATTAGAATGGATCGTACGAATGGATTAGAATAGATCGTACGAATGGATTAGAATGGATCGTACAAATGGATTAGAATGGATCGTACGACTGGATTAGAATGGATCGTACGAATGAATTAGAATGGATCATACAAATGAATTAGAAAGGTTACATTTGTGAGAATGAATTAGAATGGATCGTGCGAATGAATGAGAATTGATCATACGGATGAATTAGAATGGATCGTACGAATGAATTAGATTGCATCGTACGATCCATTCTAATTCATTCGCACGATCCATTCTAATTCATTAGTACGATCCATTCTAATTCATTCGTACGATCCATTCTACTTCATTCGCACGAATGTATCCATTCTAATTCATTCGTACTTAGAATTGATCGTGCGAATGAATTAGAATGGATTGTACGAATGAATTAGAATGGATACATTCGTGCGAATGAAGTAGAATGGATCGTACGAATGAATTAGAATGGATCGTACGAATGAATTAGAATGAATCGTACGAATGAATTAGAATGGATACATTCGAACGAATGAATTAGAATAGATCATAGGAATGAATTAGAATGGATCATACGAATGAATTAGAATTGATCGTGCAAATGAATTAGAATGGATTGTACGAATGAATTAGAATGGATACATTCATGCGAATGAAGTAGAATGGATCGTACGAATGAATTAGAATGCATCGTACGAATGAATTAGAATGAATCGTACGAATGAATTAGAATGGATACATTCGAACGAATGAATTAGAATAGATCGTAGGAATGAATTAGAATGGATCATACGAATGAATTAGAATTGATCGTGCGAATGAATTAGAATGGATTGTACGAATGAATTAGAATGGATACATTCGTGCGAATGAAGTAGAATGGATCGTACGAATGAATTAGAATGGATCGTACGAATGAATTAGAATGAATCGTATGAATGAATTAGAATGGATACATTCGAACGAATGAATTAGAATAGATCGTTGGAATGAATTAGAATGGATCATACGAATGAATTAGAATTGATCGTGCGAATGAATTAGAATGGATTGTATGAATGAATTAGAATGGATACATTCGTGAGAATGAAGTAGAATGGATCGTACGAATGAATTAGAATGGATCGTACAAATGAATTAGAATGAATCGTACGAATGAATTAGAATGGATACATTCGAACGAATGAATTAGAATAGATCGTAGGAATGAATTAGAATGGATCATACGAATGAATTAGAATTGATCGTGCGAATGAATTAGAATGGATTGTACGAATGAATTAGAATGGATACATTCGTACGAATGAAGTAGAATGGATCCTACGAATGAATTAGAATGGATCGTACGAATGAATTAGAATGAATCGTACGAATGAATTGGAATGGATACATTCGAACGAATGAATTAGAATAGATCATAGGAATGAATTAGAATGGATCATACGAATGAATTAGAATTGATCGTGCGAATGAATTAGAATGGATTGTACGAATAAATTAGAATGGATACATTCGTGCGAATGAAGTAGAATGGATCGTACGAATGAATTAGAATGGATCGTACGAATGAATTAGAATGAATCGTACGAATGAATTAGAATGGATACATTCGAACGAATGAATTAGAATAGATCGTAGGAATGAATTAGAATGGATCATACGAATGAATTAGAATTGATCGTGCGAATGAATTAGAATGGATTGTACGAATGAATTAGAATGGATACATTCGTGCGAATGAAGTAGAATGGATCGTACGAATGAATTAGAATGGATCGTACGAATGAATTAGAATGGATCATACGAATGAAGTAGAATGAATCATACGAATGAATTAGAATGGATCGTACGAATGAATTAGAATGAATCGTACGAATGAATTAGAATGAATCGTACGAATGAATTAGAATGGATACATTCGAACGAATGAATTAGAATAGATCGTAGGAATGAATTAGAATGGATCATACGAATGAATTAGAAATGATCGTGCGAATGAATTAGAATGGATTGCACGAATGAATTAGAATGGATACATTCGTGCGAATGAAGTAGAATGGATCGTACGAATGAATTAGAATGAATTAGAATGGATCTTACGAATGAATTAGAATTGATCGTGCGAATGAATTAGAATGGATCGTACGAACGAATTAGAATGAATCGTACGAATGAATTAGAATGGAAACATTCGAACGAATGAATTAGAATAGATCGTAGGAATGAATTAGAATGGATCATACGAATGAATTAGAATTGATCGTGCGAATGAATTAGAATGGATTGTACGAATGAATTAGAATGGATACATTCGTGCGAATGAAGTAGAATGGATCATACGAATGAATTAGAATGGATCGTACGAATGAATTAGAATGGATACATTCGAACGAATGAATTAGAATAGATCGTAGGAATGAATTAGAATGGATCATACGAATGAATTAGAATTGATCGTGCGAATGAATTAGAATGGATACATTCGTGCGAATGAATTAGAATTGATCGTGCGAATGAATTAGAATGGATACATTCGAACGAATGAATTAGAATAGATCGTAGGAATGAATTAGAATGGATCATACGAATGAATTAGAATTGATCGTGCGAATGAATTAGAATGGATCGTACGAATGAATTAGAATGGAAACATTCAAACGAATGAATTAGAATAGATCGTAGGAATGAATTAGAATGGATCATACGAATGAATTAGAATTGATCGTGCGAATGAATTAGAATGGATTGTACGAAGGAATTAGAATGGATACATTCGTGCGAATGAAGTAGAATGGATCGTACGAATGAAATAGAATGGATCGTACGAATGAATTAGAATGAATCGTACGAATGAATTAGAATGGATCGTACGAATGAATTAGAATGGATCATACGAATGAATTAGAATGAATCGTACGAATGAATTAGAATGGATCGTACGAATGAATTAGAATGGATCGTACGAATGAATTAGAATGGATACATTCGAACGAATAAATTAGAATAGATTATAGAAATGAATTAGAATGGATCATACGAATGAATTAGAATTGATCGTGCGAATGAATTAGAATGGATTGTACGAATGAATTAGAATGGATACATTCGTGCGAATGAAGTTGAATGGATCGTACGAATGAATTAGAATGGATCGTACGAATGAATTAGAATGAATCGTACGAATGAATTAGAATGGATACATTCGAACGAATGAATTAGAATAGATCGTTGGAATGAATTAGAATGGATCATACGAATGAATTAGAATTGATCGTGCGAATAAATTAGAATGGATTGTACGAATGAATTAGAATGGATACATTCGTGCGAATGAAGTAGAATGGATCGTACGAATGAATCAGAATGGATCATACGAATGAATTAGAATGAATCGTACGAATGAATTAGAATGGATACATTCGAACGAATGAATTAGAATAGATCGTAGGAATGAATTAGAATGGATCATATGAATGAATTAGAATTGATCGTGCGAATGAATTAGAATGGATTGTACGAATGAATTAGAATGGATACATTCGTGCGAATGAAGTAGAATGGATCGTACGAATGAATTAGAATGGATCGTACGAATGAATCAGAATGGATCGTACGAATGAATTAGAATGAATCGTACAAATGAATTAGAATGGATAGATTCGAACGAATGAATTAGAATAGATCGTAGGAATGAATTATAATGGATCGTACGAATGAATTAGAATGAATCGTATGAATGAATTAGAATGGATACATTCGAACGAATGAATTAGAATAGATCGTAGGAATGAATTAGAATGGATCATACGAATGAATTAGAATGGATACATTCGAACGAATAAATTAGAATAGATCGTAGGAATGAATTAGAATGGATCATACGAATGAATTAGAATTGATCGTGCGAATGAATTAGAATGGATTGTACGAATGAATTAGAATGGATACATTCGTGCGAATGATGTAGAATGGATCGTACGAATGAATTAGAATGGATCGTACGAATGAATTAGAATGGATCGTACGAATGAATTAGAATGAATCGTACGAATGAATTAGAATGGAAACATTTGAACGAATGAATTAGAATAGATCGTAGGAATGAATTAGAATGGATCATACGAATGAATTAGAATGGATACATTCGAACGAATGAATTAGAATAGATCGTAGGAATAAATTAGAATGGATCATACGAAAGAATTAGGGTGGATCGTACGAATGCATTAGAATGGATATATTCGTGCGAATGAATTAGAATGGATTGTATGAATGTGGATACATTCGTACGAATGAATTAGAATAGATCGTAGGAATGAATTAGGATGGATCATACGAATGAATTAGAATTGATCGTGCGAATGAATTAGAATGGATTGTACGAATGAATTAGAATGGATATATTCGTGCGAATGAAGTAGAATGGATCGTACGAATGAATTAGAAAGGATCGTGCGAATGAATTAGAATGGATTGTACGAATGAATTAGAATGGATACATTCGTGCGAATAAAGTAGAATGGATCGTACGAATGAATTAGAATGGATACATTCGTGCGAATGAAGTAGAATGGATTGTACGAATGAATTAGAATGGATCGTACGAATGAATTAGAATGATGGAAACATTTGAACGAATGAATTAGAATAGATCGTAGGAATGAATTAGAATGAATCATATGAATGAATTAGAATTGATCGTGCGAATGAATTAGAATGGATTCTACGAATGAATTAGAATGGATATATTCGTGAGAATGAAGTAGAATGGATCGTACGAATGAATTAGAATGGATCATACGAATGAATTAGAAAGGATACATTCGAACGAATGAATTAGAATAGATCGTAGGAATGAATTAGAATGGATCATACGAATGAATTAGAATTGATCGTGCGAATGAATTAGAATGGATCGTACGAATGAATTAGAATGGATTGTACGAATGAATTAGAATGGATCGTACGAATGAATTAGAATGGAATGTACGAATGAATTAGAATGGATACATTCATGCGAATGAATTAGAATGGATCGTACGAATGAGTAAGAATGGATCGTACGAATGAAATAGAATGGATCGTACGAATGAATTAGAATGGATCGTGCTAATAAATTAGAATGGATCGTACGAATGACTTAGAATAGATTGTGCGAATGAATTAGAATGGATCGTACGAATGAATTAGAATAGATCGTACGAATGAATCAGAATGGATCGTACGAATGAATTAGAATGAATCGTACGAATGAATTAGAATGGAAACATTCGAACGAATGAATTAGAATAGATCGAACGAATGAATTAGAATAGATAGTAGGAATGAATTAGAATGGATCATATGAATGAATTAGAATTGTGGATCGTACGAATGAATTAGAATGAATCGTACGAATGAATTAGAATGGATCGTACGAATGAATTAGAATAGATTGTACGAATGAATTAGAATTGATCGTTCGATCGTAGGAATTAATTAGAATGGATCATACGAATGAATTAGAATTGATCATGCGAATGAATTAGAATGGATTGTACGAATGAATTAGAATGGATACATTCATGAGAATGAAGTAGAATGGATCGTATGAATGAATTAGAATGGATCGTACGAATGAATTAGAATGAATCGTACGAATGAATTAGAATCGATACATTCGAACGAATGAATTAGAATAGATCATAGGAATGAATTAGAATAGATCATACGAATGAATTAGAATTGATCGTGCGAATGAATTAGAATGGATTGTACGAATGAATTAGAATAGATACATTCGTGCGAATGAAGTAGAATGGATCGTACGAATGAATTAGAATGGATCGTACGAATGAATTAGAATGAATCGTACGAATGAATTGGAATGGATACATTCGAACGAATGAATTAGAATAGATCGTAGGAATGAATTAGAATGGATCATACGAATGAATTAGAATTGATCATGCGTATGAATTAGAATGGATTGTACGAATGAATTAGAATGGATACATTCGTGCGAATGAAGTAGAATGGATCGTACGAATGAATTAGAATGGATACATTCGAACGAATGAATTAGAATAGATCGTAGGAATGAATTAGAATGGATCATACGAATGAATTAGAATTGATCGTGCGAATGAATTAGAATGGATTGTACAAATGAATTAGAATGGATACATTCATGTGAATGAATTAGAATGGATCGGACGAATGAATTAGAATGGATTGTACGAATGAATTAGAATGGATCGTACGAATGAATTAGAATGGATATATTTATGCGAATGAATTAGAATGGATCGAACGAATGAATTAGAATGGATACATTTGTGCGAATGAATTAGAATGGATCGTACGAATGAATTAGAATGGTTACATTCGTGCGAATGAATTAGAATGGATCGTACGAATGGATTAGAATGGATCGTACGAATGGATTAGAATGAATCGTACGAATGAATTAGAATGGATCGTACAAATGAATTAGAAAGGTTACATTTATGAGAATGAATTAGAATGGATCGTACGAATGGATTAGAATAGATCGTACGAATGGATTAGAATGGATCGTACAAATGGATTAGAATGGATCGTACGACTGGATTAGAATGGATCGTACGAATGAATTAGAATGGATCATACAAATGAATTAGAAAGGTTACATTTGTGAGAATGAATTAGAATGGATCGTGCGAATGAATGAGAATTGATCATACGGATGAATTAGAATGGATCGTACGAATGAATTAGATTGCATCGTACGATCCATTCTAATTCATTCGCACGATCCATTCTAATTCATTAGTACGATCCATTCTAATTCATTCGCACGAATGTATCCATACTAATTCATACGATCCATTCTAATTCATTCGTACGATCCATTCTAATTCATTCGTACGATCCATTCTAATTCATTCGTACGATCCATTCTACTTCATTCGCACGAATGTATCCATTCTAATTCATTCGTACTTAGAATTGATCGTGCGAATGAATTAGAATGGATTGTACGAATGAATTAGAATGGATACATTCGTGCGAATGAAGTAGAATGGATCGTACGAATGAATTAGAATGGATCGTACGAATGAATTAGAATGAATCGTACGAATGAATTAGAATGGATACATTCGAACGAATGAATTAGAATAGATCATAGGAATGAATTAGAATGGATCATACGAATGAATTAGAATTGATCGTGCAAATGAATTAGAATGGATTGTACGAATGAATTAGAATGGATACATTCATGCGAATGAAGTAGAATGGATCGTACGAATGAATTAGAATGCATCGTACGAATGAATTAGAATGAATCGTACGAATGAATTAGAATGGATACATTCGAACGAATGAATTAGAATAGATCGTAGGAATGAATTAGAATGGATCATACGAATGAATTAGAATTGATCGTGCGAATGAATTAGAATGGATTGTACGAATGAATTAGAATGGATACATTCGTGCGAATGAAGTAGAATGGATCGTACGAATGAATTAGAATGGATCGTACGAATGAATTAGAATGAATCGTATGAATGAATTAGAATGGATACATTCGAACGAATGAATTAGAATAGATCGTTGGAATGAATTAGAATGGATCATACGAATGAATTAGAATTGATCGTGCGAATGAATTAGAATGGATTGTATGAATGAATTAGAATGGATACATTCGTGAGAATGAAGTAGAATGGATCGTACGAATGAATTAGAATGGATCGTACAAATGAATTAGAATGAATCGTACGAATGAATTAGAATGGATACATTCGAACGAATGAATTAGAATAGATCATAGGAATGAATTAGAATGGATCATACGAATGAATTAGAATTGATCGTGCGAATGAATTAGAATGGATTGTACGAATGAATTAGAATGGATACATTCGTGCGAATGAAGTTGAATGGATCGTACGAATGAATTAGAATGGATCGTACGAATGAATTAGAATGAATCGTACGAATGAATTGGAATGGATACATTCGAACGAATGAATTAGAATAGATCGTAGGAATGAATTAGAATGGATCATACGAATGAATTAGAATTGATCGTGCGAATGAATTAGAATGGATTGTACGAATGAATTAGAATGGATACATTCGTGCGAATGAAGTAGAATGGATCGTACGAATGAATTAGAATGGATCGTACGAATGAATTAGAATGAATCGTACGAATGAATTAGAATGGATACATTCGAACGAATGAATTAGAATAGATCGTAGGAATGAATTAGAATGGATCATACGAATGAATTAGAATTGATCGTGCGAATGAATTAGAATGGATTGTACGAATGAATTAGAATGGATACATTCGTGCGAATGAAGTAGAATGGATCGTACGAATGAATTAGAATGGATCGTACGAATGAATTAGAATGGATCATACGAATGAAGTAGAATGAATCATACGAATGAATTAGAATGGATCGTATGAATGAATTAGAATGAATCGTACGAATGAATTAGAATGGATACATTCGAACGAATGAATTAGAATAGATCGTAGGAATGAATTAGAATGGATCATACGAATGAATTAGAAATGATCGTGCGAATGAATTAGAATGGATTGCACGAATGAATTAGAATGGATACATTCGTGCGAATGAAGTAGAATGGATCGTACGAATGAATTAGAATGAATTAGAATGGATCTTACGAATGAATTAGAATTGATCGTGCGAATGAATTAGAATGAATCGTACGAATGAATTAGAATGAATCGTACGAATGAATTAGAATGGAAACATTCGAACGAATGAATTAGAATAGATCGTAGGAATGAATTAGAATGGATCATACGAATGAATTAGAATTGATCGTGCGAATGAATTAGAATGGATTGTACGAATGAATTAGAATGGATACATTCGTGCGAATGAAGTAGAATGGATCATACGAATGAATTAGAATGGATCGTACGAATGAATTAGAATGGATACATTCGAACGAATGAATTAGAATAGATCGTAGGAATGAATTAGAATGGATCATACGAATGAATTAGAATTGATCGTGCGAATGAATTAGAATGGATACATTCGTGCGAATGAATTAGAATTGATCGTGCGAATGAATTAGAATGGATACATTCGAACGAATGAATTAGAATAGATCGTAGGAATGAATTAGAATGGATCATACGAATGAATTAGAATTGATCGTGCGAATGAATTAGAATGGATCGTACGAATGAATTAGAATGGAAACATTCAAACGAATGAATTAGAATAGATCGTAGGAATGAATTAGAATGGATCATACGAATGAATTAGAATTGATCGTGCGAATGAATTAGAATGGATTGTACGAAGGAATTAGAATGGATACATTCGTGCGAATGAAGTAGAATGGATCGTACGAATGAAATAGAATGGATCGTACGAATGAATTAGAATGAATCGTACGAATGAATTAGAATGGATCGTACGAATGAATTAGAATGGATCATACGAATGAATTAGAATGAATCGTACGAATGAATTAGAATGGATCGTACGAATGAATTAGAATGGATCGTACGAATGAATTAGAATGGATACATTCGAACGAATAAATTAGAATAGATCGTAGAAATGAATTAGAATGGATCATACGAATGAATTAGAATTGATCGTGCGAATGAATTAGAATGGATTGTACGAATGAATTAGAATGGATACATTCGTGCGAATGAAGTTGAATGGATCGTACGAATGAATTAGAATGGATCGTACGAATGAATTAGAATGAATCGTACGAATGAATTAGAATGGATACATTCGAACGAATGAATTAGAATAGATCGTTGGAATGAATTAGAATGGATCATACGAATGAATTAGAATTGATCGTGCGAATAAATTAGAATGGATTGTACGAATGAATTAGAATGGATACATTCGTGCGAATGAAGTAGAATGGATCGTACGAATGAATCAGAATGGATCATACGAATGAATTAGAATGAATCGTACGAATGAATTAGAATGGATACATTCGAACGAATGAATTAGAATAGATCGTAGGAATGAATTAGAATGGATCATATGAATGAATTAGAATTGATCGTGCGAATGAATTAGAATGGATTGTACGAATGAATTAGAATGGATACATTCGTGCGAATGAAGTAGAATGGATCGTACGAATGAATTAGAATGGATCGTACGAATGAATCAGAATGGATCGTACGAATGAATTAGAATGAATCGTACAAATGAATTAGAATGGATAGATTCGAACGAATGAATTAGAATAGATCGTAGGAATGAATTATAATGGATCGTACGAATGAATTAGAATGAATCGTATGAATGAATTAGAATGGATACATTCGAACGAATGAATTAGAATAGATCGTAGGAATGAATTAGAATGGATCATACGAATGAATTAGAATGGATACATTCGAACGAATAAATTAGAATAGATCGTAGGAATGAATTAGAATGGATCATACGAATGAATTAGAATTGATCGTGCGAATGAATTAGAATGGATTATACGAATGAATTAGAATAGATACATTCGTGCGAATGATGTAGAATGGATCGTACGAATGAATTAGAATGGATCGTACGAATGAATTAGAATGGATCGTACGAATGAATTAGAATGAATCGTACGAATGAATTAGAATGGAAACATTTGAACGAATGAATTAGAATAGATCGTAGGAATGAATTAGAATGGATCATTCGAATGAATTAGAATGGATACATTCGAACGAATGAATTAGAATAGATCGTAGGAATAAATTAGAATGGATCATACGAAAGAATTAGGGTGGATCGTACGAATGCATTAGAATGGATATATTCGTGCGAATGAATTAGAATGGATTGTATGAATGTGGATACATTCGTACGAATGAATTAGAATAGATCGTAGGAATGAATTAGGATGGATCATACGAATGAATTAGAATTGATCGTGCGAATGAATTAGAATGGATTGTACGAATGAATTAGAATGGATACATTCGTGCGATTGAAGTAGAATGGATCGTACGAATGAATTAGAATGGATCGTGCGAATGAATTAGAATGGATTGTATGAATGAATTAGAATGGATACATTCGTGCGAATAAAGTAGAATGGATCGTACGAATGAATTAGAATGGATACATTCGTGCGAATGAAGTAGAATGGATTGTACGAATGAATTAGAATGGATCGTACGAATGAATTAGAATAATGGAAACATTTGAACGAATGAATTAGAATAGATCGTAGGAATGAATTAGAATGGATCATATGAATGAATTAGAATTGATCGTGCGAATGAATTAGAATGGATTCTACGAATGAATTAGAATGGATACATTCGTGAGAATGAAGTAGAATGGATCGTACGAATGAATTAGAATGGATCATACGAATGAATTAGAATGAATCATACGAATGAATTAGAAAGGATACATTCGAACGAATGAATTAGAATAGATCGTAGGAATGAATTAGAATGGATCATACGAATGAATTAGAATTGATCGTGCGAATGAATTAGAATGGATCGTACGAATGAATTAGAATGGATTGTACGAATGAATTAGAATGGATCGTACGAATGAATTAGAATGGAATGTACGAATGAATTAGAATGGATACATTCATGCGAATGAATTAGAATGGATTGTACGAATGAGTAAGAATGGATCGTACGAATGAAATAGAATGGATCGTACGAATGAATTAGAATGGATCGTGCTAATAAATTAGAATGGATCGTACGAATGACTTAGAATAGATTGTGCGAATGAATTAGAATGGATCGTACGAATGAATTAGAATGGATCGTACGAATGAATCAGAATGGATCGTACGAATGAATTAGAATGAATCGTACGAATGAATTAGAATGGAAACATTCGAACGAATGAATTAGAATAGATCGAACGAATGAATTAGAATAGATCGTAGGAATGAATTAGAATGGATCATACGAATGAATTAGAATTGTGGATCGTACGAATGAATTAGAATGAATCGTATGAATGAATTAGAATGGATCGTACGAATGAATTAGAATAGATTGTCCGAATGAATACATTCGTGCGAATGAATTAGAATGGATCGTACGAATGAATTAGAATAGATTGTATGAATGAATTAGAATGGATCGTACGAATGAATTAGAATGGATACATTCATGCGAATGAATTAGAATTGATCGTGCGAATGAATTAGAATAGATCGTACGAATAAATTGGAATGAATCGTACGAATGAATTATAATGCATACATTCGAACGAATGAATTAGAATAGATCGTAGGAATGAATTAGAATGGATCATACGAATGAATTAGAATTGATCGTACGAATGAATTAGAATGGATCTTGCGAATGAATTAGAATGGATTGTACGAATGAATTAGAATGGATTGTACGAATGAATTAGAATGGAATGTATCCATTCTACTTCATTCGCACGAATGTATCCATTCTAATTCATTCGTACAATCCATTCTAATTCATTCGCACGATCAATTCTAATTCATTCGTATGATCCATTCTAATTCATTCCTACGATCTATTCTAATTCATTCGTTCGAATGTATTAGAATTGATCATACAAATGAATTAGAATGGATACATTCGAACGAATGAATTAGAATAGATCGTAGGAATGAATTAGAATGAATCGTACGAATGAATTAGAATGGATACATTCGAACGAATGAATTAGAATAGATCGTAGGAATGAATTAGAATGGATCATACGATTGAATTAGAATTGATCGTGCGAATGAATTAGAATGGATTGTACGAATGAATTAGAATGGATACATTCGTGCGAATGAAGTAGAATGGATCGTGCGAATGAATTAGAATGGATTGTACGAATGAATTAGAATGGATACATTCGTGCGAATGAAGTAGAATGGATCGTACGAATGAATTAGAATGGATCATACGAATGAATTAAAATGGATACATTCGAACGAATAAATTAGAATAGATCGTAGGAATGAATTAGAATGGATCATACGAATGAATTAGAATGGAAACATTCGAACGAATGAATCAGAATGGATCGTAGGAATGAATTAGAATGGATCATACGAATGAATTAGGATTGATCATGCGAATGAATTAGAATGGATTGTACGAATGAATTAGAATGGATACATTCGTGCGAATGATATAGAATGGATCGTACGAATGAATTAGAATGGATCGTATGAATGAATTAGAATGAATCGTACGAAAGAATTAGAATGGATACATTCGAACGAATGAATTAGAATAGATCGTAGGAATGAATTAGAATGGATCATACGAATGAATTAGAATTGATCGTGCGAATGAATTAGAATGGATTGCACGAATGAATTAGAATGGATACATTCGAGCGAATGAAGTAGAATGGATCGTACGAATGAATTAGAATGGATCGTACGAATGAATTAGAATGAATCGTACGAATGAATTAGAATGGATCGTACGAATGAATTAGAATGGATACATTCGAACGAATGAATTAGAATAGATCATAGGAATGAATTAGAATGGATCATACGAATGAATTAGAATTGATCGTGCGAATGAATTAGAATGGATTGTACGAATGAATTAGAATGGATACATTCGTGCGAATGAAGTAGAATGGATCGTGCGAATGAATTAGAATGGATTGTACGAATGAATTAGAATGGATACATTCGTGCGAATGAAGTAGAATGGATCGTACGAATGAATTAGAATGGATCATACGAATGAATTAAAATGGATACATTCGAACGAATAAATTAGAATAGATCGTAGGAATGAATTAGAATGGATCATACGAATGAATTAGAATGGAAACATTCGAACGAATGAATCAGAATGGATCGTAGGAATGAATTAGAATGGATCATACGAATGAATTAGGATTGATCATGCGAATGAATTAGAATGGATTGTACGAATGAATTAGAATGGATACATTCGTGCGAATGATATAGAATGGATCGTACGAATGAATTAGAATGGATCGTATGAATGAATTAGAATGAATCGTACAAAAGAATTAGAATGGATACATTCGAACGAATGAATTAGAATAGATCGTAGGAATGAATTAGAATGGATCATACGAATGAATTAGAATTGATCGTGCTAATGAATTAGAATGGATTGCACGAATGAATTAGAATGGATACATTCGAGCGAATGAAGTAGAATGGATCGTACGAATGAATTAGAATGGATCGTACGAATGAATTAGAATGAATCGTACGAATGAATTAGAATGGATCGTACGAATGAATCAGAATGGATCATACGAATGAATTAGAATGAATCGTACGAATGAATTAGAATGGAAACATTCGAACGAATGAATTAGAATAGATCGTAGGAATGAATTAGAATGGATCGTACGAATGAATTAGAATGGATCGTACGAATGAATTAGAATGAATCGTACGAATGAATTAGAATGGATACATTCGAACGAATGAATTAGAATAGATCGTAGGAATGAATTAGAATGGATCATACGAATGAATTAGAATTGATCGTGCGAATGAATTAGAATGGATTGTACGAATGAATTAGAATGGATACATTCGTGCGAATGAAGTAGAATGGATCGTATGAATGAATTAGAATGGATCGTAGGAATGAATTAGAATGAATCGTACGAATGAATTAGAATGGACACATTCGAACGAATGAATTAGAATAGATCGTAGGAATGAATTAGAATGGATCATACGAATGAATTAGAATTGATCGTGCGAATGAATTAGAATGGATTGTACGAATGAATTAGAATGGATACATTCGTGCGAATGAAGTAGAATGGATCGTACGAATGAATTAGAATGGATCGTACGAATGAATTAGAATGGATACATTCGAACGAATGAATTAGAATAGATCGTAGGAATGAATTAGAATGGATCGTACGAATGAATTAGAATTGATCGTGCGAATGAATTAGAATTGATTGTACGAATGAATTAGAATGGATACATTCGTGCGAATGAAGTAGAATGGATCGAACAAATGAATTAGAATAGATCGTAGGAATGAATTAGAATGGATCATACGAATGAATTAGAATTGATCGTGCGAATGAATTAGAATGGATTGTACGAATGAATTAGAATGGATACATTCGTGCGAATGAAGTAGAATGGATCGTACGAATGAATTAGAATGGATCGTACGAATGAATTAGAATGAATCGTACGAATGAATTTGAATGGATACATTCGAACGAATGAATTAGAATAGATCGTAGGAATGAATTAGAATAGATCATACGAATGAATTAGAATTGATCGTGCGAATGAATAAGAATGGATTGCACGAATGAATTAGAATGGATACATTCGAGCGAATGAAGTAGAATGGATCGTACGAATGAATTAGAATGGATCGTACGAATGAATTAGAATGAATCGTACGAATGAATTTGAATGGATCGTATGAATGAATCAGAATGGATCGTACGAATGAATTAGAATGAATCGTACGAATGAATTAGAATGGAAACATTCGAACGAATGAATTAGAATAGATCGTAGGAATGAATTTGAATGGATCGTACGAATAAATTAGAATGGATCGTACGAATGAATTAGAATGAATCGTACGAATGAATTATAATGGATACAATCGAACGAATGAATTAGAATAGATCGTAGGAATGAATTAGAATGGATCATACGAATGAATTAGAATTGATCGTGCGAATGAATTAGAATGGATTGTACGAATGAATTAGAATGGATACATTCATGCGAATGAAGTAGAATGGATCGTACGAATGAATTAGAATGGATCGTACGAATGAATTAGAATGAATCGTACGAATGAATTAGAATGGATACATTCGAACGAATGAATTAGAATAGATCGTAGGAATGAATTAGAATGGATCATACGAATGAATTAGAATGGATCGTGCGAATGAATTAGAATGGATTGTACGAATGAATTAGAATGGATACATTCGTGCGAATAAAGTAGAATGGATCGTACGAATGAATTAGAATGGATACATTCGTGCGAATGAAGTAGAATGGATTGTACGAATGAATTAGAATGGATCGTACGAATGAATTAGAATGATGGAAACATTTGAACGAATGAATTAGAATAGATCGTAGGAATGAATTAGAATGGATCATATGAATGAATTAGAATTGATCGTGCGAATGAATTAGAATGGATTCTACGAATGAATTAGAATGGATACATTCGTGAGAATGAAGTAGAATGGATCGTACGAATGAATTAGAATGGATCATACGAATGAATTAGAATGAATCATACGAATGAATTAGAAAGGATACATTCGAACGAATGAATTAGAATAGATCGTAGGAATGAATTAGAATGGATCATACGAATGAATTAGAATTGATCGTGCTAATGAATTAGAATGGATCGTACGAATGAATTAGAATGGATTGTACGAATGAATTAGAATGGATCGTACGAATGAATTAGAATGGAATGTAAGAATGAATTAGAATGGATACATTCATGCGAATGAATTAGAATGGATCGTACGAATGAGTAAGAATGGATCGTACGAATGAAATAGAATGGATCGTACGAATGAATTAGAATGGATCGTGCTAATAAATTAGAATGGATCGTACGAATGACTTAGAATAGATTGTGCGAATGAATTAGAATGGATCGTACGAATGAATTAGAATGGATCGTACGAATGAATCAGAATGGATCGTACGAATGAATTAGAATGAATCGTACAAATGAATTAGAATGGAAACATTCGAACGAATGAATTAGAATAGATCGAACGAATGAATTAGAATAGATCGTAGGAATGAATTAGAATGGATCATACGAATGAATTAGAATTGTGGATCGTACGAATGAATTAGAATGAATCGTATGAATGAATTAGAATGGATCGTACGAATGAATTAGAATAGATTGTCCGAATGAATACATTCGTGCGAATGAATTAGAATGGATCGTACGAATGAATTAGAATAGATTGTATGAATGAATTAGAATTGATCGTACGAATGAATTAGAATGGATACATTCATGCGAATGAATTAGAATTGATCGTGCGAATGAATTAGAATAGATCGTACGAATAAATTGGAATGAATCGTACGAATGAATTATAATGCATACATTCGAACGAATGAATTAGAATAGATCGTAGGAATGAATTAGAATGGATCATACGAATGAATTAGAATTGATCGTATGAATGAATTAGAATGGATCTTGCGAATGAATTAGAATGGATTGTACGAATGAATTAGAATGGATTGTACGAATGAATTAGAATGGAATGTATCCATTCTACTTCATTCGCACGAATGTATCCATTCTAATTCATTCGTACAATCCATTCTAATTCATTCGCACGATCAATTCTAATTCATTCGTATGATCCATTCTAATTCATTCCTACGATCTATTCTAATTCATTCGTTCGAATGTATTAGAATAGATCATACGAATGAATTAGAATGGATACATTCGAACGAATAAATTAGAATAGATCGTAGGAATGAATTAGAATGAATCGTACGAATGAATTAGAATGGATACATTCGAACGAATGAATTAGAATAGATCGTAGGAATGAATTAGAATGGATCATACGAATGAATTAGAATTGATCGTGCGAATGAATTAGAATGGATTGTACGAATGAATTAGAATGGATACATTCGTGCGAATGAAGTAGAATGGATCGTGCGAATGAATTAGAATGGATTGTACGAATGAATTAGAATGGATACATTCGTGCGAATGAAGTAGAATGGATCGTACGAATGAATTAGAATGGATCATACGAATGAATTAAAATGGATACCTTCGAACGAATAAATTAGAATAGATCGTAGGAATGAATTAGAATGGATCATACGAATGAATTAGAATGGAAACATTCGAACGAATGAATCAGAATGGATCGTAGGAATGAATTAGAATGGATCATACGAATGAATTAGAATTGATCATGCGAATGAATTAGAATGGATTGTACGAATGAATTAGAATGGATACATTCGTGCGAATGAAGTAGAATGGATCGTACGAATGAATTAGAATGGATCGTACGAATGAATTAGAATGAATCGTACGAATGAATTAGAATGGATACATTTGAACGAATGAATTAGAATAGATCGTAGGAATGAATTAGAATAGATCATACGAATGAATTAGAATTGATCGTGCGAATGAATAAGAATGGATTGCACGAATGAATTAGAATGGATACATTCGAGCGAATGAAGTAGAATAGATCGTACGAATGAATTAGAATGGATCGTACGAATGAATTAGAATGAATCGTACGAATGAATTAGAATGGATCGTACGAATGAATCAGAATGGATCGTACGAATGAATTAGAATGAATCGTACGAATGAATTAGAATGGAAACATTCGAACGAATGAATTAGAATAGATCGTAGGAATGAATTTGAATGGATCATACGAATGAATTAGAATGGATCGTACGAATGAATTAGAATGAATCGTACGAATGAATTATAATGGATACATTCGAACGAATGAATTAGAATAGATCGTAGGAATGAATTAGAATGGATCATACGAATGAATTAGAATTGATCGTGCGAATGAATTAGAATGGATTGTACGAATGAATTAGAATGGATACATTCGTGCGAATGAAGTAGAATGGATCGTACGAATGAATTAGAATGGATCGTACGAATGAATTAGAATGAATCGTACGAATGAATTAGAATGGATACATTCGAACGAATGAGTTAGAATAGATCGTAGGAATGAATTAGAATGGATCATACGAATGAATTAGAATTGATCGTGCGAATGAATTATAATGGATTGTACGAATTAATTAGAATGGATACATTCGTGCGAATGATGTAGAATGGATCGTACGAATGAATCAGAATGGATCGTACGAATGAATTAGAATGAATCGTACGAATGAATTAGAATGGATACATTCGAACGAATGAATTAGAATAGATCCTAGGAATTAATTAGAATGGATCATACGAATGAATTAGAATTGATCGTGCGAATGAATTAGAATGGATTGTACGAATGAATTAGAATGGATACATTCGTGTGAATGAAGTAGAATGGATCGTACGAATGAATTAGAATGGATCGTACGAATGAATTAGAATGAATCGTACGAATGAATTAGAATTGATACATTCGAACTAATGAATTAGAATAGATCGTAGGAATTAATTAGAATGGATCATACGAATGAATTAGAATTGATCGTGCGAATGAATTAGAATGGATTGTACGAAGGAATTAGAATGGATACATTCGTGTGAATGAAGTAGAATGGATCGTACGAATGAAATAGAATGGATCGTACGAATGAATTAGAATGAATCGTACGAATGAATTAGAATGGATACATTCGAACGAATGAATTAGAATAGATCGTAGGAATGAATTAGAATGGATCATACGAATGAATTAGAATTGATCGTGCGAATGAATTAGAATGGATTGTACGAATGAATTAGAATGGATACATTCGTGCAAATGAAGTAGAATGGATCGTACGAATGAATTAGAATGGATCGTACGAATGATTTAGAATGGATACATTCGAACGAATGAATTAGAATGGATCGTACGAATGAATTAGAATTGATCGTACGAATGAATTAGAATGGATTGTACGAATGAATTAGAATGGATACATTCGTGCGAATGAAGTAGAATGGATCGTACGAATGAATTAGAATGGATCGTACGAATGAATCAGAATGGATTGTACGAATGAATTAGAATGAATCGTACGAATGAATTAGAATGGAAACATTCGAACGAATGAATTAGAATAGATCGTAGGAATGAATTAGAATGGATCATACGAATAAATTAGAATTGATCGTGCGAATGAATTAGAATGGATTGTACGAATGAATTAGAATGGATACATTCGTGCGAATGAATTAGAATGGATCGTACGAATGAATTAGAATGAATCGTACGAATGAATTAGAATGGATACATTCGAACGAATGAATTAGAATAGATCGTAGGAATGAATTAGAATGGATCATACGAATGAATTAGAATTGTTCGTGCGAATGAATTAGAATGGATTGCACGAATGAATTAGAATTAATACATTCTAGCGAATGAAGTAGAATGGATCGTACGAATGAATTAGAATGGATCGTACGAATGAATTAGAATGAATCGTACGAATGAATTAGAATGGATCGTACGAATGAATCAGAATGGATCGTACGAATGAATCAGAATGAATCGTACGAATGAATTAGAATGGAAACATTCGAACGAATGAATTAGAATAGATCGTAGGAATGAATTAGAATGGATCATACGAATGAATTAGAATGGATCGTACGAATGAATTAGAATGAATCGTACGAATGAATTAGAATGGATACATTCGAACGAATGAATTAGAATAGATCGTAGGAATGAATTAGAATGGATCATACGAATGAATTAGAATTGATCGTGCGAATGAATTAGAATGGATTGTACGAATGAATTAGAATGGATACATTCGTGCGAATGAAGTAGAATGGATCGTACGAATTAATTAGAATGGATCATACGAATGAATTAGAATGAATCGTACGAATGAATTAGAATGGATACATTCGAACGAATGAATTAGAATAGATCGTAGGAATGAATTAGAATGGATCATACGAATGAATTAGAATTGATCGTGCGAATGAATTAGAATGGATTGTACGAATGAATTAGAATGGATACATTCGTGCGAATGAAGTAGAATGGATCGTACGAATGAATTAGAATGGATCGTACGAATGAATTAGAATGAATCGTACGAATGAATTAGAATGGATACATTCGAACTAATGAATTAGAATAGATCGTAGGAATGAATTAGAATGGATCATACGAATGAATTAGAATTGATCGTGCGAATGAATTAGAATGGATTGTACGAAGGAATTAGAATGGATACATTCATGCGAATGAAGTAGAATGGATCGTACGAATGAAATAGAATAGATCGTACGAATGAATTAGAATGAGTCGTACGAATGAATTAGAATGGATACATTAGAACGAATGAATTAGAATAGATCGTAGGAATGAATTAGAATGGATCAAACGAATGATTTAGAATTGATCGTGCGAATGAATTAGAATGGATTGTACGAATGAATTAGAATGGATACATTCGTGCGAATGAAGTAGAATGGATCGTACGAATGAATTAGAATGGATCGTACGAATGAATTAGAATGGATACATTCGAACGAATGAATTAGAATAGATCGTAGGAATGAATTAGAATGGATCGTACGAATGAATTAGAATTGATCGTGCGAATGAATTAGAATGGATTGTACGAATGAATTAGAATGGATATATTCGTGCGAATGAAGTAGAATGGATCGTACGAATGAATTAGAATGGATCGTACGAATGAATCAGAATGGATCGTACGAATGAATTAGAATGAATCATACGAATGAGTTAGAATGGAAACATTCGAACGAATGAATTAGAATAGATCGTAGGAATGAATTAGAATGGATCATACGAATGAATTAGAATTGATCGTGCGAATGAATTAGAATGGATTGTACGAATGAATTAGAATGGATACATTCGTGCGAATGAAGTAGAATGGATCGTACGAATGAATTAGAATGGATCGTACGAATGAATTAGAATGAATCGTACGAATGAATTAGAATGGATACATTCGAACGAATGAATTAGAATAGATCGTAGGAATGAATTAGAATGGATCATACGAATGAAATAGAATTGATTGTGCGAATGAATTAGAATGGATTGCACGAATGAATTAGAATGGATACATTCGAGCGAATGAAGTAGAATGGATCGTACGAATGAATTAGAATGGATCGTACGAATGAATTAGAATGAATCGTACGAATGAATTAGAATGGATCGTACTAATGAATCAGAATGGATCGTAGGAATGAATTAGAATGGATCGTAGGAATGAATTAGAATGGATCGTACGAATGAATTAGAATGGATCGTACGAATGAATTAGAATGAATCGTACGAATGAATTCAGAATGGATACATTCGAACGAATGAATTAGAATAGATCGTAGGAATGAATTAGAATGGATCATACGAATGAATTAGAATTGATCGTGCGAATGAATTAGAATGGATTGTACGAATGAATTAGAATGGATACATTCGTGCGAATGAAGTAGAATGGATCGTACGAATGAATTAGAATGGATCGTACGAATGAATTAGAATGAATCGTACGAATGAATTAGAATGGATACATTCGAACGAATGAATTAGAATAAATCGTAGGAATGAATTAGAATGGATCATACGAATGAATTAGAATTGATCGTGCGAATGAATTAGAATGGATTGCACGAATGAATTAGAATGGATACATTCGAGCGAATGAAGTAGAATGGATCGTACGAATGAATTAGAATGGATCGTACGAATGAATTAGAATGAATCGCACGAATGAATTAGAATGGATACATTCGAACGAATGAATTAGAATAGATCGTAGGAATGAATTAGAATGGATCATAAGAATGAATTAGAATTGATCGTGCGAATGAATTAGAATGGACTGTACGAATGAATTAGAATGGATACATTCGTGCGAATGATGTAGAATGGATCGTACGAATGAATCAGAATGGATCGTACGAATGAATTAGAATGAATCGTACGAATGAATTAAAATGGATACATTCGAACGAATGAATTATAATAGATCGTAGGAATGAATTGGAATGGATCATACGAATGAATTAGAATTGATCGTGCGAATGAATTAGAATGGATTGTACGAATGAATTAGAATGGATACATTCGTGCGAATGAAGTAGAATGGATCGTACGAATGAATTAGAATGGATCGTACGAATGAATTAGAATGAATCGTACGAATGAATTAGAATGGATACATTCGAACTAATGAATTAGAATAGATCGTAGGAATGAATTAGAATGGATCATACGAATGAATTAGAATTGATCGTGCGAATGAATTAGAATGGATTGTACGAATGAATTAGAATGGATACATTCGTGCGAATGAAGTAGAATGGATCGTACGAATGAAATAGAATGGATCGTACGAATGAATTAGAATGAATCGTAAGAATGAATTAAATGGATACATTCGAACGAATGAATTAGAATAGATCGTAGGAATGAATTAGAATGGATCATACATATGAATTAGAATTGATCGAGCGAATGAATTAGAATGGATTGTACGAATGAATTAGAATGAATACATTCGTGCGAATGAAGTAGAATGGATCGTACGAATGAATTAGAATGGATCGTACGAATGAATTAGAATGGATACATTCAATCGAATGAATTAGAATAGATCGTAGGAATGAATTAGAATGGATCGTACGAATGAATTAGAATTGATCGTGCGAGTGAATTAGAATGGATTGTACGAATGAATTAGAATGGATACATTCGTGCGAATGAAGTAGAATGGATCGTACGAATGAATTAGAATGGATCGTACGAATGAATCAGAATGGATCGTACGAATGAATTAGAATGAATCGTACGAATGAATTAAATGGAAGCATTCGAACGAATGAATTAGAATAGATCGTAGGAATGAATTAGAATGGATCATACGAATGAATTAGAATTGATCATGCGAATGAATTAGAATGGATTGTACGAATGAATTAGAATGGATACATTCGTGCGAATGAAGTAGAATGGATCGTACGAATGAATTAGAATGGATCGTACGAATGAATTAGAATGAATCGTACGAATGAATTAGAATGGATACATTCGAACGAATGAATTAGAATAGATCGTAGGAATGAATTAGAATGGATCATACGAATGAATTAGAATTGATCGTGCGAATTAATTAGAATGGATTGCACGAAGGAATTAGAATGGATACATTCGAGCGAATGAAGTAGAATGGATCGTACGAATGAATTAGAATGGATCATACGAATGAATTAGAATGAATCGTACGAATGAATTAGAATGGATCGTATGAATGAATCAGAATGGATCGTACGAATGAATTAGAATGAATCGTACGAATGAATTAGAATGGAAACATTCGAACGAATGAATTAGAATAGATCGTAGGAATGAATTAGAATGGATCGTACGAATGAATTAGAATGGATCGTACGAATGAATTAGAATGAATCGTACGAATGAATTAGAATGGATACATTCGAACGAATGAATTAGAATAGATCGTAGGAATGAATTAGAATGGATCATACGAATGAATTAGAATTGATCATGCGAATGAATTAGAATGGATTGTACGAATGAATTAGAATGGATACATTCGTGCGAATGAAGTAGAATGGATTGTACGAATGAATTAGAATGGATCGTACGAATGAATTAGAATGAATCGTACGAATGAATTAGAATGGATACATTCGAACGAATGAATTAGAATAGATCGTAGGAATGAATTAGAATGGATCATACGAATGAATTAGAATTGATTGTGCGAATGAATTAAAATGGATTGTACTAATGAATTAGAATGGATACATTCGTGCGAATGAAGTAGAATGGATCGTACGAATGAATTAGAATGGATCGTACGAATGAATTAGAATGAATCGTACGATTGAATTAGAAAGGATACATTCGAACGAATGAATTAGAATAGATCGTAGGAATGAATTAGAATGGATCATACGAATGAATTAGAATTGATCGTGCGAATGAATTAGAATGGATTGCACGAATGAATTAGAATGGATACATTCGAGCGAATGAAGTAGAATGGATCGTACGAATGAATTAGAATGGATCGTACGAATGAATTAGAATGGATCGTACGAATGAATTAGAATGGATACATTCGAACGAATGAATTAGAATAGATCGTAGTAATGAATTAGAATGGATCATACGAATGAATTAGAATTGATCGTGCGAATGAATTAGAATGGATTGTACGAATGAATTAGAATGGATACATTCGTGCGAATGATGTAGAATGGATCGTACGAATGAATCAGAATGGGTCGTACGATTGAATTAGAATGAATCGTACGAATGAATTAGAATGGATACATTCGAACGAATGAATTAGAATAGATCGTAGGAATGAATTAGAATGGATCATACGAATGAATTAGAATTGATCGTGTGAATGAATTAGAATGGATTCTACGTATGAATTAGAATGGATACATTCGTGCGAATGAAGTAGAATGGATCGTACGAATTAATTAGAATGGATCGTATGAATGAATTAGAATGAATCGTACGAATGAATTAGAATGGATACATTCGAACTAATGAATTAGAATAGATCGTAGGAATGAATTAGAATGGATCATACGAATGAATTAAAATTGATCGTGCGAATTAATTAGAATGGATTGTATGAAGGAATTAGAATGGATACATTCGTGCGAATGAAGTAGAATGGATCGTACGAATGAAATAGAATGGATCATACGAATGAATTAGAATGAATCGTACGAATGAATTAGAATGGATACATTCGAACGAATGAATTAGAATAGATCGTAGGAATGAATTAGAATGGATCATACGAATGAATTAGAATTGATCGTGCGAATGAATTAGAATGGATTGTACGAATGAATTAGAATGGATAGATTCGTGCGAATGAAGTACAATGGATCGTACGAATGAATTAGAATGGATCGTACGAATGAATTAGAATGGATATATTCGAACGAATGAATTAGAATAGATCGTAGGAATGAATTAGAATGGATCGTACGAATGAATTAGAATTGATCGTGCGAATGAATTAGAATGGATTGTACGAATGAATTAGAACGGATACATTCGTGCGAATGAAGTAGAATGGATCGTACGAATGAATTAGAATGGATCGTACGAATGAATCAGAATGGATCGTACGAATGAATTAGAATGAATCGTACGAATGAATTAGAATGGAAACATTCGAACGAATGAATTAGAATAGATCGTAGGAATGAATTAGAATGGAAAATACGAATAAATTAGAATTGATCATGCGAATGAATTAGAATGGATTATATGAATGAATTAGAATGGATACATTCGTGCGAATGAAGTAGAATGGATCGTACGAATGAATTAGAATGGATCGTACGAATGAATTAGAATGAATCGTACGAATGAATTAGAATGGATACATTCGAACGAATGAATTAGAATAGATCGTAGGAATGAATTAGAATGGATCATACGAATGAATTAGAATTGATCGTGCGAATGAATTAGAATGGATTGCATGAATGAATTAGAATGGATACATTCGAGCGAATGAAGTAGAATGGATCGTACGAATAAATTAGAATGGATCGTACGAATGAATTAGAATGAATCGTACGAATGAATTAGAATGGATCGTACGAATGAATCAGAATGGATCGTACGAATGAATTAGAATGAATCGTACGAATGAATTAGAATGGAAACATTCAAACGAATGAATTAGAATAGATCGTAGGAATGAATTAGAATGGATCGTACGAATGAATTAGCATGGACCGTACGAATGAATTAAAATGAATCGTACGAATGAATTAGAATGTATACATTCGAACGAATGAATTAGAATAGATCGTACGAATAAATTAGAATGGATCATACGAATGAATTAGAATTGATCGTGCGAATGAATTAGAATGGATTGTACGAATGAATTAGAATGGATACATTCGTGCGAATGAAGTAGAATGGATCGTACGAATGAATTAGAATGCATCGTACGAATGAATTAGAATGAATCGTACGAATGAATTAGAATGGATACTTTCGAACGAATGAATTAGAATAGATCGTAGGAATGAATTAGAATGGATCATACGAATGAATTATAATTGATCGTGCGAATGAATTAGAATGGATTGTACGAATGAATTAGAATAGATACATTCGTGCGAATGAAGTAGAATGGATCGTACGAATGAATTAGAATGGATCGTACGAATGAATTAGAATGAATCGTACGGATGAATTAGAATGGATACATTCGAACGAATGAATTAGAATAGATCGTACGAATGAATTAGAATGGATCATACGAATGAATTAGAATTGATCGTGCGAATGAATTAGAATGGATTGCACGAATGAATTAGAATGGATACATTCGCGCGAATGAAGTAGAATGGTTCGTACGAATGAATTAGAATGGATCATATGAATGAATTAGAATGAATCATACGAATGAATTAGAATGGATACATTCGAACGAATGAATTAGAATAGATCATAGAATGAATTAGAATGGATCATACGAATGAATTAGAATTGATCGTGCGAATGAATTAAAATGGATTGTACGAATGAATTAGAATGGATACATTCGTGCGAATGATATAGAATGGATCGTACGAATGAATCAGAATGGATCGTACGAATGAATTAGAATGAATCGTACGAATGAATTAGAATGGATACATTCGAACGAATGAATTAGAATAGATCGTAGGAATGAATTAGAATGGATCATACGAATGAATTAGAATTGATCGTGCGATTGAATTAGAATGGATTGTACGAATGAATTAGAATGGATACATTCGTGCGAATAAAGTAGAATGGATCGTACGAATGAATTAGAATGGATCATACGAATGAATTAGAATGAATCGTACGAATGAATTAGAATGGATACATTCGAATTAATGAATTAGAATAGATCGTAGGAATGAATTAGATTGGATCATACGAATGAATTAGAATTGATCGTGCAAATGAATTAGAATGGATTGTACGAAGGAATTAGAATGGATACATTCGTGCGAATGAAGTAGAATGGATCGTACAAATGAAATAGAATGGATCATACGAATGAATTAGAATGAATCGTACGAATGAATTAGAATGGATACATTCGAACGAATGAATTAGAATAGATCGTAGGAATGAATTAGAATGGATCATACGAATGAATTAGAATTGATCGTGCGAATGAATTAGAATGGATTGTACGAATGAATTAGAATGGATACATTCGTGCGAATGAAGTAGAATGGATCGTACGAATGAATTAGAATGGATCATACGAATGAATTAGAATGGATGCATTCGAACGAATGAATTAGAATAGATCGTAGGAATGAATTAGAATGGATCGTACGAATGAATTAGAATTGATCGTGCGAATGAATTAGAATGGATTGTACGAATGAATTAGAATGGATACATTCGTGCGAATGAAGTAGAATGGATCGTACGAATGAATTAGAATGGATCGTATGAATGAATCAGAATGGATCGTACGAATGAATTAGAATGAATCGTACGAATGAATTATAATGGAAACATTCGAACGAATGAATTAGAATAGATCGTAGGAATGAATTAGAATGGATCATACGAATGAATTAGAATTGATCGTGCGAATGAATTAGAATGGATTGTACGAATGAATTAGAATGGATACATTCGTGCGAATGAAGTAGAATGGATCGTACGAATGAATTAGAATGGATCGTACGAATGAATTAGAATGAATCGTACGAATAAATTAGAATGGATACATTCGAACGAATGAATTAGAATAGATCGTAGGAATGAATTAGAATGGATCATACGAATGAATTAGAATTGATCGTGCGAATGAATTAGAATGGATAGCACGAATGAATTAGAATGGATACATTCGAGCGAATGAAGTAGAATGGATCGTACGAATGAATTAGAATGGATCGTACGAATGAATTAGAATGGATCGTACGAATGAATTAGAATGGATCGTACGAATGAATCAGAATGGATCGTACGAATGAATTAGAATGAATTGTATGAATGAATTAGAATGGAAACATTCGAACGAATGAATTAGAATAGATCGTAGGAATGAATTAGAATGGATCGTACGAATGAATTAGAATGGATCGTACGAATGAATTAGAATGAATCGTATGAATGAATTAGAATGGATACATTCGAACGAATGAATTAGAATAGATCGTAGGAATGAATTAGAATGGATCATACGAATGAATTAGAATTGATCGTGCGAATGAATTAGAATGGATTGTACGAATGAATTAGAATGGATACATTCGTGCGAATGATGTAGAATGGATCGTACGAATGAATCAGAATGGATCGTACGAATGAATTAGAATGAATCGTACGAATGAATTAGAATGGATACATTCGAACGAATGAATTAGAATAGATCGTAGGAATGAATTAGAATGGATCATACGAATGAATTAGAATTGATCGTGCGAATGAATTAGAATGGACTGTACGAATGAATTATAATGGATACATTCGTGCGAATGAAGTAGAATGGATCGTACGAATGAATTAAAATGGATCGTACGAATGAATTAGAATGGATACATTCGAACAAATGAATTAGAATAGATCGTACGAATGAATTAGAATGGATCGTACGAATGAATTAGAATTGATCGTGCGAATGAATTAGAATGGATTGTACGAATGAATTAGAATGGATACATTCGTGCGAATGAAGTAGAATGGATCGTACGAATGAATTAGAATGGATCGTACGAATAAATCAGAATGGATCGTACGAATGAATTAGAATGAATCGTACGAATGAATTAGAATGGAAACATTCGAACGAATGAATTAGAATAGATCGTAGGAATGAATTAGAATGGATCATACGAATGAATTAGAATTGATCGTGCGAATGAATTAGAATGGATTGTACGAATGAATTAGAATGGATACATTCGTGCGAATGAAGTAGAATGGATCGTACGAATGAATTAGAATGGATCGTACGAATGAATTAGAATGAATTGTACGATTGAATTAGAATGGATACATTCGAACGAATGAATTAGAATAGATCGTAGGAATGAATTAGAATGGATCATACGAATCAATTAGAATTGATCGTGCGAATAAATTAGAATGGATTGCACGAATGAATTAGAATGGATACATTCGAGCGAATGAAGTAGAATGGATCGTACGAATGAATTAGAATGGATCGTACGAATGAATTAGAATGAATCGTACGAATGAATTAGAATGGATCGTACGAATGAATCAGAATGGATCGTACGAATCAATTAGAATAAATCGTACGAATGAATTAGAATGGAAACATTCGAACGAATGAATTAGAATAGATCGTAGGAATGAATTAGAATGGATCATACGAATGAATTAGAATTGATCGTTCGAATGAATTAGAATGGATCGTACGAATGAATTAGAATCGATACATTCGAACGAATGAATTAGAATAGATCGTAGGAATGAATTAGAATGGATCATACGAATGAATTAGAATTGATCGTGCGAATGAATTAGAATGGATTGTACGAATGAATTAGAATGGATACATTCGTGCGAATGAAGTAGAATGGATCGTACGAATGAATTAGAATGGATCGTACGAATGAATTAGAATGAATCGTACGAATGAATTAGAATGGATACATTCGAACGAATGAATTAGAATAGATCGTAGGAATGAATTAGAATGGATCATACGAATGAATTAGAATTGATCGTGCGAATGAATTAGAATGGATTGTACGAATGAATTAGAATGGATACATTCGTGCGAATGAAGTAGAATGGATCGTACGAATGAATTAGAATGGATCGTACAAATGAATTAGAATGAATCGTACGAATGAATTAGAATGGATACATTCGAACGAATGAATTAGAATAGATCGTAGGAATGAATTAGAATGGATCATACGAATGAATTAGAATTGATCGTGCGAATAAATTAGAATGGATTGCACGAATGAATTAGAATGGATACATTCGAGCGTATGAAGTAGAATGGATCGTACGAATGAATTAGAATGGATCGTACGAATGAATTAGAATGAATCGTACGAATGAATTAGAATGGATACATTCGAACGAATGAATTAGAATAGATCGTAGGAATGAATTAGAATGGATCATACGAATGAATTAGAATTGATCGTGCGAATGAATTAGAATGGATTGTACGAATTAATTAGAATGGATATATTCGTGCGAATAATGTAGAATGGATCGTACGAATGAATCAGAATGGATCGTACGAATGAATTAGAATGAATCATACGAATGAATTAGAATGGATACATTCGAACGAATGAATTAGAATAGATCGTAGGAATGAATTAGAATGGATCATACGAATGAATTAGAATTGATCGTGCGAATGAATTAGAATGGATTGTACGAATGAATTAGAATGGATACATTCGTGCGAATGAAGTAGAATGGATCGTACGAATGAATTAGAATGGATCGTACGAATGAATTAGAATGAATCGTACGAATGAATTAGAATGGATACATTCGAACTAATGAATTAGAATAGATCGTAGGAATGAATTAGAATGGATCATACGAATGAATTAGAATTGATCGTGCGAATGAATTAGAATGGATTGTACGAAGGAATTAGAATGGATACATTCGTGCGAATGAAGTAGAATGGATCGTACGAATGAAATAGAATGAATCGTATGAATGAATTAGAATGAATCGTATGAATGAATTAGAATGGATACATTCGAACGAGTACCGACTCCTTTTTATTGGAGTAGGACTTAGCGTCTGTGTGGTAGGACTCAGCTATGAATTAGAATAGATCGTAGGAATGAATTAGAATGGATCATACGAATGAATTAGAATTGATTGTGTGAATGAATTAGAATGGATTGTACGAATGAATTAGAATGGAAACATTCGTGCGAATGAAGTAGAATGGATCGTACGAATGAATTAGAATGGATCGTACGAATAAATTAGAATGGATACATTCGAACGAATGAATTAGAATAGATCGTAGGAATGAATTAGAATGGATCGTACGAATGAATTAGAATTGATCGTGCGAATGAATTAGAATGGATTGTACGAATGAATTAGAATGGATACATTCGTGCGAATGAAGTAGAATGGATCGTACGAATGAATTAGAATGGATCATACGAATGAATCAGAATGGATCGTACGAATGAATTAGAATAAATCGTACGAATGAATTAGAATGGAAACATTCGAACAAATGAATTAGAATAGATCGTAGGAATGAATTAGAATGTATCATACGAATGAATTAGAATTGATCGTGCGAATGAATTAGAATGGATTGTACGAATGAATTAGAATGGATACATTCGTGCGAATGAAGTAGAATGAATCGTACGAATGAATTAGAATGGATCGTACGAATGAATTAGAATGAATCGTACGAATGAATTAGAATGGATACATTCGAACGAATGAATTAGAATAGATCATAGGAATGAATTAGAATGGATCATACGAATGAATTAGAATTGATCGTGCGAATGAATTAGAATGGATTGCACGAATGAATTAGAATGGATACATTCGAGCGAATGAAGTAGAATGAATCGTACGAATGAATTAGAATGGATCGTACGAATGAATTAAAATGAATCGTACGAATGAATTAGAATGGATCGTACGATTGAATCAGAATGGATCGTACGAATGAATTAGAATGAATCGTACGAATGAATTAGAATGGAAACATTCGAACGAATGAATTAGAATAGATTGTAGGAATGAATTAGAATGGATCGTACGAATGAAATAGAATGGATTGTACGAATGAATTAGAATGAATCGTACGAATGAATTAGAATGGATACATTCAAACAAATGAATTAGAATAGATCGTAGGAATGAATTAGAATGGATCATGCGAATGAATTAGAATTGATCGTGCGAATGAATTAGAATGGATTGTACGAATGAATTAGAATGGATACATTCGTGCGAATGAAGTAGAATAGATCGTACGAATGAATTAGAATGGATCGTACGAATGAATTAGAATGAATCATACGAATGAATTAGAATGGATACATTCGAACGAATGAATTAGAATAGATCATAGGAATGAATTAGAATGGATTATACGAATGAATTAGAATTGATCGTGCGAATGAATTAGAATGGATTGTACGAATGAATTAGAATGGATACATTCGTGCGAATGAAGTAGAATGGATCGTACGAATGAATTAGAATGAATCGTACGAATGAATTAGAATGGATACATTCGAACGAATGAATTAGAATAGATCTTAGGAATGAATTAGAATGGATCATACGAATGAATTAGAATTGATCGTGCGAATGAATTAGAATGGATTGCACGAATGAATTAGAATGGATACATTCGAGCGAATGAAGTAGAATGGATCGTACGAATGAATTAGAATGGATCGTACGAATGAATTATAATGAATCGTACGAATGAATTAGAATGGATACATTCGAACGAATGAATTAGAATAGATCGTAGGAATGAATTAGAATGGATCATACGAATGAATTAGAATTGATCGTGCGAATGAATTAGAATGGATTGTACGAATGAATTAGAATGGATACATTCGTGCGAATGATGTAGAATGGATCGTACGAATGAATCAGAATGGATCGTACGAATGAATTAGAATGAATCGTACGAATGAATTAGAATGGATACATTCGAACGAATGAATTAGAATAGATCGTAGGAATGAATTAGAATGGATCATATGAATGAATTAGAATTGATCGTGCGAATGAATTAGAATGGATTGTACGAATGAATTAGAATGGATACATTCGTGCGAATGAAGTAGAATGGATCGTACGAATGAATTAAAATGGATCGTACGAATGAATTAGAATGAATCGTACGAATGAATTAGAATAGATACATTCGAACTAATGAATTAGAATAGATCGTAGGAATGAATTAGAATGGATCATACAAATGAACTAGAATTGATCGTGCGAATGAATTAGAATGGATTGTACGAAGGAATTAGAATGGATACATTCGTGCGAATGAAGTAGAATGGATCGTACGAATGAAATAGAATGGATCGTAGGAATAAATTAGAATGAATCGTACGAATGAATTAGAATGGATACATTCGAACGAATGAATTAGAATAGATCGTAGGAATGAATTAGAATGGATCATACGAATGAATTAGAATTGATCGTGCGAATCAATTAGAATGGATTGTACGAATGAATTAGAATGGATACATTCGTGCGAATGAAGTAGAATGGATCGTACGAATGAATTAGAATGGATCGTACGAATGAATTAGAATGGATACATTCGAACGAATGAATTATAATAGATCGTAGGAATGAATTAGAATGGATCGTACGAATGAATTAGAATTGATCGTGCGAATGAATTAGAATGGATTGTACGAATGAATTAGAATGGATACATTCGTGCGAATGAAGTAGAATGGATCGTATGAATGAATTAGAATGGATCGTACGAATGAATCAGAATGGATCGTACGAATGAATTAGAATGAATCGTACGAATGAATTAGAATGGAAACATTCGAACGAATGAATTAGAATAGATCGTAGGAATGAATTAGAATGGATCATACGAATGAATTAGAATTGATCGTGCGAATGAATTAGAATGGATTGTACGAATGAATTAGAATGGATACATTCGTGCGAATGAAGTAGAATGGATCGTACGAATGAATTAGAATGGATCGTACGAATGAATTAGAATGGATACATTCGAACGAATGAATTAGAATAGATCGTAGGAATGAATTAGAATGGATCATATGAATGAATTAGAATGGATACATTCGAACGAATAAATTAGAATAGATCGTAGGAATGAATTAGAATGGATCATACGAATGAATTAGAATTGATCGTGCGAATGAATTAGAATGGATTGCATGAATGAATTAGAATGGATACATTCGAGCGAATGAAGTAGAATGGATCGTACGAATGATTTAGAATGGATCGTACGAATGAATTAGAATGAATCGTACGAATGAATTAGACTGGATCGTACGAATGAATCAGAATGGATCGTACGAATGAATTAGAATGAATCGTACGAATGTATTAGAATGGAAACATTCGAACGAATGAATTAGAATAGATCGTACGAATGAATTAGAATGGATCGTACGAATGAATTAGAATGAATCGTACGAATAAATTAGAATGGATACATTCGAACGAATGAATTAGAATAGATCGTAGGAATGAATTAGAATGGATCATACGAATGAATTAGAATTGATCGTGCGAATGAATTAGAATGGATAGCACGAATGAATTAGAATGGATACATTCGAGCGAATGAAGTAGAATGGAACATACGAATGAATTAGAATGGATCGTACGAATGAATTAGAATGGATCGTACGAATGAATTAGAATGGATCGTACGAATGAATCAGAATGGATCGTACGAATGAATTAGAATGAATTGTACGAATGAATTAGAATGGAAACATTCGAACGAATGAATTAGAATAGATCGTAGGAATGAATTAGAATGGATCGTACGAATGAATTAGAATGGATCGTACGAATGAATTAGAATGAATCGTATGAATGAATTAGAATGGATACATTCGAACGAATGACTTAGAATAGATCGTAGGAATGAATTAGAATGGATCATACGAATGAATTAGAATTGATCGTGCGAATGAATTAGAATGGATTGTACGAATGAATTAGAATGGATATATTCGTGCGAATGAAGTAGAATGGATCGTACGAATGAATTAGAATGGATCGTAGGAATGAATTAGAATGAATCGTACGAATGAATTAGAATGGATACATTCGAACGAATGAATTAGAATAGATCGTAGGAATGAATTAGAATGGATCATACGAATGAATTAGAATTGATCGTGCGAATGAATTAGAATGGATTGTACGAATGAATTAGAATTGATACATTCGTGCGAATGAAGTAGAATGGATCGTACGAATGAATTAGAATGGATCGTACCAATGAATTAGAATGAATCGTACGAATGAATTAGAATGGATACATTCGAACCAATGAATTAGAATAGATCATAGGAATGAATTAGAATGGATCATACGAATGAATTAGAATTGATCGTGCGAATGAATTAGAATGGATTGCACGAATGAATTAGAATGGATACATTCGAGCGAATGAAGTAGAATGGATCGTACGAATGAATTAGAATGGATCGTACGAATGAATTAGAATGAATCGTACGAATGAATTAGAATGGATACATTCGAACGAATGAATTAGAATAGATCGTAGGAATGAATTAGAATGGATCATACGAATGAATTAGAATTGATCGTGCGAATGAATTAGAATGGATTGTACGAATGAATTAGAAAGGATACATTCGTGCGAATGATGTAGAATGGATCGTACGAATGAATCAGAATGGATCGTACGAATGAATTAGAATGAATCGTACAAATGAATTAGAATGGATACATTCGAACGAATGAATTAGAATAGATCGTAGGAATGAATTAGAATGGATCATACGAATGAATTAGAATTGATCGTGCGAATGAATTAGAATGGACTGTACGAATGAATTATAATGGATACATTCGTGCGAATGAAGTAGAATGGATCGTACGAATGAATTAGAATGGATCGTACGAATGAATTAGAATGGATACATTCGAACAAATGAATTAGAATAGATCGTACGAATGAATTAGAATGGATCGTACGAATGAATTAGAATTGATCGTGCGAATGAATTAGAATGGATTGTACGAATGAATTAGAATGGATACATTCGTGCGAATGAAGTAGAATGGATCGTACGAATGAATTAGAATGGATCGTACGAATGAATCAGAATGGATCGTACGAATGAATTAGAATGAATCGTACGAATGAATTAGAATGGAAACATTCGAACGAATGAATTAGAATAGATCGTAGGAATGAATTAGAATGGATCATACGAATGAATTAGAATTGATCGTGCGAATGAATTAGAATGGATTGTACGAATGAATTAGAATGGATACATTCGTGCGAATGAAGTAGAATGGATCGTACGAATGAATTAGAATGGATCGTACGAATGAATTAGAATGAATTGTACGATTGAATTAGAATGGATACATTCGAACGAATGAATTAGAATAGATCGTAGGAATGAATTAGAATGGATCATACGAATCAATTAGAATTGATCGTGCGAATAAATTAGAATGGATTGCACGAATGAATTAGAATGGATACATTCGAGCGAATGAAGTAGAATGGATCGTACGAATGAATTAGAATGGATCGTACGAATGAATTAGAATGAATCGTACGAATGAATTAGAATGGATCGTACGAATGAATCAGAATGGATCGTACGAATCAATTAGAATGAATCGTACGAATGAATTAGAATGGAAACATTCGAACGAATGAATTAGAATAGATCGTAGGAATGAATTAGAATGGATCATACGAATGAATTAGAATTGATCGTTCGAATGAATTAGAATGGATCGTACGAATGAATTAGAATGGATACATTCGAACGAATGAATTAGAATAGATCGTAGGAATGAATTAGAATGGATCATACGAATGAATTAGAATTGATCGTGCGAATGAATTAGAATGGATTGTACGAATGAATTAGAATGGATACATTCGTGCGAATGAAGTAGAATGGATCGTACGAATGAATTAGAATGGATCGTACGAATGAATTAGAATGAATCGTACGAATGAATTAGAATGGATACATTCGAACGAATGAATTAGAATAGATCGTAGGAATGAATTAGAATGGATCATACGAATGAATTAGAATTGATCGTGCGAATGAATTAGAATGGATTGTACGAATGAATTAGAATGGATACATTCGTGCGAATGAAGTAGAATGGATCGTATGAATGAATTAGAATGGATCGTACGAATGAATTAGAATGAATCGTACGAATGAATTAGAATGGATACATTCGAACGAATGAATTAGAATAGATCGTAGGAATGAATTAGAATGGATCATACGAATGAATTAGAATTGATCGTGCGAATAAATTAGAATGGATTGCACGAATGAATTAGAATGGATACATTCGAGCGTATGAAGTAGAATGGATCGTACGAATGAATTAGAATGGATCGTACGAATGAATTAGAATGAATCGTACGAATGAATTAGAATGGATACATTCGAACGAATGAATTAGAATAGATCGTAGGAATGAATTAGAATGGATCATACGAATGAATTAGAATTGATCGTGCGAATGAATTAGAATGGATTGTACGAATTAATTAGAATGGATATATTCGTGCGAATAATGTAGAATGGATCGTACGAATGAATCAGAATGGATCGTACGAATGAATTAGAATGAATCATACGAATGAATTAGAATGGATACATTCGAACGAATGAATTAGAATAGATCGTAGGAATGAATTAGAATGGATCATACGAATGAATTAGAATTGATCGTGCGAATGAATTAGAATGGATTGTACGAATGAATTAGAATGGATACATTCGTGCGAATGAAGTAGAATGGATCGTACGAATGAATTAGAATGGATCGTACGAATGAATTAGAATGAATCGTACGAATGAATTAGAATGGATACATTCGAACTAATGAATTAGAATAGATCGTAGGAATGAATTAGAATGGATCATACGAATGAATTAGAATTGATCGTGCGAATGAATTAGAATGGATTGTACGAAGGAATTAGAATGGATACATTCGTGCGAATGAAGTAGAATGGATCGTACGAATGAAATAGAATGAATCGTATGAATGAATTAGAATGAATCGTATGAATGAATTAGAATGGATACATTCGAACGAGTACCGACTCCTTTTTATTGGAGTAGGACTTAGCGTCTGTGTGGTAGGACTCAGCTATGAATTAGAATAGATCGTAGGAATGAATTAGAATGGATCATACGAATGAATTAGAATTGATTGTGCGAATGAATTAGAATGGATTGTACGAATGAATTAGAATGGAAACATTCGTGCGAATGAAGTAGAATGGATCGTACGAATGAATTAGAATGGATCGTACGAATAAATTAGAATGGATACATTCGAACGAATGAATTAGAATAGATCGTAGGAATGAATTAGAATGGATCGTACGAATGAATTAGAATTGATCGTGCGAATGAATTAGAATGGATTGTACGAATGAATTAGAATGGATACATTCGTGCGAATGAAGTAGAATGGATCGTACGAATGAATTAGAATGGATCATACGAATGAATCAGAATGGATCGTACGAATGAATTAGAATAAATCGTACGAATGAATTAGAATGGAAACATTCGAACAAATGAATTAGAATAGATCGTAGGAATGAATTAGAATGTATCATACGAATGAATTAGAATTGATCGTGCGAATGAATTAGAATGGATTGTACGAATGAATTAGAATGGATACATTCGTGCGAATGAAGTAGAATGGATCGTACGAATGAATTAGAATGGATCGTACGAATGAATTAGAATGAATCGTACGAATGAATTAGAATGGATACATTCGAACGAATGAATTAGAATAGATCATAGGAATGAATTAGAATGGATCATACGAATGAATTAGAATTGATCGTGCGAATGAATTAGAATGGATTGCACGAATGAATTAGAATGGATACATTCGAGCGAATGAAGTAGAATGAATCGTACGAATGAATTAGAATGGATCGTACGAATGAATTAAAATGAATCGTACGAATGAATTAGAATGGATCGTACGATTGAATCAGAATGGATCGTACGAATGAATTAGAATGAATCGTACGAATGAATTAGAATGGAAACATTCGAACGAATGAATTAGAATAGATTGTAGGAATGAATTAGAATGGATCGTACGAATGAAATAGAATGGATTGTACGAATGAATTAGAATGAATCGTACGAATGAATTAGAATGGATACATTCAAACAAATGAATTAGAATAGATCGTAGGAATGAATTAGAATGGATCATGCGAATGAATTAGAATTGATCGTGCGAATGAATTAGAATGGATTGTACGAATGAATTAGAATGGATACATTCGTGCGAATGAAGTAGAATAGATCGTACGAATGAATTAGAATGGATCGTACGAATGAATTAGAATGAATCATACGAATGAATTAGAATGGATACATTCGAACGAATGAATTAGAATGGATACATTCGAACGAATGAATTAGAATAGATCATAGGAATGAATTAGAATGGATTATACGAATGAATTAGAATTGATCGTGCGAATGAATTAGAATGGATTGTACGAATGAATTAGAATGGATACATTCGTGCGAATGAAGTAGAATGGATCGTACGAATGAATTAGAATGAATCGTACGAATGAATTAGAATGGATACATTCGAACGAATGAATTAGAATAGATCTTAGGAATGAATTAGAATGGATCATACGAATGAATTAGAATTGATCGTGCGAATGAATTAGAATGGATTGCACGAATGAATTAGAATGGATACATTCGAGCGAATGAAGTAGAATGGATCGTACGAATGAATTAGAATGGATCGTACGAATGAATTATAATGAATCGTACGAATGAATTAGAATGGATACATTCGAACGAATGAATTAGAATAGATCGTAGGAATGAATTAGAATGGATCGTACGAATGAATTAGAATTGATCGTGCGAATGAATTAGAATAGATTGTACGAATGAATTAGAATGGATACATTCGTGCGAATGATGTAGAATGGATCGTACGAATGAATCAGAATGGATCGTACGAATGAATTAGAATGAATCGTACGAATGAATTAGAATGGATACATTCGAACGAATGAATTAGAATAGATCGTAGGAATGAATTAGAATGGATCATATGAATGAATTAGAATTGATCGTGCGAATGAATTAGAATGGATTGTACGAATGAATTAGAATGGATACATTCGTGCGAATGAAGTAGAATGGATCGTACGAATGAATTAGAATGGATCGTACGAATGAATTAGAATGAATCGTACGAATGAATTAGAATAGATACATTCGAACTAATGAATTAGAATAGATCGTAGGAATGAATTAGAATGGATCATACAAATGAACTAGAATTGATCGTGCGAATGAATTAGAATGGATTGTACGAAGGAATTAGAATGGATACATTCGTGCGAATGAAGTAGAATGGATCGTACGAATGAAATAGAATGGATCGTAGGAATAAATTAGAATGAATCGTACGAATGAATTAGAATGGATACATTCGAACGAATGAATTAGAATAGATCGTAGGAATGAATTAGAATGGATCATACGAATGAATTAGAATTGATCGTGCGAATCAATTAGAATGGATTGTACGAATGAATTAGAATGGATACATTCGTGCGAATGAAGTAGAATGGATCGTACGAATGAATTAGAATGGATCGTACGAATGAATTAGAATGGATACATTCGAACGAATGAATTATAATAGATCGTAGGAATGAATTAGAATGGATCGTACGAATGAATTAGAATTGATCGTGCGAATGAATTAGAATGGATTGTACGAATGAATTAGAATGGATACATTCGTGCGAATGAAGTAGAATGGATCGTATGAATGAATTAGAATGGATCGTACGAATGAATCAGAATGGATCGTACGAATGAATTAGAATGAATCGTACGAATGAATTAGAATGGAAACATTCGAACGAATGAATTAGAATAGATCGTAGGAATGAATTAGAATGGATCATACGAATGAATTAGAATTGATCGTGCGAATGAATTAGAATGGATTGTACGAATGAATTAGAATGGATACATTCGTGCGAATGAAGTAGAATGGATCGTACGAATGAATTAGAATGGATCGTACGAATGAATTAGAATGAATCGTACGAATGAATTAGAATGGATACATTCGAACGAATGAATTAGAATAGATCGTAGGAATGAATTAGAATGGATCATACGAATGAATTAGAATGGATACATTCGAACGAATAAATTAGAATAGATCGTAGGAATGAATTAGAATGGATCATACGAATGAATTAGAATTGATCGTGCGAATGAATTAGAATGGATTGCATGAATGAATTAGAATGGATACATTCGAGCGAATGAAGTAGAATGGATCGTACGAATGATTTAGAATGGATCGTACGAATGAATTAGAATGAATCGTACGAATGAATTAGACTGGATCGTACGAATGAATCAGAATGGATCGTACGAATGAATTAGAATGAATCGTACGAATGTATTAGAATGGAAACATTCGAACGAATGAATTAGAATAGATCGTAGGAATGAATTAGAATGGATCGTACGAATGAATTAGAATGGATCGTACAAATGAATTAGAATGAATCGTACGAATAAATTAGAATGGATACATTCGAACGAATGAATTAGAATTGATCGTAGGAATGAATTAGAATGGATCATACGAATGAATTAGAATTGATCGTGCGAATGAATTAGAATGGATTGTACGAATGAATTAGAATGGATACATTCGTCCGAATGAAGTAAAATGGATCGTACGAATGAATTAGAATGGATCGTACGAATGAATTAGAATGAATCGTACGAATGAATTAGAATGGATACATTCGAACGAATGAATTAGAATAGATCATAGGAATGAATTAGAATGGATCATACGAATGAATTAGAATTGATCGTGCGAATGAATTAGAATGGATTGTACGAATGAATTAGAATGGATACATTCGTGCGAATGAAGTAGAATGGATCGTACGAATGAATTAGAATGGATCGTACGAATGAATTAGAATGAATCGTACGAATGAATTAGAATGGATACATTCGAACGAATGAATTAGAATAGATCGTAGGAATGTATTAGAATGGATCATACGAATGAATTAAAATTGATCGTGCGAATGAATTAGAATGGATTGCACGAATGAATTAGAATGGATACATTCGAGCGAATAAAGTAGAATGGATCGTACGAATGAATTAGAATGGATCGTACGAATGATTTAGAATGAATCGTACGAATGAATTAGAATGGATACATTCGAACGAATGAATTAGAATAGATCGTAGGAATGAATTAGAATGGATCATACGAATGAATTAGAATTGATCGTGCGAATGAATTAGAATGGATTGTACGAATGAATTAGAATGGATACATTCGTGCGAATGATGTAGAATGGATCGTACGAATGAATCAGAATGGATGGTACGAATGAATTAGAATGAATCGTACGAATGAATTAGAATGGATACATTCGAACGAATGAATTAGAATAGATCGTAGGAATGAATTAGAATGGATCATACGAATGAATTAGAATTGATCGTGCGAATGAATTAGTATGGATTGTACGAATGAATTAGAATGGATACATTCGTGCGAATGAAGTAGAATGGATCGTACGAATGAATTAGAAAGGATCGTACGAATGAATTAGAATGAATCGTACGAATGAATTAGAATGGATACATTCGAACTAATGAATTAGAATAGATCGTAGGAATGAATTAGAATGGATCATACGAATGAATTAGAATTGATCGTGCGAATGAATTAGAATGGATTGTGCGAAGGAATTAGAATGGATGCATTCGTGCGAATGAAGTCGAATGGATCGTACGAATGAAATAGAATGGATCGTACGAATGAATTAGAATGAATCATACGAATGAATTAGAATGGATACATTCGAACGAATGAATTAGAATAGATCATAGGAATAAATTAGAATGGATCATACGAATGAATTAGAATTGATCCTGCGAATGAATTAGAATGGATTGTACGAATGAATTAGAATGGATACATTCGTGCGAATGAAGTAGAATGGATCGTACGAATGAATTAGAATGGATCGTACGAATGAATTAGAATGGATACATTCGAACGAATGAATTAGAATAGATCGTAGGAATGAATTAGAATGGATCGTACGAATGAATTAGAATTGATCGTGCGAATGAATTAGAATGGATTGTACGAATGAATTAGAATGGATACATTCGTGCGAATGAAGTAGAATGGATCGTACGAATGAATTAGAATGGATCGTACGAATGAATCAGAATGGATCGTACGAATGAATTAGAATGAATCGTACGAATGAATTAGAATGGAAACATTCGAACGAATGAATTAGAATAGATCGTAGGAATGAATTAGAATGGATCATACGAATGAATTAGAATTGATCGTGCGAATAAATTAGAATGGATTGTACGAATGAATTAGAATGGATACATTCGTGCGAATGAAGTAGAATGGATCGTACGAATGAATTAGAATGGATCGTACGAATGAATTAGAATGAATCGTACGAATGAATTAGAATGGATACATTCGAACGAATGAATTAGAATAGATCGTAGGAATGAATTAGAATGGATCATACGAATGAATTAGAATTGATCGTGCGAATGAATTAGAATGGATTGCACGAATGAATTAGAATGGAAACATTCGAGCGAATGAAGTAGAATGGATCGTACGAATGAATTAGAATGGATCGTACGAATGAATTAGAATGAATCGTACGAATGAATCAGAATGGATCGTACGAATGAATTAGAATGGATCGTACGAATGAATTAGAATGAATCGTACGAATGAATTAGAATGGAAACATTCGAACGAATGTATTAGAATAGATCGTAGGAATGAATTAGAATGGATCGTACGAATGAATTAGAATGGATCGTACGAATGAATTAGAATGAATCGTACGAATGAATTAGAATGGATACATTCGAACGAATGAATTAGAATAGATCATAGGAATGAATTAGAATGGATCATACGAATGAATTAGAATTGATCGTGCGAATGAATTAGAATGGATTGTACGAATGAATTAGAAAGGATACATTCGTGCGAATGAAGTAGAATGGATCGTACGAATGAATTAGAATGGATCGTACGAATGAATTAGAATGAATCGTACGAATGAATTAGAATGGATACATTCGAACGAATGAATTAGAATAGATAGTAGGAATGAATTAGAATGGATCATACGAATGAATTAGAATTGATCGTGCGAATGAATTAGAATGGATTGTACGAATGAATTAGAATGGATATATTCGTGCGAATGAAGTAGAATGGATCGTACGAATGAATTAGAATGGATCGTACGAATGAATTAGAATGAATCGTACGAATGAATTAGAATGGATACATTCGAACGAATGATTAGAATAGATCGTAGGAATGAATTAGAATGGATCATACGAATGAATTAGAATTGATCGTGCGAATGAATTAGAATGGATTGCACGAATGAATTAGAATGGATACATTCGAGCGAATGAAGTAGAATGGATCGTACGAATGAATTAGAACGGATCGTACGAATGAATTAGAATGAATCATACGAATGAAATAGAATGGATACATTCGAACGAATGAATTAGAATAGATCGTAGGAATGAATTAGAATGGATCATACGAATGAATTAGAATTGATCGTGCGAATGAATTAGAATGGATTGTACGAATGAATTTGAATGGATACATTCATGCGAATGATGTAGAATGGATCGTACGAATGAATCAGAATGGATCGTACGAATGAATTAGAATGAATCGTACGAATGAATTAGAATGGATATATTCGAACGAATGAATTACAATAGATCGTAGGAATGAATTAGAATGGATCATACGAACAAATTAGAATTGATCGTGCGAATGAATTAGAATGGATTGCACAAATGAATTAGAATGGATACATTCGAGCGAATGAAGTAAAATGGATCGTACGAATGAATTAGAATGGATCGTACGAATGATTTAGAATGAATCGTACGAATTAATTAGAATGGATACATTCGAACGAATGAATTAGAATAGATCGTAGGAATGAATTAGAATGGATCATACGAATGAATTAGAATTGATCATGCAAATGAATTAGAATGGATTGTACGAATGAATTAGAATGGATACATTCGTGCGAATGATGTAGAATAGATCGTAGGAATGAATCAGAATGGATCGTACGAATGAATTAGAATGAATCGTACGAATGAATTAGAATGGATACATTCGAACGAATGAATTAGAATAGATCGTAGGAATGAATTAGAATGGATCATACGAATCCATTAGAATTGATCGTGCGAATGAATTAGAATGGATTGTACGAATGAATTAGAATGGATACATTCGTGCAAATGAAGTAGAATGGATCGTACGAATGAATTAGAATGGATCGTACGAATGAATTAGAATGAATCGTACGAATGAATTAGAATTGATACATTCGAACTAGTGAATTAGAATAGATCGTAGGAATGAATTAGAATGGATCATACGAATGAATTAGAATTGATCGTGCGAATGAATTAGAATGGATTGTACGAAGGAATTAGAATGGATACATTCGTGCGAATGAAGTAGAATGGATCGTACGAATGAAATAGAATGGATCGTACGAATGAATTAGAATGAATCGTACGAATAAATTAGAATGGATACATTCGAATGAATGAATTAGAATAGATCGTAGGAATGAATTAGAATGGATCATATGAATGAATTAGAATTGATCCTGCGAATGAATTAGAATGGATTGTACGAATGAATTAGAATGGATACATTCGTGCGAATGAAGTAGAATGGATCGTACGAATGAATTAGAATGGATCGTACGAATGAATTAGAATGGATACATTCGAACGAATGAATTAGAATAGATCATAGGAATGAATTAGAATGGATCGTACGAATGAATTAGAATTGATCGTGCGAATGAATTAGAATGGATTGTACGAATGAATTAGAATGGATACATTCGTGCGAATGAAGTAGAATGGATCGTACGAATGAATCAGAATGGATCGTACGAATAAATTAGAATGAATCGTACGAATGAATTAGAATGGAAACATTCGAACGAATGAATTAGAATAGATCGTAGGAATGAATTAGAATGGATCATACGAATGAATTAGAATTGATCGTACGAATGAATTAGAATGGATTGTACGAATGAATTAGAATGGATACATTCGTGCGAATGATGTAGAATGGATCGTACGAATGAATCAGAATGGATCGTACGAATGAATTAGAATGAATCGTACGAATGAATTAGAATGGATACATTCGAACGAATGAATTAGAATAGATCGTAGGAATGAATTAGAATGGATCATACGAATGAATTAGAATTGATCGTGCGAATGAATTAGAATGGATTGTACGAATGAATTAGAATGGATACATTCGTGCAAATGAAGTAGAATGGATCGTATGAATGAATTAGAATGGATCGTACGAATGAATTAGAATGAATCGTACGAATGAATTAGAATTGATACATTCGAACTAGTGAATTAGAATAGATCGTAGGAATGAATTAGAATGGATCATACGAATGAATTAGAATTGATCGTGCGAATGAACTAGAATGGATTGTACGAAGGAATTAGAATGGATACATTCGTGCGAATGAAGTAGAATGGATCGTACGAATGAAATAGAATGGATCGTACGAATGAATTAGAATGAATCGTACGAATAAATTAGAATGGATACATTCGAACGAATGAATTAGAATAGATCGTAGGAATGAATTAGAATGGATCATACGAATGAATTAGAATTGATCCTGCGAATGAATTAGAATGGATTGTACGAATGAATTAGAATGGATACATTCGTGCGAATAAAGTAGAATGGATCGTACGAATGATTTAGAATAGATCGTAGGAATGAATTAGAATGGATCGTACGAATGAATTAGAATTGATCGTGCAAATGAATTAGAATGGATTGTACGAATGAATTAGAATGGATACATTCGTGCGAATGAAGTAGAATGGATCGTACGAATGAATCAGAATGGATCGTACGAATGAATTAGAATGAATCGTACGAATGAATTAGAATGGAAACATTCGAACGAATGAATTAGAATAGATCGTAGGAATGAATTAGAATGGATCATACGAATGAATTAGAATTAATTGTGCGAATGAATTAGAATGGATTGTACGAATGAATTAGAATGGATACATTCGTGCGAATAAAGTAGAATGGATCGTACGAATGAATTAGAATGGATCGTACGAATGAATTAGAATGAATCGTACGAATGAATTAGAATGGATACATTCGAACGAATGAATTAGAATGGATACATTCGAAAGAATGAATTAGAATAGATCGTAGGAATGAATTAGAATGGATCATACGAATGAATTAGAATTGATCATGCGAATGAATTAGAATGGATTGCACGAATGAATTAGAATGGATACATTCGAGCGAATGAAGTAGAATGGATCGTACGAATGAATTAGAATAGATCGTACAAATGAATTAGAATGAATCGTACGAATGAATTAGAATGGATCGTACGAATGAATCAGAACGGATCGTACGAATGAATTAGAATGAATCGTACGAATGAATTAGAATGGAAACATTCGAACGAATGAATTAGAATCGATCGTAGGAATGAATTAGAATGGATCGTACGAATGAATTAGAATGGATCGTACGAATGAATTAGAATGAATCGTACGAATGAATTAGAATGGATACATTCGAACGAATGAATTAGAATAGATCATAGGAATGAATTAGAATGGATCATACGAATGAATTAGAATTGATCATGCGAATGAATTAGAATGGATTGTACGAATGAATTAGAAAGGATACATTCGTGCGAATGAAGTAGAATGGATCGTACGAATGAATTAGAATGGATCGTACGAATGAATTAGAATGAATCGTACGAATGAATTAGAATGGATACATTCGAACGAATGAATTAGAATAGATCGTAGGAATGAATTAGAATGGATCATACGAATGAATTAGAATTGATCGTGCGAATGAATTAGAATGGATTGTACGAATGAATTGGAATGGATATATTCGTGCGAATGAAGTAGAATGGATCGTACGAATGAAATAGAATGGATCGTACGAATGAATTAGAATGAATCGTACGAATGAATTAGAATGGATACATTCGAACGAATGAATTAGAATAGATCGTAGGAATGAATTAGAATGGATCATACGAATGAATTAGAATTGATCGTGCGAATGAATTAGAATGGATTGTACGAATGAATTAGAATGGATACATTCGTGCGAATGAAGTATAATGGATCGTACAAATAAATTAGAATGGATCGTACGAATGAATTAAAATGGATACATTCGAACGAATGAATTAGAATAGTCGTAGGAATGAATTAGAATGGATCGTACGAAAGAATTAGAATTGATCGTGCGAATGAATTAGAATAGATTGTACGAATGAATTAGAATGGATACACTCGTGCGAATGAAGTAGAATGGATCGTACGAATGAATTAGAATGGATCGTACGAATGTATCAGAATGGATCGTACGAATGAATTAGAATGAATCGTACGAATGAATTAGAATGGAAACATTCGAACGAATGAATTAGAATAGATCGTAGGAATGAATTAGAATGGATCATACGAATGAATTAGAATTGATCGTGCGAATGAATTAGAATGGATTGTACGAATGAATTAGAATGGATACATTCGTGCGAATGAAATAGAATGGATCGTACGAATGAATTAGAATGGATCGTACGAATGAATTAGAATGAATCGTACGAATGAATTAGAATGGATACATTCGAACGAATGAATTAGAATAGATCGTAGGAATGAATTAGAATGGATCATACGAATGAATTAGAATTGATCGTGCGAATGAATTAAAATGGATTGCACGAATGAATTAGAATGGATACATTCGAACGAATGAAGTAGAATGGATCGTACGAATGAATTAGAATGGATCGTACGAATGAATTAGAATGAACCGTATGAATGAATTAGAATGGATCGTACAAATGAATCAGAATGGATCGTACGAATGAATTAGAATGAATCGTACGAATGAATTAGAATGGAAACATTCGAACGAATGAATTAGAATAGATCGTAGGAATGAATTAGAATGGATCGTACGAATGAATTAGAATGGATCGTACGAATGAATTAGAATGAATCGTACGAATGAATTAGAATGGATACATTCGAACGAATGAATTGAATAGATCGTAGGAATGAATTAGAATGGATCATACGAATGAATTAGAATTGATCGTGCGAATGAATTAGAATGGATTGTACGAATGAATTAGAATGGATACATTCTTGCGAATGAAGTAGAATGGATCGTACGAATGAATTAGAATGGATCGTACGAATGAATTAGAACGAATCGTACGAATGAATTAGAATGGATACATTCGAACGAATGAATTATAGTAGATCGTAGGAATGAATTAGAATGGATCATACGAATGAATTAGAATTGATCGTGCGAATGAATTAGAATGGATTGTACGAATGAATTAGAATGGATACATTCGTGCGAATGAAGTAGAATGGATCGTATGAATGAAATAGAATGGATCGTACGAATGAATTAGAATGAATCGTACGAATGAATTAGAATGGATACATTCGAACGAATGAATTAGAATAGATCATAGGAATGAATTAGAATGGATCATACGAATGAATTAGAATTGATCGTGCGAATGAATTAGAATGGATTGCACGAATGAATTAGAATGGATACATTCGAGCGAATGAAGTAGAATGGATCATACGAATGAATTAGAAAGGATCGTACGAATGAATTAGAATGAATCATACGAATGAATTAGAATGGATACATTCGAACGAATGAATTAGAATAGATCGTAGGAATGAATTAGAATGGATCATACGAATGAATTAGAATTGATCGTGAGAATGAATTAGAATGGATTGCACGAATGAATTAGAATGGATACATTCGAGCGAATGAAGTAGAATGGATCGTACGAATGAATTAGAAAGGATCGTACGAATGAATTAGAATGAATCGTACGAATGAATTAGAATGGATACATTCGAACGAATGAATTAGAATAGATCGTAGGAATGAATTAGAATGGATTATACGAATGAATTAGAATTGATCGTGCGAATGAATTAGAATGGATTGTACGAATGAATTAGAATGGATACATTCGTGCGAATGAAGTAGAATGGATCGTACGAATGAAGTAGAATGGATCGTACGAATGAATTAGAATGAATCGTACGAATAAATTAGAATGGATACATTCGAACGAATAAATTAGAATAGATCGTAGGAATGAATTAGAATGGATCATACGAATGAATTAGAATTGATCGTGCGAATGAATTAGAATGGACTGTACGAATGAATTAGAATGGATACATTCGTGCGAATGAAGTAGAATGGATCGTACGAATGAATTAGAATGGATCGTACGAATGAATTAGAATGAATCGTACGAATGAATTAGAATGGATACATTCGAACTAATGAATTAGAATAGATCGTAGAAATGAATTAGAATGGATCATACGATTGAATTAGAATTGATCGTGCGAATGAATTAGAATGGATTGTACGAGGGAATTAGAATGGATACATTCGTGCGAATGAAGTAGAATGGATCGTACGAATGAAATAGAATGGATCGTACGAATGAATTAGAATGAATCGTACGAATGAATTAGAATGGATACATTCGAACGAATGAATTAGAATAGATCGTAGAAATGAATTAGAATGGATCATACGAATGAATTAGAATTGATCGTGCGAATGAATTAGAATAGATTGTACGAATGAATTAGAATGGATACATTCGTGCGAATGAAGTATAATGGATCGTACAAATGAATTAGAATGGATCGTACGAATGAATTAGAATGGATACATTCGAACGAATGAATTAGAATAGATCGTAGGAATGAATTAGAATGGATCGTACGAAAGAATTAGAATTGATTGTGCGAATGAATTAGAATAGATTGTACGAATGAATTAGAATGGATACACTCGTGCGAATGAAGTAGAATGGATCGTACGAATGAATTAGAATGGATCGTACGAATGTATCAGAATGGATCGTACGAATGAATTAGAATGAATCGTACGAATGAATTAGAATGGAAACATTCGAACGAATGAATTAGAATAGATCGTAGGAATGAATTAGAATGGATCATATGAATGAATTAGAATTGATCGTGCGAATGAATTAGAATGGATTGTACGAATGAATTAGAATGGATACATTCGTGCGAATGAAGTAGAATGGATCGTATGAATGAATTAGAATGGATCGTACGAATGAATTAGAATGAATCGTACGAATGAATTAGAATGGATACATTCGAACGAATGAATTAGAATAGATCGTAGGAATGAATTAGAATGGATCATACGAATGAATTAGAATTGATCGTGCGAATGAATTAAAATGGATTGCACGAATGAATTAGAATGGATACATTCGAGCGAATGAAGTAGAATGGATCGTACGAATGAATTAGAATGGATCGTACGAATGAATTAGAATGAACCGTACGAATGAATTAAAATGGATCGTACGAATGAATCAGAATGGATCGTACGAATGAATTAGAATGAATCGTACGAATGAATTAGAATGGAAACATTCGAACGAATGAATTAGAATAGATCGTAGGAATGAATTAGAATGGATCGTACGAATGAATTAGAATGGATCGTACGAATGAATTAGAATGAATCGTACGAATGAATTAGAATGGATACATCCGAACGAATGAATTAGAATAGATCGTAGGAATGAATTAGAATGGATCATACGAATGAATTAGAATTGATCGTGCGAATGAATTAGAATGGATTGTACGAATGAATTAGAATGGATACATTCGTGCGAATGAAGTAGAATGGATCGTACGAATGAATTAGAATGGATCGTACGAATGAATTAGAACGAATCGTACGAATGAATTAGAATGGATACATTCGAACGAATGAATTATAATAGATCGTAGGAATGAATTAGAATGGATCATACGAATGAATTAGAATTGATCATGCGAATGAATTAGAATGGATTGTACGAATGAATTAGAATGGATACATTCGTGCGAATGAAGTAGAATGGATCGTACGAATGAATTAGAATGGATCGTACGAATGAATTAGAATGAATCGTACGAATGAATTAGAATGGATACATTCGAACGAATGAATTAGAATAGATCGTAGGAATGAATTAGAATGGATCATACGAATGAATTAGAATTGATCGTGCAAATGAATTAGAATGGATTGCACGAATGAATTAGAATGGATACATTCGAGCGAATGAAGTAGAATGGATCGTACGAATGAATTAGAATGGATCGTACGAATGAATTAGAATGAATCGTACGAATGAATTAGAATGGATACATTCGAACGAATGAATTAGAATAGATCGTAGGAATGAATTAGAATGGATCATACGAATGAATTAGAATTGATCGTGCGAATGAATTAGAATGGATTGGACGAATGAATTAGAATGGATACATTCGTGCGAATGATGTAGAATGGATCGTACGAATGAATCAGAATGGATCGTACGAATGAATTAGAATGAATCGTACGAATGAATTAGAATGGATACATTCGAACGAATGAATTAGAATAGATCGTAGGAATGAATTAGAATGGATCATATGAATGAATTAGAATTGATCGTGCGAATGAATTAGAATGGATTGTACGAATGAATTAGAATGGATACATTCGTGCGAATGAAGTAGAATGGATCGTACGAAGGAATTACAATGGATCGTACGAATGAATTAGAATGAATCGTACGAATGAATTAGAATGGATACATTCGAACTAATGAATTAGAATAGATCGTAGGAATGAATTAGAATGGATCATACGAATGAATTAGAATTGATCGTGCGAATGAATTAGAATGGATTGTACGAAGGAATTAGAATGGATACATTCGTGCGAATGAAGTAGAATGGATCGTACGAATGAAATATAATGGATCGTACGAATGAATTAGAATGAATCGTACGAATGAATTAGAATGGATACATTCGAGCGAATGAATTAGAATAGATCGTAGGAATGAATTAGAATGGATCATACGAATGAATTAGAATTGATCATGCGAATGAATTAGAATGGATTGTACGAATGAATTAGAATTGATCGTACGAATGAATTAGAATGGATTGTACGAATGAATTAGAATGGATACATTCGTGCGAATGAAGTAGAATGGATCGTACGAATGAATTAGAATGGATCGTACGAATGAATTAGAATGAATCATACGAATGAATTAGAATGGAAACATTCGAACGAATGAATTAGAATAGATCGTAGGAATGAATTAGAATGGATCATATGAATGAATTAGAATTGATCGTGCGAATGAATTAGAATGGATTGTACGAATGAATTAGAATGGATACATTCGTGCGAATGAAGTAGAATGGATCGTACGAATGAATTAGAATGAATCATACGAATGAATTAGAATTGATCGTGCGAATGAATTAGAATGGATCGTACGAATGAAGTAGAATGGATCGTACGAATGAATTAGAATGGATCGTACGAATGAATTAGAATGAATCGTACGAATGAATTAGAATTGATCGTGCGAATGAATTAGAATGGATTGTATGAATGAATTAGAATGCATACATTCGTGCGAATGAAGTAGAATGGATCGTACGAATGAATTAGAATGAATCATACGAATGAATTAGAATTGATCATGCGAATGAATTAGAATGGATTGTACGAATGAATTAGAATAGATACATTCGTGCGCATGAATTAGAATGGATTGTATGAATGAATTAGAATGGATACATTCGTGCGAATGAAGTAGAATGGATCGTACGAATGAAGTAGAATGGATCGTACGAATGAATTAGAATGGATCGTACGAATGAATTAGAATGAATCGTACGAATGAATTAGAATGGATACATTCGAACGAATAAATTAAAATAGATTGTAGGAATGAATTAGAATGGATCATACGAATGAATTAGAATTGATCGTGCGAATGAATTAGAATGGATTGTACGAATGAATTAGAATGGATACATTCGTGCGAATGAAGTAGAATGGATCGTACGAATGAATTAGAATGGATCGTACGAATGAATTAGAATGGATCATACGAATGAATTAGAATTGATCGTGCGAATGAATTAGAATGGATTGTACGAATGAATTAGAATGGATACATTCGTGCGAATGAAGTAGAATGGATCGTACGAATGAATTAGAATGGATCGTACGAATGAATTACAATGAATCGTACGAATGAATTAGAATGGATACGTTCGAACGAATGAATTAGAATAGATCGTAGGAATGAATTAGAATGGATCATACGAATGAATTAGAATTGATCATGTGAATGAATTAGAATGGATTGTACGAATGAATTAGAATGGATACATTCATGCGAATGAAGTAGAATGGATCGTACGAATGAATTAGAATGGATCGTACGAATGAATTAGAATGAATCGTACGAATGAATTAGAATGGATACATTCGAACGAATGAATTAGAATAGATCGTAGGAATGAATTAGAATGGATCATACGAATGAATTAGAATTGATCGTGCGAATGAATTAGAATGGATTGTACGAATGAATTAGAATGGATCGTGCTAATGAATTAGAATGGATCGTACGAATAAATTAGAATAGATTGTCCGAATGAATACATTCGTGCGAATGAATTAGAATAGATCGTACGAATGAATTAGAATAGATTGTATGAATGAATTAGAATGGATTGTACGAATGAATTAGAATGGATTGTGCGAATGAATTAGAATGGATCGTACGAATGAATTAGAATGGATCGTACGAATGAATTAGAATGAATCGTACGAATGAATTAGAATGGATACATTCGAACGAATAAATTAGAATGGATCGTACGAATGAATTAGAATGGATCGTACGAATGAATTAGAATGGATCGTACGAATGAATTAGAATGAATCGTACGAATGAATTAGAATGGATACATTCATGCGAACGAATTAGAATTGATCGTGCGAATGAATTAGAATGGATCGTACGAATGAATTGGAATAAATCGTAGGAATGAATTAGAATGGATACATTCGAACGAATGAATTAGAATAGATCGTAGGAATGAATTAGAATGGAAATGAATTAGAATGGATCATACGAATGAATTAGAATTGATCGTGCGAATGAATTAGAATGGATTGTACGAATGAATTAGAATGGATACATTCGTGCGAATGAAGTAGAATGGATCGTACGAATGAATTAGAATGGATCGTACGAATGAATTAGAATGAATCGTACGAATGAATTAGAATGGATACATTCGAACGAATGAATTAGAATAGATCGTAGGAATGAATTAGAATGGATCATACGAATGAATTAGAATTGATAGTGCGAATGAATTAGAATGGATTGTACGAATGAATTAGAATGGATACATTCGTGCGAATGAAGTAGAATGAATCAGAATGGATCGTACGAATGAATTAGAATGAATCGTACGAATGAATTAGAATGGAAACATTCGAACGAATGAATCAGAATGGATCGTAGGAATGAATTAGAATGGATCATACGAATGAATTAGAATTGGTCGTGCGAATGAATTAGAATGGATTGTACGAATGAATTAGAATGGATACATTCGTGCAAATGAAGTAGAATGGATCGTACGAATGAATTAGAATGGATCGTACGAATGAATTAGAATGAATCATACGAATGAATTAGAATGGATACATTCGAACGAATGAATTAGAATAGATTGTAGGAATGAATTAGAATGGATCAAACGAATGAATTAGAATTGATCGTGCGAATAAATTAGAATGGATTGTACGAATTAATTAGAATGGATACATTCGTGCGAATGAAGTAGAATGGATCGTACGAATGAATTAGAATGGATCGTACGAATGAATTAGAATGAATCGTACGAATGAATTGGAATGGATACATTCGAACGAATGAATTAGAATAGATCGTAGGAATGAATTAGAATGGATCATACGAATGAATTAGAATTGATCGTGCGAATGAATTAGAATGGATTGTATGAATGAATTAGAATGGATACATTCGTGCGAATGAAGTAGAATGGATCGTACGAATGAATTAGAATGGATCGTACGAATGAATTAGAATGAATCGTACGAATAAATTAGAATGGATACATTCGAACGAATGAATTAGAATAGATCATAGGAATGAATTAGAATGGATCATACGAATGAATTAGAATTGATCGTGCGAATGAATTAGAAGGGATTGTACGAATGAATTAGAATGGATACATTCGTGCGAATGAAGTAGAATGGATCGTACGAATAAATTAGAATGGATCGTACGAATGAATTAGAATGAATCGTACGAATGAATTAGAATGGATACATTCGAACGAATGAATTAGAATAGATCGTAGAAATGAATTAGAATGGATCATACGAATGAATTAGAATTGATCGTGCGAATGAATTCGAATGGATTGTACGAATGAATTAGAATGGATACATTCGTGCGAATGAAGTAGAATGGATCGTACGAATGAATTAGAATGGATCGTACGAATGAATTAGAATGAATCGTAAGAATGAATTAGAATGGATTGTACGAATGAATTAGAATGGATACATTCAAACGAATGAATTAGAATAGATCGTAGGAATGAATTAGAATGGATCATACGAATGAATTAGAATTGATCGTGCGAATGAATTAGAATGGATTGTACGAATGAATTAGAATGGATACATTCGTGCGAATGAAGTAGAATGGATCGTACGAATGAATTAGAATGAATCGTATGAATGAATTAGAATGGATACATTCCAACGAATGAATTAGAATAGATCGTAGGAATGAATTAGAATGGATCATAATACGAATGAATTAGATTGGATCGTACGAATGAATTAGAATGGATCGTACGAATGAATTAGAATGGATCATACGAATGAATTAGAATTGATCATACGAATGAATTAGAATGGATCGTACGAATGAATTAGAATGGATACATTCGTGCGAATGAAGTAGAATGGATCGTACGAATGAATTAGAATGGATCGTAGGAATGAATTAGAATGAATCATACGAATGAATTAGAATGAATCATACGAATGAATTAGAATGGATACATTCGAACGAATGAATTAGAATAGATCGTAGGAATGAATTAGAATGGATCATACGAATGAATTAGAATTGATCGTGCGAATGAATTATAATGGATCGTGCGTCCATTCTAATTCATTCGTACGATTCATTCTAATTCATTCGTACGATCCATTCTAATTTATTCGTACGATCCATTCTACTTCATTCGCACGAATGTATCCATTCTAATTCATTCGTACAATCCATTCTAATTCATTCGCACGATCAATTCTAATTCATTCATATGATCCATTCTAATTCATTCCTATGATCTATTCTAATTCATTCGTTCGAATGTATCCATTCTAATTCATTCGTACGATTCATTCTAATTCATTCGTACGATCCATTCTAATTCATTGGTACGATCCATTCTACTTCATTCGCACGAATGTATCCATTCTAATTCATTCGTACAATCCATTCTAATTCATTCGCACGATCAATTCTAATTCATTCGTATGATCCATTCTAATTCATTCCTACGATCTATTCTAATTCATTCGTTCGAATGTATCCATTCGTACGATTCATTCTAATTCATTCGTACGATCCATTCTAATTCATTCGTACGATCCATTCTACTTCATTCGCACGAATGTATCCATTCTAATTCATTCGTACAATCCATTCTTATTCATTCGCACGATCAATTCTAATTCATTTGTATGATCCATTCTAATTCATTCCTACGATCTATTCTAATTCATTCGTTCGAATGTATCCATTCTAATTCATTTGTACGATTCATTCTAATTCATTCGTACGATCCATTCTAATTCATTCGTATGATCCATTCTAATTCATTCCTACGATCTATTCTAATTCATTCAATTCATTCGTACGATCCATTCTAATTCATTCGTACGATCCATTCTACTTCATTCGCACGAATGTATCCATTCTAATTCATTCGTACAATCCATTCTAATTCATTCGCACGATCAATTCTAATTCATTCGTATGATCCATTCTAATTCATTCCTACGATCTATTCTAATTCATTCGTTCAAATGTATCCATTCTAATTCATTCGTATGATTCATTCTAATTCATTCGTACGATCCATTCTAATTCATTCGTACGATCCATTCTTCTTCATTCGCACGAATGTATCCATTCTAATTCATTCGTACAATCCATTCTAATTCATTCGCACGATCAATTCTAATTCATTCGTATGATCCATTCTAATTCATTCCTACGATCCATACTGATTCATTCGTTCGAATGTTTCCATTCTAATTCATTCGTACGATTCATTCTAATTCATTCGTACGATCCATTCTTATTCATTCTACTTCATTCGCACGAATGTATCCATTCTAATTCATTCGTACAATCAATTCTAATTCATTCGCACGATCAATTCTAATTCATTCGTATGATCCATTCTAATTCATTACTACGATCTATTCTAATTCATTCGTTTGAATGTATCCATTCTAATTCATTCGTATGATTCATTCTAATTCATTCGTACGATCCATTCTAATTCATTCGTACGATCCATTCGACTTCATTCGCACGAATGTATCCATTCTAATTCATTCGTACAATCCATTCTAATTCATTCGCACGATCAATTCTAATTCATTCGTATGATCCATTCTAATTCATTTCCATTCTAATTCATTCCTACGATCTATTCTAATTCATTCGTTCGAATGTATCCATTCTAATTCATTCATACGATTCATTCCAATTCATTCGTACGATCCATTCTAATTCATTCGCACGATCAATTCTAATTCATTCGCATGAATGTATCCATTCTAATTCATTCGTACGATCTATTCTAATTCATTCGTACGATTCATTCTAATTCATTCGTACGATCCATTCTAATTCATTCGTACGATCCATTCTAATTCATTCGTACGATCCATTCTAATTTATTCGTTCGAATGTATCCATTCTAATTCATTCGTACGATTCATTCTAATTCATTCGTACGATCCATTCTAATTCATTCGTACGATCCATTCTAATTCATTCGCACAATCCATTCTAATTCATTCGTACGATCCATTCTAATTCATTCATACAATCTATTCTAATTCATTCGTACGATCCATTCTAATTCATTCGCACGAATGTATTCATTCGGACAATATATTATAATTTATTCGTACGATCCATTTTAATTCACTAGCACGATCCATTCTAATTCATTCGTACAATCCATTCTAATTAATTCGTTCGAATGTATCCATTCTAATTCATTCGTACGATTCATTCTGATTCATTCATACGATCCATTCTAATTCATTCGTACGATCCATTCTACTTCATTCGCACGAATGTATCCATTCTAATTCATTCGTACAATCCATTCTAATTCATTCGCACGATCAATTCTAATTCATTCGTATGATCCATTCTAATTCATTCCAACGATCTATTCTAATTCATTCGTTCGAATGTATCCATTCTAATTCATTCGTACGATTCATTCTAATTCATTCGTACGATCCATTCTAATTCATTCGTTCAAATGTATCCATTCTAATTCATTCGTATGATTCATTCTAATTCATTCGTATGATCCATTCTAATTCATTCGTACGATCCATTCTACTTCATTCGCACGAATGTATCCATTCTAATTCATTCGTACAATCTATTCTAATTCATTCGCACGATCAATTCTAATTCATTCGTATGATCCATTCTAATTCATTCCTACGATCCATACTGATTCATTCGTTCGAATGTTTCCATTCTAATTCATTCGTAAGATTCATTCTAATTCATTCGTACGATCCATTCTGATTCATTCTACTTCATTCGCACGTATGTATCCATTCTAATTCATTCGTACAATCCATTCTAATTCATTCGCACGATCAATTCTAATTCATTCGTATGATCCATTCTAATTCATTCCTACGATCTATTCTAATTCATTCGTTCGAATGTATCCATTCTAATTCATTCGTATGATTCATTCTAATTCATTCGTACGATCCATTCTAATTCATTCGTACGATCCATTCGACTTCATTCGCACGAATATATCCATTCTAATTCATTCGTACAATCCATTCTAATTCATTCGCACGATCAATTTTAATTCATTCGTATGATCCATTCTAATTCATTCCTACGATCTATTCTAATTCATTCGTTCGAATGTATCCATTCTAATTCATTCGTACGATTCATTCCAATTCATTCGTACGATCCATTCTAATTCATTCGCACGATCAATTCTAATTCATTCGCATGAATGTATCCATTCTAATTCATTCGTATGATCCATTCTAATTCATTCGTACGATTCATTCTAATTCATTCGTACGATCCATTCTAATTCATTCGTATGATCCATTCTAATTCATTCGTACGATCCATTATAATTTATTCGTTCGAATGTATCCATTCTAATTCATTCGTACGATTCATTCTAATTCATTCGTACGATCCATTCTAATTCATTCGTACGATCCATTCTAATTCATTCGCACAATCCATTCTAATTCATTCGTACGATCCATTCTAATTCATTCATACAATCTATTCTAATTCATTCGTACGATCCATTCTAATTCATTCGCACGAATGTATTCATTCGGACAATCTATTCTAATTTATTCATACGATCTATTTTAATTCACTAGCACGATCCATTCTAATTCATTCGTACAATCCATTCTAATTAATTCGCACGATCAATTCTAATTCATTCGTATGATCCATTCTAATTCATTCCTACGATCTATTCTAATTCATTCGTTCGAATGTATCCATTCTAATTCATTCGTACGATTCATTCTAATTCATTCGTACGATCCATTCTAATTCATTCGTACGATCCATTCTACTTCATTCGCATGAATGTATCCATTCTAATTCATTCGTACAATCCATTCTAATTCATTCGCACGATCAATTCTAATTCATTCGTATGATCCATTCTAATCTATTCTAATTCATTCGTTCGAATGTATCCATTCTAATTCATTCGTACGATTCATTCTAATTCATTCGTACGATCCATTCTAATTCATTCGTACGATCCATTCTACTTCATTCGCACGAATGTATCCATTCTAATTTATTAGTACAATCCATTCTAATTCATTCGCACGATCAATTCTAATTCATTCGTATGATCCATTCTAATTCATTCGTACGATCCATTCTAATTCATTCGTACGATCCATTCTACTTCATTCGCACGAATGTATCCATTCTAATTCATTCGTACAATCCATTCTAATTCATTCGCACGATCAATTCTAATTCATTCGTATGATCCATTCTAATTCATTCCTACGATCTATACTAATTTATTCGTTCGAATGTATCCATTCTAATTCATTCGTACGATTCATTCTAATTCATTCGTACGATCCATTCTAATTCATTCGTACGATCCATTCTACTTCATTTGTACGATCCATTCTACTTCATTCGCACGAATGTATCCATTCTAATTCATTCGTACAATCCATTCTAATTCATGCGCACGAATGTATCCATTCTAATTCATTCATACAATCCATTCTAATTCATTCGCACGATCAATTCTAATTCATTCGTATGATTCATTCTAATTCATTCGTACGATCCATTCTACTTCATTCGCACGAATGTATCCATTCTAATTCATTCGTACAATCCATTCTAATTCATTCGCACGATCAATTCTAATTCATTCATATGATTCATTCTAATTCATTCCTACGATCTATTCTAATTCATTCGTTCGAATGTTTCCATTCTAATTCGTTCGTACGATTCATTCTAATTCATTCGTACGATCCATTCTAATTCATTCGCACGAATGAATTAGAATGGATACATTTGAACGAATGAATTAGAATAGATCGTAGGAATGAATTAGAATGGATCATACGAATGAATTAGAATTGATCGTGCGAATGAATTAGAATGGATTGTACGAATGAATTAGAATGGATACATTCGTGCGAATGAAGTAGAATGGATTGTACGAATGAATTAGAATGAATCATACGAATGAATTAGAATTGATCGTGCGAATGAATTAGAATGGATTGTACGAATGAATTAGAATGGATACATTCATGCGCATGAATTAGAATGGATTGTACGAATGAATTAGAATGGATACATTCGTGCGAATGAAGTAGAATGGATCGTACGAATGAAGTAGAATGGATCGTACGAATGAATTAGAATGAATCGTACGAATGAATTAGAATGGATACATTCGAACGAATAAATTAGAATAGATCGTAGGAATGAATTAGAATGGATCATACGAATGAATTAGAATTGATCGTGCGAATGAATTAGAATGGATTGTATGAATGAATTAGAATGGATACATTCGTGCGAATGAAGTAGAATGGATCGTACGAATGAATTAGAATGGATCGTACGAATGAATTAGAATGAATCGTACGAATGAATTAGAATGGATCGTACGAATGAATTAGAATGGATCGTACGAATGAATTAGAATGAATCGTACGAATGAATTAGAATGGATCGTACGAATGAATTAGAATGGATACATTCATGCGAGTGAATTAGAATTGATCGTGCGAATGAATTAGAATGGATCGTATGAATGAATTGGAATGAATCGTACGAATGAATTAGAATGGATACATTCGAACGAATGAATTAGAATAGATCGTAGGAATGAATTAGAATGGATCATACGAATGAATTAGAATTGATCGTGCGAATGAATTAGAATGGATTGTACGATCCATTCTAATTCATTCGTACGATCCATTCTGATTCATTCGTACGATCCATTCTAATTCATTTGTACGATCCATTCTACTTCATTCGCACGAATGTATCCATTCTAATTCATTCGTACAATCCATTCTAATTCATTCCTACGATCTATTCTAATTCATTCGTTCGAATGTATCCATTCTAATTCATTCGCACGAATCTATTCTAATTCATTCCTATAATCCATTCTAATTCATTCGTACAATCCATTCTAATTCATTCGCACGATCCATTCTAATTCATTCGTACGATCCATTCTAATTCATTCGTATGATTCATTCTAATTCATTCGTACAATCCATTCTAATTCATTCGTACGATCCATTCCAATTCATTCGTACGATCCATTCTAATTCATTCGTATGATCCATTCTAATTTATTCGTACGATCCATTCTACTTCATTCGCACGATCAATTCTAATTCATTCGTATGATCCATTCTAATTCATTCATTCGTACGATCCATCCTAATTCATTCGCACGATCCATTCTAATTCATTCGCATGATCCATTCTAATACATTCATACGATCCTTTCTAATTCATTCATACGATCCATTCTAATAAATTCGCACGATCCATTCTAATTCATTCGCACGATCTATTCGAATTCATTTGTACGATCCATTCTATTTCATTCGCACGAATGTATCTATTCAAATTCATTCGTACGATCCATTCTAATTAATTCACACGAATGTAACCATTCTAATTAAATCGTACGATCCATTCGATCAATTCTAATTCATTCGTATGATCCATTCTAATTCATTCCTACGATCTATTCTAATTCATTCGTTCGAATGTATCCATTCTAATTCATTCGTGAATTAGAATGGATACATTCGTGCGAATGAAGTAGAATGGATCGTACGAATGAATTAGAATGGATCGTACGAATGAATTAGAATGAATCGTACAAATTAATTAGAATGGAAACATTCGAACGAATGAATTAGAATAGATCGTAGGAATGAAATAGAATGGAACATACCAATGAATTAGAATTGATCGTGCGAATAAATTAGAATGGATTGTACGAATGAATTAGAATGGATACATTCGTGCGAATGAAGTAGAATGGATCGTACGAATGAATTAGAATGGATCGTACGAATAAATTAGAATGAATCGTACGAATGAATTAGAATGGATACATTCGAACGAATAAATTAGAATAGATCGTAGGAATGAATTAGAATGGATCATACGAATGAATTAGAATTGATCGTGCAAATGAATTAGAATGGATTGTACGAATGAATTAGAATGGATACATTCGTGCGAATGAAGTAGAATGGATCGTACGAATGAATTAGAATGGATCGTACGAATGAATTAGAATGAATCGTACGAATGAATTAGAATGGATACATTCGAACGAATGAATTAGAATAGTTCGTAGGAATGAATTAGAATGGATCCGAATGAATTAGAATGGATACATTCGTGCGAATGAAGTAGAATGGATCGTACGAATGAATTAGAATGGATCGTACGAATGAATTAGAATTGATACATTCGAACGAATGAATTAGAATAGATCGTAGGAATGAATTAGAATGGATCATACGAATGAATTAGAATTGATCGTGCGAATGAATTAGAATGGATTGTACGAATGAATTAGAATGGATACATTCGTGCGAATGAAGTAGAATGGATCGTACGAATGAATTAGAATGGATCGTACGAATGAATTAGAATGGATACATTCGAACGAATGAATTAGAATAGATCGTAGGAATGAATTAGAATGGATCATACGAATGAATTAGAATTGATCGTGCGAATGAATTAGAATGGATTGTACGAATGAATTAGAATGGATACATTCGTGCGAATGAAGTAGAATGGATCGTACAAATGAATTAGAATGGATCGTACGAATGAATTAGAATGAATCGTACGAATGAATTAGAATGGATACATTCGAACGAATGAATTAGAATAGATCGTAGGAATGAATTAGAATGGATCATACGAATGAATTAGAATTGATCGTGCGAATGAATTAGAATGGATTGTACGAATGAATTAGAATGGATACATTCGTGCGAATGAAGTAGAATGGATCGTACAAATGAATTAGAATGGATCGTACGAATGAATTAGAATGAATCGTACGAATGAATTAGAATGGATACATTCGAACGAATAAATTAGAATAGATCGTAGGAATGAATTAGAATGGATCATATGAATGAATTAGAATTGATCGTGCGAATGAATTAGAATGGATTGTACGAATGAATTAGAATGGATACATTCGTGCGAATGAAGTAGAATGGATCGTACAAATGAATTAGAATGGATCGTACGAATGAATTAGAATGAATTGTACGAATGAATTCGAATGGATACATTCGAACGAATGAATTAGAATAGATCGTAGGAATGAATTATAATGGATCTTACGAATGAATTAGAATTGATCGTGCGAATGAATTAGAATGGATTGTACGAATGAATTAGAATGGATTGTACGATCCATTCTAATTCATTCGTATGATTCATTCTAATTCAGTCGTACGATCCATTCTAATTCATTCGTACGATCCATTCTACTTCATTCGCACGAATGTATCCATTCTAATTCATTCGTACAATCCATTCTAATTCATTCGCACGATCAATTCTAATTCATTCGTATGATCCATTCTAATTCATTCCTACGATCTATTCTAATTTATTCGTTCGAATGTATCCATTCTAATTCATTCGTACGATCCATTCTACTTCATTCGTACGATCCATTCTACTTCATTCGCACGAATGTATCCATTCTAATTTATTCGTACAATCCATTCTAATTCATGCGCACGAATGTATCCATTCTAATTCATTCGTACAATCCATTCTAATTCATTCGCACGATCAATTCTAATTCATTCGTATGATTCATTCTACTTCATTCGCACGAATGTATCCATTCTAATTCATTCGTACAATCCATTCTAATTCATTCGCACGATCAATTCTAATTCATTCGTATGATCCATTCTAATTCATTCCTATGATCTATTCTAATACATTCGTTCGAATGTATCCATTCTAATTCATTCGTACGATTCATTCTAATTCATTCGTACGATCCATTCTAATTTATTCGTACGATCCATTCTACTTCATTCGCACGAATGTATCCATTCTAATTCATTCGTACAATCCATTCTAATTCATTCGCACGATCAATTCTAATTCATTCGTATGATCCATTCTAATTCATTCCTACGATCTATTCTAATTCATTCGTTCGAATGTATCCATTTAAATTCATTCGTACGATTCATTCTAATTCATTCGTACGATCCATTCTAATTCATTCGTACGATCCATTCTACTTCATTCGCACAAATGTATCCATTCTAATTCATTCGTACAATCCATTCTAATTCATTCGCACGATCAATTCTAATTCATTCGTATGATCCATTCTAATTCATTCCTACGATCTATTCTAATTCATTCGTTCGAATGTATCCATTCCAATTTATTCGTACGATTCATTCTAATTCATTCGTACGATCCATTCTAATTCATTCGTACGATCCATTCTACTTCATTCGCACGAATGTATCCATTCTAATTCATTCGTACAATCCATTCTAATTCATTCGCACGATCAATTCTAATTCATTCGTATGATCCATTCTAATTCATTCCTACGATCTATTCTAATTCATTCGTTCGAATGTATCCATTCTAATTCATTCGTACGATTCATTCTAATTCATTCGTACGATCCATTCTAATTCATTCGTATGATCCATTCTACTTCATTCTCACGAATGTATCCATTCTAATTCATTCGTACAATCCATTCTAATTCATTCGCACGATCAATTCTAATTCATTCGTATGATTCATTCTAATTCATTCCTACGATCTATTCTAATTCATTCGTTCGAATGTATCCATTATAATTCATTCATACGATTCATTCTAATTCATTCGTACGATCCATTCTAATTCATTCGTATGATCCATTCTACTTCATTCGCACGAATGTATCCATTCTAATTCATTCGTACAATCCATTCTAATTCATTCGCACGATCAATTCTAATTCATTCGTATGATCCATTCTAATTCATTTCTACGATCTATTCTAATTCATTCGTTCGAATGTATCCATTCTAATTCATTCGTACGATTCATTCTAATTCATTCGTACGATCCATTCTAATTCATTCGTATGATCCATTCTACTTCATTCGGACGAATATATCCATTCTAATTCATTCGTACAATCCATTCTAATTCATTCGCACGATCATTTCTAATTCATTCGTATGATCCATTCTAATTCAATCCTACGATCTATTCTAATTCATTCGTTCGAATGTATCCATTCTAATTCATTCGTACGATTCATTCTAATTCATTCGTACGATCCATTCTAATTCATTCGTACGATCCATTCTACTTCATTCGCACGAATGTATCCATTCTAATTCATTCGTACAATCCATTCTAATTCATTCGCACGATCAATTCTAATTCATTCGTATGATCCATTCTAATTCATTCCTACGATCTATTCTAATTCATTCGTTCGAATGTATCCATTGTAATTCATTCGTACGATCCATTCTAATTCATTCGTACGATCCATTATAATTCATTCGTGCAATCCATTCTAATTCATTCGCACGATCAATTCTAATTCATTCGTATGATCCATTCTAATTCATTCCTACGATCTATTCTAATTTATTCGTTCGAATGTATCCATTCTAATTCATTCGTACGATTCATTCTAATTCATTCGTACGATCCATTCTAATTCATTCGTACGATCCATTCTACTTCATTCGTACGATCCATTCTACTTCATTCGCACGAATGTATCCATTCTAATTCATTCGTACAATCCATTCTAATTCATGCGCACGAATGTATCCATTCTAATTCATTCGTACAATCCATTCTAATTCATTCGCACGATCAATTCTAATTCATTCGTATGATTCATTCTACTTCATTCGCACGAATGTATCCATTCTAATTCATTCGTACAATCCATTCTAATTCATTCACACGATCAATTCTAATTCATTCGTATGATCCATTCTAATTCATTCCTATGATCTATTCTAATTCATTCGTTCGAATGTATCCATTCTAATTCATTCGTACGATTCATTCTAATTCATTCGTACGATCCTTTCTAATTCATTCGTACGATCCATTCTACTTCATTCGCACGAATGTATCCATTCTAATTCATTCATACAATCCATTCTAATTCATTCGCACGATCAATTCTAATTCATTCGTATGATCCATTCTAATTCATTCCTACGATCTATTCTAATTCATTCGTTCGAATGTATCCATTTCAATTCATTCGTACGATTCATTCTAATTCATTCGTACAATCCATTCTAATTCATTCGTACGATCCATTCTACTTCATTCGCACGAATGTATCCATTCTAATTCATTCGTACAATCCATTCTAATTCATTCGCACGATCAATTCTAATTCATTCGTATGATCCATTCTAATTCATTCCTACGATCTATTCTAATTCATTCGTTCGAATGTATCCATTCTAATTCATTCATATGATTCATTCTAATTCATTCGTACGATCCATTCTAATTAATTCGTACGATCCATTCTACTTCATTGTCACGAATGTATCCATTCTAATTTATTCGTACAATCCATTCTAATTCATTCGCACGATCAATTCTAATTCATTCGTATGATCCATTCTAATTCATTCCTATGTTCTATTCTAATTCATTCGTTCAAATGTATCCATTCTAATTCATTCAAACGATTCATTCTAATTCATTCGTACGATCCATTCTAATTCATTCGTACGATCCATTCTACTTCATTCGCACGAATGTATCTGTTGGGGGTAGTCAAAAACCATATATCTTGGATAGCATTGCAAACACACCTGAGATAGAGTTCTCGAGGGAGCCCGTCCAGGAGTTGGAACCCTCGGAAGCCGAGCGTGCCCCCCTTCCAGCTCGCAAGAAGCTCGCCCTCAGACCGTAAGAAGCTCGCCCCCACAGGGAGCTGGATGGACACTTTGTATCTGAGTGCAGCTCGCCCCAGCCCGCAAGGAGCTCGCCCCTAGCCCGCAAGAAGCTCGCCCCCATCCCGCAAGGAGCTCGCCCCTCTCAGACCGTAAGAAGCTCGCCCCCACAGGGAGCGGGATGGACACCTTGTATCTGAGTGCAGCTCGCCCCTCCCAGACCCCGCAGGAGTTCGCACCCCCGTGCTCACTAAATCATCTTGACAGTGGAGCGAGATCCACATTGGGCTGAAGGGGCCCAAGGCCAAGAGCTCGCTCAGGAGCTCGCCCATGCTCGCGCATGAGCTCGCCCATGCTCGCACAGGAGCTCGCCCATGCTCGCTCAGGAGCTCGTCTAGCTCGCACAGGAGCTCGCCCAAGCTCGCTCAGGAGCTCGCCCAGACCCCTGTTTATCGAAGAGGTTGCTCCCGCAAGGTCCGACTCTTGATAAATACGGACGAAGGGGCGGAGCAGTGCAGGGCGAGCTTGCCTTTGCTTTCTCCCAGAGACCTCCCAGACTTGAACATTCTAGAATAGCCACCTGGCAGCGACAAGAAAGATGCTCTCCCACTCAAACCGCCTGGCAGGCTCGATGACAAAGAATGTCAGGGGTGCGAGTACTAAGGACTGTCAGAGGCCCACGGAGCCAGATCGTGGGGGGTCTAGAAGGCGCCGGAAGAATCTCCACGTGTCGGGCCACCATAGGCCGCCAATGTCTATAAATCTCCACCCCCAGGCTCCGAAGTACAGGTTCGAATCCCATTTCCCTACCACTTTGGCATACAACAGCTCGCCATCGTGCTACCGGAACTTACTTGAGCGTCGGAGGGTCTGCGCTCCTAAGGGAGCCAGCCGTTCTCACGTTCTCTTTTCTTTTGTCTTACAGGTGGCTCGCAAGGACCAGTGAAAAATCCCCTAAACATTTGGCGCCGTCTGTGGGATTTCGACTGGTTCCTACGAGAACGCCCACGACCGCACAGTTGAACGCCGTCGGCTCTCGTAAACCCAAAGATGGCTCCGGCGACAAGGGGACGCAGGCGGACGAGGGCCCGTATGGGGTCTGTGCATAGCGAACCCCCCGCTGTGACTCCCCAGCCCCTTGTCCCGCTCAGTGACCAGCTCCTGTTGGAGATATTGGCCACCCAGCGGGCAATGATGGAGGAGTTGACGCGCTTGCGTCAGGCCCCGGCGGCGAGCCGGCGATCGGGACCATCGAGGCCCGCATCCCCCGCGCGACCTCCCATCTCGTCGCGTCTGCCTACGACCGTACCAACGCGGCGAACTTCCCGCCCGGAACCCCCGGTTGAGAGGACGGCCGTGCGTGGAGCGAAGGAGACCCCACTCACAAGGTTACAGAAGCTTGTAACCCAGCGGTCTAGCAACCAGGCGACCTCGCGCGTGACCATCCATCGCCGCCGTAGCCGGAGCGTCGACTCTGACGGGTCGGAGGCAAGGTCTCAAGAGAGGGATCGCGACCCGCGCCATCGGCGACGAGGGAAAGAGCCCGCGGTGGCTATACCTTCCGAACCTCGAGAGGCGACGGCCTCCCATAGACCAACCGCCACGCTGAAGGGATCCGCGGGCGAGCAGGCAGGAGGCCGCCGATCGGTGGCCCCCGAGGGTCGCCGCGGGGTGGATCTGAACCTCCCTAGAGGGAGTGCACACGGCCGCCTAGGACCTGCACAGCCGCCTTTGGGATTTCTCCCCGGGCACTGGCAGCGATCTAGTGCGCCAGTGGATTTACTGGAGGATCTCGCCGCCCACGGAGGAAGCTCGCCCTTCACCAGCGAGGTCCACCAAGGGGGTTTTCCGCACCATTGGACCCCCCCGAAGTTTGTTTTGTTCGACGGGTCGCAAGATCCTGTTGACCATCTCTTGGCCTACAGAAAGCTTCTATTTTTCCGGGACTAGGACCACGTCTTGTGCCGAGCGTTCCCGAGCAGTCTGACCGGATCGGCGTTGAATTGGTTCCACAAGTTACCGTCCGGCGTGATTCCCGACTTTCCAACTCTCTCTAGGCTATTCCTGGAGCAGTATCGCTGCAATAGGCAGCCCCCGAAGAGGATCGAGTCTCTGTTTACTTTAGCCATGGGAGCTCGCGAAACGCTCCGGTGCTTCGCAACGCGATTCCGAAGCGCCTACCTCGCTCTGGAAGACACGGCGGGCCAGGATCGTACCGTGGTGAGTACTTTCAGAAGCGCCCTCCCCGAGGGTGGCAAGCTTCACGACGCCTTAGTGATCAAGGACCATCGCACAATGGTTGAACTATTCGCCCTGGTCCAGCAACACATCAAGCTCGAAGATGCAGTGCTAGATCGAAAGGGAAAGGCAGTGGAGCAGCGACCTCCTCCGGTTCTGCGACCTCTTGTCGTTAAGGCCGTGGAGAGGAGGGAGGTGCCACTTATGGTACCTTTGCCCGGATCGTCCGCAGCTCCTGCAGTACAGCCCGCTGAAGCCCCCGCGGCGGTCGCTGGAAGGCCGACGAACTGGCGCCTGCCTCCAGGACCTGGGGAGCGGGACTTCACCGTGCTGACCCACTCGCCGGTACAAATCTTCTATCAGATTCGGAATGAGCCTTTCTTCCAGTACCCGCCACCCCTACAGGTCGGAGAGCCCGGCTCTACCGACAACTCGTGGCGGTGTGCTTTTCATCGAAGCCCTAGGCATCACACTAACAGATGCCGGGCTCTGAAGAACCACCTGGAGGATTTGGTCGCCTTGGGGCACTTGAACCAATTCATCTCGCCCCCGAGGAGGTTCGAGGTGATTCCAGAACGAACCCCTCGGGAGGGAGATCGCCCAGGACTCGCGGAGCCCGCCTTACCTCCGCCTCCCCCGGGAGGACCGGCGATCTGCCACACCATTAGCGGACGGCTGAGCGGCCCGAGATCCAGTAATGAAGCCCGCCGACGAGTCAGGGAGATGGAGCGGGCGCAGAAGGTATTTTCTGTCTCGCTAACTCCTACTTTACTCCAAGCACCAAGGGTGGAAGCCCGCGATTTCCTCTGGTTTTCGGAAGACGACATGACTGGGGTCATCGCGCCCCACAATGACCCCCTCGTCATACGCCTGATGATGGCTAACATCGAGGTGAGGCGAGCTCTGGTTGATTCGGGGGGTGCCGTTGACATCCTTTTTCTGTCGGCCTACCTGCGAATGGGGTTGAGACTTGCCGACCTGTCTCCCTCGATGAGCTCCCTCAGTGGATTCACCGGTGAGGTCGCCAAAGTGGCAGGAGAGATAACCCTTACCGTGACCGCGGGCCCGGAGGCTCGCCAAGTCCGCTTCGCGGTAGTGGACGGGAATTCCGCCTTTAATTCCATCCTTGGGCGGCCTTGGCTAAGGCAGATGAAGGCGGTATCTTCACCCAACCATCAGGCCCTCAAATTCCCAACCACGAGCGGGGTCGTAGTTATTCGGGGAGATCAGGTAACCGCAACCAGATGTGAGCAGGATGTCCCTCACCTCATGGACATGGAGGTCGCCGAGACCAAGAGGCCCGCACCCTCCTAGCAATTACCGCCCGATACGAGCGAGCTCCTGGGGAGCCCGCTGGGGGCCTCCTCGCCTAAGTCCCCTACTCCATCCTCGGGTGGGAGCGGTGTGGATCTTAAGTTGGAGGAAGGTCGCCTAACAACCCCTAAGAGAGGAAGTTTTCCAGTTGCCGAACCACTTCAAGAGGTCGACATTAGCGGCAAAGAAGGGCCGAGAATTGTTAGTCTCGGGACCTCGTTAACCGAGGGCGAGGTCCTGGCCATAACCAACTTGCTCAGGGAATACCGCGATGTATTCACCTGGAGCTTCGCGGATATGCCAGGGATTGACCCGGAGGTCGCCTGTCATCGTCTGCATACCGTGAAGGAGTTCCCGCCGGTCAAGCAGAAAGCTCGGCACATACCTGCTGCGAAATCCATCGCAGTGGCGGCAGAGATAGACAAGCTAGAGCGAGCTGGCTTCATACGTGAGGCGCACTTCCCCGAGTGGATCTCCAATATCGTGGCGGTGCCCAAGAAGAGCGGAGCGATCAGAGTGTGCATTGACTTCTCCGACCTCAATAAGGCATGCCCGAAGGACGATTTTCCTCTTCCACGGATAGGCGCACTAGTCGACGTAGCTGTCGGGTTCCGGGCTCTATCTTTCATGGATGGATACTCAGGGTATAACCAGATACCCCTCCACCCCGAAGATCAGGAGAAGACCTCCTTCTACTCTGGAGCGGGCTACCAGAAGCTATACTGCTATCGAGTGATGCCTTTCGGACTTAAGAATGCTAGAGCGACATACCAAAGGTTAGTCACTCAGATGTTTAAAGAACAGATCGGCAGAAATGTCGAGGTTTATGTTGACGACCTTCTGGTAAAGAGTCGAGAGCGAGGAGGGCATGTCGCCGACCTCCGCGAAACCTTTGAAATACTGAGAAAGTACCGAATAAGGCTGAACCCAGCGAAGTACGCATTCGGGGTGACTTCGGAGAAATTCCTCGGGTACCTGGTCACCCACAGGGGGATCGAGGCCGACCCTGGGCAAATCCGAGCACTTGTCGAAATGCCCGCACCAAGAATCCGGCAAGAAGTCCAGAGATTGAGCGGGCGAATCGCCGCGCTCAATCGGTTTATATCCAAATCCTCAGACAATTGCCGACCTCTTTTCGAGCTGCTGCGAAAAGGAGCGAACATTTGTTGGGATGAAAAATGCGAGCACGCCTTTTAGAAGATAAAGGACTATCTGGCGAGCCCGCCGATCCTAGCGGCACTAAAAAATGGCGCCGAGCTTGGCGTATATCTCGCGGTCACAGAGAATGCAGTAAGCGGGGTCCTTGTAGTGGAAGAAGCAAAGGTGGAGCGCCCTGTCTACTTTGTAAGCCACACAATGCTTCCCGCCAAGGTCCGGTATCGACCAATCGAGAAGGTCGCGTTGGCCTTGGTCCTTACCGCGAGAAAGCTCCACCCTTACTTCTCGGCGCACACCGTCAAGGTCATCACAGAGCACCCTCTGAAGAGCGCGCTCTCCAGACCCTCGGTAGCCGGCAGGCTCTATCGATGGTCAGCTGAGCTCGCCGCCTATGGCTTGGAGTATGTCCCTCGAGTTGCTGTCAAAGGGCAGGCTCTCGCCGATTTCTTGGCGGACTTCCCCATAGAAGAGCTAGCCCAGTACCAGGAGGATGAGCCAACCGAGGCACACCCTGGGAAGGCGAGGTTCTTGGACAACCAAGGCGAGCTTCCTCCAGCTGAGCATTCAGAGGTGGCGGGCTGGGAATTATTCGTTGATGGATCCTCCAACGCTTTGGGGGCTGGGATCGGGGTCGCACTGATCGCCCAGTCGGTACTTCTGGAGAAATCAGTCCGGCTGGATTTCGCCGCTACCAACAATGAGGCAGAATATGAGGCGCTGCTGGTTGGTTTGGAGCTCGCTCAAGAGGTAGGCGCCAAACGCTTGAAAGTCTTTAGTGATTCTCAGCTAATTATTTGCCAAATAAATAGGGAGTACGCCTCCCGGGATACACGAATGGCGGGCTACGTAGATCTAGTAAAGGGCAAGGCCGCGGAGTTCGAAAAGATCTCTTTCGAGCAAATTCCGCGAGCCGATAATAGGCGAGCTGATGCCTTGGCAAACGCCACCTCCCTGCTGGGAACATCAGAAGCTCGCCAGATTCTAATCGATGTCCAAAATCAGTCTCGGTTCCAAATGATGGAGCCCGCTGTTAACCAAGTTTCTGCCGACGTATCACCCGGCGGGTGGACCGCTCCCATTCTTCGTTTTCTTCAGAAGGGCAAGCTTCCAGAAGGAAGAGAGGAAGCCCGGAGAGTGGAGAAATGCGCTGGTCGCTATCTCATTCGCTGGGATTGCCTTTTTCGAAGATCTTTTGGCGGGCCAAATCTCTGTTGCGTCGAGAGCCCGGAGACCAAAGAGGTTCTGAATTGCATTCACTCGGGCGAGCTGGGAAACCATGCTGGTGGGCGGTCTTTAGCTACGAAAGTACGGAGGCAAGGGTACTGGTGGCCCACTCTGGAACAAGATGCTTTGAAGGTCGCCCAGAGGTGCATCCAATGCCAGAAGCACGCCACAACGAACCATATGCCCGCAGAAGAGCTGCACCCTCTGGCGAGCCCCTGGCCTTTCCAGCAATGGGGGCTGGACATAGTGGGACCTTTCCCCGTGTCAGCCCGGCAGAAGAAATTCATTTTAGTAGCCACGGACTACTTCACCAAATGGGTGGAAGCGGTCCCGCTAGCTAAGATAGGCGAAAAGCAAGTGAAGGACTTCCTTTGGAAGAATATCTTCTGCTGCTTTGGGCTGCCCCGAGTGCTAATCACCGACAATGGTCGCCAGTTCGACAATCGCTTGATCAGAAGCTTTTGTGTTGAATATGGAGTCGACCTAAGGTTCTCGTCCCCAAGGTACCCTCAAAGCAACTGGCAGGCTGAAGCTACGAATTGTGTAATCCTAGACAACCTCAAGAAAAGGTTGGAAGAAAAGAAAGGACTATAGGAGCAGGAGCTTGACGGCGTGCTATGGGCTTGTCGTACCACTCCACGTCGCTCGACCAATGAATCACCTTTCAGCCTAACTTACGGGTGTGAAGCGGTGCTACCCATCGAAGCCGAGCTGCCGACCGAAAGAAAGCTCGCTGTAGATGAGGTCGATAATGACGCTCTGCTCGCCGAATCCCTCGATCAGCTCGAAGAGAGACGAGAGCGCGCCAATCTACACCTCGCCGGGTACAGACAAGAAATGAAGCGCGCCTACGACAAGAGAGTCCGCCATCGGGCATTCAAGGCCGGCGATCTGGTGATGAGAAAGGTGTTCGCAAACACACAAGAGCCTAATGCAGGAAAGCTCGCGGTGAATTGGGAAGGCCCCTACATAGTACACGAAGCAGGAAGCTCGGGGGCATACCGGTTGATGACCGCTGGAGGCGACCTGTTAGAGCGACCTTGGAACGCTCTGCACCTTCGCAAGTTTTATGCCTAAGAAAATTTTTGTAAATCATCTTCTGAAGAAGTTATGAATGTACGATGGAGGTTTCAACAAATAATTTAACTCGGAAGCTCGGCATTGCAAGAGCTCGCTTGATCTACAAGGTAGTCCGCCGTTGTGCGGACTTAAAGAAAGACCGGGATCCTCAGAGGCAGCCAGTGGGCGACCTTGAGCTTCCCGGGGCAGTCCGCCGTTGTGCGGACTTAAAGCAAGACCGGGATCCTCAGAGGCAGCCAGTGGGCGACCTTGAGCTTCCCAGGGCAGTCCACCGTTGTGCGGACTTAAAGCAAGACCGGGATCCTCAGAGGCAGCCAGTGGGTGACCTTGAGCTTCCCGGGGCAGTCCGCCGTTGTGCGGACTTAAAGCAAGACCGGGATCCTCAGAGGCAACCAGTGGGCGACCTTGAGTTTCCCGGGGAAGTCCGCCGTTGTGCGGACTTTAAGCAAGACCGGGATCCTCAGAGGCAGCCAGTGGGCGACCTTGAGCTTCCCGGGGCAGTCCGCCGTTGTGCGGACTTAAAGCAAGACCGGGATCCTCAGAGGCAGCCGGTGGGTGACCTTGAGCTTCCCGGGGAAGTCCGCTGCCAAGTGGACTCTAAACCTAACCAGGATCCTTCGCGTTCACCTTCCATGAACGGAAGCATCCTGGCGTTGGCATACCCCTCGAAGGGCGAGCCCGCCGAACAGGATCATCGAGAGAAATTAACCGGGCAGGGGGCAACTAGCACTTATTAGTTTCCTTTAAAAATAAAAAATGGTTTAAGTCTCTGAGTGTAGGGAAGTTTTTGAAATAGTTTGGTTTGCTTATCGTTTTCCGGGCTCAGAGACTAATTGCGTTTTTGCGAGCATACCGAGTTTTTCGTTTGCATATACTTTAAAATAAAAAGGTTGAATCGAATTAGCTACCTCGCCCGGGGTATCACTCTCGAGATCGCTGCGAAACTCCAAAAGCGGACTCATGAGCGAGACAGAGAAAGAAAGAAACAGGCGGACTCAAAAAGTTTCATTTCATTCATTGGTTAAAGATTACAAAAAGATTACAAAGAGATACAGCCTAAGCTGGGCCCGCGCCAGCGCCCTCGTCGTCGCCGCCGCGCTTCCTCTTCTTCGATTTTTCGGCCTTGTATGTCTCAATGGCGTCCAGCGCGCCCTTCTTGAGAAGCTCGCCCAGCTGCGACTGGAGGCGCTCTCGCTGGGAGTTGAGGTCGCAAAGATGTGCCTCCTTCAGCGCCGCGATCTCGTCCCGGGAGGCCGCCACCTGACTGCGGAGCTCGAGGATCTCTTTCTGGGCGGTCTCTTTGGCTTTGGTCGCCTCTCGTAGGTCCGCGAGGGCACGGGCGTGAGCATCCTTGACCGAGGCTAGCCCCGTGGTGAGAGTGGCAGCCCGCTGGCGCAGTTGGGCAACCTCTGTATCAACAGAGGCGGCCTGCTGGCGCAGCCGGCCCACCTCAGCTTGGAGCTCGCCGGATCGGTCCGCCTGATGAAGCTGATGGATATGCTCGTCTACTCTCCTCTCCGAGCTATGGAGAGTGCCATCGTAGAGGGCGATAGTATCCCCTGCCACGCCAGCGACCTCATCGGCGAGAGCCCGGCTGACCCGCTCCACCTATAGCAAAGTAAAACGGTGGAGTTAGAAGAAAATTGGAACAGGAAAGGGATGTAAGCCAAAGGAGCACAGAGATAAATCTTACCTCGACGAGCCGGTTGATAAGGACGATGTAGGGAGTCCGGGCAAAAATGTTGCGCCCCAAGATATCCCGCGTATAGTAGGGGGCGCGCTCAGGGCCGCCTGAGGAGGAGCCCGCCTGGCTTCCCTCGATCGGAGCGGCTGGAGGAGGCGATATGGCAGCAGCCTCAGTAGGCTCGATCACTGCGGGGGCCACGACCGGAGCGGCCTCAACCCCTTGGGCGCTGGGACCCTCTTCAGCGGCCGAGGATGGCGTGGCAATTTGCCCTTCTTCGAGCACACCCGGGTCTGATGCTTTCGAGCTGGAGCTCGGAAGATCGTCCAGGATGGTCCCCAGGTCCGGAGACCAGTAGACCAACCCGCCCAGCTCCGGGAGGATGGGAACCTCGAGAGCGGAGGACGCGCTGGGAGCCAAAGGCGCGGGCGTGGGCGCGGGCACGCTGGGGGCAGTAGGCGCAAGCGCGCCGGCAACAGCGGGCGCGGGCGCGGGAGCCATGGGCGCGGGCGCGCTGGCGGCAGCGGGCGCGCTGGCGGCAGCGGGCGCGGGCACGCTGGGGGCAGTAGACGCAGGCGCACCGGCAGCAACGGGCGCGGGCGCGGGAGCCATAGGCGCGGGCGCGCAGGAAGCGGCAGGCGCGGGCTCGGACGCGGGCGCGCTAGGGACAGTAAGCGCGGGCGTGGGCTCGGGCACGGGCGCGTAGGGAGCCGTAGTGGCAGCGGGCGCGGGCTCGGGCTCGGGCACGGGCGCGCTAACAGTAGAGGGCACGGGCGCGCTGCAGCCAGACGCATCCGGTGTAGAGGGCGTGGGCACGGGCGCGCCAACAATGGAGGGCGAGGGCGCGCTGCAGCCAGACGCGTCCGGTGCAGAGGGCGCCGGCACGGGCGCGGGCGTGGGTACGGGCGCGCTAGCAGCAGAGGGCGTAGGCGCGTTACGGGCAGACGCTGCCGTTGCAGCGGGCTCGGCAGCGCGGGCCGGCTCCTCTTCTTCTTCCTCTTCCTCGGCCGAGCTGGAATCCTCGCAGGATCCCAAGCCCGCTTCCTCCAGAGCGGCATTCCTCCTCCGCTCCTCAGCGACTCGCGCAAAGGCTTCACGAGCTTTGCGGACAACGTCGTCTTCCCCCGTTGGGCAGGCCGCCGGAGCTCTCTTCTTCTTCTTCTTTACATGGGCGCCCTCCATCTCTGGGGTCATTACCGCGACAAAGAGGGGTTTAGAGAGGTCGCCCGGGAACCCGCGCATCAGCACCTCGGCCATTGGGGTTTCCACCTCCGCCATGCCAAGGAGGAGCTCGACGCGCGGGTCCTCAGGGTCGACCATCACAACTTGACATCGTGGGGGTTCCGAAATTGAGGAGCGCGTAGGGGGACTGGAAGCTAAGGGGGAGTTCGCCTGACCTGGGGCAACCTCGCGGGGTGGAGGCGGCGGCGAGGGAATATCCTCCTCGCGGAGCATGTCGATGGTGTCTTCATCGGCGAGCCTAATCGGAGAAGCCCGCTTCTTCTTCCCCTTCTTCGCCGAAGAGGTGCCGGTGCCGGAGGTCGTAGGAGCCGCCTTGGAGGTCACCCCGGTGCGGCGAGAGACCGCCACCTTCTGGCACGGGTTCTTCTGGCGGGTGGTGATGGTGCCAGTCCGGAGGTCCTTCCAGAGGAAGGAGAAGTCCGGAGCCAGGATCTTCTCAGGAGTTCGCCCGCCAAGGAACTCCAAGATCGCTTTTTCGAGAGCTTGTTCCTGGGCCTCGGAGATGCACTTCTTCCCTTTGGCACGGTACTCGGCGATCTCTTTGAGCTGGGGGAGGGGCGACCTTCCGGGGTGAGCAGGGACGCCGGCGCAGGGACCTCGCCACTCCCCCACGACGACAAAGGGGTACTCTTTCCAGTACCTATCCTTGTTTTCGACCGCGGAGAAGGGGAGCACCTCGCCGGAGCGGCCTGTGAGGTAGAACAGGCCGCAGCCTACCTCGTGGAAGATGGGCCCCGGCTTGAGGGACCATTTCTTCAGTAGGTAGGCGAGGGGGATCCTCACGTTAAGGGCTTCTTCGATCCGAAAGAGCCCATAGAGGATCCCCCATGAGTTTCCTGGAAGCTGGGCGGGGCATAAGCCCGCCAGTTCCAGTAGCTCGCTGGCCAAATGGTTCAGGGGGAGCCGGAGCCCTGACCAGATCTGCCCCACGGAGACCGCGGTGCCGGAGAGCGGCCTCCCCGAGCGAGGGAGGGGCAGAATGATGAGCTCCCGGGGAATGCCCACCGCAGTCCTCACACTGTCAGGGACGGGCGCGCCCCCGATGTCGTGCAACCAGATGACGGCGGGCACCTTGACGGGAGCCTCGCCCTCAGCGCCGGAAGCGCGCACTGCAAGAGGAGTGACGTTGAGGGGCTCCTCCTGGGAGGGCGCAGCAGCAGCAGCAGCGGCAGAAGAAGCGGCAGCAGAGGAAGCCATGAGAGCGGGAGGGCGCTAGAAAGCTGCGAGCTAAAAGCAAAGGGGAAAGGGAGAGCTGTTTTCACGCGGCGGTAAAAAATCGCCCCCCGTCCCCTATTTATAGGCAAGTGAGAGACAGGTGAATCGATCCGCAGTTAATGCCCAAGCGCGCTCGGCAAGGCGACGTGACGGAAATCGAAGCGACAGCTCGTTTCTTTCCAATCGTCAAGCGCCACGTGGGCCATGCATGGAAAAAGCTGCGCCGGCGCCGGCACTGCCATTTACTGACAAAAGGGAACAAATGGGGAGGCGACACGTATCTCGCACCGATCGGGATCTCATGATGAGATTCGTTGTATCAGCATCGAGCCTCGCGCCGCATTTAAGGTGAAGCGACTGTTGGATATTTGGTGCGATACCCAAGTCACAAGACCGCTCACGGCAGGCGCCCGTAGCTCGCCCGAGGCAGACCCTGACCGCATGTGACAAGCTCGCATCGGAAGGAGATCGCTCGTGGCTGACGCTCCCGGCCCGCCCAGCGTTTGTGAAATACTGGCAGTCAAAGCTCTCGGCGCAAATCGCCCACGGCTGGAGCCCGAAGCTCGCCCGACGCCGACCCTGACCGCGTGTGATGAGCTCGCACCGGAAGGAGATCGCTCGTGGCTGACGCTCCCGGCCCGCCCAGCGATTGTGAAATACTGGCAGTCAAAGCTCTCGGCACAAATCACCCACGGCTGGAGCCCGCAGCTCGCCCGAGGCAGACCCTGACCGCATGTGACAAGCTCGCATCGGAAGGAGATCGCTCGTGGCTGACGCTCCCGGCCCGCCCAGCGTTTGTGAAATACTGGCAGTCAAAGCTCTCGGCGCAAATCGCCCACGGCTGGAGCCCGAAGCTCGCCCGACGCCGACCCTGACCGCGTGTGATGAGCTCGCACCGGAAGGAGATCGCTTGTGGCTGACGCTCCCGGCCCGCCCAGCGATTGTGAAATACTGGCAGTCAAAGCTCTCGGCACAAATCACCCACGGCTGGAGCCCGCAGCTCGCCCGACACCGACCCTGACCGCGTGGGACGAGCTCGCACCGGAAGGAGATCACTCGTGGCTGACGCTCCCGCTCGCCCAATGTTTGTGAAATACTGGCGGTCAAAGCTCTCGGCGCAAGCCGCCCATGGCTACTATCTCCGTCCCACCAGGAAACTATTGCAGCAGACATTGATATCAGTCACATTACCAGGGATAGGAGCTCGCTAAGACTCCTGAGCAAGCGTCGAGTTTCCTCGATCACTCCCTCAGGAGGGGGTAATGTTGGGGGTAGTCAAAAACAACATATCTTGTGGATAGCATTGAAAACACACCTGAGATAGAGTTCTCGAGGGAGCCCGTCCAGGAGTTGGAACCCTCGGAAGCCGAGCGTGCCCCCCTTCCAGCTCGCAAGAAGCTCGCCCTCAGACCGTAAGAAGCTCACCCCCAGAGGGAGCTGGATGGACACTTTGTATCTGAGTGCAGCTCGCCCCAGCCCGCCAGGAGCTCACGCCCAGCCCGCAAGACGCTCGCCCCCAGCCCGCAAGGAGCTCGCCCCTCTCAGACCGTAAGAAGCTCGCCCCCACAGGGAGCGGGATGGACACTATGTATCTGAGTGCAGCTCGCCCCTCCCAGACCCCGCAGGAGTTCGCACCCCCGTGCTCACTAAATCATCTTGACGGTGGAGCGAGATCCACATTAGGCTGAAGGGGCCCAAGGCCAAGAGCTCGCTCAGGAGCTCGCCCATGCTCGCGCATGAGCTCGCCCATGCTCGCACAGGAGCTCGCCCATGCTCGCACAGGAGCTCGCCCATGCTCGCTCAGGAGCTCGTCTAGCTCGCGCAGGAGCTCGCCCATGCTCGCTCAGGAGCTCGCCCAGACCCCTGTTTATCGAAGAGGTTGCTCCCGCAAGGTCCGACTCTTGATAAATACGGACGAAGGGGCGGAGCAGTGCAGGGCGAGCTTGCCTTTGCTTTCTCCTAGAGACCTCCCAGACTTGAACATTCTAGAATAGCCACCTGGCAGCGACAAGAAAGATGCTCTCCCACTCAAACCGCCTGGCAGGCTCGATGACAAAGAATGTCAGGGGTGCGAGTACCAAGGACTGTCAGAGGCCCACGCGAGCCAGATCGTGGGGGGTCTAGAAGGCGCCGGAAGAATCTCCACGTGTCGGGCCACCATAGGCCGCCAATGTCTATATATGTCCACCCCCAGGCTCCGAAGTACAGGTTCCAATCCCATTTCCCTACCACTTTGGCATACAACAGCTCGCCATCGTGCTACCGGAACTGACTTGAGCGTCGGAGGGTCTGCGCTCCTAAGGGAGCCAGCCGTTCACACGTTCTCTTTTCTTTTGTCTTACAGGTGGCTCGCAAGGACCAGTGAAAAATCCCCCAAATAGTATCCATTCTAATTCATGGATACATTCGAACGAATAAATTAGAATCGATCGTACGAATGAATTAGAATGGATACATTCGTGCGAATGAAGTAGAATGGATCGTACGAATGAATTAGAATGGATCATACGAATGAATTAGAATTGATCATGCGAATGAATTAGAATGGATTGTACGAATGAATTAGAATGGATACATTCGTGCGAATGAAGTAGAATGGATCGTACGAAAGAATTAGAATGGATCGTGCGACTGAATTAGAATGGATCGTACGATTTAATTAGAATGGTTACATTCGTGTGAATGAATTAGAATGGATCGTACGAATGAATTTGAATAGATACATTCGTGCGAATGAAATAGAATGGATCGTACAAATGAATTCGAATAGATCGTGCGAATGAATTAGAATGGATCGTGCGAATTAATTAGAATAGATCGTATGAATGAATTAGAAAGGATCGTATGAATGTATTAGAATGGATCGTGCGAATGAATTAGAATGGATCGTGCGAATGAATTAGAATGCATCGTACGAATGAATGAATTAGAATGGATCATACGAATGAATTAGAATTGATCGTGCGAATGAAGTAGAATGGATCGTACGAATGAATTAGAATGGATCATACGAATGAATTAGAATGGATCGTACGAATGAATTAGAATGGATCGTACGAATGAATTAGAATGAATCGTACGAATGAATTAGAATGGATCGTACGAATGAATTAGAATGGATCGTGCGAATGAATTAGAATAGATTGTACGAATGAATTAGAATGGATTATAGGAATGAATTAGAATAGATTCGTGCGAATGAATTAGAATGGATATATTCAAACGAATGAATTAGAATAGATCGTAGGAATGAATTAGAATGGATTGTACGAATGAATTAGAATGGATACATTCGTGCGAATGAAGTAGAATGGATCATACGAATGAATTAGAATAGATCGTACGAATGAATCAGAATGGATCGTACGAATGAATTAGAATGGATCGTACAATCCATTCTAATTCATTCGCATGATCAATTCTAATTTATTCGTATGATCCATTCTAATTCATTCCTACGATCTATTCTAATTCATTCGTTCGAATGTATCCATTCTAATTCATTCGTACGATTCATTCCAATTCATTCGTACGATCCATTCTAATTCATTCGCACGATCAATTCTAATTCATTCGCATGAATGTATCCATTCGAATTCATTGGTACGATCCATTCTAATTCATTCGTACGATTCATTCTAATTCATTCGTACGATCCATTCTAATTCATTCGTACGATCCATTCTAATTCATTCGTACGATTCATTCTAATTCATTCGTACGATCCATTCTAATTCATTCGTACGATCCATTCTACTTCATTCGCACGAATGTATCCATTTTCTAATTCATTCATACAATCCATTCTAATTCATTCGCACGATCAATTCTAATTCATTCGTATGATCCATTCTAATTCATTCCTACGATCTATTCTAATTTATTCGTTCGAATGTGTCCATTCTAATTCATTCGTACGATTCATTCTAATTCATTCGTACGATCCATTCTAATTCATTCGTACGATCCATTCTACTTCATTCGTACGATCCATTCTACTTTATTCGCACGAATGTATCCATTCTAATTCATTCGTACAATCCATTCTAATTCATGCGCACGAATGTATCCATTCTAATTCATTCGTATAATCCATTCTAATTCATTCGCACGATCAATTCTAATTCATTCATATGATTCATTCTAATTCATTCATACGATCCATTCTACTTCATTCGCACGAATGTATCCATTCTAATTCATTCGTACAATCCATTCTAATTCATTCGCACGATCAATTCTAATTCATTCGTAAGATCCATTCTAATTCATTCCTACGATCTATTCTAATTCATTCGTTCGAATGTATCCATTCTAATTCATTCGTGCGAATGAATTAGAATGGATTGTACGAATGAATTAGATTGAATCGTACGAATGAATTAGAATGAATCGTACGAATGAATTAGAATAGATCATAGGAATGAATTAGAATGGATCATACGAATGAATTAGAATTGATCGTGCGAATGAATTAGAATGGATTGTACGAATGAATTAGAATGGATACATTCGTGCGAATGAAGTAGAATGGATCGTACGAATGAATTAGAATGAATCATACGAATGAATTAGAATTGATCGTGCGAATGAATTAGAATGGATTGTACGAATGAATTAGAATGGATACATTCGTGCGCATGAATTAGAATGGATTGTACGAATGAATTAGAATGGATACATTCGTGCGAATGAAGTAGAATGGATCGTACGAATGAAGTAGAATGGATCGTACGAATGAAATAGAATGGATCGTACGAATGAATTAGAATGAATCGTACGAATGAATTAGAATGGATACATTCAAACGAATAAATTAGAATAGATCGTAGGAATGAATTAGAATGGATCATACGAATGAATTAGAATTGATCGTGCGAATGAATTAGAATGGATTGTACGAATGAATTAGAATGGATACATTCGTGCGAATGAAGTAGAATGGATCGTACGAATGAATTAGAATGGATCGTACGAATGAATTAGAATGGATCATACGAATGAATTAGAATTGATCGTGCGAATGAATTAGAATGGATTGTACGAATGAATTAGAATGGATACATTCGTGCGAAAGAAGTAGAATGGATCGTACGAATGAATTAGAATGGATCGTACGAATGAATTAGAATGAATCATACGAATGAATTAGAATGGATACATTCAAACGAATGAATTAGAATAGATCGTATGAATGAATTAGAATGGATCATACGAATGAATTAGAATTGATCGTGCGAATGAATTAGAATGCATTGTACGAATGAATTAGAATTGATACATTCGTGCGAATGAAGTAGAATGGATCGTACGAATGAATTAGAATGGATCGTACGAATGAATTAGAATGAATCGTATGAATGAATTAGAATGGATTCATTCGAATGAATGAATTAGAATAGATCGTATGAATGAATTAGAATGGATCATACGAATGAATTAGAATTGATCGTGCGAATGAATTAGAATGGATTGTACGAATGAATTAGAATGGATACATTCGTGCGAATGAAGTAGAATGGATCGTACGAATGAATTAGAATGGATCGTACGAATGAATTATAATGAATCGTACGAATGAATTAGAATGGATACATTCGAACGAATAAATTAGAATAGATCGTAGGAATGAATTAGAATGGATCATACGAATGAATTAGAATTGATCGTGCGAATGAATTAGAATGGATTGTACAAATGAATTAGAATGGATACATTCGTGCGAATGAAGTAGAATGGATCGTACGAATGAATTAGAATGGATCGTACGAATGAATTAGAATGAATCATACGAATGAATTAGAATGGATCGTACAATCCATTCTAATTCATTCGTACAATCCATTCTAATTCATTCGCACGATCAATTCTAATTCATTCGTATGATCCATTCTAATTCATTCCTACGATCTATTCTAATTCATTCGTTCGGATGTATCCATTCTAATTCATTCATACGATTCATTCTAATTCATTCGTACGATCCATTCTAATTCATTCGTACGATCCATTCAACTTCATTCGCACGAATGTATCCATTCTAATTTATTCGTACAATCCATTCTTATTCATTCGCACGATCAATTCTAATTCATTCGTATGATCCATTCTAATTCATTCCAACGATCTATTCTAATTTATTCGTTCGAATGTATCCATTCTAATTCATTCGTACGATTCATTCTAATTCATTCGTACGATCCATTCTAATTCATTCGTACGGTCCATTCTACTTCATTCGCACGAATGTATCCATTCTAATTCATTCGTACAATCCATTCTAATTCATTCGCACGATCAATTCTAATTCATTCGTATGATCCATTCTAATTCATTCCTACGATCTATTCTAATTCATTCGTTCGAATATATCCATTCTAATTCATTCGTACGATTCATTCTAATTCATTCGTACGATCCATTCTAATTCATTCGTACGATCCATTCTACTTCATTCGCACGAATGTATCCATTCTAATTCATTCGTACAATCCATTCTAATTCATTCGCACGATCAATTCTAATTCATTCGTATGATCCATTCTAATTCATTCCTACGATCTATTCTAATTCATTAGTTCGAATGTATCCATTCTAATTTATTCGTACGATTCATTCTAATTCATTCGTACGATCCATTCTAATTCATTCGTATGATCCATTCTACTTCATTCGCAAGAATGTATCCATTCTAATTCATTCGTACAATCCATTCTAATTCATTCGCACGATCAATTCTAATTCATTCGTATGATCCATTCTAATTCATTCCTATGATCTATTCTAATTCATTCGTTCGAATGTATCCATTCTAATTCATTCGTACGATCCATTCTAATTCATTTGTACGATCCATTCTACTTCATTCGCACGAATGTATCCATTCTAATTCATTCGGATCCATTCTAATTCATTCCTACGATCTATTCTAATTCATTCGTTCGAATGTATCCATTCTAATTCATTCGTACGATTCATTCTAATTCATTCGTACGATCCATTCTAATTCATTCGTATGATCTATTCTACATCATTCGCACGAATGTATCCATTCTAATTCATTCCTACAATCCATTCTAATTCATTCGCACGATCAATTCTAATTCATTCGTATGATCCATTCTAATTCATTCCTACGATCTATTCTAATTTATTCGTTCGAATGTATCCATTCTAATTCATTCGTACGATTCATTCTAATTCATTCGTACGATCCATTCTAATTCATTCGTACGATCCATTCTACTTCATTCGCACGAATGTATCCATTCTAATTCATTCGTACAATCCATTCTTATTCATTCGCACGATCAATTCTAATTCATTCGTATGATCCATTCTAATTCATTCCTACGATCTATTCTAATTCATTCGTTCGAATGTTTCCATTCTAATTCATTCGTACGATTCATTCTAATTCATTCGTACGATCCATTCTAATTCATTCGTACAATCCATTCTAATTCATTCGCACGAATGTATCCATTCTAATTCATTCGTATGATCCATTCTACTTCATTCGCACGAATGTATCCATTCTAATTCATTCGTACAATCCATTCTAATTCATTCGCACGATCAATTCTAATTCATTCGTATGATCCATTCTAATTCATTGGATACATTCGAATGAATAAATTAGAATAGATCGTAGGAATGAATTAGAATGGATCATACAAATGAATTAGAAATGATCGTGCGAATGAATTAGAATGGATTGCACGAATGAATTAGAATGGATACATTCGTGCGAATGAAGTAGAATGGATCGTACGAATGAATTAGAATGGATCGTGCGAATGAATTAGAATGGATCGTACGAATGGATCGTACGAATGAATTTGAATAGATCATACAAATGAATTAGAAAGGTTACATTCGTGAGAATGAATTAGAATGGATCGTGCGAATGAATGAGAATTGATCATACAGATGAATTAGAATGGATCGTACGAATGAATTAGATTGCATCGTACGATCCATTCTAATTCATTCGCACGATCCATTCTAATTCATTAGTACGATCCATTCTAATTCATTCGCGTGAATGTATCCATACAAATTCATTCGTACGAATGTATCCATTCTAATTTATTCGTACGATCCAGTCTAATTCATTCGTACGATCCATTCGAATTCATTCGCACGAATGTATCCATTCTAATTCATTCACACAATCCATTCTAATTCATTCGCACGAATGTATCCATTCTAATTTATTCGTACGATCCAGTCTAATTCATTCGTACGATCCATTCTAATTCATTCGCACGAATGTATCCATTCTAATTCATTCGTACGATCCATTCTAATTCTTCATACGATTCATTCTAATTCATTCGCACGATCCATTCTAATTCATTCGTACAATCCATTCTAATTCCATTCTAATTCATTCGTACAATCCATTCTAATTCATTCGCACGATCTATTCTAATTCATTCGTATGATCCATTCTAATTCAATCCTACGATCTATTCTAATTCATTCGCACGAATGTATCCATTCTAATTCATTCGTATAATCCATTCTAATTCATTCGCACGATCCATTCTAATCTAATTCATTCATACGATCTATTCTAACTCATTCATACGATCCATTCTAATTCATTCGCATGAATGTATGTATCCATTCTAGTTCATTCGCACGAATATATCCATTCTAATTCATTCGTACGATCTATTCTAATTCAATTCCAAGATCTATTCTAATTCATTCGTACGATCCATTATAATTCATTCGTACGATCCATTCTAATTCATTCGCACGATCCATTCTAATTCATTCTCACAAATTTAACCTTTCTAATTCATTTGCACGATCTATTCAAATTCATTCGCACTATCCATTCTAATTCATTTGTATGATCCATTCTAATTCTTTTGTATGATCCATTTTAATCCATTCGTACGATCCATGGTAATTCATTCGTACGATCCATTCTAATTCATTCCTACGATCCATTCTACTTCATTCGCACGAATGTATCTATTCTAATTCATTCGTACAATCCATTCTAATTCATTCGCACGATCAATTCTAATTCATTCGTATCATCCATTCTAATTCATTCCTACGATCTATTCTAATTCATTCGTTCGAATGTATCCATTCTAATTCATGTACGAATGAATTAGAATGGATCATGCGAATCAATTAGAATGGATCGTGCGAATGAATTAGAATGGATTGTACGAATGAATTAAAATGGATACATTCCGTACAATCCATTCTAATTCATTCGCACGATCAATTCTAATTCATTCGTATGATCCATTCTAATTCATTCCTACGATCTATTCTAATTCATTCGTTCAAATGTATCCATTCTAATTCATTCCTACGATTCATTCTAATTCATTCGTACGATCCATTCTAATTCATTCGTACGATCCATTCTACTTCATTCGCACGAATGTATCCATTCTAATTCATACGTACAATCCATTCTAATTCATTCCTAAAATTCATTCTAATTCATTCGTACGATCCATTCTAATTCATTCGTACGATCCATTCTACATCATTCGTACGAATGTATCCATTTTAATTCATTCGTACGATCCATTCTAATTCATTCGGACGATCCATTCTAATTCATTCTCACAAATTTAACCTTTCTAATTCATTTGCACGATCTATTCAAATTCATTCGCACTATCCATTCTAATTCATTTGTATGATCCATTCTAATTCATTCGTACGATCCATTCTAATCCATTCGTACGATCCATGGTAATTCATTCGTACGATCCATTCTAATTCATTCATACGATCTATTCTACTTCATTCGCACGAATGTATCTATTCTAATTCATTCGTACAATCCATTCTAATTCATTCGCACGATCAATTCTAATTCATTCGTATGATCCATTCTAATTCATTCCTACGATCTATTCTAATTCATTCGTTCGAATGTATCCATTCTAATTCATTCGTACGATTCATTCTAATTCATTCGTATGATCCATTCTAATTCATTCGTACGATCCATTCTACTTCATTCGCTCGAATGTATCCATTCTAATTCATTCGTGCAATCCATTCTAATTCCTTCGCACGATCAATTCTAATTCATTCGTATGATCCGTTCTAATTCATTCTTACGATCTATTCTTATTCATTCGTTCGAATGTATCCATTCTAATTCATTCGTACGATTCATTCTAATTCATTCGTACGATCCATTCTAATTCATTCGTACGATCCATTCTACTTCATTCGCACGAATGTATCCATTCTAATTCATTCGTACAATCCATTCTAATTCATTCGCACGATCAATTCTAATTCATTCGTATGATCCATTCTAATTCATTCCTACGATCTATTCTAATTCATTCGTTCGAATGTATCCATTCTAATTCATTCGTATGATTCATTCTAATTCATTCGTACGATCCATTCTAATTCATTCGTACGATCCATTCTACTTCATTCGCTCGAATGTATCCATTCTAATTCATTCGTACAATCCATTCTAATTCATTCGCACGATCAATTCTAATTCATTCGTATGATCCATTCTAATTCATTCCTACGATCTATTCTAATTTATTCGTTCGAATGTATCCATTCTAATTCATTCGTACGATCCATTCTAATTCATTCGTACGATCCATTCTACTTCATTCGCTCGAATGTATCCATTCTAATTCATTCGTACAATCCATTCTAATTCATTCGCACGATCAATTCTAATTCATTCGTATGATCTATTCTAATTCATTTCGACGATCTATTCTAATTTATTCGTTCGAATGTATCCATTTTAATTCATTCGCACGATTCATTCTAATTCATTCGTACGATCCATTCTAATTCATTCGCACGAACCGTCTATTTGAACCGTTAATTTAAATAACACATTTGACGCCCTTATAAGTTTTCGAATTTGCTGATCCATTCTAATTCATTCGTACGATCCATTCTAATTCATTCGCACAAATGTATCCATTCTAATTCATTCGCTCGAATATATCCATTTTAATTCATTCATACGATCTAATTCATTCATACGATCCATTCTAATTCATTCGTATGATCGATTCTAATTCATTTGCACGATCATTTCTAATTCATTCGTATGATCCATTCTAATTCATTCCTACGATCTATTCTAATTCATTCGTTCGAATGTATCTAATGAATTAGAATGGATCATACGAATGAATTTGAATTGATCGTGCGAATGAATTAGAACGGATTGTACGAATGAATTAGAATGGATACATTCGTGCGAATGAATTAGAATGGATTGTACGAATGAATTAGAATGGATACATTCGTGCGAATGAAGTAGAATGGATCGTACGAATGAATTAGAATGGATCGTACGAATGAAATAGAATGAATCGTACGAATGAATTAGAATGGATACATTCGAACGAATGAATTAGAATAGATCGTAGGAATGAATTAGAATGGATCATACGAATGAATTAGAATTGATCGTGCGAATGAATTAGAATGGATTGTACGAATGAATTAGAATGGATACATTCGTGCGAATGAAGTAGAATGGATCGTACGAATGAATTAGAATGGATTGTACGAATGAATTAGAATGAATCATACGAATGAATTAGAATGGATACATTCGAACGAATAAATTAGAATAGATCGTAGGAATGAATTAGAATGGATCATACGAATGAATTAGAATTGATCGTGCGAATGAATTAAAATGGATTGTACGAATGAATTAGAATGGATACATTCGTGCGAATGAAGTAGAATGGATCGTACGAATGAATTAGAATGGATCGTACAAATGAATTAGAATGAATCGTACGAATGAATTAGAATGGATACATTCGAACGAATGAATTAGAATAGATCGTAGGAATGAATTAGAATGGTTCATACAAATGAATTAGAATTGATCATGCGAATGAATTAGAATGGATTGTACGAATGAATTAGAATGGATTGTACGATCCATTCTAATTCATTCATATGATTCATTCTAATTCATTCGTACGATCCATTCTAATTCATTCGTACGATCCATTCTATTTCATTCGCACGAATGTATCCATTCTAATTCATTCGTACAATCCATTCTAATTCATTCGCACGATCAATTCTAATTCATTCGTATGATCCATTCTAATTCATTCCTATGATCTATTCTAATTTATTCGTTCGAATGTACCCATTCTAATTCATTCGTACGATTCATGCTAATTCATTCGTACGATCCATTCTAGCCAATCTAATTCATTCGTACGATCCATTCTTATTCATTCGTACGATCCATTCTAAGTCATTCGTACGATCCATTCTAACTAATTTGCTCGAATGGATCCATTCTACTTCATTCGTACGATCCATTCTAGTTCATTCACACGTTCTATTCTAATTCATTCATACGATCCATTCTAATTCATTTGCACGATCAATTCTAATTCATTCGTATGATCCATTCTAATTCATTCCTACAATCTATTCTAATTCATTCGTTCGAATGTATCCATTCTAATTCATTCGTATGATTCATTCTAATTAATTCGTACGATCCATTCTAATTCATTCGTACGATCCATTCTACTTCATTCGCTCGAATGTATCCATTCTAATTCATTCGTACAATCCATTCTAATTCATTCGCACGATCAATTCTAATTCATTCGTATGATCCATTCTAATTCATTCCTACGATCTATTCTAATTTATTCGTTCGAATGTATCCATTCTAATTCATTCGTACGATCCATTCTAATTCATTCGTACGATCCATTCTACTTCATTCGCTCGAATGTATCCATTCTAATTCATTCGTACAATCCATTCTAATTCATTCGCACGATCAATTCTAATTCATTCGTATGATCTATTCTAATTCATTCCTACGATCTATTCTAATTTATTCGTTCGAATGTATCCATTTTAATTCATTCGCACGATTCATTCTAATTCATTCGTACGATCCATTCTAATTCATTCGCACGAACCGTCTATTTGAACCGTTAATTTAAATAACACATTTGACGCCCTTATAAGTTTTCGAATTTGCTGATCCATTCTAATTCATTCGTACGATCCATTCTAATTCATTCGCACAAATGTATCCATTCTAATTCATTCGCTCGAATATATCCATTTTAATTCATTCATACGATCTAATTCATTCATACGATCCATTCTAATTCATTCGTATGATCGATTCTAATTCATTTGCACGATCATTTCTAATTCATTCGTATGATCCATTCTAATTCATTCCTACGATCTATTCTAATTTATTCGTTCGAATGTATCTAATGAATTAGAATGGATCATACGAATGAATTAGAATTGATCGTGCGAATGAATTAGAACGGATTGTACGAATGAATTAGAATGGATACATTCGTGCGAATGAATTAGAATGGATTGTACGAATGAATTAGAATGGATACATTCATGCGAATGAAGTAGAATGGATCGTACGAATTAATTAGAATGGATCGTACGAATGAATTAGAATGAATCGTACGAATGAATTAGAATGGATACATTCGAACGAATGAATTAGAATAGATCATAGGAATGAATTAGAATGGATCATACGAATGAATTAGAATTGATCGTGCGAATGAATTAGAATGGATTGTACGAATGAATTAGAATGGATACATTCGTGCGAATGAAGTAGAATGGATCGTACGAATGAATTAGAATGGATCGTACGAATGAATTAGAATGAATCGTACGAATGAATTAGAATGGATACATTCGAACGAATAAATTAGAATAGATCGTAGGAATGAATTAGAATGGATCATACGAATGAATTAGAATTGATCATGCGAATGAATTAGAATGGATTGTACGAATGAATTAGAATGGATACATTCGTGCGAATGAAGTAGAATGGATCGTACGAATGAATTAGAATGAATCGTACGAATGAATTAGAATGGATACATTCGAACGAATAAATTAGAATAGATCGTAGGAATGAATTAGAATGGATCATACGAATGAATTAGAATTGATCGTGCGAATGAATTAGAATGGATTGTACGAATGAATTAGAATGGATACATTCGTGCGAATGAAGTAGAATGGATCGTACGAATGAATTAGAATGAATCGTACGAATGAATTAGAATGGATACATTCGAACGAATGAATTAGAATAGATCGTAGGAATGAATTAGAATGGATCATACAAATGAATTAGAATTGATCATGCGAATGAATTAGAATGGATTGTACGAATGAATTAGAATGGATTGTACGATCCATTCTAATTCATTCATATGATTCATTCTAATTCATTCGTACGATCCATTCTAATTCATTCGTACGATCCATTCTACTTCATTCGCACGAATGTATCCATTCTAATTCATTCGTACAATCCATTCTAATTCATTCGCACGATCAATTCTAATTCATTCGTATGATCCATTCTAATTCATTCCTATGATCTATTCTAATTTATTCGTTCGAATGTACCCATTCTAATTCATTCGTACGATTCATGCTAATTCATTCGTACGATCCATTCTAGCCATTCTAATTCATTCGTACGATCCATTCTTATTCATTCGTACGATCCATTCTAAGTCATTCGTACGATCCATTCTAACTAATTTGCTCGAATGGATCCATTCTACTTCATTCGTACGATCCATTCTAGTTCATTCACACGTTCTATTCTAATTCATTCATACGATCCATTCTAATTCATTCGTACGATCCATTGTAATTCATTCCTACGATCTATTCTAATTCATTCGTTCGAATGTTTCCATTCTAATTCATTCGTACGATCAATTCTAATTCATTCGTACGATTCATTCTAATTCATTCGTACGATCCATTCTAATTCATTCGTACGATCCATTCTACTTCATTCTCACGAATGTATCCATTCTAATTCATTCGTACAATCTATTCTAATTCATTCGCTCTAATTCATTCCTACGATCTATTCTAATTCATTCGTTCGAATGTTTCCATTCTAATTCATTCGTACGATTCATTCTAATTTATTCGCACGAATGTATCCATTCTAATTCATTCGCACGATCAATTCTAATTCATTCGTAGGATCCATTCTAATTCATTCCTACGATCTATTCTAATTCATTCGTTCGAATGTATCCATTCTAATTCATTCGTACGATCCATTCTAATTCATTCGTGCGATCCATTCTACTTCATTCGCACGAATGTATCCATTCTAATTCATTCGTACAATCCATTCTAATTCATTCGCACGATCAATTCTAATTCATTCGTATGATCCATTCTAATTCATTCCTACGATCTATTCTAATTCATTCGTTCGAATGTATCCATTCTAATTTATTCGTACGATTCATTCTAATTTATTCGTACGATCCATTCTGATTCATTCGTACGATCCATTCTACTTCATTCACACGAATATATCCATTCGAATTCATTCGTACAATCCATTCTAATTCATTCGCACGATCAATTCTAATTCATTCGTATGATCCATTCTAATTCATTCCTACGATCTATTCTAATTCATTCGTTCGAATGTATCCATTCTAATTCATTCGTACGATTCATTCTAATTCATTCGTACGATCCATTCTATTTCATTCGTACGATCCATTCTACTTCATTCGCACGAATGTATCCATTCTAATTCATTCGTACAATCCATTCTAATTCATTCGCACGATCAATTCTAATTCATTCGTATGATCCATTCTAATTCATTCCTACGATCTATTCTAATTCATTCGTTCGAATGTACCCATTCTAATTCATTCGTACGATTCATTCTAATTCATTCGTACGATCCATTCTGATTCATTCGTACGATCCATTCTACTTCATTCGCACGAATGTATCCATTCTAATTCATTCGTACAATCCATTCTAATTCATTCGCACGATCAATTCTAATTCATTCGTATGATCCATTCTAATTCATTCCTACGATCTATTCTAATTCATTCGTTCGAATGTATCCATTCTAATTCATTCGTACGATTCATTCTAATTCATTCGTACGATCCATTCTAATTCATTCGTACGATCCATTCTACTTCATTCGCACGAATGTATCCATTCTAATTCATTCGTACAATCCATTTTAATTTATTCGCACAATCATTTCTAATTCATTCGTATGATCCATTCTAATTCATTCCTATGATCTATTCTAATTCATTCGTTCGAATGTTTCCATTCTAATTCATTCGTACGATTCATTCTAATTCATTCGTACAATCCATTCTGATTCATTCGTACGATCCATTCTAATTCATTCGTACGATCCATTCTACTTCATTTACACGAATGTATCCATTCTAATTCATTCGTACAATCCATTCTAATTCATTCGCACGATTAATTCTAATTCATTCATATGATCCTTTCTAATTCATTCCTACGATCTATTCTAATTCATTCGTTCGAATGTTTCCATTCTAATTCATTCGTACGATCCATTCTAATTCATTCGTACGATCCATTCTTATTCATTTCTAATTCATTTGTACGAATGAATTAGAATGGATAGATTCGTGCGAATGAATTAGAATGGATCGTACGAATGAATTAGAATGTATCATACAAATGAATTAGAAAGGTTACATTCGTGAGAATGAATTGGAATGGATCGTGCGAATGAATTAGAATGGATCGTATGAATGGATCAAAATGGATCGTACGAATGGATTAGAATGGATCATACGAATGAATTAGAATGGATCATACAAATGATTTAGAATGGATCATACGATTGAATTAGAATAGATACATTTGTGCGAATGAATTAGAATAGATACATTTGTGCGAATGAATTACATTGCATCGTACGAATGAATTTGAATGGATCGGACGAATGAATTAGAATGGATCGTACGAATGGATTAGAATGGATCATAGGAATGAATTAGAATGGATCGTACGAATGAATTAGAATGGATTGTACGAATGAATTAGAATGGATCGTACGAATGAATTAGACTGGATCGTACGAACGAATTAGAATGGATCGTTTGAACGAATTAGAATGGATCGTACGAATGAATTAGAATGGATCGTACGAATGAATTAGAATGGATCATATGAATGAATTAGAATGGATCGTGCAAATGAATTAGAATGGATCGTACGAATGCATTAGAATGGATCGTACGAATAAATTAAAATGGATACATTCATATGCACGATCCATTCTAATTCATTCGCACGATCCATTCTAATCCATTCGCACTATCCATTCAAATTCATTCGCATGATCCATTCTAATTCATTCGTACGATCCATTCTTATCCATTTCTAATTCATTTGTACGAATGAATTAGAATGGATACATTCGTGCGAATGAATTAGAATGGATCGTACGAATGAATTAGTGATCATACGAATGAATTAGAATGGATCGTACGAATGAATTAGAATCGATCGTACGAATGGATTAGAATGGATCATACGAATAGATTAAAATGGATCGTACGAATGAATTAGAATGGATACATTCGTGCGAATAAATTAGAATGGATCGTACGAATGAATTAGAATGGATCGTACAAATGAATTAGAATGGATCGTACGAATGAATTAGAATGGATCGTGCGAATGAATTAGAATGAATCGTACGAATGAATTAGAATAGATCGTTCGAATAAATTAGAATGGATCATACGAATGAATTAGAATAGATATATTCATGCGAATGAATTAGAATGGATCGTACGAATGTATTAGAATAGATCATGCGAATGAATTAGAATGGATCGTATGAATAAATTAGAATGGATCGTATGAATGAATTAAAATGGATACATTTGGGCGAATTAGAATGGATCGTACGAATATATTAGAATTAGATCGTACGAATGAATTATAATGGATCGTACGAATGAATTAGAATGAATCATACGAATGCATTAGAATGGATCATACGAATGGATTAGAATGGATCGTACGAATGGATTAGAATGGATCGTACGAATGGATTAGAATGGATCATACAAATGAATTAGAAAGGTTACATTCGTGTGAATGAATTAGAATGGATCGTACGAATGAATAAGAATGGATCGTACGAATGATTAAGAATGGATCGTATGAATGAATTAGAATGGATATATTCGAGCGAATAAATTAGAATAGATCGTACGAATGAATAAGAATGGATCATGTGAATGAATTTGAATGGATCGTACGAATGAATAAGAATGGATCGTACGAATGAATTAGAATGGATACATTCGAGCGAATGAATAAGAATGGATCGTACGAATGAATTAGAATGGATCATGCGAATGAATTTGAATGGATCGTACGAATGAATAAGAATGGATCGTACGAATGAATGAGAATGGATACATTCGAGCGAATAAATTAGAATAGATCGTAGGAATGAATTAGAATGGATCGTACGAATGAATTAGAATGGATCATGCGAATGAATTAGAATAGATTGTACGAATGAATTAGAATGGATACATTCATGTGAATGAATAAGAATGGATCGGACGAATGAATTAAAATAGATCGTACGAATGAATTAGAATGGATCGTACGAATGAATTAGAATGGATATATTTATGCGAATGAATTAGAATGGATCGAACGAATGAATTAGAATGGATACATTTGTGCGAATGAATTAGAATGGATCGTACGAATGAATTAGAATGAATTAGAATGGATCGTATGAATGAGTTAGAATGGATCGTATGAATGAATTAGATTAGAATGGATCGTGCGAATGAATTAGAATGGATTATACGAATGAATTAGAATGGATACATTCGTGCGAATAAATTAGAATAGATCGTAGGAATGAATTAGAATGGATCATACGAATGAATTAGAATGGATCATGCGAATGAATTAGAATAGATTGTACGAATGAATTAGAATGGATACATTCATGTGAATGAATAAGAATGGATCGGACGAATGAATTAGAATAGATCGTACGAATGAATTAGAATGGATCATACGAATGAATTAGAATGGATATATTTATGCGAATGAATTAGAATGGATCGAACGAATGAATTAGAATGGATACATTTGTGCGAATGAATTAGAATGGATCGTACGAATGAATTAGAATGGTTACATTCGTGTGAATGAATTAGAAAGGATCGTACGAATGGATTAGAATGGATCGTACGAATGGATTAGAATGGATCGTACGAATGAATTAGAATGGATCGTACAAATGAATTAGAAAGGTTACATTTATGAGAATGAATTAGAATGGATCGTACGAATGGATTAGAATGGATCGTACGAATGGATTAGAATGGATCGTACGAATGGATTAGAATGGATCGTACGACTGGATTAGAATGGATCGTACGAATGAATTAGAATGGATCATACAAATGAATTAGAAAGGTTACATTCGTGAGAATGAATTAGAATGGATCGTGCGAATGAATGAGAATTGATCATACGGATGAATTAGAATGGATCGTACGAATGAATTAGATTGCATCGTACGATCCATTCTAATTCATTCGCATGATCCATTCTAATTCCTTAGTACGATCCATTCTAATTAATTCGCACGAATGTATCCATACTAATTCATTCGTACGAATGTATCCATTCTAATTTATTCGTACGATCCAGTCTAATTCATTCGTACGATCCATTCTAATTCATTCGCACGAATGTATCTATTCTAATTCATTCACACAATCCATTCTAATTCATTCGCACGAATGTATCCATTCTAATTTATTCGTACGATCCAGTCTAATTCATTCGTACGATCCATTCTAATTCATTCGCACGAATGTATCCATTCTAATTCATTCGTACGATCCATTCTAATTCTTTATACGATCCATTCTTATTCATTCGCACGATCCATTCTAATTTATTCGTACAATCCATTCTAATTCCATTCTAATTCATTCGTACAATCCATTCTAATTCATTTGCACGATCCATTCTAATTCATACATATGATCCATTCTAATTCATTCCTACGATCTATTCTAATTCATTCGCACGAATGTATCCATTCTAATTCATTCGCATAATCCATTCTAATTCATTCGCACGATCCATTCTAATCTAATTCATTCATACGATCCATTCTAACTCATTCATACGATCCATTCTAATTCATTCGCATGAATGTATGTATCCATTCTAGTTCATTCGCACGAATGTATCCATTCTATTTCATTCGTACGATCTATTCTAATTCAATTCCAAGATCTATTCTAATTCATTCGTACGATCCATTATAATTCATTCGTACGATCCATTCTAATTCATTCGCACGATCCATTCTAATTCATTCTCACAAATTTAACCTTTCTAATTTATTTGCACGATCTATTCAAATTCATTCGCACTATCCATTCTAATTCATTTGTATGATCCATTCTAATTCATTCGTACGATCCATTCTAATCCATTCGTACGATCCATGGTAATTCATTCGTACGATCCATTCTAATTCATTCCTATGATCCATTCTACTTCATTCGCACGAATGTATCCATTCTAATTCATTCGTACAATCCATTCTAATTCATTCGCACGATCAATTCTAATTCATTCGTATGATCCATTCTAATTCATTCCAACGATCTATTCTAATTCATTCGTTCGAATGTATCCTTTCTAATTCATTCGTACGATTCATTCTAATTTATTCGTACGATCCATTCTAATTCATTCGTACGATCCATTCTACTTCATTCGCACGAATGTATCCATTCTAATTCATTCGTACAATCCATTCTAATTCATTCGCACGATCAATTCTAATTCATTCGTATGATCTATTCTAATTCATTCCTACGATCTATTCTAATTCATTCGTTCAAATGTATCCATTCTAATTCATTCGTACGATTCATTCTAATTCATTCGTACGATCCACTCTAATTCATTCGTACGATCCATTCTACTTCATTCGCACGAATGTATCCATTCTAATTCATTCGTACAATCCATTCTAATTCATTCGCACGATCAATTCTAATTCATTCGTATGATCCATTCTAATTCATTCCTACGATCTATTCTAATTCATTCGTTCGAATGTATCCATTCTAATTGATTCGTGCGATTCATTCTAATTCATTCGTACAATCCATTCTAATTCATTCGTACGATCCATTCTACTTCATTCGCATGAATGTATCCATTCTAATTCATTCGTACAATCCATTCTAATTCATTCGCACGATCAATTCTAATTCATTCGTATGATCCATTCTAATTCATTCCTATGATCTATTCTAATTCATTCGTTCGAATGTATCGATTCTAATTTATTCGTACGATTCATTCTAATTCATTCGTACGATCCATTCTGATTCATTCGTACGATCCATTCTACTTCATTCGCACGAATGTATCCATTCTAATTCATTCGTACAATCCATTCTAATTCATTCGCACGATCAATTCTAATTCATTCGTATGATCCATTCTAATTCATTCCTACGATCTATTCTAATTCATTCATTCGAATGTATCCATTCTAATTCATTCGTACGATTCATTCTAATTCATTCGTACGATCCATTCTAATTCATTCGTACGATCCATTCTACTTCATTCGCACGAATGTATCCATTCTAATTCATTCGTACAATCCATTCTAATTCATTCGGACGATCAATTCTAATTCATTTGTATGATCCATTCTAATTCATTCCTACGATCTATTCTAATTCATTCGTTCGAATGTATCCATTCTAATTCATTCGGACGATTCATTCTAATTCATTCGTACGATCCATTCTGATTCATTTGTACGATCCATTCTACTTCATTCGCCCGAATGTATCCATTCTAATTCATTCGTACAATCCATTCAAATTCATTCGCACGATCAATTCTAATTCATTCGTATGATCCATTCTAATTCATTCCTACGATCTATTCTAATTCATTCGTTCGAATGTATCCATTCTAATTCATTCGTACGATTCATTCTAATTCATTCGTACGATCCATTCTAATTCATTCGTACGATCCATTCTACTTCATTCGCACGAATGTATCCATTCTAATTCATTCGTACAATCCATTCTAATTCATTCGCACGATTAATTCTAATTCATTCGTATGATCCATTCTAATTCATTCCTATGATCTATTCTAATTCATTCGTTCGAATGTATCCATTCTAATTCATTCGTACGATTCATTCTAATTCATTCGAACGATCCATTCTAATTCATTCGTACGATCCATTCTACTTCATTCGCACGAATGTATCCATTCTAATTCATTCGTACAATCCATTCTAATTCATTCGCACGATCAATTCTAATTCATTCGTATGATCCATTCTAATTCATTCCTACGATCTATTCTAATTCATTCGTTCGAATGTATCCATTCTAATTCATTCGTACGATTCATTCTAATTCATTCGTACGATCCATTCTGATTCATTCGTACGATCCATTCTACTTCATTCGCATGAATGTATCCATTCTAATTCATTCGTACAATCTATTCTAATTCATTCGCACGATCAATTCTAATTCATTCGTATGATCCATTCTAATTCATTCCTACGATCTATTCTAATTCATTCGTTCGAATGTATCCATTCTAATTCATTCGTACGATTCATTCTAATTCATTCGTACGATCCATTCTAATTCATTCGTACGATCTATTCTACTTCATTCACACGAATGTATCCATTCTAATTCCTTCGTACAATCCATTCTAATTCATTCGCACGATCAATTCTAATTCATTCGTATGATCCATTCTAATTCATTCCTACGATCTATTCTAATTCATTAGTTCGAATGTATCCATTCTAATTCATTCGTACGATTCGTTCTAATTCATTCGTACGATCCATTCTGATTCATTCGTACGATCCATTCTACTTCATTCGCACGAATGTATCCATTCTAATTCATTCGTACAATCCATTCTAATTCATTCGCACGATCAATTCTAATTCATTCGTATGATCCATTCTAATTCATTCCTACGATCTATTCTAATTCATTCGTTCGAATGTATCCATTCTAATTCATTCGTACGATTCATTCTAATTCATTCATACGATCCATTCTAATTCATTCGTACGATCCATTCTACTTCATTCGCACGAATGTATCCATTCTAATTCATTCGTACAATCCATTCTAATTCATTCGCACGATCAATTCTAATTCATTCGTATGATCCATTCTAATTCATTCCTACGATCTATTCTAATTCATTCGTTCGAATGTATCCGTTCTAATTCATTCGTACGATTCATTCTAATTCATTCGTACGATCCATTCTGATTCATTCGTACGATCCATTCTACTTCATTCGCACGAATGTATCCATTCTAATTCATTCGTACAATCCATTCTAATTCATTCGCACGATCAATTCTAATTCATTCGTATGATCCATTCTAATTCATTCCCACGATCTATTCTAATTCATTCGTTCGAATATATCCATTCTAATTCATTCGTACGATTCATTCTAATTCATTCGTACGATCCATTCTAATTCATTCGTACGATCCATTCTACTTCATTCGCACGAATGTATCCATTCTAATTCCTTCGTACAATCCATTCTAATTCATTCGCACGATCAATTCTAATTCATTCGTATGATCCATTCTAATTCATTCCTACGATCTATTCTAATTCATTAGTTCGAATGTATCCATTCTAATTCATTTGTACGATTCATTCTTATTCATTCGTACGATCCATTCTAATTCATTCGTACGATCCATTCTACTTGATTCGCACGAATGTATCCAATCTTATTCATTCGTGAATGTATCCATTCTAATTCATTCGTACAATCCATTCTAATTCATTCGCACGATCAATTCTAATTCATTCGTATGATCCATTCTAATTCATTACTACGATCTATTCTAATTCATTCGTTCGAATATATCCATTCTAATTCATTCGTATGATTCATTCTAATTCATTCGTACGATCCATTTTAATTCATTCGTACGATCCATTCTACTTCATTCTCACGAATGTATCCATTCTAATTCATTCGTACAATCCATTCAAATTCATTCGCACGATCAATTCTAATTCATTCGTATGATCCATTCTAATTCATTCCTACGATCTATTCTAATTCATTCGTTCGAATGTTTCCATCATTCTAATTCATTCGTAAGATCCATTCTAATTCATTCGTACGATCCATTCTACTTCATTCGCACGAATGTATCCATTCTAATTCATTCGTACAATCCATTCTAATTCATTCGAACGATCAATTCTAATTCATTCGTATGATCCATTCTAATTCATTCCTATGATCTATTCTAATTCATTCGTTCGAATGTATCCATTCTACTTTATTCGTACGATTCATTCTAATTCATTCGTACGATCCATTCTAATTCATTCGTACGATCCATTCTACTTCATTCGCACGATTGTATCCACCATTCTAATTCATTCGTACGATTCATTCTAATTCATTCGTACGATCCATTCTAATTCATTCGTTTGATCCATTTTAATTCATTCCTATGATCTATTCTAATTCATTCGTTCGAATGTATCCATTCTAATTCATTCGTACGATTCATTCTAATTCATTCGTATGATCCATTCTAATTCATTCGTACGATCCATTCTACTTCATTCGCACTAATGTATCCATTCAAATTCATTCGTACAATCCATTCTAATTCATTCACACGATCAATTCTAATTCATTCGTATGATGCATTCTAATTCATTCCTACGATCTATTCTAATTCATTCGTACGATCCATTCTAATTCATTCGTACGATCCATTCTACTTCATTCGCACGAATGTATCCATTCTAATTCATTCGTACGATCCATTCTAATTCATTCGTACGATCTATTCTAATTCATTCGTACGATCCATTCTACTTCATTCGCACGAATGTATCCATTCTAATTCATTCGTACAATCCATTCTAATTCATTCGCACGATCAATTCTAATTCATTCGTACGATCCATTCTACTTCATTCGCACGAATGTATCCATTCTAATTCATTCGTACAATCCATTCTAATTCATTCGCACGATCATTTCTAATTCATTCGTATGATCCATTCTAATTCATTCCTACGATCTATTCTAATTCATTCGTTCGAATGTTTCCATTCTAATTCATTCGTATGATTCATTCTAATTCATTCGCACGATCAATTCTAATTCATTCGTATGATCCATTCTAATTTATTCCTACGATCTATTCTAATTCATTCGTTCGAATGTATCCATTCTAATTCATTCGTACGATCCATTCTAATTCATTCGTACGATCCATTCTACTTCATTCGCACGAATGTATCCATTCTAATTCATTCGTACGATCCATTCTATTTCATTTGTTCGAATGTTTCCATTCTAATTCATTCGTATGATTCATTCAAATTCATTCGTACGATCCATTCTGATTCATTCGTACGATCCATTCTAATTCATTCGTACGATCCATTCTACTTCATTCGCACGAATGTATCCATTCTAATTCATTCGTGCAATCCATTCTAATTCATTCGCACGATCAATTCTAATTCATTCGTATGATCCATTCTAATTCATTCCTACGATCTATTCTAATTCATTCGTTCGAATGTATCCATTCTAATTCATTCGAACGATCAATTCTAATTCATTCGTATGATCCATTCTAATTCATTCCTACGATCTATTCTAATTCATTCGTTCGAATGTATCCATTCTAATTCATTCGTACGATCCATTCTAATTCATTCGTACGATCCATTCTACTTCATTCGCACGAATGTATCCATTCTGATTCATTCGTACGATCCATTCTAATTCATTCGTACGATCCATTCTACTTCATTCGCACGAATGTATCCATTCTAATTCATTCGTACAATCCATTCTAATTCATTCGCACGATCAATTCTAATTCATTCGTATGAGCCATTCTAATTCATTCCTACGATCTATTCTAATTCATTCGTTCGAATGTATCCATTCTAATTCATTCGTACGATTCATTCTAATTCATTCGTACGATCCATTCTAATTCATTCGTACGATCCATGCTACTTCATTCGCACGAATGTATCCAATCTAATTCATTCGTACAATCCATTCTAATTCATTCGCACGATCAATTCTAATTCATTCGTATGATCCATTCTAATTCATTCCTACGATCTATTCTAATTCATTCGTTCGAATGTATCCATTCTAATTCATTCGTACGATTCATTCAAATTCATTCGTACGATCCATTCTAATTCATTCGTACGATCCATTCTACTTCATTCGCACGAATGTATCCATTCTAATTCATTATAGAATGGATTGCACGAATGAATTAGAATGGATACATTCGTGCGAATGAAGTAGAATGGATCGTACGAATGAATTAGAATGGATCGTACGAATGAATTAGAATAAATCGTACGAATGAATTAGAATGGATACATTCGAACGAATGAATTAGAATAGTTCGTAGGAATGAATTAGAATGGATCATACGAATGAATTAGAATTGATCGTGCGAATGAATTAGAATGGATTGTACGAATGAATTAGAATGGATACATTCGTGCGAATGATGTAGAATGGATCGTGCGAATGAATCAGAATGGATCGTACGAATGGATTAGAATGGATTGTACGAATGAATTAGAATGAATCGTACGAATGAATTAGAATGGATACATTCGAACGAATAAATTAGAATAGATCGTAGTAATGAATTAGAATGGATCATACGAATGAATTAGAATTGATCGTGCGAATGAATTAGAATGGATTGTACGAATGAATTAGAATGGATACATTCGTGCGAATGATGTAGAATGGATCGTACGAATGAATCAGAATGGATCGTACGAATGAATTAGAATGAATCATACGAATGAATTAGAATGGATACATTCGAACGAATGAATTAGAATAGATCGTAGGAATGAATTAGAATGGATCATACGAATGAATTAGACTTGGTCGTGCGAATGAATTAGAATGGATTGCACGAATGAATTAGAATGGATACATTCGTGCGAATGAAGTAGAATGGATCGTACGAATGAATTAGAATGGATCGTACGAATGAATTAGAATGAATCGTACGAATGAATTAGAATGGATACATTCGAACGAATGAATTAGAATAGATCGTAGGAATGAATTAGAATGGATCATACGAATGAATTAGAATTGATCATGCGAATGAATTAGAATGGATTGTACGAATGAATTAGAATGGATACATTCGTGCGAATGATGTAGAATGGATCGTACGAATGAATCAGAATGGATCGTACGAATGAATTAGAATGAATCGTATGAATGAATTAGAATGGAAACATTCGAACGAATGAATTAGAATAGATCGTAGGAATGAATTAGAATGGATCATACGAATGAATTACAATTGATCGTGCGAATGAATTAGAATGGATTGTACGAGTGAATTAGAATGGATACATTCGTGCGAATGAAGTAGAATGGATCGTACGAATGAATTAGAATGGATCGTACGAATGAATTAGAATGAATCGTACGAATGAATTAGAATGGATACATTCGAACGAATGAATTAGAATAGATCGTTGGAATGAATTAGAATGGATCATACGAATGAATTAGAATTGATCGTGCGAATGAATTAGAATGGATTGTACGAATGAATTAGAATGGATACATTCGTGCGAATGAAGTAGAATGGATCGTACGAATGAATTAGAATGGATCGTACGAATGAATTAGACTGAATCGTACGAATGAATTAGAATGGATACATTCGAACGAATGAATTAGAATAGATCGTAGGAATGAATTAGAATGGATCATACGAATGAATTAGAATTGATCGTGTAAATGAATTAGAATGGATTGCACGAATGAATTAGAATGGATACATTCATGCGAATGAAGTAGAATGGATCGTACGAATGAATTAGAATGGATCGTACGAATGAATTAGAATGAATCGTACGAATAAATTAGAATGGATACATTCGAACAAATGAATTAGAATAGATCGTAGGAATGAATTAGAATGGATCATACGAATGAATTAGAATTGATCGTGCGAATGAAGTAGAATAGATCGTACGAATGAATTAGAATGGATCATACGAATGAATTAGAATGAATCGTACGAATGAATTAGAATGGATACATTCGAACAAATGAATTAGAATAGATCGTAGGAATGAATTAGAATGGATCATACGAATGAATTAGACTTGATCGTGCGAATGAATTAGAATGGATTGCACGAATGAATTAGAATGGATACATTCGTGCGAATGAAGTAGAATGGATCGTACGAATGAATTAGAATGGATCGTACGAATGAATTAGAATGAATCGTACGAATGAATTAGAATGGATACATTCGAATGAATGAATTAGAATAGATCGTAGGAATGAATTAGAATGGATCATACGAATGAATTAGAATTGATCGTGCGAATGAATTAGAATGGATTGTACGAATGAATTAGAATGGATACATTCGTGCGAATGAAGTAGAATGGATCGTACGAATGAATTAGAATGGATCGTACGAATGAATTAGAATGGATACATTCGAACGAATAAATTAGAATAGATCGTAGGAATGAATTAGAATGGATCATACGAATGAATTAGAATTGATCGTGCGAATGAATTAGAATGGATTGTACGAATGAATTAGAATGGATACATTCATGCGAATGAATTAGAATGGATCGTACGATCTATTCTATTTCATTCGTATGATCCATTCTAATTCTTTCATATGATCCATTCTATTTCATTCGTACGATCCATTCTTACTCATTCGTACGATTCAATCTAATTCATTCGCACGATCCAATCATATTCATTCGTACGATCCATTCTAATTCATTCGTGCGATCCATTCTATTTCATTCATACGATCCATTCTTACTCATTCGTACGATCCATTCTAATTTATTCACACGAATGTATCCATTCTAATTCATTCGTACGATCCAATCTAATTCCTTCGCATGATCCTTTCTAATTCATTCATATGATCCATTCTAATTCATTCGTACGATCCATTCTAATTCATTCATACAATCCATTCTAATTCTTTTGCACGAATATATCTATTCTAATTCATTCGTACGATCCATTCTAATTCATTCGCACGATCCATTCTAATTCATTCATACGATCCATTCTAATTCATTCGTACGATCCATTCTAATTCATACGTACGATCCATTCGAATTCATTCATACGATCCAGTCTAATTCTTTCATACGATCCATACTAATTCATTCGCACGATTCATTCTAATTCATTCATACGATCCATTCTAATTCATTCGTACGATCCATTCTACTTCATTCGCACGAATGTATCCATTCTAATTCATTCGTGCAATCCATTCTAATTCATTCGCACGATCATTTCTAATTCATTCGTACGATCCATTCTAATTCATTCCTACGATCTATTCTAATTCATTCGTTTGAATGTATCCATTCTAATTCATTCGTATGATTCATTCTAATTCATTCGTACGATCCATTCTAATTCATTCGTACGATCCATTCTACTTCATTCGCACGAATATATCCATTCTAATTCATTCGTACAATCCATTCTAATTCATTCGCACGATCAATTCTAATTCATTCGTATGATCCATTCTAATTCATTCCTACGATCTATTCTAATTCATTCGTTCGAATGTATCCATTCTAATTCATTCGTACGATTCATTCTAATTCATTCGTATGATCCATTCTAATTCATTCGTACGATCGATTCTAATTCATTCGCACGAATGTATCCATTCTAATTCATTCGTACAATCCATTCTAATTCATTCGCACGATCCATTCTAATTCATTCGCACGATCAATTCTAATTCATTCGTATGATCCATTCTAATTCATTCCTACGATCTATTCTAATTCATTCGTTCGAATGTATCCATTCTAATTCATTTGTACGATTCATTCTAATTCATTCGTACGATTCATTCTAATTCATTCGTACGATCCATTCTAATTCATTCGTACGAATGAATTAGAATGGATACATTCATGCGAATGAAGTAGAATGGATCGTACGAATGAATTAGAATGGATCGTACGAATGAATTAGAATGAATCGTACGAATGAATTAGAATGGATACATTCGAACGAATGAATTAGAATAGATCGTAGGAATGAATTAGAATGGATCATACGAATGAATTAGAATGGATCATACGAATGAATTAGAATAAATCGTACGAATGAATTAGAATGGATACATTCGAACGAATGAATTAGAATAGATCATAGGAATGAATTAGAATGGATCATACGAATGAATTAGAATTGATCGTGCGAATGAATTAGAATGGATTGCACGAATGAATTAGAATGGATACATTCATGCGAATGAAGTAGAATGGATCGTACGAATGAATTAGAATGGATCGTACGAATAAATTAGAATGAATCGTACGAATGAATTAGAATGGATACATTCGAACGAATGAATTAGAATAGATCGTAGGAATGAATTAGAATGGATCATACAAATGAATTAGAATTGATCGTGCGAATGAATTAGAATGGATTGTACGAATGAATTAGAATGGATACATTCGTGCGAATGAAGTAGAATGGATCGTAGGAATGAATTAGAATGGATCGTACGAATGAATTACCATGGATCGTACGAATGGATTAGAATGGATCGTACGAATGAATTACAATGGATCATACAAATGAATTAGAATGGATAGTGCGAATGAATTTGAATAGATCGTGCAAATGAATTAGAAAGGTTAAATTGTGAGAATGAATTAGAATGGATCGTGCGAATGAATTAGAATGGATCGTACGAATGAATTATAATGGATCGTACGAATGAATTAGAATAGAGCTTGGAATTGAATTAGAATAGATCGTACGAATGAATTAGAATGGATACATTCGTGCGAATGAACTAGAATGGATACATACATTCATGCGAATGAATTAGAATGGATCGTATGAATGAGTTAGAATGGATCGTATGAATGAATTAGATTAGAATGGATCGTGCGAATGAATTAGAATGGATTATACGAATGAATTAGAATGGATACATTCGTGCGAATGAATTAGAATAGATCGTAGGAATGAATTAGAATGGATCATACGAATGAATTAGAATGGATCGTGCGAATGAATTAGAATGGATTGTACGAATGAATTAGAATGGAATTAGAATGGATTGTACGAATGAATTAGAATGGATCATAGGAATTGAATTAGAATGGATACATTCGAACGAATGAATTAGAATAGATCGTAGGAATGAATTAGAATGGATCATATGAATGAATTAGAATTGATCGTGCGAATGAATTAGAATGGATTGTACGAATGAATTAGAATGGATACATTCGTGCGAATGAAGTAGAATGGATCGTACGAATGAATTAGAATGGATCGTACGAATGAATTAGAATGAATCATACGAATGAATTAGAATGGATACATTCGAACGAATAAATTAGAATAGATCGTAGGAATGAATTAGAATGGATCATATGAATGAATTAGAATTGATCGTGCGAATGACATTCTAATTTATTCGTACGATCCATTATAATTCATTCGTACGATCCATTCTACTTCATTCGCGCGAATGTATCCATTCTAATTCATTCGTACAATCCATTCTAATTCATTCGCACGATCAATTCTAATTCATTCGTATAATCCATTCTAATTCATTAGCACGATCCATTCTAATTCATTCGTACGATCCATTCTAATTCATTCCTACGATCTATTCTAATTCATTCGTTCGAATGTATCCATTCTAATTCATTCGTACGATTCATTCTAATTCATTCGTACGATCCATTCTAATTCATTCGTACGATCCATTCTACTTCATTCGCACGAATGTATCCATTCTAATTCATTCGTATGATCATTATGGTAATTTGATCATCCTCACAAAAAATTAACAAAATCTGAAACTTCTAAGGGCGCCGATTGAATCAAACGTTTCTGAACCGTCTATTTGAACCGTTAATTTAAATAACACATTTGACGCCCTTATAAGTTTCCGAATTTGCTGATCCATTCTAATTCATTCGTACGATCCATTCTAATTCATTCGCACAAATGTATCCATTCTAATTCATTCGCTCGAATATATCCATTTTAATTCATTCGTACGATCCATTCTAATTCATTCGTACGATCTAATTCATTCATACGATCCATTCTAATTAATTCGTATGATCGATTCTAATTCATTTGCACGATCCAATCTAATTCATTCGTACGATCCATTCTAATTCATTCGTATGATTCATTCTAATCCATTCGTACGATCCATTTAATTCATTCGTACGATCAATTCTAATTCATTCTCACAAATGTAACCTTTCTAAATCATTTGTACGATCCATTCAAATTCATTTGTACGATCCATTCTAATTCATTCCTACGATCTATTCTAATTCATTCGTTCGAATGTATCCATTCTAATTCATTCGTACGATCCATTCTAATTCATTCGTACGATCCATTCTACTTCATTCGCACGAATGTATCCATTCTAATTCATTCATACAAACCATTCTAATTCATTCGCACGATCAATTCTAATTCATTCGTTTGATCCATTCTAATTCATTTCTACGATCTATTCTAATTTATTCGTTCGAATGTATCCATTCTAATTCATTCGTACGATTCATTCTAATTCATTCGTACGATCCATTCTAATTCATTCGTACGATCCATTCTACTTCATTCGCACGAATGTATCCATTCTAATTCATTCGTGCAATCCATTCTAATTCATTCGCACGATCAATTCTAATTCATTCGTATGATCCATTCTAATTCATTCCTACGATCTATTCTAATTCATTCGTTCGAATGTATCCATTCTAATTCATTCGTACGATTCATTCTAATTCATTCGTACGATCCATTCTAATTCATTCGTACGATCCATTCTAATTCATTCATACGATCCATTCTAATTCATTCATACAATCCATTCTAATTCATTCGCACGAATATATCCATTCTAATGCATTCGTAAGATCCACCCTAATTCCTTCGTATGATCCATTCTAATTCATTCGGACGAATGTATCCATTGTAATTCATTCGTATGATCCATTCGAATTCATTCATACGATCCATTCTAATTCATTCATACGATCCATTCTAATTCATTCGCACGAATGTATTCATTCGGACAATCTATTCAAATTTATTCGTACGATCCATTCTAATTCATTAGCACGATCCATTCTAATTCATTCGTACGATTCATTCTAATTCATTCGTACGATCCATTCTAATTCATTCGTACGATCCATTCTACTTCATTCGCACGAATGTATCCATTCTAATTCTTTCGTACAATCCATTCTAATTCATTCGCACGATCAATTCTAATTCATTCGTATGATCCATTCTAATTCATTCCTACGATCTATTCTAATTCATTCGTTCGAATGTATCCATTCTAATTCATTCGTACGATTCATTCTAATTCATTCGTACGATCCATTCTAATTCATGGATCGTACGAATGAATTAGAATGAATCGTACGAATGAATTAGAATGGATACATTCGAACGAATAAATTAGAATAGATCGTAGGAATGAATTAGAATGGATCATACGAATGAATTAGAATTGATCGGGCGAATGAATTAGAATGGATTGTACGAATGAATTAGAATGGATATATTCGTGCGAATGAAGTAGAATGGATCGTACGAATGAATTAGAATGGATCGTACGAATGAATTAGAATGAATCGTACGAATGAATTAGAATGGATACATTCGAACGAATGAATTAGAATAGATCGTAGGAATGAATTAGAATGGATCGTATGACTGAATTAGAATGGATACATTCGTGCGAATGAATTAGAATGGATCGTACGAATGAGTAAGAATGGATCATACAAATGAAATAGAATGGATCGTACGAATGAATTAGAATGGATCGTGCGAATGAATTAGATTGGATCGTACGAATAAATTAGAATAGATTGTCCGAATGAATACATTCGTGCGAATGAATTAGAATGGATCGTATGAATGAATTAGAATGGATCGTATGAATGAATTCGAATGGATCGTACGAATGAATTAGAATGAATCGTACGAATGAATTAGGAATTATATCCATTCTAATTCATTGGCACGATCAATTCTAATTCATTCGTATGATCCATTCTAATTTATTCGTTCGATCCATTCTAATTCATTCGTACGATCCATTCTAATTCATTCGCATGAATGTATCCATTCTAATTCATTCGTACGATCCATTCTAATTCATTCGTACGATTCATTCTAATTCATTCGTACGATCCATTCTAATTCATTCGTACGATCCGTTCTACTTCATTCGCACGAATGTATCCAGATCGTAGGAATGAATTAGAATGGATCATACGAATGAATTAGAATTGATCGTGCGAATGAATTAGAATGGATTGTACGAATGAATTAGAATGGATACATTCGTGCGAATGAAGTAGAATGGATCGTACGAATGAATCAGAATGGATCGTACGAATGAATTAGAATGAATCGTACGAATGAATTAGAATGGAAACATTCGAACGAATGAATTAGAATAGATCGTAGGAATGAATTAGAATGGATCATACGAATGAATTAGAATGGATCGTACGAATGAATTAGAATGAATCGTACGAATGTTTCCATTCTAATTCATTCGTACGATTCATTCTAATTCATTCGTACGATCCATTCTGATTCATTCGTACGATCCATTCTACATCATTCGCACGAATGTATCCATTCGAACGAATGAATTAGAATAGATCGTAGGAATGAATTAGAATGGATGATACGAATGAATTAGAATTGATCGTGCGAATGAATTAGAATGGATTGTACGAATGAATTAGAATAGATACATTCGTGCGAATGAAGTAGAATGGATCGTACGAATGAATTAGAATGGATCGTACGAATGAATTAGAATGAATCGTACGAATGAATTAGAATGGTAACATTCGTACGATTCATTCTAATTCATTCGTACGATCCATTCTAATTCATTCGTATGATCCATTCTAATTCATTCGCATGAATGTATCCATTCTAATTCATTCGTACAATCCATTCTAATTCATTCGCACGATCAATTCTAATTCATTCATATGATCCATTCTAATTCATTCATATATTCGTGCGAATGATGTAGAATGGATCGTACGAATGAATCGTACGAATGAATCAGAATGGATCGTACGAATGAATTAGAATGAATCGTACGAATGAATTAGAATGGATACATTCGAACGAATGAATTAGAATAGATCGTAGGAATGAATTAGAATGGATCATACGAATGAATTAGAATTGATCGTGCGAATGAATTAGAATGGATTGTACGAATGAATTAGAATGGATATATTCGTGCAAATGAAGTAGAATGGATCGTACGAATGAATTAGAATGGATCGTACGAATGAATTAGAATGAATTGTACGAATGTATTAGAATGGATACATTCGAACGAATGAATTAGAATAGATCGTAGGAATAAATTAGAATGGATCATACGAATGAATTAGAATTGATCGTGCGAATGAATTAGAATGGATTGTACGAATGAATTAGAATGGATTGTACGATCCATTCTAATTCATTCGTATGATTCATTCTAATTCATTCGTACGATCCATTCTAATTCATTCGTACGATCCATTCTACTTCATTCGTACGATCCATTCTAATTCATTCGTACGATCCATTCTACTTCATTCGCATGAATGTATCCATTCTAATTCATTCGTACAATCCATTCTAATTCATTCGCACGATCAATTCTAATTCATTCGTATGATCCATTCTAATTCATTCCTACGATCTATTCTAATTCATTCGTTTGAATGTATCCATTCTAATTCATTCGTACGATTCATTCTAATTCATTCGTACGATCCATTCTGATTCATTTGTACGATCCATTCTACATCATTCGCACGAATGTACGAATGAATTAGAATGGATCATACGAATGAATTAGAATTGATCGTGCGAATGAATTAGAATGGATTGTACGAATGAATTAGAATGGATACATTTGTGCGAATGAATTAGAATGGATCATACGAATGAATTAGAATGGATCATACGAATGAATTAGAATGAATCGTACGAATGAATTAGAATTGATCGTGCGAATGAATTAGAATGGATTGTACGAATGAATTAGAATGGATCGTACGAATGAATTAGAATGGATCGTACGAATGAATTAGAATGAATCGTACGAATGAATTAGAATGGATACATTCGAACGAATGAATTAGAATAGATCGTAGGAATGAATTAGAATGGATCATACGAATGAATTAGAATTGATTGTGCGAATGAATTAGACTGGATTGTACGAATGAATTAGAATGGATACATTCGTGCGAATGAAGTAGAATGGATCATACGAATGAATTAGAATGGATCGTACGAATGAATTAGAATGAATCGTACGAATGAATTAGAATGGATACATTCGAACGAATGAATTAGAATGGATCGTACGAATGAATTAGAATGGATCGTACGAATGAATTAGAATGAATCGTACGAATGAATTAGAATGGATTGTACGAATGAATTAGAATGGGTACATTCGTGCGAATGAAGTAGAATGGATCGTACGAATGAATTAGAATGGATCATACGAATGAATTAGAATTGATCGTGCGAATGAATTATAATGGATTGTACGAATGAATTAGAATGGATACATTCGTGCGAATGAAGTAGAATGGATCGTACGAATGAATTAGAATGGATCGTCGTAGAATCCATTCTAATTCATTCGCACGATCAATTCTAATTCATTCGTATGATCCATTCTAATTCATTCCTACGATCTATTCTAATTCATTCGTTCGAATGTATCCATTCTAATTCATTCGTACAATCCATTCTAATTCATTCGCACGATCAATTCTAATTCATTCGTATGAATTAGAATGGATCGTACGAATGAATTAGAATGGATACATTCGAACGAATGAATTAGAATAGATCGTAGGAATGAATTAGAATGGATCATACGAATGAATTAGAATTGATCGTGCGAATGAATTAGAATGGATTGTACGAATGAATTAGAATGGATACATTCGTGCGAATGAAGTAGAATGGATCGTGCGAATGAATTAGAATGGATTGCACGAATGAATTAGAATGGATACATTCCATTCTAATTCATTCGTACGATCCATTCTAATTCATTCGCATGATCAATTCTAATTCATTCGCACGATCCATTGTAATACATTCATACGATCCTTTCTAATTCATTCATACGATCCATTCTAATTAATTCGCACGATCCATTCTAATTCATTCGCACGATCTATTCGAATTCATTTGTACGATCCATTCTATTTCATTCGCACGAATGTATCTATTCTAATTCATTCGTACGATCCATTCTAATTCATTCACACGAATGTAACCATTCTAATTAAATCGTACGATCCATTCTAATTCAGTCGCACGATCCATTCTTATTCATTCGTACGATCCAGTTTAATTCATTCGCACGATCCATTCTAATTCATTCATACGATCCATTCTAATTCATTCATACAATCCATTCTAATGCATTCGTACGATCCACCCTAATTCCTTCGTATGATCCATTCTAATTCATTCGGACGAATGTATCCATTGTAATTCATTCCTACGATCTATTCTAATTCATTCGTTCAAATGTATCCATTCTAATTCATTCGTACGATCCAATCTAATTCCTTCGCATGATCCTTTCTAATTCATTCATACGATCCATTCTAATTCATTCGCACGATCAATTCTAATTCATTCGTATGATCCATTCTAATTCATTCCTACGATCTATTCTAATTCATTCGTTCGAATGTATCCATTCTAATTCATTCGTATGATTCATTCTAATTCATTCGTACGATCCATTCTAATTCATTCGTACGATCCATTCTACTTCATTCTCACGAATGTATCCATTCTAATTCATTCGTACAATCCATTCTAATTCATTCGCACGATCAATTCTAATTCATTCGTATGATCCATTCTAATTCATTCCTACGATCTATTCTAATTCATTCGTTCGAATGTATCCATTCTAATTCATTCATACGATTCATTCTAATTCATTCGTACGATCCATTCTAATTCATTCGTACGATCCATTCTACTTCATTCGCACGAATGTATCCATTCTAGTTCATTCGTACAATCCATTCTAATTCATTCGCACGATCAATTCTAATTCATTCGTATGATCCATTATAATTCATTCCTACGATCTATTCTAATTCATTCGTTCGAATGTATCCATTCTAATTCATTCGTACGATCCATTCTAATTCATTTGTACGATTCATTCTACTTCATTCGTACGAATGTATCCATTCTAATTCATTCGTACAATCCATTCTAATTCATTCGCACGATCAATTCTAATTCATTCGTATGATCCATTCTAATTCATTCCTATGATCTATTCTAATTCATTCGTTCGAATATATCCATTCTAATTCATTCGTACGATTCATTCTAATTCATTCGTACGATCCATTCTAATTCATTCGTATCGATCCATTCTACTTCATTCGCACGAATGTATCCATTCTAATTCATTCGTGCAATCCATTCTAATTTATTCGCACGATCATTTCTAATTCATTCGTATGATCCATTCTAATTCATTCCTACGATCTATTCTAATTCATTCGTACAATCCATTTTAATTCATTCGCACGATCAATTCTAATTCATTCGTATGATCCATTCTAATTCATTTCTACGATCTATTCTAATTCATTCGTTCGAATGTATCCATTCTAATTCATTCGTATGATTCATTCTAATTCATTCCTACGATCTATTCAAATTAATTCGTTCGAATGTATCCATTCTAATTCATTCGTACGATCAATTCTAATTCATTCCTACGATCTATTCTAATTCATTCGTACGATTCATTCTAATTCATTCGTAGGAATGAATTAGAATGGATCATACGAATGAATTAGAATTGATCGTGCGAATGAATTAGAATGGATTGTACGAATGAATTAGAATAGATCGTAGGAATGAATTAGAATGGATCATACGAATGAATTAGAAATGATCGTGCGAATGAATTAGAATGGATTGCACGAATGAATTAGAATGGATACATTCGTGCGAATGAAGTAGAATGGATCGTACGAATGAATTAGAATGGATCGTACGAATGAATTAGAATGAATCGTACGAATGAATTAGAATGGATACATTCGAACGAATGAATTAGAATAGATCGTAGGAATGAATTAGAATGGATCATACAAATGAATTAGAATTGATCGTGCGAATGAATTAGAATGGATTATACAAATGAAGTAGAATGGATACATTCGTGCGAATGAAGTAGAATGGATCGTACGAATGAATTAGAATGGATCGTACGAATGAATTAAAATGGATACATTCGAACGAATGAATTAGAATAGATCGTAGGAATGAATTAGAATGGATCATACGAATGAATTAGAATTGATCGTGCGAATGAATTAGAATGGATTGTACGAATGAATTAGAATGGATACATTCGTGCGAATGAAGTAGAATGGATCGTACGAATGAATTAGAATGGATCGTACGAATGAATTAGAATGAATCGTATGAATGAATTAGAATGGATACATTCGAACGAATGAATTAGAATAGATCGTAGGAATGAATTAGAATGGATCATACGAATGAATTAGAATTGATTGTGCGAATGAATTAGAATGGATTGTACAAATAAATTAGAATGGATACATTCGTGAGAATGAAGTAGAATGGATCGTACGAATGAATTAGAATGGATCGTACGAATGAATTAGAATGAATCGTACGAATGAATTAGAATGGATACATTCAAACGAATGAATTAGAATAGATCGTAGGAATGAATTAGAATGGATCATACGAATGAATTAGAATTGATCGTGCGAATGAATTAGAATGGATTGTACGAATGAATTAGAATGGATACATTCGTGCGAATGAAGTAGAATGGATCGTACGAATGAATTAGAATGGATCGTACGAATGAATTAGAATGGATCATACGAATGAAGTAGAATGGATCGTACGAATGAATTAGAATGGATCGTACGAATGAATTAGAATGAATTGTACGAATGAATTAGAATGGATACATTCGAACGAATGAATTAGAATAGATCGTAGGAATGAATTAGAATGGATCATACGAATGAATTAGAAATGATCGTTCGAATGAATTAGAATGGAAGAATTAGAATGGATACATTCGTGTGAATGAAGTAGAATGGATCGTACGAATGAATTAGAATGGATTGTACGAATGAATTAGAATGAATCGTACGAATGAATTAGAATAGATTCATTCGAACGAATGAATTATAATAGATCGTAGGAATGAATTAGAATGGATCATACGAATGAATTAGAATTGATCGGGCGAATGAATTAGAATGGATTGTACGAATGAATTAGAATGGATACATTCGTGCGAATGAAGTAGAATGGATCGTACGAATGAATTAGAATGGATCGTACGAATGAATTAGAATGGATACATTCGAACGAATGAATTAGAATAGATCATAGGAATGAATTAGAATGGATCATACGAATGAATTAGAATTGATCGTGCGAATGAATTAGAATGGATTGTACGAATGAATTAGAATGGATACATTCGTGCGAATGAAGTAGAATGGATCGTACAATGAATTAGAATGGATCGTACGAATGAATTAGAATGGATCATACGAATGAAGTAGAATGGATCGTACGAATGAATTAGAATGGATCGTACGAATGAATTAGAATGAATCGTACGAATGAATTAGAATGGATACATTCGAACGAATGAATTAGAATAGATCGTAGGAATGAATTAGAATGGATCATACGAATGAATTAGAAATGATCGTTCGAATGAATTAGAATGGATTGCACGAATGAATTAGAATGGATACATTCGTGTGAATGAAGTAGAATGGATCGTACGAATGAATTAGAATGGATTGTACGAATGAATTAGAATGAATCGTACGAATGAATTAGAATAGATTCATTCGAACGAATGAATTAGAATAGATCGTAGGAATGAATTAGAATGGATCATACGAATGAATTAGAATTGATCGGGCGAATGAATTAGAATGGATTGTACGAATGAATTAGAATGGATACATTCATGCGAATGAAGTAGAATGGATCGTACGAATGAATTAGAATAGATCGTACGAATGAATTAGAATAGATACATTCGAACGAATGAATTAGAATAGATCGTAGAAATGAATTAGAATGGATCATACGAATAAATTAGAATTGATCGTGCGAATGAATTAGAATGGATTGTAAGAATGAATTAGAATGGATACATTCGTGCGAATGAAGTAGAATGGATCGTACGAATGAATTAAAATGGATCCATTCTAATTCATTCGTACAATCCATTCTAATTCATTCGCACGATCAATTCTAATTCATTCGTATGATCCATTCTAATTCATTCCTACGATCTATTCTAATTCATTCGTTCGAATGTTTCCATTCTAATTCATTCGTACGATTCATTCTAATTCATTCGTACGATCCATTCTAATTCATTCGTACGATCCATTCTACTTCATTCGCACGAATGTATCCATTCTAATTCATTCGTACAATCCATTCTAATTCATTCGCACGATCAATTCTAATTCATTTGTATGATCCATTCTAATTCATTCCTACGATCTATTCTAATTCATTCGTTCGAATGTATCCATTCTAATTCATTCGTACGATTCATTCTAATTCATTCGTATGATCCATTCTGATTCATTCGTACGATCCATTCTACTTCATTCGCACGAATGTATCCATTCTAATTCATTCGTACAATCCATTCTAATTTATTCGCACGATCAATTCTAATTCATTCGTATGATCCATTCTAATTCATTCCTACGATCTATTCTAATTCATTCGTTCGAATGTATCCATTCTAATTTATTCGTACGATTCATTCTAATTCATTCGTACGATCCATTCTACTTCATTCGCACGAATGTATCCATTCTAATTCCTTCGTACAATCCATTCTAATTCATTCGCACGATCAATTCTAATTCATTCGTATGATCCATTCTAATTCATTCCTACGATCTATTCTAATTCATTAGTTCGAATGTATCCATTCTAATTCATTCGTACGATTCATTCTAATTCATTTGTACGATCCATTCTAATTCATTCGTACGATCCATTCTACTTCATTCGCACGAATGTATCCATTCTAATTCATTCGTACAATCCATTCTAATTCATTCGCACGATCAATTCTAATTCATTCGTATGATCCATTCTAATTCATTCCTACGATCTATTCTAATTCATTCGTTCGAATGTATCCATTCTAATTCATTCGTACGATTCATTCTAATTCATTCGTACGATCCATTCTGATTCATTCGTACGATCCATTCTACATCATTCGCACGAATGTATCCATTGTAATTCATTCGTACAATCTATTTGGGGGATTTTTCACTGATCCTTGCGAGCCACCTGCAAGACAAAGAAAAGAGAACGTGAGAACGGCTGGCTCTCTTAGGAGCGCAGACCCTCCGACGCTCAAGTCAGTCACGGGTGCACAACGACGAGCTGTTGTATACCAAAGGGGTAGGGAAATGGGTTTCGAACCTGTACTTTGGAGCTAGGGGGTGGGCATTTATAGACATTGGCGGCCAATGGTGGCCCGGCACGTGGAGATTCTTCCAGGGCCTTCTAGACCCCCACAATCTGGCTCGCGTGGGTCTGACAGTCCTTGGTACTCGCGCCCTGACATTCTGTCGTTAAGCCTGCCAGGCAGTTTGAGTGGGGGAGAGCATCTTTCTTGTCGCTGCCAGGTGGCTATTCTAGAATGTTCAAGTCTGGGCGGTCTCAGGGAGAATGCAAAGGCAAGCTCGCCCGGCACTGCTCCGCCCTTTCGTCCATATCTATCAAGAGTCGGACTTCGCGGAAGCGACTTCTTCGATAAACAGGGGCTGGGCAAGCTTGGGCAAGCTCCTGAGCGAGCATGGGCGAGCTCCTACGCGAGCTAGGCGAGCTCCTGGGCGAGCATGGGCGAGTTCCTGCGCGAGCTAGGCGAGCTCCTGGGCGAGCATGGGCGAGCTCTTGCGCGAGCTAGGCGAGCTCCTGAGCGAGCATGGGCGAGCTCCTGCGCGAGCTAGGCGAGCTCCCGCGCGAGCTAGGCGAGCTCCTGAGTAAGCATGGGCGAGCTCCTTCGCGAGCTAGGCGAGCTCCTGAGCGAGCATGGGCGAGCTCCTGCGCGAGCTAGGCGAGCTCCGGAACGAGCTATTGGCCTTGGGCCTCTTCAGCCCAATGTGGATCTCGCTCCACCGTCAAGATGATTTTGTGAGCTGCACTCAGATACAAGGTGTCCATCTAGCTCCCTGTGGGGGCGAGCTTCTTACGGGCTGAAAGGGCGAGCTCCTTGCGAGCTGGGAAGGGGGCACGCTCGGCTTCCGAGGGTTCCAACTCCTGGACGGGCTCCTTCGAGAACTCTTTCTCAGGTGTTTGCAATGCTATCCAAGATATGTGGTTTTTGACTACCCCCAACATTACCCCCTCCTGAGGGAGTGATCGAGGAAACTCGACGCTTGCTCAGGAGTCTTAGCGAGCTCCTATCCCTGGTAATGTGCCTGATATCAATGTCTGCTGCAACAGTTTTCTGGCGGGATGAAGATTGTAGCCATGGGCGGACTGCGCCGAGAGCTTTGACTGCCAGTATTTCATAAACGCTGGGCGGGCCGGGAGCGTCAGCCACGAGCGATCTCCTTCCGGTGCGAGCTTGCCACACGGGTCAGGGTCTGCGTCGGGCGAGCTGCGGGCTCCAGCCGGGAGCGATCTGCGTCAAGAGTTTTGACTCTCAGTACTTTTCCAACGCTGGGCGGGCCGGGAGCATCAACCACGAGCGATCTACTTCCTGTGCGAGCTTGTCACACGGGTCAGGGTCTGCGTCGGGCGAGCTGCGGGCGCCTACCGCGAGCGGTCTTGTGACTTGGGTATCACGCCAAATCTCCAACGGTCGCTTCACCTTAACTGCGGCGCGAGGCTCCATGCTGATACTGCGAATCTCATCATGAGATCCCGATCGGCGCGAGACACGTGTCTCCTCCTCATTCGCTCTTTGTTTGTCAGTAAATGATAGTGTCGGCACCGGCGCAGCTTTTTCCACGCGTGGCCCACATGGCGCTGCCTGATTGGAGAAAGGCGAGCTGTCGCTTCGTCCGTCGGCGTGCCGCCTCGTTGGGCGCGCTTGAGTATTAACTGTGGCCCGATTCACCTGCCTCTTACTTGCCTATAAATAGGGGACGGGGGGCGATTTTTACTGCTGCGTAAAAAACAGCTCTCCCTTCTCCTTCTGCTTCTGCTTTCAGCTCGCAGCTCGCAGCGCGCTCACACCCCCTAGCTCTTATGGCATCTTCTGCTGCTGCTGCTTCCTCCAATGAGGAACCTCTCAACGTCACCCCAATTTCGGTGCTTGAACCTGGCAGCGAAGAGGTTCCCTCAAGGGAGCCCGCCGTTGTCTGGTTTAATGACATCGGCGGGGCGCCGATCCCTGCTAGCTTACGCTCCGCGGCGAACATTCCTCAGGAGCTCGCCATCCTGCCCTTCCCGCACTCTGGGAGGCCGCTCTCCGGTACGGTGGTCTCCGTGGGGCAGATTTGGTCAGGGCTCCGGCTACCCCTGAACCACCTTGCCAGCGAGCTACTGGAACTGGCGGGCTTGTGCCCTGCCCAGCTTCTAGGAAACTCATGGGGGATCCTCTACGGGCTTTCTCGAATTGAGGAAGCCCTCAACGTGAGGATCCCCCTCTCCTACCTCCTGAAGAAGTGGTTCCTCAAGCCAGGGACCACCTTCATTGAGGCGGGCTGCGGCCAGTTTTATCTCACTGGTCGCACCGGCGAGGTACTTCCGTTCACCGCCGTTGAGAACAAGGACCGGTACTGGAAACAGTATCCGTTCGTGATCGACGGCGACTGGCGAGGTCCTCAAGCCGGCGTCCCCTCTCTTCCCGGCAGACCGCCTCTCCCTGTCTTCAAGGAGATCGTGGAATACCGGCCCACGGGTAAGAAGTGCATCGCCGCAGCCCGTAAAAGATCGATCGACGAGGCGATTCTGGACTTCCTCGGGGGTCGAACCCTCGAGAAGGTCCTCCCGCCGGACTTCGCCTTTCTCTGGAAGGATCTACGGACCGGAACCATCACCACCCGACAGAAGGTGATGCGGAAGAAGGTTGCGGTCTCCCGGCCTGCTGCCGTGACCTCCGCTGCGGGGACCTCGGCGAAGAAGGGGAAGAAGCGGGCTTTCCCCATCCAGGTCGCCGACAAAGACACCCTCGAGATGCTCCACGAGGAGCATGTCGCGCCACCGCTGCTACCAACCCGCGAAGCGGCCACAGGTCAGGCGACCTCTCTTTCTCTCATTTCTCCGAGGGCCCCAGTCCCAGAGCCTCGGCGTCGTCGCATTTCCTTCGTCGAGCCCGAGGATCCACGCGTCGAGCTTCTTCTCAGCATGGCGGAAGTGGAGTCCCCAATGGCTGAAGTGCTGATGCGCGGATTCCCGGGCGACCTAACTAAAACTCTCTTTGTTGCGGTGATGAACCCAGAGGAGGGCGCTCCACGGAAGAAGTCGAAGAAGAAAAAGACTCCTCCAGCCCGCCCGTCGGGAGAGGACACCATTGTTCGGGAGGCTCGTGAAGCCTTCCAGCGAATCGTTGAGGAGCGGAGGAAGGCCGCCCTTACGGAGGCGGGCTTGGGATCAGCCGATGATCTCAGCACGACCTCCAGCTCCGACGACAAGCGGGCTGCGGAAGATGAGCCCGCGACTGCAACTGCGGGGCCTCCCCCGCCCTTCGAGGGACCGGCTCCGGCGGGCTCAAGCCTTCCGCCTGCTCCGAGCGCGACACCAACACCGGCCGCGCCCGCTCCCAGCACGCCCGCGCCTGCGCCTGCGCCCTCTGCTGCCAGCGCGCCTGCGCCCGAGCCCGCGCCTGCGCCTACGCCCGAGTCCGTGCCCGAGCCCGCGCCTGCGCCTGCGCCCGAGCCCGTCCCCGAGCCCGCGCCTGCTCCTGCGCACGCGCCCGAGCCCGCGCCTGTCAGCATGCCTGCGCCCGATCCCTTGCTCGAGCCTGCGCCTGTCCTTAGCGCGCCTGTGCCCGAGCCCGCGCCTGCGCATGCTATTAGTGCGCCCGCGCCCGGGCCCGCTCCTGCCATTCTCGAGGTTCCTCCTATCCCGGAGCTGGGCGGGTTGGTCTACTGGTCTCCGGACCTGGGGACCATCCTGGACGATCTTCCGAGCTCCAGCTCGGAAGCATCAGACCTGGGTGTGCTCGAAGAAGGGCAGATCGCCACGCCATCTTTGGCCGCTGAAGAGGGTCCCAGCGCCCAAGGGGTTGAGGCCGCTCCGATCGTGGCCCCCGCGGTGCTTGAGCCCGCTGATGCTGCCTCCACCTCGCCTCCTCCGGTCGCTCCGATCGAGGGAAACCAGGCGGGCTCCTCCTCAGGCGGCCCTGAGCGCCCCCCCTACTATACGCGGGATATCTTGGGGCGCAACATTTTCGCCCGGACTCCCTACATCGTCCTTATCAACCGGCTCGTCGAGGTAAGATTTACTTCTGTGCTCCCTTGGCTTACATCCCTTTCCTGTTCTAATTTTCTTCTAACTCCACCGTTTTACTTTGCCATAGGTGGAGCGGGTCAGTCGGGCTCTCACCGATGAGGTCGCTGGCGTGGCGGGGGATACTATCGCCCTCTATGATGAGACTCTCTATAGCTCGGAGAGGAGAGTAGACGAGCATATCCATCAGCTTCATCAGTCGGACCGATCTGGCGAGCTCCAAGCTGAGGTGGACCGACTGCGCCAGCAGGCCGCCTCTGTTGATACAGAGGTTGTCCAGCTGCGCCAGCGGGCTGCCACTCTCACCACGGGGCTAGCCTCGGTCAAAGACGCTCACGCCCGCGCCCTCACGGACCTACAAGAGGCGACCAAGGCTAAAGAGGCCGCCCAGAAAGAGACCCTCGAGCTCCGCAGTCAGGTGGCGGCCTCCCGGGATGAGATCGCGGCGCTGAAGGAGGCACATCTTCGCGACCTCAACTCCCAGCGAGAGCGCCTCCAGTCGCAGTTGGGCGAGCTTCTCAAGAAGGGCGCGCTGGACGCTATCGAGAAGTACAAGGCCGAAAGGTCGAAGAAGAGGAAGCGCGACGGTGACGACGAGGGCGCTGGCGCGGGCCCAGCTTAGGCTGTATCTCTTTGTAATCTTTTTGTAATCTTTAACCAATGAATGAAAGGAAACTTTTTGAGTCCGCCTGTTTCTTTCTTTCTCTGTCTCGTTCATGAGTCCGCTTTTGGGGTTTCGCAGCGATCTCGAGAGTGATACCCCGGGCGAGGTAGCTAATTCGATTCAACCTTTTTATTTTAAAGTATATGCAAACGAAAAACTCGGTATGCTCGCAAAGACGCAATTAGTCTCTGAGCCCGGAAAACGATAAGCAAACCAAACGATTTCAAAAGCTTCCCTACACTCAGAGACTTAAACCATTTTTTATTTTTAAAGGAAACTAATAAGTGCTAGCTGCCCCCTGCCCGGTTAATTTCTCTCAATGATCCTGCTTGGTGGGCTCGCCCTTCGAGGGGTATGCCAACGCCAGGATGCTTCCGTTCATGGCTGGTGAACGCGAAGGATCCTGGTTAGGTTTAGAGTCCATTTGGCAGCAGACTTCCCCGGGAAGCTCAAGGTCGCCCACTGGCTGCCTCTGAGGATCCCGGTCTTGCTTTGAGTCCACACAACGGCGGACTGCCCCGGGAAGCTCAAGGTCGCCCACTGGCTGCCTCTGAGGATCCCGGTCTCGCTTTAAGTCCGCACAACGGCGGACTACCCCGGGAAGCTCAAGGTCGCCCACTGGCTGCCTCTGAGGATCCCGGTCTTGCTTTAAGTTCGCACAACGGCGGACTGCCCCGGGAAGCTCAAGGTCGCCCACTGGCTGCCTCTGAGGATCCCGGTCTTGCTTTAAGTCCGCACAACGGCGGACTGCCCCGGGAAGCTCAAGGTCGCCCACTGGCTGCTTCTGAGGATCCCGGTCTTACTTTAAGTCCGCACAACGGCGGACTGCCTTGTAGATCAAGCGAGCTCTTGTAATGCCAAGCTTCCGAGTTAGATTCTTTGTTGAAACCTCTATCGTTTATTCATAACTTCAGAAAATAATTTACAAAAATTTCCTTAGGCATAAAACTTGCGAAGGTGCAGAGCGTTCCAAGGTCGCTCTAACAGGTCGCCTCCAGCGGTCATCAACCGGTAAGCCCCCGAGCTTCCTGCTTCATGTACTATGTAGGGGCCTTCCCAGTTCGCTGCGATCTTTCCTGCATTAGGCTCTTGTGTGTTTGCGAACACCTTTCTCATCACCAGATCGCCAGCCTTGAATGCCCGATGGCAGACTCTCTTGTCGTAGGCGCGCTTCATTTCCTGTCTATATCCGGCGAGGTGTAAATTGGCGCGCTCTCGCTTTTCTTCGAGCTGATCAAGGGAGTCGGCGAGCAGAGCGTCATTATCGACCTCATCTGCAGTGAGCTTTCTTTCGGTCGGCAGCTCGGCTTCGATGGGTAGTACCGCTTCACATCCGTAAGTTAGGCTGAAGGGTGATTCGTTGGTCGAGCGACGTGGAGTGGTACGATAGGCCCATAGCACGCCGTCAAGCTCCTGCTCCCACAGTCCTTTCTTTCCTTCCAACCTTTTCTTGAGGTTGTCTAGGATTACACGGTTCGTAGCTTCAGCCTGCCCGTTGCTTTGAGGGTACCTTGGGGACGAGAACCTTAGGTCGACCCCATATTCAACACAAAAGCTTCTGATCAAGCGATTGTCGAATTGGCGACCATTGTCGGTGATTAGTACTCGGGGCAGCCCAAAGCGGCAGAAGATATTCTTCCAAAGGAAGTCCTTTACTTGCTTCTCACCAATTTTAGCTAGCGGGACCGCTTCCACCCATTTGGTGAAGTAGTCCGTAGCTACTAAGATGAATTTCTTCTGGCGGGCTGACACGGGGAAAGGTCCCACAATGTCCAACCCCCATTGCTGGAAAGGCCAAGGGCTCGCCAGAGGGTGTAGTTCTTCTGCGGGCATATGATTCGTCGTGGCGTGCTTCTGGCATTGGATGCACCTCTGGGCGACCTTCAAAGCGTCTTGCTCCAGAGTGGGCCACCAGTACCCTTGCCTTCGTACTTTCGCAGCTAGAGATCGCCCACCAGCGTGGTTTCCCAGCTCGCCAGAGTGGATGCAATCCAGTGCTTCTTCGGTCTCCGGGCTCTCGATGCAACGAAGATTCGGCCCGCCAAAAGATCTTCGAAAAAGGCGATCCCAGCGAATGAGATAGCGACCAGCGCATTTCTCCACTCGCCGGACTTCCTCTCTTCCTTCTGGAAGCTCGCCCTTCTGAAGAAAACGAAGAATGGGAGCGGTCCATCCACCGGGCGATACATCAGCAGAAACTTGGTTAACAGCGGGCTCCATCATTTGGAGCCGAGACTGATTTTGGACCTCGATTAGAATCTGGCGAGCTTCTGATGTTCCCAGCAAGGAGGCGGCGTTTGCCAAGGCATCAGCTCGCCTATTATCGGCTCGCGGAATTTACTCGAAAGAGATCTCTTCGAACTCCGCGGCCTTGCCTTTCACTAGATCTACGTAGCCCGCCATTCGTGCATCCCGGGAGGCGTACTCCCCATTGATTTGGCAAATAATTAGCTGGGAATCACTAAAGACTTTCAAGCGTTTGGCGCCTACCTCTTGAGCGAGCTCCAAACCAGCCAGCAGTGCCTCATACTCCGCCTCATTATTGGTAGCAGCAAAATCCAGCCGGACTGATTTCTCCAAAAGTACCGACTGGGCGATCAGTGAGACCCCGATCCCAGCCCCCAAAGCGTTGGAGGATCCATCAACGAATAATTCCCAGCCCGCCACCTCAGAACGCTTAGCTGGAGGAAGCTCGCCTTGGTTGTCCAAGAACCTCGCCTTCCCAGGGTGCGCCTCAGTTGGCTCATCCTCCTGGTACTGGATTGGCTCTTCTATGGGAAAGTCCGCCAAGAAATCGGCGAGAGCCTGTCCTTTGACAGCAACTCAAGGGACATACTCCAAACCTTAGGCGGCGAGCTCGGCAGACCATCGATACAACCTGCCGGCTACCGAAGGCCTGGAGAGCACGCTCTTCAGTGGGTGCTCTGTGATGACTTTGACGGCGTGCGTCGAGAAGTAGGGGTGAAGTTTCCTCGCGGTAAGGACCAAGGCCAATGCGACCTTCTCGATTGGTCGATACCGGAGCTCGGCGGGAAGCATTGTGTGGCTCACAAAGTAGACTGGCCGCTCTACCTTTGCTTCTTCCACTACAAGGACCCCGCTTACTGCACTCTCCGTGACCGCGAGATATACGCCAAGCTCGGCGCCATCTTTTGGTGCCGCTAGAATCGGCGGGCTCGCCAGATAGTCCTTTATCTTCTGAAAGGCACGGTCGCATTTTTCATCCCAACAAATGCTCGCTCCTTTTCGCAGCAGCTCGAAAAGAGGTCGGCAATTATCTGAGGATTTGGATATAAACCGATTGAGCACGGTGATTCGCCCGCTCAATCTCTGGACTTCCTGCCGGGTTCTTGGAGCGGGCATTTCGACAAGTGCTCGGATTTGCCCAGGGTCGGCCTCGATCCCCCTGTGGGTGACCAGGTACCCGAGGAATTTCCCCGAAGTCACCCCGAATGCGCACTTCGCCGGGTTCAGCCTCATTCGGTACTTTCTCAGTATTTCGAAGGTTTCGCGGAGGTCGGCGACATGCCCTCCTCGCTCTCGACTCTTTACCAGAAGGTCGTCAACATAAACCTCGACATTTCTGCCGATCTGATTTTTAAACATCTGAGTGACTAACCTTTGGTATGTCGTTCCAGCGTTCTTAAGTCCGAAAGGCATCACTCGATAGCAGTATAGCTTCTGGTAGGCCGCTCCAGAGTAGAAAGCGGTCTTCTCCTGATCTTTGGGGTGGAGGGGTATCTGGTTATACCCTGAGTATCCATCCATGAAAGATAGAGCCCGGAACCCGACAGCTGCGTCGACCAGTGCGCCTATCCGAGGAAGAGGAAAACCGTCCTTCGGGCATGCCTTATTGAGGTCGGAGAAGTCAATGCACACTCTGACCGCTCTGCTCTTCTTGGGCACTGCCACGATATTGGAGATCCACTCAGGGAAGTGCGCCTCGCGTATGAAGCCAGCTCGCTCTAGCTTCTCTATTTCTGCTGCCACTGCGATGGATTTCACAGCAGGTATGTGCCGAGCTTTCTGCTTGACCGGCGGGAACTCCTTCACGGTGTGCAGACGATGACAGGCGACCTCTGGGTCAATCCCTGGCATGTCCGCGAAGCTCCAGGCGAATACGTCGCGGTATTCCCTGAGCAAGTTGGTTAGGGCTAGGACCTCGCCCTCGGTTAACGAGGTCCCGAGACTAACAATTCTCGGCCCTTCTTTGCCGCCAATATCGATCTCTTGAAGTGGTTCGGCGACCGGAAAACTTCCTCTCTTGGGGGTTGTTAGGCGACCTTCCTCCAACTTAAGATCCACACCGCTCCCACCCGAGGATGGAGTAGGGGACTTAGGCGAGGAGGCCCCCAACGGGCTCCCCAGGAGCTCGCTCGTACCGGGCGGTAATTGCTAGGAGGGTGCGGGCCTCTTGGCCTCGGCGACCTCCATGTCCATGAGGTGAGGGACATCCTGCTCACATCTGGTTGCGGTTACCTGATCTCCCCTAATAACTACGACCCCGCTCGTAGTTGGGAATTTGAGGGCCTGATGGTTGGGTGAAGATACCGCCTTCATCTGCCTTAGCCAAGGCCGCCCAAGGATGGCATTAAAGGCGGAATTCCCGTCCACTACCGCGAAGCGGACTTGACAAGCCTCCGAGCCCGCGGTCACGGTAAGGGTTATCTCTCCTGCCATTTTGGCGATCTCACCGGTGAATCCACTGAGGGAGCTCGTCAAGGGAGACAGGTCGGCAAGTCTCAACCCCATTCGCAGGTAGGCCGATAGAAAAAGGATGTCAACGGCGCTCCCCAAATCAACCAGAGCTCGCCTCACCTCGATGTTAGCCATCATCAGGCGTATGACGAGGGGGTCATTGTGGGGCGTAACGACCCCAGACATATCATCTTCTGAAAACCAGAGGAAATCGCGGGCTTCCACCCTTGGTGCTCGGAGTAAAGTAGGAGTTAGCGAGACGGAAAATACCTTCTGCGCTCGCTCCATCTCCCTGACTCGTCGGCGGGCTTCATTACTGGATCTCGGGCCGCTCAGCCGTCCGCTAATGGTGTGGTAGATCGTCGGTCCTCCCGGGGGAGGCATAGGTAAGGCGGGCTCCGCGAGTCTTGGGCGATCTCCCTCCCGAGGAGCTCGTTCTGGAATCACCTCGAACCTCCTCGGGGGCGAGATGAATTGGTTCAAGTGCCCCAAGGCGACCAAATCCTCCAGGTGGTTCTTCAGAGCCCGGCATCTGTTAGTGTGATGCCCAGGGCTTCGATGAAAAGCGCACCGCCGCGAGTTGTCGGTAGAGCCGGGCTCTCCGACCTATAGGCGTGGCGGGTACTGGAAGAAAGGCTCATTCCGAATCTGATGGAAGATTTGTCCCGGTGAGTGGGTCAACACGGTGAAGTCCCGCTCCCCAGGTCCCGGAGGCAGGCGCCAATTCGCCGGCCTTCCAGCAACCGCCGCGGGGGCTTCAGCGGGCTGTACTGCAGGAGCTGCGAGCTGTCCGGGCAAAGGTACCGTAAGTGGCACCTCCCTTCTCTCCACGGCCTTAACGACAAGAGGTCGCAGAACTGGAGGAGGTCGCTGCTCCACTGTCTTTCCCTTCCGATCTAGCACCACATCTTCGAGCTTGATGTATTGCTGGACCAGGGCGAATAGTTCGACCATTGTGCGAGGGTCCTTGATCACTAAAGCGTCGTGAAGCTTGCCCCCCTCGGGGAGGGCGCTTCTGAAAGCACTCACCACGGTACGATCCTGGCCTGCCGCGTCTTCCAGAGCGAGGTAGGCGCTTCGGAATCGCGTTGCGAAGCACCGGAGCGTTTCGGAAGTAAACAGAGACTCGATCCTCTTCGGGGGCTGCCTATTGCAGCGATACTGCTCCAAGAATAGCCTAGAGAGAGTTGGAAAGTCGGGGACCACGCCGGACGACAACTTGTGGAACCAATTCAATGCCGATCCAGTCAGACTGCTCGGGAACGCTCGGCACAAGACGTGGTCCTGGTCCTGGAAAAATAGAAGCTTTCTGTAGGCCAAGAGGTGGTCAACGGGATCCTGCGACCCGTCGAACAATACAAGCTTCGGGGGGGTCCAGTGGTGCGGAAAACCCCCTTGGTGGACCTCGCTAGTGAAGGGCGAGCTTCCTCCGTGGGCGGCGAGATCCTCCAGTAAATCCACTGGCGCACTAGATCGCTGCCAGTGCCCGGGGAGAAATCCCGAAGGTGGCTGCGCAGGTCCTAGGCGGCCGTGTGCACTCACTCTAGGGAGGTTCAAATCCACCCCGCGGCGACCCTCGGGGGCCACCGATCTGCGGCCTCCTGGCTGCTCGCCCGCGGATCCCTTCAGCGTGGCGGTTGGTCTATGGGAGGCCGTCGCCTCTCGAGGTTCGGAAGGTATAGCCACCGCGGGCTCTTTCCCTCGTCGTCGATGGCGCGGGTCACGATCTCTCTCTTGAGACCTTGCCTCCGACCCGTCAGAGTCGACGCTCCGGCTGCGGTGACGAGGGATGGTCGCGCGTGAGGTCGCCTGGTTGCTAGATCGCTGGGTTACAAGCTTCTGTAACCTTGTGAGTGGGGTCTCCTTCGCTCCACGCACGGCCGTCCTCTCAACCGGGGGTTCCGGACGGGAAGTTCGCCGTGCTGGTACGGTCGTGGGCAGACGCGACGAGATGGGAGGTCGCGCGGGGGATGCAGGCCTCGATGGTCCCGATCGCCGGCTCGCCGCCGGGGCCTGACGCAAGCGCGTCAACTCCTCCATCATTGCCCGCTGGGTGGCTAATATCTCCAACAGGAGCTGGTCACTGAGCGGGACAAGGGGCTGGGGAGTCTCAGCGGGGGGTTCGCTGTGCATAGACCCCATACGGGCCCTCGTCCGCCTGTGTCCTCTTATCGCCGGAGCCATCTTTGGGTTTACGAGAGCCGACGGTGTTCAACCGTGCGGTCGTGGGCGTTCTCGCAGGAACCAGTCGAAATCCCACATACGGCGCCAAATGTTTGGGGGATTTTTCACTGATCCTTGCGAGCCACCTGCAAGACAAAGAAAAGAGAACATGAGAACGGCTGGCTCCCTTAGGAGCGCAGACCCTTCGACGCTCAAGTCAGTCACGGGTGCACAAAGACGAGCTGTTGTATACCAAATGGGTAGGGAAATGGGTTTCGAACCTGTACTTTGGAGCCAGGGGGTGGGCATTTATAGACATTGGCGACCAATGGTGGCCCGGCACGTGGAGATTCTTCCAGGGCCTTCTAGACCCCCACGATCTAGCTCGCGTGGGTCTGACAGTCCTTGGTACTCGCGCCCTGACATTCTGTCGTCAAGCCTGCCAGACAGTTTGAGTGGGGGAGAGCATCTTTCTTGTCGCTGCCAGGTGGCTATTCTAGAATGTTCAAGTCTGGGCGGTCTCAGGGAGAATGCAAAGGCAAGCTTGCCCGGCACTGCTCCGCCCTTTCGTCCATATCTATCAAGAGTCGGACTTCGCGGAAGCGACTTCTTCGATAAACAGGGGCTGGGCAAGCTTGGGCGAGCTCCAGAGCGAGCATGGGCGAGCTCCTGAGCGAGCATGGGCGAGCTCCTACGCGAGCTAGGCGAGCTCCTGGGCGAGCATGAGCGAGCTCCTGCACGAGCTAGGCGAGCTCCTGGGCGAGCATGGGCGAGCTCTTGCGCAAGCTAGGCGAGCTCCTGAGCGAGCATGGGCGAGCTCCTGCACGAGCTAGGCGAGCTCCCGCGCGAGCTAGGCAAGCTTCTGAGTGAGCATGGGCGAGCTCCTTCACGAGCAAGGCGAGCTCCTGAGCGAGCATGGGCGAGCTCCTGCGCGAGCTAGGCGAGCTCCGGAACGAGCTATTGCCCTTGGGCCTCTTCAGCCCAATGTGGATCTCGCTCCACCGTCAAGATGATTTTGTGAGCTGCACTCAGATACAAGGTGTCCATCCAGCTCCCTGTGGGGGCGAGCTTCTTATGGGCTGAAAGGGCGAGCTCCTTGCGAGCTGGGAAGGGGGCGCGCTCGGCTTCCGAGGGTTCCAACTCCTGGACGGGCTCCTTCGAGAACTCTTTCTCAGGTGTTTGCAATGCTATCCAAGATATGTGGTTTTTGACTACCCCCAACACAATCCATTCTAATTCATTCGCACGATCAATTCTAATTCATTCGTATGATCCATTCTAATTCATTCTTACGATCTATTCTAATTCATTCGTTCGAATGTATCCATTCTAATTCATTCGAACGACTCATTCTAATTCATTCGTACGATCCATTTCTAATTCATTCGTACGATCCATTCTACTTCATTCGCTCGAATGTATCCATTCTAATTCATTCATGCAATCCATTCTAATTCATTCGCACGATCAATTCTAATTCATTCGTATGATCCATTCTAATTCATTCCTACGATCTATTCTAATTCATTCGTTCGAATGTATCCATTCTAGTTCATTCGTACGATTCATTCTAATTCATTCGTACGATCCATTCTAATTCATTCGTACGATCCATTCTACTTCATTCGCACGAATGTATCCATTCTATTTCATTCGTACAATCCATTCTAATTCATTCGCACGATCAATTCTAATTCATTCGTATGATCCATTCTAATTCATTCCTACGATCTATTCTAATTCATTCGTTCGAATGTATCCATTCTAATTCATTCGTACGATTCATTCTAATTCATTCGTACGATCCATTCTAATTCATTCGTATGATCCATTCTACTTCATTCGCACAAATGTATCCATTCTAATTCATTCGTACAATCCATTCTAATTCATTCGCACGATCAATTCTAATTCATTCGTATGATCCATTCTAATTCATTCCTACGATCTATTCTAATTCATTCGTTCGAATGTATCCATTCTAATTCATTCGTACGATTCATTCTAATTCATTCGTACGATCCATTCTAATTCATTCGTACGATCCATTCTACTTTATTCGCACGAATGTATCCATTCTAATTCATTCGTACAATCCATTCTAATTCATTCGCACGATCAATTCTAATTCATTCGTATGATCCATTCTAATTCATTCCTACGATCTATTCTAATTCATTCGTTCGAATGTATCCATTCCAATTCATTCGTACGATTCATTCTAATTCATTCGTACGATCCATTCTAATTCATTCGTACAATCCATTCTACTTCATTCGCACGAATGTATCCATTCTAATTCATTCGTACAATCCATTCTAATTCATTCGCACGATCAATTGTAATTCATTCGTATGATCCATTCTAATTCATTCCTATGATCTATTCTAATTCATTCGTTCGAATGTATCCATTCTAATTCATTCGTACGATTCATTCTAATTCATTCGTACGATCCATTCTAATTCATTCATACGATCTATTCTACTTCATTCGCACGATCAATTCTAATTCATTCGTATGATCCATTCTAATTCATTCCTATGATCTGTTCTAATTCATTCGTTCGAATGTATCCATTCTAATTCATTCGTACGATTCATTTTAATTCATTCGTACGATCCATTCTAATTCATTCATACGATCTATTCTAATTCATTCGCACGATCAATTCTAATTCATTCGTATGATCCATTCTAATTCATTCCTAAGATCTATTCTAATTCATTCGTTCGAATGTATCCATTCTAATTCATTCTTACGATTCATTCTAATTCATTCGTATGATCCATTCTAATTCATTTGTACGATCCATTCTACTTCATTCGCACGAATGTATCCATTCTAATTCATTCGTACAATCCATTCTAATTCATTCGCACGATCAATTCTAATTCATTCGTATGATCCATTCTAATTCATTCCTACGATCTATCCTAATTCATTCGTTCGAATGTATCCATTCTAATTCATTCGTACGATTCATTCTAATTCATTCGTATGATCCATTCTAATTCATTCGTACGATCCATTCTACTTCATTCGCACGAATGTATCCATTCTAATTCATTCGTACAATCCATTCTAATTCATTCGCACGATCATTTCTAATTCATTCGTATGATCCATTCTAATTCATTCCTACAATCTATTCTAATTCATTCGTTCGAATGTATCGATTCTAATTCATTCGTACGATTCATTCTAATTCATTCGTACGATCCATTCTAATTCATTCGTACGATCCATTCTACTTCATTCGTACGAATGTATCCATTCTAATTCATTCGTACAATCCATTCTAATTCATTCGCACGATCAATTCTAATTCATTCGTATGATCCATTCTAATTCATTCCTACGATCTATTCTAATTCATTTGTTCGAATGTATCCATTCTAATTCATTCGTACGATTCATTCCAATTCATTCGTACGATCCATTCTAATTCATTCGTACGATCCATTCTACTTCATTCGCACGAATGTATCCATTCTAATTCATTCGTACAATCCATTCTAATTCATTCGCACGATCAATTCTAATTCATTCGTATGATCCATTCTAATTCATTCCTACGATCTATTCTAATTCATTCGTTCGAATGTATCCATTCTAATTCATTCGTACGATTCATTCTAATTCATTCGTACGATCCATTCTAATTCATTCGTACGATCCATTCTACTTCATTCGCACGAATGTATCCATTCGTGCGAATGAATTAGAATGGATTGTATGAATGAATTAGAATGGATCGTATGAATGAATTAGAATGGATCGTGCGAATGAATTAGAATGGATACATTCGTGCGAATGAATTAGAATAGATCGTAGGAATGAATTAGAATGGATCATACGAATGAATTAGAATTGATCGTAGGAATGAATTAGAATGGATTGTACGAATGAATTAGAATGGATCGTATGAATGAATTAGAATGAATCGTACGAATGAATTAGAATGGAAACATTCGAACGAATGAATTAGAATAGATCGTAGGAATGAATTAGAATGGATCATACGAATGAATTATAATTGATCGTGCGAATGAATTAGAATGGATTATACGAATGAATTAGAATGGATACATTCGTGCGAATGAAGTAGAATGGATCGTACGAATGAATAAGAATGGATCGTACGAATGAATCAGAATGGATCGTACGAATGAATTAGAATGGATACATTCGAACGAATGAATTAGAATAGATCGTAAGAATGAATTAGAATGGATCGTACGAATGAATTAGAATGGATCGTACGAATGAATTAGAATGGATACATTCGAACGAATGAATTAGAATAGATCGTAGGAATGAATTAGAATGGATCATAAGAATGAATTAGAACTGATCGTGCGAATGAATTAGAATGGATTGTACGAATGAATTAGAATGGATACATTCGTGCGAATAGAGTAGAATGGATCGTACGAATGAATTAGAATGGATCGTACGAATGAATTAGAATGGATACATTCGAACGAATGAATTAGAATAGATCGTAGGAATGAATTAGAATGGATCATACGAATGAATTAGAATTGATCGTGCGAATGAATTAGAATGGATCGTACGAATGAATTAGAATTGATACATTCGTGTGAATGAAGTAGAATGGATCGTACGAATGAATTAGAATGGATCGTACGAATGAATTAGAATGAATCGTACGAATTAATTAGAATGGATACATTCGAACGAATGAATTAGAATAGATCGTAGAAATGAATTAGAATGGATCATACGAATGAATTAGAATTGATCGTGCGAATGAATTAGAATGGATTGTACGAATCAATTAGAATGGATACATTCGTGCGAATGAAGTAGAATGGATCGTACGAATGAATTAGAATGGATCGTAGGAATGAATTAGAATGAATCGTACGAATGAATTAGAATGGATACATTCGAAAAAATGAATTAGAATAGATCGTAGGAATGAATTAGAATGGATACATTCGAACGAATGAATTAGAATAGATCGTAGGAATGAATTAGAATGGATCATACGAATGAATTAGAATTGATCGTGCGAATGAATTAGAATGGATTGTACGAATGAATTAGAATGGATACATTCGTGCGAATGAAGTAGAACGGATCGTACGAATGAATTAGAATGGATCGTACGAATGAATTAGAATGAATCGTACGAATGAATTAGAATGGATCGTACGAATGAATTAGAATGGATACATTCATGCGAATGAATTAGAATGGATCATACGAATGAATTATAATGGATCGAACGAATAAATTAGAATGGATCATACGAATGAATTAGAATTGATCGTGCGAATGAATTAGAATGGATTGTACGAATGAATTAGAATGGATACATTCGTGCGAATGAAGTAGAATGGATCGTACGAATGAATTAGAATGGATCATACGAATGAATTAGAATGAATCGTACGAATGAATTAGAATGGATCGTACGAATGAATTAGAATGGATCCATTCGTGCGAATGAAGTAGAATGGATCGTACGAATGAATTAGAATGGATCGTACGAATGAATCAGAATGGATCGTACGAATGAATTAGAATGAATCATACGAATGAATTAGAATGGATACATTCGAACGAATGAATTAGAATAGATCGCAGGAATGAATTAGAATGGATCATACGTATGAATTAGAATTGATCGTGCGAATGAATTAGAATGGATTGTACAAATGAATTAGAATGGATACATTCGTGCGAATGAAGTAGAATGGATCGTACAAATGAATTAGAATGGATCGTACGAATGAATTAGAATGAATCGTACGAATGAATTAGGATGGATACATTCGAACGAATGAATTAGAATAGATCGTAGGAATTAATTAGAATGGATCATACGAATGAATTAGAATTGATCGTGCGAATGAATTAGAATGGATTGCACGAATAAATTAGAATGGATACATTCGTGCGAATGAAGTAGAATGGATCGTACGAATGAATCAGAATGGATCGTACGAATGAATTAGAATGAATCGTACGAATGAATTAGAATGGAAACATTCGTATGAATGAATTAGAATAGATTGTACGAATGAATTAGAATGGATACATTCGTGCGAATGAAGTAGAATGGATCGTACGAATGAATTAGAATGGATCGTACGAATGAATTAGAATGAATCGTACGAATAAATTAGAATGGATACATTCGAACGAATGAATTAGAATAGATCGTAGGAATGAATTAGAATGGATCATACGAATGAATTAGAATTGATCGTGCGAATGAATTAGAATGGATTGTACGAATGAATTAGAATGGATACATTCGTGCGAATGAAGTAGAATGGATCGTACGAATGAATTAGAATGGATCGTACGAATGAATTAGAATGAATCATACGAATGAATTAGAATGGATCGTACAATCCATTCTAATTCATTCGTACAATCCATTCTAATTCATTCGCACGATCAATTCTAATTCATTCGTATGATCCATTCTAATTCATTCCTACGTTCTATTCTAATTCATTCGTTCGAATGTATCCATTCTAATTCATTCGTATGATTCATTCTTATTCATTCGTACGATCCATTCTAATTCATTCGTACGATCCATTCTACTTTATTCGCACGAATGTATCCATTCTAATTCATTCGTACAATCCATTCTAATTCATTCGCACGATCAATTCTAATTCATTCGTATGATCCATTCTAATTCATTCCTACGATCTATTCTAATTTATTCGTTCGAATGTATCCATTCTAATTCATTCGTACGATTCATTCTAATTCATTCGTACGATCCATTCTAATTCATTCGTACGATCCATTCTACTTCATTCGCACGAATGTATCCATTCTAATTCATTCGTACAATCCATTCTAATTCATTCGCACGATCAATTCTAATTCATTTGTACGATCCTTTCTAATTCATTCGTACGATCCATTCTACTTCATTCGCACGAAAATATCCATTCTAATTCATTCGTACAATCCATTCTAATTCATTCGCACGATCAATTCTAATTCATTCGTATGATCCATTCTAATTCATTCCTACGATCTATTCTAATTCATTCGTTCGAATGTTTCCATTCTAATTCATTCGTACGATTCATTCTAATTCATTCATACGATCCATTCTGATTCATTCTACTTCATTCGCACGAATGTATCCATTCTAATTCATTCGTACAATCCATTCTAATTCATTCGCACGATCAATTCTAATTCATTCATATGATTCATTCTAATTCATTCGTACAATCTATTCTAATTCATTCGTTCCAATGTATCCATTCTAATTCATTCGTACGATTCATTCTAATTCATTCGTACGATCCATTCTAATTCATTCGTACGATCCATTCTACTTCATTCGCACGAATGTATCCATTCTAATTCATTCGTACAATCCATTCTAATTCATTCGCACGATCAATTCTAATTCATTCGTATGATCCATTCTAATTCATTCCTACGTTCTATTCTAATTCATTCGTTCGAATGTATCCATTCTAATTCATTCATACGATTCATTCTAATTCATTCGTACGATCCATTCTAATTCATTCGTACGATCCATTCTACTTCATTCGCACGAATGTATCCATTCTAATTCATTCGTACAATCCATTCTAATTCATTCGCACGATCAATTCTAATTCATTCGTATGATCCATTCTAATTCATTCCTACGATCTATTCTAATTCATTCGTTCGAATGTATCCATTCTAATTCATTCGTACGATTCATTCTAATTCATTCGTACGATCCATTCTAATTCATTCGTACGATCCATTCTACTTCATTCGCACGAATGTATCCATTCTAATTCATTCGTACAATCCATTCTAATTCATTCGCACGATCATTTCTAAGTCATTCGTATGATCCATTCTAATTCATTCCTACGATCTATTCTAATTCATTCGTTCGAATGTATCCATTCTAATTCATTCGTACGATTCATTCTAATTCATTCGTACGATCCATTCTAATTCATTCGTACGCGTACGAATGAATCAGAATGGATCGTACGAATGAATTAGAATGAATCGTACGAATGAATTAGAATGGATACATTCGTGCGAATGAAGTAGAATGGATCGTACGAATGAATTAGAATAGATCGTACGAATGAATTAGAATGAATCGTACACGAATGTATCCATTCTAATTCATTCGTACAATCCATTCTAATTCATTCGCACGATCAATTCTAATTCATTCGTATGATCCATTCTAATTCATTCCTACGATCTATTCTAATTCATTCGTTCAAATGTTTCCATTCTAATTCATTCGTGCGAATGAATTAGAATGGATCGTACGAATGAATTAGAATGAATCGTACGAATGAATTAGAATGAATCGTACGAATGAATTAGAATGGAAACATTCGAACGAATGAATTAGAATAGATCGTAGGAATGAATTAGAATGGATCATACGAATGAATTAGAATTGATCGTGCGAATGAATTAGAATGGATTGTACGAATGAATTAGAATGGATACATTCGTGCGAATGAAGTAGAATGGATCGTATGAATGAATTAGAATGGGATCGTACGAATGAATTTGAATGGATCGTACAAGTCATTCTAATTCATTCGCACAATCAATTCTAATTCATTCGTATGATCCATTCTAATTCATTCCTATGATCTATTCTAATTCATTCGTTCGAATGTATCCTTTCTAATTCATTCGTATGATCCATTCTAATTCATTCGTACGATCAATTCTAATTCATTCGTACGATTCATTATAATTTATTCGTTCGAATGTATCCATTCTAATTCATTCGTACGAATGAATTAGAATGGAAACATTTGAACAAATGAATTAGAATAGATTGTACGAATGAATTAGAATGAATCATACGAATGAATTAGAATTGATCGTGCGAATGAATTAGAATGGATTGTACGAATGAATTAGAATGGATACATTCGTGCGAATGAAGTAGAATGAATCAGAATGGATCGTACGAATGAATTAGAATGAATCATACGAATGAATTAGAATGGAAACATTCGAACGAATGAATTAGAATAGATCGTAGGAATGAATTAGAATGGATCATATGAATGAATTAGAATTGATCGTGCGAATGAATTAGAATGGATTGTACGAATGAATTAGAATGGATACATTCGTGCGAATGAAGTAGAATGGATCGTACGAATGAATTAGAATGGATCGTACGAATGAATTAGAATTGATCGTGCGAATGAATTAGAATGGATTGTACGAATGAATTAGAATGGATACATTCGTGCGAATGAAGTAGAATGGATCGTACGAATGAATTAGAATAGATCGTACGAATGAATTAGAATGAATCGTACGAATGAATTAGAATGGATACATTCGAACGAATAAATTAGAATAGATCGTAGGAATGAATTAGAATGGATCATACGAATGAATTAGAATTGATCGTGCGAATGAATTAGAATGGATTGTATGAATGAATTAGAATGGATACATTCGTGCGAATGAAGTAGAATGGATCGTACGAATGAATTAGAATGGATCGTACGAATGAATTAGAATGAATCGTACGAATGAATTAGAATAGATCGTAGGAATGAATTAGAATGGATCATACGAATGAATTAGAATTGATCGTGCGAATGAATTAGAATGGATTGTACGAATGAATAAGAATGGATTATACGATCCATTCTAATTCATTCGTATGATTCATTCTAATTCATTCGTACGATCCATTCTAATTCATTCGTACGATCCATTCTACTTCATTCGCACGAATGTATCCATTCTACTTCATTCGTACAATCCATTCTAATTCATTCGCACGATCAATTCTAATTCATTTGTATGATCCATTCTAATTCATTCCTACGATCTATTCTAATTCATTCGTTCGAATGTATCCATTCTAATTCATTCGTACGATTCATTCTAATTCATTCGTACGATCCATTCTAATTCATTCGTATGATCCATTCTACTTCATTCGCACGAATGTATCCATTCTAATTCATTCGTACAATCCATTCTACTTCATTCGCACGAATGTATCCATTCTAATTCATTCGTACAATCCATTCTAATTCATTCGCACGATCAATTCTAATTCATTCGTATGATCCATTCTATTTCATTCGCACGAATGTATCCATTGTAATTCCGTATGATCCATTCTAATTCATTCCTACGATCTATTCTAATTCATTCGTTCGAATGTATGCATTCTAATTCATTCATACGATTCAATCTAATTCATTCGTACGATCCATTCTATTTCATTCGTACGATCCATTCTACTTCATTCGCACGAATGTATCCATTGTAATTCCGTATGATCCATTCTAATTCATTCCTACGATCTATTCTAATTCATTCGTTCGAATTTATCCATTCTAATTCATTCGTACGATTCATTCTAATTCATTCGTACGATCCATTCTAATTCATTCGTACGATCCATTCTACTTCATTCGCTCGAATGTATCCATTCTAATTCATTCGTGCAATCCATTCTAATTCATTCGCACGATCAATTCTAATTCATTCGTATGATCCATTCTAATTCATTCCTACGATCTATTCTAATTCATTCGTTCGAATGTATCCATTCTAATTCATTCGTACGATTCATTCTAATTCATTCGTACGATCCATTCTAATTCATTCGTACGATCCATTCTACTTCATTCGCACGAATGTATCCATTCTAATTCATTCGTACAATCCATTCTAATTCATTCGCACGATCATTTCTAATTCATTCGTATGATCCATTCTAATTCATTCCTACGATCTATTCTAATTCATTCGTTCGAATGTATCCATTCTAATTCATTCGTACGATTCATTCTAATTCATTCGTACGATCCATTCTAATTCATTCGTACGCGTACGAATGAATCAGAATGGATCGTACGAATGAATTAGAATGAATCGTACGAATGAATTAGAATGGATACATTCGTGCGAATGAAGTAGAATGGATCGTACGAATGAATTAGAGTAGATCGTACGAATGAATTAGAATGAATCGTACACGAATGTATCCATTCTAATTCATTCGTACAATCCATTCTAATTCATTCGCACGATCAATTCTAATTCATTCGTATGATCCATTCTAATTCATTCCTACGATCTATTCTAATTTATTCGTTCGAATGTTTCCTTTCTAATTCATTCGTGCGAATGAATTAGAATGGATCGTACGAATGAATTAGAATGAATCATACGAATGAATTAGAATGAATCGTACGAATGAATTAGAATGGAAACATTCGAACGAATGAATTAGAATAGATCGTAGGAATGAATTAGAATGGATCATACGAATGAATTAGAATTGATCGTGCGAATGAATTAGAATGGATTGTACGAATGAATTAGAATGGATACATTCGTGCGAATGAAGTAGAATGGATCGTATGAATGAATTAGAATGGGATCGTACGAATGAATTTGAATGGATCGTACAATCCATTCTAATTCATTCGCACAATCAATTCTAACTCATTCGTATGATCCATTCTAATTCATTCCTATGATCTATTCTAATTCATTCGTTCGAATGTATCCTTTCTAATTCATTCGTATGATCCATTCTAATTCATTCGTACGATCAATTCTAATTCATTCGTACGATTCATTATAATTTATTCGTTCGAATGTATCCATTCTAATTCATTCGTACGAATGAATTAGAATGGATACATTCGAACAAATGAATTAGAATAGATTGTACGAATGAATTAGAATGAATCATACGAATGAATTAGAATTGATCGGGCGAATGAATTAAAATGGATTGTACGAATGAATTAGAATGGATACATTCGTGCAAATGAAGTAGAATGAATCAGAATGGATCGTACGAATGAATTAGAATGAATCATACGAATGAATTAGAATGGAAACATTCGAACGAATGAATTAGAATAGATCGTAGGAATGAATTAGAATGGATCATATGAATGAATTAGAATTGATCGTGCGAATGAATTAGAATGGATTGTACGAATGAATTAGAATGGATACATTCGTGCGAATGAAGTAGAATGGATCGTACGAATTAATTAGAATGGATCGTACGAATGAATTAGAATTGATCGTGCGAATGAATTAGAATGGATTGTACGAATGAATTAGAATGGATACATTCGTGCGAATGAAGTAGAATGGATCGTACGAATGAATTAGAATAGATCGTACGAATGAATTAGAATGAATCGTACGAATGAATTAGAATGGATACATTCGAACGAATAAATTAGAATAGATCGTAGGAATGAATTAGAATGGATCATACGAATGAATTAGAATTGATCGTGCGAATGAATTAGAATGGATTGTATGAATGAATTAGAATGGATACATTCGTGCGAATGAAGTAGAATGGATCGTACGAATGAATTAGAATGGATCGTACGAATGAATTAGAATGAATCGTACGAATGAATTAGAATAGATCGTAGGAATGAATTAGAATGGATCATACGAATGAATTAGAATTGATCGTGCGAATGAATTAGAATGGATTGTACGAATGAATAAGAATGGATTGTACGATCCATTCTAATTCATTCGTATGATTCATTCTAATTCATTCGTACGATCCATTCTAATTCATTCGTACGATCCATTCTACTTCATTCGCACGAATGTATCCATTCTACTTCATTCGTACAATCCATTCTAATTCATTCGCACGATCAATTCTAATTCATTCGTATGATCCATTCTAATTCATTCCTACGATCTATTCTAATTCATTCGTTCGAATGTATCCATTCTAATTCATTCGTACGATTCATTCTAATTCATTCGTACGATCCATTCTAATTCATTCGTATGATCCATTCTACTTCATTCGCACGAATGTATCCATTCTAATTCATTCGTACAATCCATTCTACTTCATTCACACGAATGTTTCCATTCTAATTCATTCGTACAATCCATTCTAATTCATTCGCACGATCAATTCTAATTCATTCGTATGATCCATTCTAATTCATTCCTATGATCTATTCTAATTCATTCGTTCGAATGTATCCATTCTAATTCATTCGTACGATTCATTCTAATTCATTCGTACGATCCATTCTATTTCATTCGTACGATCCATTCTACTTCATTCGCACGAATGTATCCATTCTAATTCCGTATGATCCATTCTAATTCATTCCTACGATCTATTCTAATTCATTCGTTCGAATGTATGCATTCTAATTCATTCATACGATTCAATCTAATTCATTCGTACGATCCATTCTAATTCATTCGTACGATCCATTCTACTTCATTCGCTCGAATGTATCCATTCTAATTCATTCGTGCAATCCATTCTAATTCATTCGCACGATCAATTCTAATTCATTCGTATGATCCATTCTAATTCATTCCTACGATCTATTCTAATTCATTCGTTCGAATGTATCCATTCTAATTCATTCGTACGATTCATTCTAATTCATTCGTACGATCCATTCTAATTCATTCGTACGATCCATTCTACTTCATTCGCACGAATGTATCCATTCTAATTCATTCGTACAATCCATTCTAATTCATTCGCACGATCAATTCTAATTCATTCGTATGATCCATTCTAATTCATTCCTACGATCTATTCTAATTCATTCGTTCGAATGTATCCATTCTAATTCATTCGTACGATTCATTCTAATTCATTCGTACGATCCATTCTAATTCATTCGTACGATCCATTCTACTTCATTCGCACGAATGTATCCATTATAATTCATTCGTGCAATCCATTCTAATTCATTCGCATGATCAAGTCTAATTCATTCGTATGATCCATTCTAATTCATTCCTACGATCTATTCTAATTCATTCGTTCGAATGTATCCATTCTAATTCATTCGTACGATTCATTCTAATTCATTCGCACGATCCATTCTAATTCATTCGTACGCGTACGAATGAATCAGAATGGATCGTACGAATGAATTAGAATGAATCGTACGAATGAATTAGAATGGATACATTCGTGCGAATGAAGTAGAATGGATCGTACGAATGAATTAGAGTAGATCGTACGAATGAATTAGAATGAATCGTACACGAATGTATCCATTCTAATTCATTCGTACAATCCATTCTAATTCATTCGCACGATCAATTCTAATTCATTCGTATGATCCATTCTAATTCATTCCTACGATCTATTCTAATTCATTCGTTCGAATGTTTCCATTCTAATTCATTCGTGCGAATGAATTAGAATGGATCGTACGAATGAATTAGAATGAATCGTACGAATGAATTAGAATGGAAACATTCGAACGAATGAATTAGAATAGATCGTAGGAATGAATTAGAATGGATCATACGAATGAATTAGAATTGATCGTGCGAATGAATTAGAATGGATTGTACGAATGAATTAGAATGGATACATTCGTGCGAATGAAGTAGAATGGATCTTATGAATGAATTAGAATGGGATCGTACGAATGAATTTGAATGGATCGTACAACCCATTCTAATTCATTTGCACAATCAATTCTAATTCATTCGTATGATCCATTCTAATTCATTCCTATGATCTATTCTAATTCATTCGTTCGAATGTATCCTTTCTAATTCATTCGTATGATCCATTCTAATTCATTCGTACGATCAATTCTAATTCATTCGTACGATTCATTATAATTTATTCGTTCGAATGTATCCATTCTAATTCATTCGTACGAATGAATTAGAATGGATACATTCGAACAAATGAATTAGAATAGATTGTACGAATGAATTAGAATGAATCATACGAATGAATTAGAATTGATCGTGCGAATGAATTAGAATGGATTGTACGAATGAATTAGAATGGATACATTCGTGCGAATGAAGTAGAATGAATCAGAATGGATCGTACGAATGAATTAGAATGAATCATACGAATGAATTAGAATGGAAACATTCGAACGAATGAATTAGAATAGATCGTAGGAATGAATTAGAATGGATCATATAAATGAATTAGAATTGATCGTGCGAATGAATTAGAATGGATTGTACGAATGAATTAGAATGGATACATTCGTGCGAATGAAGTTGAATGGATCGTACGAATGAATTAGAATGGATCGTACGAATGAATTAGAATTGATCGTGCGAATGAATTAGAATGGATTGTACGAATGAATTAAATGGATACATTCGTGCGAATGAAGTAGAATGGATCGTACGAATGAATTAGAATAGATCGTACGAATGAATTAGAATGAATCGTACGAATGAATTAGAATGGATACATTCGAACGAATAAATTAGAATAGATCGTAGGAATGAATTAGAATGGATCATATGAATGAATTAGAATTGATCGTGCGAATGAATTAGAATGGAATGTATGAATGAATTAGAATGGATACATTCGTGCGAATGAAGTAGAATGGATCGTACGAATGAATTAGAATGGATCGTACGAATGAATTAGAATGAATCGTATGAATGAATTAGAATAGATCGTAGGAATGAATTAGAATGGATCATAAGAATGAATTAGAATTGATCGTGCGAATGAATTAGAATGGATTGTACGAATGAATAAGAATGGATTGTACGATCCATTCTAATTCATTCGTATGATTCATTCTAATTCATTCGTACGATCCATTCTAATTCATTCGTACGATCCATTCTACTTCATTCGCACGAATGTATCCATTCTACTTCATTCGTACAATCCATTCTAATTCATTCGCACGATCAATTCTAATTCATTCGTATGATCCATTCTAATTCATTCCTACGATCTATTCTAATTCATTCGTTCGAATGTATCCATTCTAATTCATTCATACGATTCATTCTAATTCATTCGTACGATCCATTCTAATTCATTCGTATGATCCATTCTACTTTATTCGCACGAATGTATCCATTCTAATTCATTCGTACAATCCATTCTACTTCATTCGCACGAATGTATCCATTCTAATTCATTCGTACAATCCATTCTAATTCATTCGCACGATCAATTCTAATTCATTCGTATGATCCATTCTAATTCATTCCTACGATCTATTCTAATTCATTCGTTCGAATGTATCCATTCTAATTCATTCGTACGATTCATTCTAATTCATTCGTACGATCCATTCTATTTCATTCGTACGATCCATTCTACTTCATTCGCACGAATGTATCCATTCTAATTCCGTATGATCCATTCTAATTCATTCCTACGATCTATTCTAATTCATTCGTTCGAATGTATCCATTCTAATTCATTCATACGATTCATTCTAATTCATTCGTACGATCCATTCTAATTCATTCGTACGATCCATTCTACTTCATTCGCTCGAATGTATCCATTCTAATTTATTCGTGCAATCCATTCTAATTCATTCGCACGATCAATTCTAATTCATTCGTATGATCCATTCTAATTCATTCCTACGATCTATTCTAATTCATTCGTTCGAATATATCCATTCTAATTCATTCGTACGATTCATTCTAATTCATTCGTACGATCCATTCTAATTCATTCGTACGATCCATTCTACTTCATTCGCACGAATGTATCCATTCTAATTCATTCGTACAATCCATTCTAATTCATTCGCACGATCAATTCTAATTCATTCGTATGATCCATTCTAATTCATTCCTACGATCTATTCTAATTCATTCGTCCGAATGCATCCATTCTAATTCATTCGTACGATTCATTCTAATTCATTCGTACGATCCATTCTAATTCATTCGTACGATCCATTCAACTTCATTCGCACGAATGTATCCATTCTAATTCATTCGTACAATCGATTCTAATTCATTCGAACGATCCATTCTAATTCATTCGTATGATCCATTCTAATTCATTTCTACGATCTATTCTAATTTATTCGCTCGAATGTATCCATTCTAATTCATTCGTACGATCCATTCTTATTCATTCGTACGATCCATTCAAATTCATTCGCATGATCCATTCTAATTCATTCGTACGATCCATTCTTATTCATTCCACGAATGTATCCATTCTAATTCATTCGTGCAATCCATTCTAATTCATTCGCACGATCAATTCTAATTCATTCGTATGATACATTCTAATTCATTCCTACGATCAATTCTAATTCATTCGTTCGAATGTATCTATTCTAATTCATTCGTACGATTCATTCTAATTCATTCGTACGATCTATTCTAATTCATTCGTGCAATCCATTCTAATTCATTCGCACGATCAATTCTAATTCATTCGTATGATCCATTCTAATTCATTCCTACGATCTGTTTTAATTCATTCGTATGATCCATTCTAATTCATTCCTATGATCTATTCTAATTCATTCGTTCGAATGTATCCATTCTAATTCATTCGTACGATCCATTCTACTTCATTCGCACGAATGTATCCATTCTAATTCATTCGAATGAATTAGAATCGATCGTGCGAATGAATTAGAATGGATTGCACGAATGAATTAGAATGGATACATTCGTGCGAATGATGTAGAATGGATCATACGAATGAATTAGAATGGATCGTACGAATGAATTAGAATGAATCGTACGAATGAATTAGAATGGATACATTCGAATGAATAAATTAGAATAGATCGTAGAAATGAATTAGAATGGATCATACGAATGAATTAGAATTGATCGTGCGAATGAACTAGAATGGATTGTACGAATGAATTAGAATGAGGAATGAATTAGAATGGATCATACGAATGAATTAATATTGATTGTGCGAATGAATTAGAATGGATTGCACGAATGAATTAGAATGGATACATTCGAGCGAATGAAGTAGAATGGATCGTACGAATGAATTAGAATCGATCGAACGAATGAATTAGAATGAATCGTACGAATGAATTAGAATGGATCGTACGAATGAATCAGAATGGATCGTACGAATGAATTAGAATGATTCGTACGAATGAATTAGAATGGAAACATTCGAACGAATGAATTAGAATAGATCGTAGGAATGAATTAGAATGGATCGTACGAATGAATTAGAATGGATCGTACGAATGAATTAGAATGAATCGTACGAATGAATTAGAATGGATACATTCGAACGAATGAATTAGAATAGATCGTAGGCATGAATTAGAATGGATCATACAAATGAATTATAATTGATCGTGCGAATGAATTAGAATGGATACATTCATGCGAATGAATTAGAATAGATCTGGATAGTGCGAATGAATTTGAATGGATTGCACGAATGAATTAGAATGGATACATTCGTGCGAATGAAGTAGAATGGATCGTACGAATGAATTAGAATGGATCGTACGAATGAATCAGAATGGATAGTACGAATGAATTAGAATGGATCGTACGAATGAATTAGAATGAATCGTACGAATGAATTAGAATGGATACATTCGAACTAATGAATTAGAATAGATCATAGGAATGAATTAGAATGGATCATACGAATGAATTAGAATTGATTGTGCGAATGAATTAGAATGGATTGCACGTACGATCCATTCTAGTTCATTCGCACGAATGTATCCATTCTAATTCCTTCGTACAATCCATTCTAATTCATTCGCACGATCAATTTTAATTCATTCGTATGATCCATTTTAATTCATTCGTATGATCCATTCTACTTCATTCGCACGAATGTATCCATTCTAATTCATTCGTACGATCCATTCTAATTCATTCGTACGATCCATTCTAATTCATTCGTACGATCCATTCTAATTCATTCGCACGATCAATTATAATTCATTCGCACGAATGTATCCATTCTAATTCATTTGTACGATCTATTCTAATTCATTCGCACGATCCATTCGTACGATCCATTCTACTTCATTCGCACGAATGTATCCATTCTAATTCATTCGTACAATCCATTCTAATTCATTCGCACGATCAATTCTAATTCATTCGTATGATCCATTCTAATTCATTCTTACGATCTATTCTAATTCATTCGTTCGAATGTATCCATTCTAATTCATTCGTACAATCCATTCTAATCGTACGAATGAATTAGAATGGAAACATTCGAACGAATGAATTAGAATAGATCGTAGGAATGAATTAGAATGGATCATACGAATGAATTAGAATTGATCGTGCGAATGAATTAGAATGGATTGTACAAATGAATTAGAATGGATGCATTCGTGCGAATGAATTAAATGGATCATACGAATGAATTAGAATTGATCATATGAATGAATTAGAATGGATACATTCGAATGAATGAATTAGAATAGATCGTAGAAATGAATTAGAATGAATCGTACGAATGAATTAGAATGGATACATTCGAACGAATGAATTAGAATAGATCGTAGGAATGAATTAGAATGGATCATACGAATGAATTAGAATGGATTGTACGAATGAATTAGAATGGATACATTCGTGCGAATGAAGTAGAATGGATCGTACGAATGAATTAGAATAGATCGTACGAATGAATTAGAATGGATACATTCGAACGAATGAATTAGAATAGATCGTAGGAATGAATTAGAATGGATCATACGAATGAATTAGAATTGATCGTGCGAATGAATTAGAATGGATTGTACGAATGAATTAGAATGGAAACATTCGAGCGAATGAAGTAGAATGGATACATTCCATTCTAATTCATTCGTACGATCCATTCTAATTCATTCCTACGATCTATTCTAATTCATTCGTTCGAATGTATCCATTCTAATTCATTCGTACGATTCATTCTAATTCATTCCTACGATCTATTCTAATTCATTCGTTCGAATGTATCCATTCTAATTCATTCGTATGATCAATTCTAATACATTCGAACGAATGAATTAGAATAGATCGTAGGAATGAATTAGAATGGATCATACGAATGAATTTGAATTGATCGTGCGAATGAATTAGAATGGATTGTACGAATGAATTAGAATGGATACATTCGTGCGAATGAAGTAGAATGGATACATTCCATTCTAATTCATTCGTACAATCCATTCTAATTCATTCGTACAATCCATTCTAATTCATTCGCACGATCCATTCTAATTCATTCGTGCAATCCATTCTAATTCATTCGCACGATCCATTCTACTTCATTCGCACGAATGTATCCATTCTAATTCATTCGTACAATCCATTCTAATTCATTCGCACGATCAATTCTAATTCATTCGTATGATCCATTCTAATTCATTCCTATGATCTATTCTAATTCATTCAATTCATTCGTACGATCCATTCTAATTCATTCGTACGATCCATTCTACTTCATTCGCACGAATGTATCCATTCTAATTCATTCGTACGATCCATTCTAATTCATTCGTACGATCAATTCTAATTCATTCGTATGATCCATTCTAATTCATTCGTACGATCCATTCTAATTCATTCGTACGATCCATTCTAATTCATTCGTACGATCCATTCTAATTCATTCGTACGATCCATTCTAATTTATTCGTTCGAATGTATCCATTCTAATTCATTCGTACGATTCATTCTAATTCATTCGTACGATCCATTCTAATTCATTCGTATGATCATTATGGCAATTTGATCATCCTCACAAAAAATTAACAAAATTTGAAACTTCTAAGGGCGCCGATTGAATCAAATGAATTAGAATGGATACATTCGTGCGAATGAAGTAGAATGGATCGTACGAATGAAATAGAATGGATCGTACGAACGAATTAGAATGAATCGTATGAATGAATTAGAATGGATATGTAACACCAGTGGTGTTAGATTTGAGAATAATAGAAATCCTCAATGGCTAGCTAGTTTCGTCTTTTTACAGCCAGACTTTTTCTTCGGGCTTTTTCCCAATAAATGGATCGTAAACCTATGAGATGTTTTACGTTCACATTCTCCGTAACTTTGAGCAGGTCACGATGGTGCGTTCCGTGCAACGATCATGTGTATGCGCAGCCAGTTTCGGCAGCCCGGCAGGTAAACCCTAGAAAAGCGATAATTGGTCGATAGTTGTAGCTGTTTTGTTTCTTGCAAGAGATCGGGTAATTGGATCGTAACGAAACAAGATACATTAGAGGAGGCTCTGAGAGAGCCTTCAAATGAGCCTGAGTTAGGGTCGATCCGACACCCGGGTGAATAGTTATTGCTATTTTGAGTTTTCGAGTCTTTCCTCCTTTTCGGGAGATCCAGAAGTCAGAAAATTATGTACCAAACGCTAACGCGTTCGCGTTGACGAGACCTTTCCAACGAATCCTCTCGGGCCCTATTCCGACTTCCGGTTTGATAGTTACGACTTATTATTCTTTTCAGCCCGGTTGATGGACGAATCGCACCCGGATTCCAACCGAGCCCGGTTCAGGGCTCGGGACCGAGCCCGACCAGCCCTAGAGCCTACCTCCTGGTCTCCTAGCATAATTTTAAGCTCTCTTGACCTCCCTCCCCAGTTATTTAAATTCGAAATTCGGATGAGAATAATCGGGTAAGATTTTGGGTTGATAAACCCATATCTTTTAGTCCTTATCCCTTCCCCTTAACCGACCCTATCCGCCCAGCCCATCTCACCATATCCACAACAGCCTCCCCCCTCTATAAATAGAGAGAGAACGGGATAGAGAGAGATAGAGAGAGAGAGAGAGAGAGAACGTGAGAGAACTAGAGAGAACGAGAGAGAACGGGAGAAATAGAGAGAGAGAACGAGAGGAAGATAGAGAGAACGGGAGAAGTAGAGAGAGAACGCGAGAGTCAGAGAGAGGGAAGGAGAAGAGATCGTGGAGAAGACCGGAGCACCCCGACCCGCCCCTCGCTGGAGCCCCGGCGAGCACGCCGAGATCCAAGGTCAGCCCCCTTTCCTCCTCTCATCCCCTTCGCGACCCAACCCGCAACCCCCGGCCCATCCTTCTCCCTTGCCGCGGCCCGCTCGGGCGGACACCGCCGCCGCACCGAACCCCTCCCCGGCGACCTCTGACCTTCGACCAAGCCCCGCGCGAGCCCCTCTCCGGCCGACCCCTCGGGCTCCGACGGCCGCTCCGGCCGCCTCCCACCGTGCCTCCTCCGTGGGGGTGGTGCGGGAGAGGCCGGCCGAGCGCTCGCCGGCGCTCCGGGCCGCCCCCTCCCGTCGGCCGTCGGCGCACAGGAACCAGCCCTTCGGGCTGGTCGCGTGGAGAAGAAGGAGAGGGGGGGTGGTTTGGTAATTTCCCATGTTATATTTAACCCCCAGACCCGACCCGTTTAGCCCTGAACCCGACCCGACCCAACATGGCACTGCAGACCCGACCCGACCCAGCAGACCCAACCCATGCAGTGAACCGGTCTGGTTCACTTGAACCAGACCCGTGAGCCAGACGATTTTGGTTCGACTGCCATTTCTCCGTCCGAACTCGGAATTGGACGAAACCAGCGCCATTTCGACCGGCTCGGAAAATACTACCTGTTGGTCATAGTCTAGAATAGTATTTATACTGTTTAATACCCTGTTTTATCCTTGGACCCGATATTATCGCAGTACCGTGGTTTGACCGCCGTTTCATCGTCCGAACTCGGATTCGGACGAAACTAGCGGCATTGTGCTCAGAACTTTGAGTCCTACCTTTCAAACCCAGAATATAACCCTAGAACCTCTTCTACCCTAGTGAACCAACCATGCGATCGGTTTTACCGGTTCTACGTGGTTTGACCCGAAGCCATTCGACCGAAGTCGGATTCCAGCGAAACTGGAACCATCGGAAAGGGTTCTTCGAGCCCGATTCAATGAGTAGGTTTAACTTCTAATTACTTGATTGGCCTAGTATTGTTTAGATTCAAGTTCTTCAGTCGCACGGATTTGCGTGCTGTCGACTCAATGTTGGTCCCCTATCGAGGGTGCCCGACTATCCTTGGCATAGAACCCTCAACGTAGATTCTTTTGTTTTAATCGATAGCATTGTGATATAGAGCTGTGCATATTATCAGACCTTGATCGTGGTGATCCAGCGGAGACGGATCAGAGGCAGCTAGCAAGAGTCGTGTGTGATCGACAACCAGGTGACATCTACTACCCTTGCGTGGTCTTTAATAGTGGGAAATGAGAATGACTAAGGGTAGGTGTCCATGACACTGCATGTGGGCCCCGCCGGGCATCGTCGCATGTGGTCAAGTGGACCCCGCCTTGCATGCGGAGTCACGAGTCCGGCGACGCATGCTTAAAATATTAATAGAATAATAATAATGATTGCTTTTGATTGTATGCATGGACACCGTAATTAGGATTTCCTTAAATTAATCATTAAATTGAATAACTAATAACTATCGGGACCCACCCTCCTGAGAGGAGTATGGCAACCCTAGCACACGGGTCACTGGGATGAGTGTCTTACTTTATTTATTTATTATGTCGCATGGGTTGCGAGAGGAGTACGGGACCAGGGATAAATTGTTGGAAATTGTTAAGCATTAAATATACTTTTTGTAGCTTCAGTATATATGTTGAAAGATGTTATATGAGAATCTACCTGGTTAAAAGGTAGGGACCCCGTGCGCGCAAGGGCCGTGAACCACCCTGCGCGTACAGCCGAAGTTAAGTAGGTTAGGGGTCACGGGCAAGGGTTGTGGTAAAGCCAATAGGTGGTGCCCTCGAGTAGGGATTGGCCTAGCAACCCTGCCCCGGGGAGTTGAAGTCCCCATAGTAAAGCAAGTTGGGCGGTAGAGCTCCACCGTGAAAGACGGGAAACCCCTTATGATCATCTGGGTGACTAGTGCATGGTGTTGGTGGATGCACGGCGAGAGAGTTGGCCCTCTATATCGAAATAAAAGGCCCTATAGTAATGCCCGACCGGGGGCAGGATGAACAAAATATCCGGGGTTCACATTTTGATAGTGTGTGTTTAATCTATATATGAATTTAGAATTGAGTGACTGTTTACATGATGACTTCGTGACTTTATCTGAACATCTTATTTAATTTATTCTTTAATGCTGTAGAACATTGAATGAACTTTATGTTAGATAACCTAGTGACAGTAGGAATTGCATGTGAATATAGACTACTGATAGGTTTAGGTATCATTCTGCAAACTTTGATTTTACTAGAACTGATAGATCTCATCTTAATTTATTAAGATTAGTTGTCTCATATTATTAAAGGCTATTAGGATGTCACTAGCCATTAATTTGGCTAATCTCCCAATTTCCTATTGGGGGCTACTCTTTCCCACGAGTAGGCTCAGTGCAGGTTCAGAGGCTCAGGAGTAGCAGTAGGAGTCCAGAGGCGGAGTTGGAGTTGCAGCTTTACCTTTCTGTTTAGTATGTCCGTCTTGTAGTCTTTTCTCTTCAGACATGGTAATTTTATTGAAATAAGAGTTCTTATTAGTTAGTTGTATTCTATGGTTGTAGTTGCAATGGTTCCAGCTGAATTCTTTTGGGTAGGCCTCTCCTCAAGGCCCCAAGCCTAGGATAGATCATGATGAAAATATAAATACATATAAATGACTAAATTGATTAACCTTGTAGATAGGAACCCTAGATTGGTACACCTGAGTGTTAGGGCGTGGATGAGACCACTTGGCTAGCAGTAGGAAGCTTGAGCTTCGTGCTCCCTCGGATAGACCCCTGTCGGTATGTAGTGGCACCGACTGGTCACACATACTGAGAGGATATGACTTTTGAAGGTCGAGCTGATTAGATAATGTCTTATCTCTATTGATATTTCTCTTCTTTCCTTTTTAATAAAAATGTTTTTCGAAAAATCAAATTTAAAAGATTCCCCTCTTGTTTCTTCCTCCTTCTTGTTTTTCATATTAGAGAGCGTAGAAGCCCTGTGAGAACCCAAATTGGTGTAATTAATTGACCAGTCCCAAAACCCTCTTCTTTCCCAATCGGAACTTTGGCAGCTAGTTACGCAGTTCCTGTTGGAACTTGCGGCAGAGCGTGCACTGTTTCTTCGAAAACTTTGGCAGCTGGCAGAGCTTGCACTATTCCCAATCGGAACTTTGGCAGCTGGTTACGCAGTTCCTGTTGGAACTTGCGACAGAGCGTGCACTGTTTCTTCGGAAACTTTGGCAGCTGGCAGAGCTTGCACTGTTCCCAATCGGAACTTTGGCAGCTGGTTACGCAGTTCCTGTTGGAACTTGCGGCAGAGCGTGCACTGTTTCTTCGGAAACTTTGGCAGCTGGCAGAGCTTGCACTGTTCCCAATCGGAACTTTGGCAGCTGGTTACGCAGTTCCTGTTGGAACTTGCGGCAGAGCGTGCACTGTTTCTTCGGAAACTTTGGCAGCTGGCAGAGCTTGCACTGTTCCCAATCGAAACTTTGGCAGCTGGTTACGCAGTTCCTGTTGGAACTTGCGGCAGCGCGTGCACTGTTTCTTCAGAAACTTTGGCACCTGGCAGAGCTTGCACTGCTCTCAAAAGGAACTTTGGCAACTAGTTACACAGTTCTTGTTTGGACTCGCGGGAGAGAGTGCACTAGCCATAGGGCAGTGACGTTGAGATGAAATTGTGATAATTGAGTACTAGAGTGTTGATAGTGATCCTGCTAAGGAACTTGCTCACGGTTTTGGAAATTGGGAATGCATTATCAGTTGAATCTTAAGAATAATCATTATTTAGGGGATTCACTTAGCTTTGTTTCTAATTGTTTTGGTTTTGGACCGATCAACCAATCTTGTAGAAGGATACTGTCAGTATAAGGTGTAGTCGTGTCGGTATCCTAGTTTTCGGCTCTATTTGGCCAGTAGGTTAGTTGTTCTCGTAGTTCAATATTTTCTACGTGAGTAGTAGGTTTCCTCGTATATCTGAATTGTGCATCATAGTGTATCTTTTAGAAGGTTTCTAAGTCTTGCGATAATAACATAATTGGAATTGTTAGTGTTAGGTCTTTCATTGAGCGTCAGCTTTTTCATTGTTCTCTTCTTATTCTCGCTTGTTTGTGGTTTAGTGTGTTACCTGGAATTCAACATTTTTTTTTAGGTTAGTTAGTGTGTATGTTGTGATATCCAATTCATATCTTAGTGGTTTTTCTTGTAGGTTAATAGGGTAGTAGTGGTTGTGTAGGTAATAGACGCATTTGCTCCGGAGAGAAGTCTCATAGGACTTAAGTCTAGGCGTACTAGTTCGAGTTATCTAGTTGTTTTCAATTCAATTCTATAGGTGTATAGGTATATGTTTATTTGTAGGAATTGCGTATCCGTGTTAGTATCGTTTGTTGAGAATGTCTCGTGATCTTGTTTCGTGAAATCGGATTGCTACCTCACTTTGAATAAGGGGGACGCTCCTTATCCAGGGAAGGGAGATAATTCAAAGTCACGAAATTTTTATTAGTCCATAATTGTTAGGACCACGATTGAACGTTATGCCTTGTGTGAGCTCCACGAGAACCTAATGTTCTAATCCTATCCTAATAATTATGTAACTCGATTGTATAAGTTCGGTTAGTAGTCTCGTTAGTGGCGGAGTATTTCTCTTTTAGTATGATTGGCGTATTGATTTAATTTCTCGTGGACTGTATTAGAAAGGATATGGTACCAGTTGTGAATTCGTATTCGTTACTTTAGTGGTAGGTTGGTAGGATTGTATTGTCAGTTTTAGTAATTGAATTTTCGGGACGAAAATTTCTTTAAGGTGTGTAGGTTGTAACACCTGTGGTGTTAGATTTGAGAATAATAGAAATCCTCAATGGCTAGCTAGTTTCGTCTTTTTACAGCCAGACTTTTTCTTTGGGCTTTTTCCCAATAAATGGATCGTAAACCTATGAGATGTTTTACGTTCACATTCTCCGTAACTTTGAGCATGTCACGATGGTGCGTTCCGTGCAACGATCATGTGTATGCGCAGCCAGTTTCGGCAGCCCGGCAGGTAAACCCTAGAAAAGCGATAATTGGTCGATAGTTGTAGCTGTTTTGTTTCTTGCAAGAGATCAGGTAATTGGATCGTAACGAAACAAGATACGTTAGAGGAGGCTCTGAGAGAGCCTTCAAATGAGCCTGAGTTAGGGTCGATCCGACACCCGGGTGAATAGTTATTGCTATTTTGAGTTTTCGAGTCTTTCCTCCTTTTCGGGAGATCCAGAAGTCAG